>OX438867.1:55000-720000 GCA_949315895.1 Anania crocealis | reverse complement strand
TTGTTCCGATTACTCACGTATATAATTTAAATCACTCGTATTGTGGAAGTCAGGCACAACGAAGGTTCCACAAACACCTTTTAGTTAATTAATAATTATTTTAACGATAGGGACGTACGGTATAATTTTTTTCTAGCTCGTACTTGCTTAAACGATTTGTTAACATTTATTTTAAAAGAGGCTGACAATAGTGACCGAGTTTCTTGCGCTGCTCCTTCTCGGTACTAGCCCAGACTTGTCCCGAAGCAGTGGTTATATTGGGACGTGTAAAAGCGTCTCCTGGGGGCCTTTTTGCAGAAGTACAATTGATTTTACTTATTTTTACTGAGTTTACCAAGACTCGAGTAACAAAAACAATTTGTTTTTCTTCTTTGACCCGTCCGGGAATCGAACCCGGCACCTCGGAGCAGGCGACACCTTGAAAACCGGTCTATTCGCTACTCCGCCACGGAGGTCGTCAACTAAAGTTTGTTCCATAACAATATACGTGTTACTTTATTGGTAGAAAAATATTTTGAGCAACAAAAGGTACTCGTATATCTATTTGGTCAGAAATAAATCAATTTGTCAGTATAATAAAATGGCTGACCTAGCGTATGTCTTTTCAATATTAAAAATGTTGTTCCCAGGTCGACTCACACCAACAATCCCGGCAGTCCAGGGACTTTGAATGGAGTGAATGGAAGCGTCCATGGAGAGGCGAGACAGGCCCAGTCTAGGAAGACCATCATTAGGATGTTGGGTATGTTTTTTTTGTTTTCACAAAACTTGCTGTCTATCCACTAGTTCACCAATGTTCAAGTGGATATTTTTATACAGTTTTGTTTAATACAGTTTTCTTTCATACTTACCTTGTGCTGACTATTACAAACATACCAATAAAAGAGTTATCCTATTTGATGCAGCCAATCGTAGAGATAATATAGAAGATGACGATAAATAAATAAATAAATGTGGACAACATCACATACATTGTTCTGATCCCAATTTGAATAACTATTTAAAGGTAGTATGGTAATGGCGATCCGTGGAGGATCGCCATAGGAATGTAAGTAGTGTCAATACTACTACATACCACACCTACGTCGCGTTCAGACCCGCAATTATAAGTTTTAGTTATTATTTAGTTACTTTATATGATATTTTAAGCAATTAAATTTGATGGTTAAACAAACTTACCTTGTGACGTTTGACCATAATTATACGAGGCGTTGCATCCTCGAGATTTAAATATTTACTATGTAGTCCACTCTTCATTGTACTGGGCATCAAGCACATGTTTAGAGCAAGAATAAAAATAAAAAATAAAAATAAATACTTCCCTTAGTTCGTAGTTCCGCTCCCCACCACCGCGCCGTGGTGGCGGGCGTGCGCACCTCCGTTCGTCATTACTTTAGAGCTCAATTTTGCAATTTTCTACTGTGGGTGTTTTGCGTCATCGCAAATCTGGGTAAAATAAGAGGGTGGAATATAAATCTCTTCGGATGCAACGCCTCGTATAATTATGGTCAAACGTCACAAGGTAAGTTTGTTTAACCATCAATTATACTTCGTCGTTGCATCCTCGAGATTTAAATATTTACTATGTAGGATGTTTAGAGCTGTCAATTGCAAAATTTTACTAAAAATGAAAAGGTTTGATATCAATCAATCGTATCTTTAATTTTAAGAAACAATAATAATTTAATTATTATAAATGTAACTTACATTTCTTAACAAACTAAATTGAGGTAAACAATCAAATTAAGTATGATCATAAACTGCTTCTGCAAAGGCACTTTCCTCGCAGTTGGAAGATAAAGGCCGATCGTAGAATTTAGCGAAAACCAAGCTGTTTCCTGACCAACCCGCACATCTTTTAATGAGATCTATAGACACACCACGGCGGTGAGCCGCCGAAGTTGACGCGTGACGAGTACTGTGAGCTGAAAACACTTCTATATTTACGCCGCTATCTCCCATTAATTCTTTAATCCATCTGCAAATAGTTGATGAACTAGCATTATGCATAGGTTTCTTGGTGGTCAAGAAAAAGCGCTCAGTGTTCGATGTCAATCGCAAATGTTTCGTAGCCTCCAAATAGGAAGACAGTGTCTTTGCTGGACATACTTGTATTCGGTTAGAAAAAAATGGAATCACCAATCGAGGCATAGGACGACCAGGCGTCGATGTTTTTACTAAATCGTTGATTACAATCTCTATATTTGAATCCCCGATTCTTATATTTGACACTCTTATAAGCGACAGTGTCTGGACTCGTTGTCCTGATGACAATGCGAGAAGAACTGCTAATTTCTTAGTTAATTGAACTAATGACAAACTTTCATTTGGAAAGTAGTTCGAGACAAAATCTAATATAATATTAGGGTCCCAAGTGGTTTGGTATCTTGGAAAACTAGGCCTGGATCGAAAAACTCCCTTTAAAAACCGAATAACCATGTCATTTTCGCTAAAATATTTCCCAAATATTAAGGCTAAGGCAGAACGATAGGTGTTTAGGCTAGAATAATAGAAAGGCTAGAAAAATTCATGGGTCAAAAATTCCATTAAAAATGAGATGTTGTTACAAAACGGGTCTCTGTTTCTGGTAATACAAAAAATCCACCATTTCTTTATTGCTACATTATATTGCTTAATAGAGTTTTCTGCAAGCGATCCTATCATAACATCTATAGTTTTTGGGTGAAGTGACTGCCGTGCAAAAGCTGACCTGATAACCGACATGATACCAGGGTAAGTGTTCTCCATCGTGGGTGGGGTTCCCTGGAAGGAGACAGTAATAAATTACGATCAGGGTGGAAGTATATTGGTTTTTGGCACATCAATGATTGAAACAAAGGGTACCATGGTTGGCTCACCCAGTAGGGAACAACCATAATACCGATAGCTCTGTCGTTAATTATTTTTCGAAGGCATTTTAAGATAAGAGAGAAGAGAGGGAACGAGTAAAAGAAGTACTGGCTCCAATCAATTGTAAATGCATCTACGTTTAAGGCGGAAGGATCCCTTTTCCATGAGATGTATCTTTCACATTTACTATTTAAACGAGTAGCAAAAAGATCTATCTCTGGCTCTCCATATTCCTCAACAATATCTGAAAATGCTTCAAAAGATAAATCCCATTCCGTGTCAATGTTCGACCGTCTCGATTCCTCGTCAGCCTCCACATTATCTTTAGATTTAATGTATGATGCAAAAATGAATAGTTGTCTTTTTTCACACCATTTCCAAATAAGACGAGCGATTTCATTTAAGTGGCTATATTGGATGCCTCCCATCCTGTTGATATAGGAAATGGCTACTGCATTGTCAATTCGCAACAATATTTCTGAATTGCGTATATCACTAGCAAAACATTGCAAACCTATAAAAGCTGCTTTTAATTCGAGTAGGTTTATGTGATTTTGGGACTCGCCTGGATCCCAGAACCCATTAGACCGTTCCTTATTACACATAACACCCCATCCGGTTAAGGATGCATCTGAATAAATTTCTAAAGAGTACTGGTCTTTGCGAATTGGATTGGTACCTGTCATTATATGTTGTTCCCACCAGATGAGATCCTCATTTAAATTATTTGGGATTTTCATTTTACCATCGTAATAATCATTTGATTGATTTAGGGCTAAAAATTTTCCCTTTCCAAAAGTTTTGTGTACATCCATCCATAGGCTATTGCAGGACAGGCAGAAGTAAGTACACCTAATAATTTTGCAAAATCTCTGATTATAATATTTTTCCTTTTAGCTACATCTCTCACGAGATTAAAAACTTTATTACGCTTCTCTAGAGGAAGACCTATTGTCATATCAATTGAATTAAGTTTAAAACCTAGGAATTGTTTACATTGACTAGGGACTAGTTGACTTTTGTCATGGTTGATAACAAAACCCAAATTGATCAACAAATTAACTGTTTCGGAAACGCAATTAAGGCAATCATGGTATGAATTTCCTAAGCAGAGAAAATCGTCTAAATAATTAACAATAAAGAACCCTTTACTTCTGAGGTAACTAACAACAGGTTTGAGTAGTTTCGTGAAAGTATATGGAGCTGACGAGAGACCAAACGGGAGGCACTGAAATTCGTAAGTCTGTTGCTCGAATTTAAATCTTAAATATTTTTTAGAAGATTCGTGCATATTTATAAGAAAGTATGCATCTTTAAGGTCAACACTAGCCATATAACAATAGGGTGACATTAATTTGGTTGCTGTACGGTAATCCTCCATCTTAAAATGGCAGGTCTCTACGAATTTGTTGAACGATTTGAGATTAAGAATAAATCTGTATTTGTTATCTGATTTAGGAATGAGGAATATCTTTGATAAGAATTGGCCTGGCTCATCATTGCAGGGGATTACGGCACCCATTTTAAGTAATTTGTTAATTTCTAAGCGTAGATTAAGTTTATCTAAATCAGAAAAGTTTGTATTAGTAGGCTCAAATACTTGCAAAACTGGTTTTACTAGAGGAATTTTATATCCAGAAATTATCTGTAAAATTATCGAATCATTGGTTATAGATTCCCAATTTTCAAGATAGTTTTTTAATCGACCTGCATGATGAAATACCTCTACTGGGATTTGGGCTGCTGCTGTCTCGATTGAACCTTCGATGAGTCCCGCTGACGATCCGACACCGTGGCAAACTTTTTCAACGATGAGCGGTATGTTGGTTGGCTCCTGGCCCCACCCCGCCGGTTCCCACGTTGGGCTTGACGAGGTGGGCCCCTCCAGTTTCCCTGCTGACCGGTGGTTTTTCTTGTATTTGCAGCGTCAGTAGAAGTGTAAGATTTCTTAATCTGGAGGCCAGATTTCTCGGCAGACTTTGATACCTTGATCTTATCAGAAAGATTCTCACCAAAAAGTAGTGAATCTCTTTGTACATCTTGTATAATATCTAAGAATTTTTTATCTAGTGTGTACGTAATTAATTTTCTTCTATTTAGTGTATTTTCAAAATGTAAATCCAACAAAATTTGATTTGATTCTGATAATCGTCTAACTACCTCCATTTTATCCATATCTTTCTCTATAAGAGATGAGATCAAATTTGTCAAAGCTGAAATACCCAGACCAAGATGATTTTGGGCTTTCTCTAATCGTTTTTCACGATTTCGGGACGATCCTGATAACACCGCTGCTATTTCCGGGTTTAATTTTGGTGCTTTGACCAATTGAAAATTCTCAGGTACTAGGATTTTTTCCAACAGATCTTTTTTCTGATCTTTATTTAGACCTTCACATAGAATACGCCCCCAACGTTTAGAGATTTCATCCGGAATTTTAGGTCCAAAAACCTCTTGTTTTCCTTTGGGATTTCCTAAAGCCTCTAGTATATCCACAGGAATACTGGGAGTTGTTAAGTCAACATTTGACCCTTCTGGAGCAGTATTATTATGCTGACTTGTAGATTGCGCAGGATCACCCCCCGAAGCACAGAGAGGCGTCGTAGTTTCCTCAGGAAAGCTATCTCTTATTGGTGGGTCTTCATTGTGAATCTCGACAGCGTGAACCTCTGATCGTACATAAGGGCGGGGACTTGACGCATCGGATTCAATTTCAATACTTATTGGACTCTCTTCCTCGTAACGAGAATGCTCGGGGCTTGCGTCTCTTTGGCTGCGGTCTGCCAAACAATATAAGCAAAGGTCATGATCGCATCAAAACACAATATTGCTTTATGATTTATATGTCTGACCGTGATCGCATCACGGTACTGAACGACAAACCTTGACTACAATCGCATCGTAGTACTAAATAGTGCACGGCTATGATCGCATCATAGTACTAAAACACTGATATCAAAAGGTGAAAATAAGCATTCGTCATTATCAACCGTAACACCCTGGTACGATCATGATCCATAAAAGTAGGTACCTACTGTTTTGTTATGCACTTATGTTTTTTCTAAGTGAGATGTAATTAGGTCTTTGAAATATTCGTAACAAAAAACGAAAAGAAAATAATAATACCCATGAGGGTATACCTAAAATTATTACTTAACTAAAATTCTACAAGTTCGATACTTTTATTACGGTAGGTGAATAAACTTTCAGGTAAACATTATTATACAATCAGAACACATGAAAATAAACATCTTAAAAACTTACAGTTATCACTGCTATCCGAATCATAACGGCGCAGGCGCTTCTCCAATTTTCGAATCTTTTTCTTTATGTATTCTTGAGAATCCTTACACTTTCGTTTACCCATGACACTTTCACTAGAACCGGTACGTTATAAGCACAATATACCGAACTTTTGTCCTTTATTTGACAGTATAATGTTAAATCGATGTTTCGATGCCCGCACAAATCAAGCGAATGACGAACGGAGGTGCACACGCCCGCCACCACGGCGCGGTGGTGGGGAGCGGAACTACGAACTAAGGGAAGGATTTATTTTTATTTTTTATTTTTATTCTTGCTCTAAACATGTGCTTGATGCCCAGTACAATGAAGAGTGGACTACATAGTAAATATTTAAATCTCGAGGATGCAACGACGAAGTATAATGCAATTTTAATATCAGTATTTAAACTTGAAAAATTATGTCTCAGGCGGGAATCGAACCCGCATCTCCTCGCATGCCGGGCGCGGCACTTTAACCATTCAGCCACCGAGACACTACGTCATAGGCGTCAATTTTTCAAGCATATTCTTATCGCTGTAAGCCAGCGCTGTTTCATCAAATGTTAGGAGTTTGCACCCTTAACACCCGAAAGAAACATCTTTGCAGATGTTTGACAGTCAGTTAACATGAAACAGCTATTTAAATACTTTATATGATATTTTAAGCAATTAAATTGCAATTTTAACATCAGTATTTAGTTTGTTTATAAAGTCGAACTTTTCGCTAACGCCAAAAGCGGCCGTTTTTATGAATAATGCAAAATATGAAAAATTGCCAGAATGAAAAGCAGTTAACAGTGGTTCAATATATACTAGAGGTAATTTACTAAATTGCTATAATTCCAGTTTTTTGAGAATAGCTTTTGCTTAGAAGTAATAAAATAAAATCAATTGGTGCAGCACTTAGCTCACCTAATCGCCTTAAAAGTGAGCGCTGTAATTGGTTGTGGTGGCGGGCTATGGAAAGAGCTATGCTCGGAGTTTCTCTTAGGGATAAAATCAGAAATGAGGTGATCCGGCAGAGAACTAAAGTTACCGACATAGCCCACCGGATTAGCAAGCTGAAGTGGCAGTGGGATGGCCATATTAGCCGCAGAACCGACAACCGCTGGGGTAAACGAGTTCTTGAGTGGAGACCGCGTCTCGGCAAACGTAGTGTAGGACGCCCTCAGGCCAGGTGGAGTGATGATTTGCGCAAGGTGGCTGGCAGGAGCTGGATGCGAGAAGCCGAGGATCGACCTAAGTGGCGTGCAATTGGAGAGGCCTATGTCCAACAGTGGACTGTGATAGGCTGATGATGATGATGATGATGATGATGATTGGCGTTCTTTGAACTCGTTTATGTGTAGTGGTGCGCAAGCGGCGATATCGGTGCTTATACAAATGGCGCATGACAGCCTTTCTAACCTTTTACCATGTTCTGTGATATTTTAATAGATTTATTCACTAGAGTTATTTTAAACCAAACGATCGACTTCATGGATTATGGTCAATACCATATCTATATATCGATGACCAGTTGGATCAGCGGTAGTAAACGCTGCTTCTGAGCCATGGGTCGGTTCGATCCCCGCACAGTACAAATATTTGTGTGCATGAACATGTCTGTTTGTACTGGTCTGGGTGTTTTCTATATATTATAAGTATGTATTTACAAAAAAAAAGTATCTAAGTAAGTTTATCAGTTGTCTAGTACCTACCCTATACGACAGGGTACTTAATAGTAGCTTAATTTGGGACTAGATGTCTCTGTGTGGCCCAGTGAGGCATGTCTTAAATATTTATTTATTTATTGTATACCTATGTTTTAAATACCGGGCCAAGATCTCGGGGTCCCAGGTTCGATCCCCGCGTCGGGCAACAAATAGTTTCGAATTTTCGAACGCTGCTCGGGTTTGTGATTACCAACCCGCATTTGGCAAGCGTGGTGATTATGCCAGTTCCCATCATTGCAGTGGTAACTTGAATTCAATGATGAAGGCCTTTTCCCTGCAGTGGGATGATTATAGGCTGTTACTTTACTTTACTTTACTTATACCTATACTTAGTGACAAAGCATTTGTGGTGGTGGGATCTACCTCCTAGTGGTCCACCCTGGGCAACGGCATCTTTGGTTTTCTAACCAATGATGACGGCTAACAGATCTCTCTGCGGTGGTAGGCTTCGTAAGAGGCCACCTGGATGCTACCACGCTCCTGCCGGAGTGCAGCGCCAAACAGTTGTTCTGTGTTCCGCTGGTGTGTGGGAGAACCAGTTCCTCTGGGTAAGCTCGCTCCATCTTAGGCTTCTTCTTAACCGTATAGTTAAGTATGTAGGCAAGAGCAAGTCCATTATTATATATAAAAAAAAAACATCTTCATTACCAGCATATATATAGTTCACAGCTGGACCCAGGCCTCCCCAAGAGGACGATTTTGCCATAATCGCCACGCTTGGCAGGCGGGTTGGCGATCGCAGTTTGGCTAATGGTGAAGAGAAGATGCTACAGCCCGTCTTCTTCTGGCATGGTGAAATGAAGAAGCTACATCTCGTTTTCTTCTGGCAGTACTCCTTTAGTCACCTCCTACGACTCCCATAGCAAGAAAAGTGGTGATATTCTCTATTTAAATGCCAGAAAGAACCACACAACAACTTGTGATAAGTAGGCAGAAAAAGTATTTTACAAACAAAGTAAAAGAAAAAACATTATTTACAACGAAAAATGACTGTTCAAAATATGTTTTATCACAAACATCCCCTTGGGACATCTGAACCACGCAAACGATACAAAAGCTGAAGCAGTAACCTACTTATAGGATTTCCGAGTTTTTTTTAATAAAAAGCTCGTCTTTAGTATTTGATTGTAAACAAACTGTTATTTTAATAAAACGGTATCTTGTTTTCAAATTATTTATAAAGACATAAAGATTTATAATAAAACCGGTCAATTGCGAGTCGGACTCGCCCACGAAGGGTTCCGTATCAGAAAGGCCAAAAAAACGAGTTTTTGTATGGGAGCCCCCCTAAATATTTATTTTATTTTGTTTTTAGTTATTGCGGTAACAGAAATACATAATTTGTGAAAATTTCAACTATCTAGCTATCACGGCTCTTGAGATACAGCCTGGTGACAGAGCGACGGACAGACAGACAGACAGCCAAGTCTTAGTAATAGGGTCCCGTTTTTACCCTTTGGGTACGGAACCCTAAAAATGAGAGTAGGTCGAAGTTAATAATTCAGATACCAGGAAATTAAATTTAAAGCAAAGATATGAAATTTATTTCTTCGTTCCAACGTCGTATATTTGAACGTAATGCTAGCATTAAAAATTTTGATATAAGTTAATTTTGCGCCATGAAATTGTTAATTCTGCCGCGAAATCTGTCAGTTTGTCCATCAATTATATCTGTCAGAGCCGAACGCGCTAATTGCCCCGTCATAACTAATTATGATTTGTCGACACGGTTGGCGTTGCGACCCTACTACGCAATGGCCCGGCATTCGATTCGGAGTCAGATTAATTTAGAAAACGATTTTATAAATTGACTGGCATAGAGTTTTTAATCGTGCTTTAGAACACACGTTAGTTGGTTCGTGTTTTGGCGCAAGATAGAAGCCACGAAAACAAATCTCTTCAGAGGCCTGAAATAGTTGGATTATAAAACTCTGTTTATTTTTATATGAATAATCATTTGGGGTGGTGGGATCTACCTCCTTACTGGTCCACCCTAGGCAACGGCATCTTTGGTTTCCTAACCAATGATGACGGCTAACAGATCCCTCTGCGGTGGTAGGCTTCGTAAAAGGCTGCCTGGATGCTACCACCCTCCTGCCGGAGTCCAGCACCAAATAGTTTTTCTGTGTTCCGCTAGTGTGTGAAAACCAGTGCCGCTAAGCTCGCTCCATCTTAGGCTTCTTCTTAATCGGAGAGTTGAGTATGTAGTCAAGAGCAAGCCCATTGATTAGAAAAAAATTAAAAATAAAATACATAGAAGAACTAATTAAATCGGTACACATAAAGGAGAAATAGCAGATTCACTGCTTAACACATCTTATACTAGTGATACTCCTGTATTGACAACTTATTTCTACGTTCTGTTCTGTTCTAGGTTAGTTACTATTTAAATCCAGTAATATTAATAATTTAAAACAACGTAAATAACACTCAGACCGGAAAAAAATTAGAAAAACACTTTTGACTGTGACCCGTTTGGGAATCGAACCCAGCGAACCTCGGAGCATGAGACATATGATTCAATGACGTTCCTTTGTCCTCAGCCGCAGTGGTGGTGGCGTTCTTCGTGTGCTGGGCGCCGTTTCACTTCCAAAGATTGTTCTTCATCTACGGCACCGAGTCCAAGTACTACCAGACCATCAACAACCACCTCTTCAGCGTGGCCGGCGCGTTTTACTACGTGTCAGCCACCGTCAACCCGATACTGTACAATCTGATGAGCCGCAGGTGAGTGGGGGTCTGATTTGTCCTGATTTTTAGGAAGAAAGGACATATTGATACAATTAATTCCTCGATCGTGAGTTATTCCAGACACAATTAAAATCAATTGTTATCGTGGTACCCGAGGGCCTCCTGGGGGTTGAGGGATTAATATAGGTACGAAATACAGAGCACTGAAAAATAAGCGTAAAATGTGAGCCCTAAATGTTTTACAGAATTACCCTTGAACGAAATAATTGTACATAGAAATCACTTTTCATCGTTCATCGATACAAATATATTTTTTTACTGACAGCTCGGTTCGCCGAAAGAATGATATATATTTCTTTCGGCGAACCGAGCTGTCGGCAAAACAAAATTGTTGCCCGACCCGGGGATCGAACCTGGGACCTCGACATCTTGGCCCGGTATTTAAAACACTATACCGATAGGGCATTACTAGACCAATGGGGCTTTCTCAATAGTCCATAATTGTTAAAAATTTTAATATTTTTGTTTTGGGGTTAACTTAAACTTAAAACAGACGCAGAAAGATTAAAATACTTAAGAATGAGTGCGATATATTTTTGTTACACTAAAATATTATTTGATAGTTGTTTTATATGGATTAATAAGAAATCATTTTGTAATTGATGGCCTCCGAGGTCGAATAGCTTAGAGACCGGTTTTCACTGGGTCATCGCCATTCAGAGGTCCCGATTCGATTCCCATACGGATCAATGTAGAATATCACTTGTCTATAGTATTTTCCTAGGTATTTTGAGGTACAGGTAGGTTTTTAATCTACAGCCCAGAGACTCTTGTAAACCGTTCTTCATAAATGAGAAAATCTTGACTCTGCCATGTATCTACATATTAGAAACCGCAATGTTCGTAAGGAAACATATACATCTCTTTAGTTTCGTTAAGAGTGACCGTCGTAACACTAAGTTAATTTTGCCAACACCTAGAATAGAAATGTTCAGAGATAGCCCACTTTATAGAAGCGTTCTGATTTATGTGCGTGAATGCGTGTAACGATAGATACTTTGAGATAATATATATATATATATATATAAATATAATTTTATTATTACGAGTAATGTACTCTACAGCTTTATGCCTATCCAGAACTCTTTTATAACTGTATTAAGGGATCTTCAAGGAGCTTAGTTCAAATGGATATTTGAAAGTAATTTGCCTTCAAAGTCTAAAGCCGAAATTAAACGCTTAAGCCAAAGTTCTGACTTAACGATTGTCGCGTCATTAATTCCAATACCTCAACGCAGAGTGGTTCGATTCCGGTAGCTTAGCATACTGAATATTGGCCCATTAATATTCTATAGACAGTTAAAGATGTTCATTTATAACATTAAATATGTTTGAAAATTCCAGGAGTCAATTTGTGGGTTAATTTTTTTATTTCTTAACCATTAGTTTTCTCTATCAAACATCATCATCATCATCACCAGCCTATATCAGTCCACTGCTGGGCAAAAGGAGGCTTTGCCATGTTCGTAAAGCTTGGCTGGCGGGCGTAGTTTGGCTAATGATAAAATCGATGGCTCCTAAGTAGACTATCGTATGTTAGAAATGTTAACTTTACAGGAGAGCCATTTTAAGATGTTTTCATAAACAGTTTCGTGGATATTATAGCTTGAGATTTGATTTTTTTACCATTTGTAGTTAATATTATGGCGGTTAATAAAGTATTAAAATAAATCTTCTAAAACATGTACTTTCAGAGATATTGTTGATACAGTGTTTTACTAGGAGATTATATGGTGCTAAGAATCTTAAGTAAAACATACTATTTTTTACACCGTATGTTCTTTGATCAAAAATATCGTACGTGTTACTTACTCAATTATACTTAGGTCAGTGGGATTTGTTTTTTGCGCGTATGTTACTTATACCATATTTTACTTAGTAGGGAGATGAATTTTGTTTCAATTCAATTAAACAAATGCAACAAAATAATACTATAGAAACAAAAAATTAAGCCCTTTATTTTTAAAGAAGTTCGCAATATCGTAAAATGCCATTCTTGCAATTTTACAGCCATTATAATCATTTAGCAAACTAATACTTTAAGTAAAAGTATTATGATTGATCCACACTGGTCTCTCATAAAAAGAGAAAAGATGCACAAATTTTGGTTTGTTATCTAAAAGTATAACTGGAACCATAATCAACAAAAAAATAACAAAAAAATATGAACTTAAGTTCTCTTAAACTCGCTGATTGTTCAATTGTCAGATAAAAATTAACAAACAATTTTGATTGACTGAAATCAGAACATAACTTTAGAAATTAATGTGATAATAGCTGCTTGTTTGATAAAATATATATATATTACTTTTTGTGTTCTTTTATTTTATCTGACAATTAAAAAAATACACTTATTAAGTATTGTCTATAGAATTCTCATAGCACGTGACAAAAAATCGACTTAACAAAAATAATATGTATTAATCATTAAAAACATAACAAATTTGTAACCTATTTTAATCAGTCAGTACCTTGTACATTGAGATCACGAATATGTGTCTTGCCTAAGGCAATACTTTCGTATTCTACTCTGAATTAGTATCGAAAACATCTTGATTATTACTGTTGTTGACTGCAACGAGATTTTTGTAGAAGTTGTTATGAATTGCCGGAATGATGCCTTTATCACAAAGGCTTATTAAGTCATCTTTTTTAGCTTTAGGTATAGGTAACATGCGGTTGTAAAGAGGACCAGAAATATTATTATCTTGTAGTCGCCGTCTCGTATTAGTCTTCGTGGTTATCGTCATAAATTCAGATTCAGTTAAATTGTATTTATAAAGCAGTTTATTTGGATTATAAGGGAGTACTTTTAGTTCTTTTATCTTTGACCATTTGACATTTTCTCCGTTTAATTTCTTGAAAATCAAAAGTAGCAGCTATGATTTTTCCATTAGAATTCACTGCCTCTCTTTTGTCTATAGCTTTTAATTCTCGTGCCATTTTTTTATTTGAAATGTGGGATTCGTAACTTTCCTGTTCATTTTCAGAGCGATTTTCCGTATTTTTATACGTGTGACAAGTGTCACATTGGTCTTTTTTAGGGCAGAAAAAACTCACCTTGAAGTTGTCATTAACAACAGTCTTATACTGGCGTTCAGTTTCGGCTTTACTGCTATACAAATTTACATCAAACCATTCATTATACATAACAAATAGTTTATGATAGTCTAAATCAGAGTCCAAATATAATCTGGAGTTGTCTTTTCTAAGATAATGGGATTCTACCGGCTGCAAACACTTGATATGATCGCACACACTTCTTTTAACATCTTCTGTTATTTTACGAGGATGGTTCTTGTGCTTCCCTCGATCATCACCTGTTACGGTCCCCGTCGATGACTCAGTTTTTTGTATAGCTGTGTAAACGAATTGTTCGCTTATTGCTAATGTTGCTAAAAACTGCTTTTTGCAGACATTCAAATAATTTGTTTTTGTATTTTGATCAATGGAAGGAAGAGGTAAGTTATACTTAAGTGTGTATTTTCGTCGTGATTCTCTATCAGTAAAAACTCTTCTCTTTAGGTTTTGGCTTACCAAGTTGGATACGTAAGCCCATTGTTTCTGATGGTCTCCAAGTTTCCAGAAAGCTTTAAAAATGGTTTTTCTTTGATCATTTGATATCTTTTCAAAACATTTCATCCGACACTTACATGGTGATTTCATACTTTTCTTTGACCGTTTTTTTGCCTTTTCGACTTATGTATGCCTTACCAAGATTTTTTAATGTCTTCCTCTTTGTGTCGATCCATTCATGCATATATTTTCGCCTAATATTTCCTTTATCTTTTCGTACATTTTTTTTTTTAGGTGTAGGGGTCACAAATTCAGTTGAATAACAAGATAATGGCGTATTAGCTTGAGGTGTAGAATAAGCAGAAAAATTGGATATCTGAGATTGTGGTTCCTGTATAGGGTTTCCAATAAAGTATGGGCAAAAGCTATTTGTGCAATCAATGTCTAAATGGTTAATAGAACAGTTAGGAAATGACGGATGCAGCGTATTAGGTGTGTCTAAGCTAACATCGTGGTAACAAGACATATTTTCGGAATTGGCAGTTAAATCATCACACTGCGCAAATATTGAAGGACTTGAAGGTTGAGCTTGATAGCTGCTATGGTCTAAATTTGAATCCGGTTGTTTATGCGATAGCGTGTCACTTCCAATCGCAATATCTGCTTCCGTTGTTGGCCTGGAGGTAGCTATGGTCTCGATCAAATCTTCAACTGGAAACCGAAACAATTTATGTTCAAAAGAATGGTATAATTTTTACTAAACAGTGAAACTTCATAAATTGGTTATCTAATCATGGAAAAGGGTAGGTAGTCAATTAACAATTTATTAAAAAATAAAGTTTACCATCATGGCGAGTGGGAGAAATAGGCGGTGTTTGGTTTAAATCGTCATTAATCATATCGGAAAGTGCCTTTATTTCAGCTAAATCAGCACTTTGCGGCAGTGGTGAGTCTGAAACAGTTAAAAAAATAATTATAAGATATTTTATTTGCTATTCAAACCGCGAAGACAATAGTATGTTAAATATACGACATAAAAAGTAATTTTATTTACCAACGTAAATAACAGTAAGCAGCACATACAATAATGAACCTTTATAGATAAACCACGTAAGTAATCGTATGTATAACATACGATACAAATAGCAATTTCAAAAGCGCCGTATATAACCGTATGTACTACATACGATATATTATTTTAAGCATAAACCAACGTGCATAATCGTATGTATTATTTACCATAGTTTTGGATAATTTATAATTAAAACTGAGAGAAAATATAAAAAAATGAAATGTGTTATGATATGAATGAATAACTTACCTATCATTCTTTGGGTTTCATCAAAATCATTATTAATATCAATGCATTGCTCGTCATTTTGAGGAACAAAATTTGTTTTATTAACATCCTGGTTTAATTCACATGCTAAATCACAAAGTCTTCGCGCTCTTGATCGCGTGTCAAAGTTTTTATATGGGTTATCCATAACTTTAACGTTATTTAGTATAAAATTTGGTCACAAAAACAAAATAAAATAATAACTCGCTTATCGAGCGTAGCGTGCACCTTACCCGCGTATCGAGTCGCAACTGGCGCATACCATAGACGACTCCCCCCTGCGCCCGCGCAGTACTCCTTGTACAAGATCGTTATTGAAACTTACGCCTGCATACGCCGAACTCGTTGTTTATGTACGATTGTTTACGTGAAACAAAAACCTTGTTTTTTAGTTTATTTTATTTTTTGTTAGTGTAATTGATAGTTTGTAATAATTCAATTCTGAATTGCTAAAAACAAGAATATCGTTATTTTGTTGGATACGGTAGTTTACGTAGGAGCCATCGAAATATTAGGGGTTAAAGTATGAAATTGCCGTTTTGTATGGACGAAATCGAGAAAAGTCATTTTGCCATACTAATAATTTTTTAGTTTTTTTAAAAACGCCTGAACCGTTTTCGATGCAATTAAAGGTGAAAGTTAGATGGTTATAAAGCTACGCATTATAGTATTTAAATTTCTGAAAATCAAAGTATATAATACAAATATACTTAATTGAAGCAAGAAGGTCAGCTGACACATTGTAAGGGGTCTTTTCAACGACTTCCTTTGAAGTAATAGGCACTAGTATTGCATTTTTTTTAGTCTTCAAAAGTTACTTTATTTAGTTTTTGATACAATACAAAAAGAATTACGCAATAATATGACTATGCTTAAGAGCTATAAACAAAATAGAAAGTGGGAAAATAATCGGCAATTTCATACTTTAACCCCTATTAAATGTTAATATCAGTTTTATTTCTGCAAATAGGCGCCAGGAGGCGCTGTTACACGTTCCAATATTTAAACCTACCACTGCTTCGGGACAAGTCTGGGCTGGATGGAGGTAAGACGCTGCTGTCCGTCTCCTTCAGGCAGTTCTTCTTTGGTCGCCCCTTACGACACCCATAGGAAGAGAAGGGGTGGTGCTATTATTTGAACGAGTCATCCCACACCATAATAAGAAGAGCCGATGGCTGTTGGGGCGGAAAGTTTCTGGAATGGCGACCGCTCACCGGACGACGATCTGTGGATCTATTCCTTTCTAATACCAGTGGTATTTGTCATTAATCGTTATTCATTTTATATACCTGACGAATACCATGAGTCACAAAATAGTTTTTTTTTTAAATTTGGTATTTGTTCGGAATAATAAATTAGTTGCTATAATATGTAAATCTCATTGGTATTATAAAGGAATAGAATGATCTGATCCCCTATGGACCAATCCGGTGAAGGTCGCGGGAAGCCGCTTGCGCGCCACTACACTTAACGACTTCAAAGAACACCAATCAAGCGAATTATTTAGTCGCGCGCCGTCAAAAGAATCCAATCACAGCGCTCACATATATATTCATGTTTGGTGTAGTATGAGCATTTGCTTAGAACCTTTTTTCAGTGTTCTGTGCGTTGGACTGAGTGTTCCTTCCAATCGTTTTGGATATCCTTAGGGGGCTATGTCCAGAAGTAGTCATCGCTTGGCGGAGACGATGGTGGTAATAATATCCATGACTGAACTTGAACTCGAACGAAACGAGTTCAATATTGAATGATAAAATGAATATGAATGAATTCTTATTCATGAGAAAGTCGTTTCACGGTTGATTAATAAACCCCGCTTTAGGGTGCTTTTCCACCAGAGATGTGCTATGCTACGATGCTATGGATGCGTTTGATGTCCACCAATCATATTCATTGGTGCACATAGCTTAGCACTGGTGGAAACGGATTCAACTAAGATATGTTTTTATATGGAAGGATGCGTGCTATGGATGCGTGCTATGGATGCGTGCTATAGATGCCTGCTATGAGCCATCGCGAATGGTGTAGCTATGTGCAGAGCAGAGTACCTATCTTAGAGTATATATTAACTCTAAGGTACCTATAGTATGCCCGCGTTTTTCGCTGAAAGGAGACATGCCATCGTGGAAGCAAAAAGTTTCTCGCACAGCTACTTTGCGGCGGCGCATCTTCGTAGCGCATCTTCCTCGCACAGCTACCTGGCGTAGCATTGGTGGAAACGGTCACATATTTTCGTAGCGTATATTTCACATCTTCGCAGTGTAGCAGCATAGCACATCTCTGGTAGAAAAGCACCCTTAGACTCTACTTCGAAGAGGTAACTCTTAGCTCTATAAAGTTAGAACCTCTAGACCAAATCTTTCGTCATTGTATAGTCGAAATTACGAGTAACATGAATTGTAATTGTTAAAGCAGTGAAGCAGCCATTTATTTGGTAATAATACGTTAGTACATATTCAGCCACTCCAACACTGTTCGAGATAAATCACTTTTCTTGGGACGGGTGCGGTTTTAGCACTAACTTGACTTAGTTCGTACTTAATTACGGCTGACACTCAAACAGGTTACCCTTTGAAGTTAACAAAGTGACAAAGTGACAGCGAAATTTATTGGTAGGTACGGTACCTGCATCTATTTTGGTTATTTTCGTTATCTTACTTTAATATTCATAATATAGTATTATATCATAAACGCGTCAGTTTGTATGGTAGGTTGTATGTATGTTTGTTAATCTTGCACGGAAAAACTTCTGAAGGGATTTTGATGAAAATTACACCAGTAATGAAGCTTAAACATCAAAATACCAAGTAAATATTATAAATGTGAAAGTGTGTGTGTCTGTTTGTTTGTCCGTCTTTCACGGCAAAACGGAGCGACGAATTGACGTGATTTTTTAAGTGGAGATAGTTAAAGGGATGGAGAGTGACATAGGCACCTTTTTGTCTCTTTCTAACCCCCCACTTCCCTAAAATGGGGGGTAAAAGTTTGTATGGAGCATTCCGCAATTCTCAAGGTAGAAAGCTAAAAATTGGCAAGCGGACTATTTGTGACTAACAAAAAATCAGGCATATTTTTTTGGAAGTCCGCCCCCCCCCCCCCACCCTTAAAAGAGAGGGTAAAATTTTATTGCTACCCCGTGTTTAACGCGAGGGAAGCCGCGGGCAAAAGCTAGTACCATATAAACCATAATTGATCCAATAATCCGGGTAGTTCCCGCGTACTTTATTAACACTATTTCGGAACTATCTCGCTCTAAATCACGCGCGAAAGCGAATTATTAGGCGATCTGGTAATAGAAAGTAAAGTAGATGGTTATTTACCTATACCCACCTAAACAATATACTTAAGTAGAAGGGATAAAGATGAATTTGGAAGAAAGTAACAGCCATTTTAGTACCTATATAAATATTTCACCAGCATAACACATCAAAAACTTCTGAGCATTATTTTATCAGCAGAATAAGAATGATCCGATTCGTTATTATATTATTTTAGGGTCAAATGCTTAATTTACCGCTTAGGAAAGTTAATTAATCATGTTTTATTAATTATTCAACGTAACAGATTATGCCAGCCTAATCTATTTGGTAATTTAGGCGATGTAAGATCTGAAATCAATTATCGTTCGGAAAACAAATGCTGTATTACTCACAGTATAATTATTAGTGATTCTTTAGCAGATAAGTGTAGAGCGGTCATAAAAAATAAAGAATAGGTACCTACTTAACTAAGAGTTTGATTGAAATAAGACCACTTGGTAAATAAATAAATTCGTTTATTGCATGAAACATGGTACAAAAGATCACAATCTTAATATTATATACACCGTGAAATTTTAGTGGTTGTTTTCCCGCAACAGAACGATTTACCTTTCGTAGCACCATCGAATTGTGCGAGTTATTTTTTGAAAATAAAGATATCGTTGTTCTCAACTAATCAAAAAAATAATCATCAACTCAAAAGCGTGAGATACGATAGTATCTTTACAAAATGTGACGTTTTTGGGTACTGCTTGCCGCACGAAATCAATGTTCAAAACAAAAGAAGCTCTACGCACTAAGTAATACATCATAAGCTGCACCGCGCGAGGGGCAATGACCCCGGCCGGTGACCTGCTGCGGCGCCGCTGGTACCATTGGTTCGGGGTTGCTTTCGAGTTTCGTTTATCACAATCGTGAAACTGCTATTCTTTTATTTGAATAAAAAAAAACTGCACAAATCTATTGTACTATTAAGATAGAATCACTTTACTGCGGGAAAACAACCACTAAAATTTCACGGTGTATACCTATAAGCATCACATAGTTTCGTCAGCTTAAGTGACATGCAATTTCTTCACATTCGATTTCATTAAATCAACTCATCAATAAATTAAGTAAAAGCAATACATAAATCGTCGCAAACATAAATTTTAAATAAAATTATAATATATTAAATCAATTAAAACTTTTAAGTATTAGTGTTTTTTTTTTAAATTAATGAATTCACATAGTCATCTCTCATCTGATGTCAAAAAAATCATTTAGGCTGTATGAAACTTGGATATTAGCCATAACTTAATTTCTTGCCTAAATTTATGCAAACACAACTCTCTTATAGTCTCAGAAATTTTGTTACATATTTTAATGGACATGACATGGTTTTTTTTTCTATTCATAGCTCTTTTAGACAGTGGAAGCATCAATCTGGACGGATCCCGCTTTCTCAACACAGATGTTTGTTGATCTCCGTATTTGTTAAATAAATGTGGGTTCTCTTTTATAAACGTACATATTTGGAAGATATAGGTACATATCTGTTAATGTAAGCAAGTTATGACTTATAAACAGAGGTATGCTCGAAACTCGAGCGGAGCGGTAATTGTAACACTATCAGTATGTTGGAACGCCCTGTTGGTCTAGTAGTTTACATACCGTGCCAAGATCTCGGGCCCGGGTTCGATCCCCGAGGAAGGCCACAAAAAGTTTAAAATTTTCGAATATTGCTCGGGTTTGTGATCACCAACCGTGGCAAGCGTGGTGATTACGCCAGCACCCATCACTGCTGTGGTAACTTGAATTCAATGATGGAGGACTTTCCCTGCAGTAGGATGATTATAGGCTGTTACTTTTTTTATCAGAATCTTGGCTAACATAGAAAAATATGGAAAGGACTCACTTACTGCGGCGTTAGTTTCCCCATATTTAGTTTTTTCGTTTATTATAAGTAGTTTTTAACGTTTCATACCTTCAATTTATTCTAGCAAGTAAATATTGAATATTTTCTTCTATTTTTACAAGTTGTTAAAGTAAGCAGGCTGTAAGATTTAACCACAAGTATTAACAGTTTATAAAACTGTAAGCCATCTACGAAAAAGCAATAATTTCAAAGTCATTCTGTATATTAATGATGTATTGCTTAAACATTTTTTTACTTAGAATTATGACTTCTTTCATTTAATTTTGATACCCCACGCTCGCCAGGACTGCATTTTTTTTTTAAAGTTTCTCAATATATTGTTGTAGCATTCGACATGTAGCTTTTAACAAGAGAAAAAAGCCTCTGTTACCCGGACTATAAGGAATCTATTGCTACCTCATAATCATAATCATAATCTTTATTTGCTTAAAACATGGTATTCGAAGGTGTTACAATTTTAGGAGACCACTTGTCTTGCTATTACAAAAGCATGCAAAATAAATTTAATTATCTAACATAACACTACAATAATTTTGGTAAGTATTATTTATAAATTATGGTATGTCAAATAAATTATACTAATATGTCTCTATATAAAAAATATGTTGTATGAAGTCAAACAATAAATTTAATATGGATACTGGATATTACTGGATATTTTATGTTCAATGAGTAAATTAAGTAGCTTTAATTTAAATAAGTTAAAATTTTGGTTATTAATGTCATTTGGAATTTTATTATTATACCTCATATACCGCCAATATCGGCTCAGTAGTTTAGCCGCAAATGTGGAACCCATAAATACCCACCTAGAAATATACATAGACCGCTAAATCATAACCCTTCCTGTAGGCTTCGCTGTAGTCCAGTAATATCTGGTAATAAAAAGGGAACAGCGTATGATGATAACAAGTACCTAGCACTGAAACATTTCTAAAACGCCGTACTGTTTTTAAGCTATTGCATAGCTTCTATCGCGGGCCTTGAGCGTGGAGACCGAATCCAGAAATTTCGTAACGAAAATAACCTAACACACCCCACTCCGACCGGCACAGCGGTGATACTTTTTAGTTTTATAATTGCATAAGTTGATAAAGAATGCTATGCAATAGCTTTACCGCGGCAGTCTCCGAGTGCCACACGACTTTTTGGTTTGGGCCGAAGATTCAAATTAGAACTGTGCGTGTTCGATGCTCCCATATTCAAAATATGAAACATTTAAAAGTCTTCTGTACAAAATGGATCATAAATAAAAAGTTCCATCCTTCCAGCGCTTTGGGTACCTGAATAGTGCCTAAATAGTGCATTAGTTTACTTGATTGGTATCCTTCAACGGACATAGATACGCCCAGACAAAACTTAAAATAACTATTTTGCCCTTATTACACGGACTGCCGCATGTAAATTCTTATTCCATTGTGATAGATGCTCCGATACAAATACCTTATATCGCTTACCTCCAACAAAGGTGATGCGATTTGAGTTTGTCTTGAGCATTTTTCTTATTTAATTTTGCTGAAAGCGGCTAAGATCGAATCTCAAACTCAGGGGTAACCTTAGTCTTCCTTAATGTTTCTTTTAGCACGAAGCTGAACAGGCTGGTGGGTGATTTATTGGTTTTTAAGCTATACTCTTTGCCTGGGACATTTTTCTAAATAGACATGATAATCCATACAAGCAAACCTAATATTCACTATATCTTTGTTCTAACTCCAACTTCATATTGTCCTCAGATACCGCATTGCGTTCAAAGAGACGTTATGTTGTAGTAAAGTACGAAGAAAACAGAGCAAGTACCGAGAGCACTCCAGCATCCGGGACACGATGGTCAACCACACCTCTGAAGGCGCTCACCTCGTCAGGTTAGACGGTATTTTCATCAATTACAATATTATTTCGACATCATCATCTTCACCCGCCTTTGTCCACAGCTGGACACAATTAAGCGTCGTCTTAAAGAAGTTTTTGCTGTATACGCCACGCTTGGCAGACAGGTTGGCGATCAAAGTTTGGCCAATGGTAGTTGGATAGACGACCTCTATGGAGTGTCGTACGTACCGGTTTTCATGGGGACCTCGAGGCAAGCGACAGTTCCGGGCTCGGTTTCTAGACGGGTCAATGCAGAAACGTATGATTTTTCCATATTTTCTTTGGTCTGGGTGTTTATGGTACTACGTTTTTTCTGATTTCCAAGAAACAAGTGCTTTTAATAATTACTTACATTGGGATCAGGCAATGTATGTGCTGTTGTTCACGTTTATTATTTATTTATTTATTCATTGCAGTCGTTGTAATCGAGCCATCTATTGACTCCCATGTACGGTCACATGATTGAAACGCTGGTGGTAAAATAACATGTCTTTTCCATCATCAGGGTTCGCTCCCAGAGCCACGATCGGCGGAACCGCTTAGACCACAAGGTCTTCAGGCGGTGCAGCTACTATGGCACGGAGACCACCTCGCTCTGCAGCGAGAAGTGGAAGGATTTCTGCAAAGACAACAAGAAGAGAGGCAGCCTCCTTAGAAGCGATAGAGCCAGCGTCAATTCCTCTCCGTGCAACAATAACGACTCCAACCAAGTACTCTACAACGATAAGGAAGATTATAAATTGGATTCAGATTTGGATAATGATGATAGTATCAATATTAATATTTCGATACATCTGCATAAATAGATTAGTGATATTATCGGTAATCATTTTAATACATTCTTGTAAAAGCAAGCTAAGGTAATGTGTTTCTAACGGCCGGTTCCAATAACCTATCTATCCTCAATTTTGGCATATCGGAGATAGGAAAAAGTTTCTATCTCTGTTTTCGCCGTCCAGAGAAACAAAGACAGAAGTTGTTTTCTATCTCCGATATGCCAAAACTGAAGATAGATAGGTTATTGGAAATGGCCGTAAGAATAGGATTAACTACAGTTTTGAAAGGAGAATAGAACAGTAAGTAAATTATTAAATTTATTGTATTGTTATGCCATTTTATTTACAATGTTGCGCACAAGTATACATCACTTTTATGAAACTTTAAAAACCTACCTACTACGTCAAACGTCAAATTTTCTCAATTGATATTGATCTCTACTAGTTGGACTTAAAGTTGAAAAATCATTTCAATGATCTTTAACTTTTTGGGTAGGTTGACCTGCCGTTGTCTGAACATTAACAAACAATAGTTCACAGAGCAAATTAGTTATTTTAGTCAAATCATCGACAAAAGGTAGCCCAAGGTTCAAATCCCGATTGAAGCAGTCTGAAATTTATGACTCAAGGCATTTTTGTAAATATTGCATTTATAAGTACATAGTAAACACCCAGACCAGTACAAACAGATATGATCTTGCAACAAATATTTGTCTGTGCGGGGATCAAACCAAGGACCCATGGCACAAAAGCAGCGTTTACTTCAACTAAACCATACTGGTCATCTTAATAACGTATGTAATATTATCAGTGCTTTAAAAGACACTGATTTGATTATCAGCCCTCTAAAAGACACTGATTTAACTAAATATCTACATAAAATACTCGCAGGTGATATTTAATGTATTTAACTCAAGTTAATTTTATTTTATTTTATTTTATTTTATTTTATTCGGAACACCAACAGCACTGATACATTATATAAGAACAATTTTTATAAACTTAGCCATTTAAAGGTACTCGCACATAGAAAGCGAAATGTAAATAAACAATAATAGGTAACTATTGCATAGATTATCAGAGAATCATTAACATTCAAGAATAAATATACACAAATAAAAAATACCATGTTCATGTTGCACCTTTGGAGAGGGGACCGTGAAACTCAGAAGTAAGCAATTTGTTTATAGACAAGGGTTTAGTCCGAAAAAGTTCAAGTTCACTATTGCTTTCCGAGAGGTTATTGAACAAGTTACTCGATCGGATAAAAAAAGAATTGCGGCGGTAATTGGTGTTGACCCTGGGTATTGCTAGAGGTTGAGTACGTCTAATTGGTAACTTACGTGGCACCCAGATGTTAACCTGCTCTAATAAAGCAGGGCAATCAATAGTGCCATTAACAATTTTTAGTAGACACTTAATGTCAGCAATTTGTCGCCTTCTTTCTAACGGTATAATACTCCTCAAATATCAGATTTGCATTCGTAAATTACGAACTCAAGTTGTGATAATAAAATGAACCTTATTTAAAACAAAAATTGTACGCTCTTGTCCCCAAATTCGTGGTTAATAATAACTCAGTTAGCTATTGAGGCGTTTTTTTCTTCCCGCGGTAATAAAGTTATATTCCCAGATGCGTCCGCTTGTAATTCAGCCTAACGGTGGAAAAAAAGCTTAGATAAAAGACGTGTAATTTAACATCACGTTAACTTATGATGGGATGATATTTATGTTATTACTAGCTGTTGCCTGTGACTTCATGCGCGTGGACTTCCGAAAAATTAAAAACTATTTAACAGGGACCAGTAGGTACACATTTCTGGGATCTCAATTAATAAATAATAAATGTGGACAACATCACATACATTGTTCTGATCTCAATTTGAATAGCTATTTAAAGCACTCGTATTTTGGAAACCAGAAACAACGAAGGTACCACAAACACCCAGACCTGGGAAAATGTAGAGAAACTCATTTTTTCTACATTGACCCGTCCGGGAATCGAACCCGGGACCTCGGAGCAGGCGACACCTTGAAAACCGCTGTGTACGCCACTCCGCCACGGAGGTCGTCAAAAGCATATAATATGCTGTTCCTGAAAAAATACTATCTCGCTGCCAAATTTCATTCATATCTGTTCAGCCGTTTTTCTGTAACAAACCATTTAACAAAATCATTGAATGGTTGGTTGGAATTTTAGTTGTAATATTAGTATGGTTAAGTGTTTTGAGTTATATATTATATAGTTGAATTTGCTTCCTCGACCAGACTCAGTGGTTATATATTTATTTTGGCAGCCCTTTTGGATTAAAGTTAAAAAACTTTTAGTAAATTTGAAATTAAATTGGTGGTGTTAACTCATGAAATATAAATTAACAATTCCAATTTAAAAGGTACTTCTATGTCATTCGTATTCCTTGAAAAAAATCTTCCAACTTTCTCTGAGGACAGTTGTGATCCTTGATATAACGAAAAAATTAAACATTAAAGCTGCTCTGATAACAGTGAGTAACTAATTGAAAAAAAAAATTGGTTGTTTGTAAAGTAGGTTTACGATCGAGATGTTTACGTGATAACGTCTTATTGGTGATATAAGTTTTTGGGAGGTAAGGAATTAATGAAGATAACAATTTTTTCAAATTTTAAATTACATCTTAAACATTCAACGAAAACTTAACCGCACGAGAAAATCTCCATTCGTTTGTATGCCGCTAGAGTGAGAGAGACGGAAGATCGGTCCACTCACTCGAACGCTATGCCAGCCTCCGCTCGTGAGGATTCCGCGTGACAAGTTTCACGGAATGACTGGCAGCGCTCGAGATGAGACGGGAGATCAGTCCGTCTCTCTCTCTCGTTATACCTGCGATCGCGCTCGTGAGGTTTTGGTGTGACACAAGTTTCTGAACATGTCACCCGACTAAAACGATTTTAAAGACGTTATCACGTTACTTTCCTTAAACTATGTGTGCTTAATAATACTTTCCCTAAACTATGTGTGCTTTTATTAATGTATTCGCTTTGGTGAACAATTATTATTAACTAGCGGACCCGACAGACGTTGTCCAGTCTTAACTATGAATATTGATTACGAAATGGTTTTTTTCTGGCGTGTAGTTATATATAAATAGTTTTGTTGATATTCCAACACGGTAACAGGCGACATATTAGGTACTGGCCATGTGCAAAATTCAGTTTTTTACCCTCTATTTGACGATATTTGCAGCACGCATTCTGTCAATGTTATGTCAAACGCCATACATTCAAAAGTTTAGTTTGTCAAAAAGAGATAATTACAAATAATTTAGTATGGTGATTAAGTTTTCTTAAATTTTCTAATTTTCCACTCAATTTTCATATTTTTTTCTGTTATAAAAACATTCTCCGCGCTCGTGAGGTTTTGGTGTGACACAAGTTTCTGAACATGTCACCCAACTAAAACGATTTTAAAGACGTTATCACGTCAAAAAAGCAAAATTATCTTATTTAGTAATTTTTCTTTAAAGATTAGGCTTGTACAAAAAGGGATAATGCCAACGATTAAGTATACACTAATAACTTAACAATTATATTTACTTTAAACGTTAGTTGCGGTAATATTACTAAACCCAGTTTCCGAATGTTTCGTTGGCATTCCATTTTGTTTATATTCCGATCACACACACAAATAAGCCTGTTTATGATTTAGATGTTTTCTTGTGGTGTACGAAAAAGGCTCGAGCCTCTAGTCAACGGCTGCGAGCTGTCAACTTTTCGCGCGCTTTTCCAACATTTCCCGCGTCTTTCTTGTACTTAACCAGCTGCAAACAGGATTAAGAGATTTTATTTCTTTGCTTATTTTAAGTTTTGCAACACATATTTTAACGTTTCTACGTGAAGATTATGCAGAGAAAAAGTTGAAAAGTTACAAAACATTGAAAAAACTTGTTGACTTATATTAAAACAAATGTTTGTTTTAATCTAAGCTTCTTGATAATAAATATAACCTAAATTGTATATAGACAATCCTAATCCTTTAAAATTGTGGGTAGGGGATGTGTAATATATAGTATAATAAACATATCGTATAATGATCAAAACATATACAATCAAATGATATAATTTTGATTAATATAACACTTTTTTAAAATAATGATGAAAAGATATAATTTTAAATTACATACTTTTAAAACGTATAAGTAAAAACTGGGATATAATTATTTAGTATAACAACCGTCTATTATAACACTCACATAATATAAAGCTAAAAAAAAAATTCATTTAATATAATAACATTTGGTATAACGTTCATTAACGATAACACTCCTTTTTTATAACATTTAAAACAGATAATGATTACTTGATACAAAATCGTCAGAATGCAGAATTTAAAGATACCAAATAGTGTAAATTCCTAATCTTTAATAGAACGAAATGCCATAAATACGCAGGCAAGGAGGTAGGTATGCATGCACGTAAGCAGGCAAGCAAGCATGCATGCAGGCAAGCAGCATGCATGCAATCAGGCATGCGCAGGCAAGCAGCATGCATGCATACATGCAGGCAAGCAAGCATGCTTATGGGCAAGCAGGCAAGCATTCATGCATTTGTTTTGCTCTTCTCCGGCGCTGCGGGAAGTGCAGTCCTTCCGCTCTTGCGTAACAAATCTCTGCGAGCGAGGACTGCACTCCCTTCGCGCCTCTGGCTTTTAAATTGCACTCTAATGTAGGGCAGACAAGTACCACGGCGGTAAGACCACGGCGTGTCGGGATTCAACCAAATTCTTAATTTTACCAATGTATGTCAGTACGGTTATTTCTTTTAATCAATATTTAAAACGTTTTTAATACGCGTATAACAAACAAATTTATATCAAATGAACGATACATAAAATGAGTTTTATTTCAAACGATTTTATTTGTTATGAATGTTATGAATGTTATACTAAATAGTATTAAATAAACTGTATGTTATGTAAAGTAATCGTTATGTCAAACAAAATTATATAATGTGTTGTTGTAACAAATGATTATTATGTAAAGTGATCGATATTAAAGTTTGATTATATCAAATGAATGTATACAACATGAGACGCACCCGTGGGTAAGGGTTATCTTTTGGCGATGAGACCGCGTTATTGTATATTATTGTATCTTGCTATTATCATTTTGTTAGTACTACTTTGTACAGTAAAACTCATTTACTCAATTTGTAACAACTTTATTCATATGAATTAGTAACAAAATACTTGTAAGTAAAATTAAGAGTTAAGCACATATACGTAACAGTGTGAACGGACTGAGAATATAATTTATTACTATACTTAAACACTTTATATGATATTTAAGCAATTTAATTGCAATTATAATATCGGTATTTAATCTTGAAATAAAGCACCGCGGCCGGCATGCGTGGAGATGCGGGTTCGAGTCCCGCCTGAGACATAATTTTTCAAGTTAAAATACTGATATATTTAAACATTTATACATGTTACCTTTTAAGTTGTGTAATTTAAGCCAGTAAATAATTTACATAAGTGTAACAATATAACAAAAATTTTATGTAAGGTCCTAAAATAATTTCATATCTTGCACAACTGTAACATAAGCGTATTATTTTGTAACAAATACTATAAATAACTTAATTGTTTGCACGATCAAAGTTTGATGTATCTACTTATGTATAAAAATAAATATTGAATACTAAACTGTATTTTTAACAATCATTAAACCTCTTCAGCACTATAATAATTAAATATTGATTCAGACTTTCAGCGCACAGACGTATTATTTTGCTGTGGCGGTGTCCCGGATAAATAAACCTTATAGTCTAAGATCCGAACTTAAAACGACCTTCACCGAGCTGATAATAGAATGAAACATATTTTAAAACAAATTTAGTAGGTATATTAGAAAATATATAACCATCTCAAAACCATTCTTGATAGCACAACCGAGTGGATGCACGATCACAACCTGAAAATTAATTATAAGAAAACAAAAGCACCCACATCAAAAAACTGCATTAAAATTTAATTTTCAATACGAGGGCCATGAGATAGATATAGTTGATCAAGTTGAGCTACTTGGACTAACCTTACACAAACACATTAAATGTTAAGGAACTGATTAACTATAAAATATAATTTATTTAACATAATATATAAAAATTAAGTAAAAATATAAATAATAAAAAAACATACTTTCCATTCTAACGCAATTACAATGGAAATAAATGTCTAGATAGTTATAGTTAAAGGCTAATCATCTCGTTTTATTATTAATTAATTATTTATGTGCGTCGTCCTCTCTTCTAATTATTGCTGTGCCCACCAGGGTCCAAAGTTGTGTCTAATACAATATTTAATTGTACTTACCACCTTTGTTATATTTTGGAATGCAAATAAATTGAAACTGAAATGTTAAGAATAGGTTGCCTAAAAAATCCTGAACATACTGTTTTTAATTAAACGTTGCAACATCAAGATAATTTTACCGGGCATAATCGCAGTCCATAGTCAATTCCTCCGTAGCAGTAATCCAGATCACCTCCAGGGTGAATAACTCGTGTTCCTAGGGCCATCAAATTCGCCTTAGTGGGGGGAGGGTTACATCCTTCCCCCCATTTATGTGCTCGGCATGTTTGCCGACTTCTGCGCAGACTACATAAGGTCCGCTTTACAGCCCTGCATCTTATGCCCGATCTTACCGCATCGGTATCACAATTAAGTCGCTACGGTTTGCGGAAGACGGGCACAGCTGCCCAGTGTGACCGACTCCCATGCATCTGAAGCAACGCATGGGTCGGCCCTCTATTATCTGCAACGTTGCCCAGCACCAGCCGACGAGCAATCGTCTCTTAATGACGGCCCTTGCCGCTATTACCGGGCACCGGAAATCACGAAACCGGTGCGCCATCGAAGCGGTGCTGAATAATCCTGGCGTGGACTTCGCCAGGCTGGCAACCACTTATTTTGGCCAACGCACACACAACGTTCTATACGTTTGATACTTTAAGTCAGGGTGAAAATTTTCTTATTATCTTGAATTCTTATTTATCATTACATAAAGGTTACATAACGTGGGCTTTTTTTTTGAAATTGTAACAAAATTGTAACGAAATTGTAACATATAAATACAGGGGAGTCCCATTGCTACAGGAATACTGGTTTTGGCGGGGGGCCAGTTTAAGCCCTCGCCATCTGAATATGTCGTCTTTACGTCGTCATGTATAGGTTAAATAAAGGAATGAAAAACTAATCGCATTGCCTTCCCACGTGGCTTCCTTAAGCATAATGAAGCGTACACACTGCCGTCACTTTTCAACCGATGAAAATAAAGTAGACTCCCGATTCGACGCGTTTATTTTCTTTTATTTATATAGAATATACCACATTTCGTGAGGAGTCGTTAAGAAAAACTCCACCCTTTGTCTTTTTACATTTAGTTCAGGCATGAAAAAGAGGATCTTTATGTTTTCTCTACCATTGGCCAAACTTCGATCTCAACAAGCCTGCAAAACGTGGCGATTGTAGCAAAAGCCTCTTTTTGGATTATGAGTAGTACATACACAACATATACAAATTTTACTTTTGTCTGATTCTGTGCATGTATTCAAAATATTCCTTACCAGGATTTATCTGTGCCAGAATAGAGCTAATTTAGGCACAATCTCCTGCTTACCGGCTACTGCTCTAGCCAATTAAGCTTCCAAGACATTTTTGAGACTGCTGGTGTTAATTGAAAAATGCATTAATAATAAAAAAATACTCTTTTCGGAGTCGGACTTGATCCCACATCGTTTCGCATCATGATCATCATCAGCCTACCGCAGTCCACTGCTGGACATAGGCCTCTCCAGTTGCACGCCACTTAGTTCGATCCTCGACTTCTTGCATCCAGTATCCTTTCGCATAATAATATCAGAAGGAATTGTGTTTTAAATCTACCTAGGCATTGTTGGTCGACAAAATTCCAGGCCTGCGGAGTTTATCGATGTCTTTAGTTGGGTTTTGTAGGTAAGTATGTCCTCCAACATCCGAGAGATATATTTTACAATCGGTTAAGATAAAATAGCTTTAAATAAGATAAAACACACATAATATAAGTAATTTATTTGCATAAAAATCTGTTTTTAACCTTTTTTCTGATATGAAACGCTTTCGATAATCGGTGACCGATTTTTTGTAGGAGAAAAATAGAACGTACTGATAGCAATGGAGCAACGCACACGTCCTACAAAAAATCGGTCATGATTGTGTATGCTGCTGCCTACTATAGTAAAATCGGCCCGATTATCGGTCCTACAAAAAGTCGGACGTGGGCGGGCAGCCTAATGCTCTACAAGAATTTAAGTTACAGGGGTGTGCGCGCAGCTTATAACGCGTTTAGTAACGAATTTCCTCAAATAACGAATACCGTTAACATATTCTAAGCGGCCTAATCACTGTGGATAATGGATTACTAATGTTCGGTGTTCTAATTAATTGCGTTTTCTGCCTCGGTGGCGGCGTGGGTTTCCTGTAATTGTGAAATGTTTTGAGTTTAGTTAGTATTGTTTTCTAGGCCGAAGTGCAAATGCAAATCTATTTATTGACAAAAAAGGTAATGCATGTTTTGTTTTAACGCCCCGTTTGGTCTAGCGGTGTAAGTATGTAGGTACCAGGCCAATATCTCTGGACCCCGGGTCTTGCAATAAGAATTTTGAATTTTCGAATATTGCTCGGGTTTGTAATCACCAACTAGAGATGGGCCGAGTACTCGGTTAATACTCGGCGTACTCGGCGGGTATTTTGATACTCGTACTCGGCCGAATAACACGGTTTTAACGCCGAGTATACTCGGTATAAGCAAAGCAATAAATTTAAGTAGATATAATTAAAACAACAGTGTTAATCAAAAAGTATTTATTACTAATTTAGGAAATCTTTATTCTATCTCAATTATGATAATGATGAGTAGTGATGAGACAAAATTAAGAGAATGTTAATGAAAAACATCAATATTAAAATTTAATAAGGGTAAATTGTGATGCAGGAACACAAGGCTTTCTGTATGTTCTGGTAACAGCCTATTCCTTTTTTCTTCGTAGCCGTTTCCAGCCTCCAAAAATAATCGCTCACTGTACACGGTGCTTGCAGGTGCACAAAACACTAGTGCTAAACGTGCCAGCTCATGATACCTTGTTTGGTGCCCTGCCCACCACTCGAAAGGACTCTTCTTTTGCCAACAAATTTTCTTTTAACTAGCGATCCAATCCTAAAGCAATGGGGCTTATAGGATCATTGCAAAAACAGGTATTTGCTTGAACCGAGTTACTCGGCCGAGTACTCAGTTGTAAAAAAAAATACCGAGTTAAACTCGGTACTCGTTACTCGGCAAAAGTACTACACGGCGCATCTCTATCACCAACTTGACAAGCGTGGTTATTATGCCTGTACTTACCCATCATTGCTGTTGTAACTTGAATGCAATGATTTAAAAGACCTTTTTCCTGCACTGGGATGATTTTAGGCCGTTAAAGTACTTTACTTTTTACATCTTTTTAATCTTGTTCTTTGAGGACTAGCGCGTTACTGAGTTTTAATCTATACTAATATTATAAAGCTGAAGAGTTTGTTCGTTTGTTTAAACGCGCTAATCTCAGGAAGCACCATTTCGAATTGAAAAATTATTTTTGTGTTGGATAGTCCATTTATCGAGGAAAGCTTTAGGCTATATAACATCACGCTGCGACAAAAACGAGCGAAGCATCAGTGAAAAATGTTGCAAAAATAATCGCGATCATAATAACAGAAATTGACGCGAACGAAGTCGCGGGCAATAGCTGTTTTAGTCTATGTAGACAAGAATTTCTCAATTTGTGGATTGTCTCTTCTGATTGGTTGGCTGAAAGGTATGATACTTTATGGGTCGGATCAAAATAAAAGAAGAGAATTAGGAGGACTAGAGTAAAAGACAAAAATTTGCAAAAAAATTAAAGGTTTGCAAGTATTCGATTTTAATGTTTATGATTATATTATTCTGTTTGTCGGCATTTTTTCTATTTTAGCATTACTTTCTATTCGTGATGGCTACTACGATTCCTATGCCATACTCTCTACTTTTAGCTGTCAGGTGGCGATAGCACTTTGGTAAACACTGTTGCCCGAGTTCTTCAGGTAGTAGGTACTCCATTTACCACTTCATACAAAACCTGCGGAAGAGAAAGGGTGATGCAATTTGCTATGCAAGGTGTTACTCTGACATCTGGGTTCGTTCTCCGGACAAGGGTCAAAGTAGAAAAGATTACCAACCTTTCGCTTTTTCACACGTGTTTTATGTAGCCAGTACATAAAGTACTTACATGGGAATCAAAGCAATATAATAATAATATATAATATTTGCCACACTGAGCCACACAGGGCCATCTAGTCCCAAAGTAAGGTACTATTGACGACCTCCGTGGCGGAGTGGTGTACACACCGGTTTTCAAGGTGTCGCCTGCTCCGAGGTCCCGGGTTCGATTCCCGGACGGGTCAATGTAGAAAAAATGTGTTTTTCTACATTTTCTCGGGTCTGGGTGTTTGTGGTACCTTCGTTGTTTCTGGTTTCCAAAATACGAATGCTTTAAATAGTTATTAAAATTGGGATTAGAACAATGTATGTGATGTTGTCCACATTTATTTATTTATATATTTTTTTATTTAATGCTCGCAGAATTCCAGAGCCACGACGAATTCTGAGAGATTTGAAACATCTACAGCCATATTGATATTTTATGTTTTAACCTATTATAAACATCATTATTTAATTGTACCCTAAAAACGTTTTATTATTATGATAATCTAAAAAAAAGTATGCCTAAAGAATAAATAATAATCAATGTTGTTTTAAATTGGCACAAATCCAAACAGGTATACCAATAGGTTAACAACATCTAAATGTAATTTAGTTATTCCTTAAACTTCTAACTCCACTAACGAATTCCCTCACAATAATATGGTATAAGCTGCAATTAAATAACCTAACCAAACACAAAGTGGAATCTAGCCCAAACTAGTTAACAGCGGTTTTCCGGCTAATAGAAACACGATTTACATGCAAGCCTTCAATTCAGCAGTACACCCGCCCAAGAAAGTCTAGCTTAAAGCTCTAATACGATTGCAGTAAAGTCTAAACTTAAACGTTACAGGTAACGGTAATGAGAGACTGTAAATGCATTGTGGAAATCCTAGCTATCTCCTACCTTCATACCTAAACCTTATTTGTGTCTGGAACTAGGTAATTATTAACTAAACTTTATATAATCGAATTCGGTAGGTGAAATATACAGCTTTGGAATGTTGCTTTAGCTTTCACATGTTAACAAAATTATGAGGGGACTCTAGAGCTTTGTGCTGCTCCCAATTGTTTTAATTTTATTACTTCTAAACAAAATTAATTTTTAAAAACTAGTACAGTATCATTTTAACAAATTACCTCTAGAATTTATTGAATCACAGTAACCTTTTCATTTAGTTGTTTATAGAGTCGAATTTGTCGCTAACGCCAAAAGCGGCCGCTTTTAGCAATAATGTACATTACGAAAGAATGCCAGTATGAAAAGCTGTTAATAGGGATTCAATAAATACTAGAGGTAATTTGTTAAAATGATACTGTTCTAGTTTTTGATAATTGATTTTGTTTAGAAGTAACGATATTAAATCAATTTAGGCCGGACTTAGCTCTAATAGTCCCATTAATCTATACTTATATTCGAAAGCTGAAGAGTTTGTTTGTTTGAACGCGCTAATCTCAGGAAGTACTGGTACGAATTAAAAAATTCTTTTTAGGTTGGATAGTCCATTCATCAAGGAAGGTTTTAGGCTATATAACATCACGCTGCGTCCAATAGGAGCGAAGCATCAGTGAAAAATGTTGCAAAAATAGTCGCGATCATAATAACAGAAATTGACTCGGACGAAGTCGCGGGCAACAGCTAGTTAAGTATAAATTCGATGTTTGAGAATGGATGTTTGTTATTCAATCAGGACAAAATGCCTGAACGGATCTAGGTGAAATATTGCACGACGAAACAGTATAGACTTTATTATAGAAGTCGCGGGCAACAGCTAGTGTAGTATAAAAGAACTAGCTTACAAAAATGACACCTTATTTGAATTAGATTAAATGACTGCCGTTTCTTTTATCTCAATGTCAACTTTATTAACCGTCCAAATTATGTCGGCATGCAATGTTATAGTATACTCGTAGCTATTTGTGTTATGTTGTCACTATTGGATTTATACAGGATGAAATTTTAACCACTTTCCAAAATTTTTATAGGCGTTCAGTATCGTATTTAGAGCCTATTTATGTAGTAAAAAATGTAAATCAAGTTAATTTTCTTAATCCATAATTAGTTATGGATTTCCGCAAAGTAACGCCTGAGTCTATTAATTTTAGTAAATCAAGTTGTCACCAGAAAATATTTTTCACGTTATAGTTTTCAATATTTACGGTTCTTCTAGACCTGTTAAGGTATAAAGGGAAAATCAAACACTTATGTATATAGTATCAACACAATAGTACTGTATCACAATAGTATCGTAATGTATGAATGAGATGCGCATCGCGTAAAAAAAGTGTTGTTAGGCGGCCGTATGAAATATTTTAGATTTTTGGCGGTCATTTTATAAGTGCTTTATCTTGACATTTTTGTACTGGGCTATACCAAAAGAAAAAATAGGTCATTTGTTTTTTGACTCGTAGATTGATATATTAAAATTTAGAAGGTGGTTAAAATTTCATTCTGTATAGGTTGTATAAAAAGTGCAACCTTTTGTCAAATGGGTGCACTTATAGTTGGGACGTATTTATACACTGATTTTCAAATTAAAACTTCCATGGTCACTACCACTAGAGTTAATTGATACGGGGTTTATACCATGTACCTTAGTTTTTATGAGTTTCCGATATTTCGGCACTGTTGCAGTTGTCAGTTCTCCCGTGATCATGGCGCTTGCACCGTTGGTGGTTTAAATTTTAAACCACTAGTGGTTTAAATACCGAGCCAAGATCTCAGGGTCCCAGGTTCAATCCCCGAGTAGGGCAACAAAAAAAAGTTTCTAATTTTCGAACGCTGCTCGGGTTTGTGATCATCAACCCGCATTTGGCAAGCGTGGTGATTATGCCCGTACACCCATCATTGCTGTGGTAACTTGAATTCAATGATGGAGGCCTTTGCCCTGCAGTGGGATGCTTATAGGCTGTTACAATTAGGTACATGGCGCTTGCAACAGTGCCGAAATATCGGAAACTCATAAAAACTAAGGTACATGGTATAAACCCCGTATTAATTAACTCTACTGATTGTTTAGTTTTTAAGGTTCCGTCCGATCTATTACTAAGACTTAGCTGTCTGTCCGTCGCTCTGTCACCAGGCTGTATCTCAAGAGCCGCGATAGCTAGACAGGTGATATTTTCACAAATTATGTATTTCTGTATCTGTTGCCGCAATAACAACGAATAGCTAATAAAATCAAAAGAAAACAAATATTTAAGGGGGGCTCCCATACAAAAAACCCGTTTTTTTGGCCTTTTTGGTACGAAACCCTTCGTGCGCGAGACCGACTCGAACTTGACTGGTTTTATTTAAACTATGGTGTTTGCAAGCGTTAGATTTGAATGTACCTACAAGGAATTAAATAAAGGGAGGGGCCATATTCCTTCCATAGTCCCAGTTACCCAGTCCACTAGCGCCCAAACCCATAGCCCAGTATCCTTTGTATCCATATTCTACAATAGTCCTGCACTTACCGGGGGTTGTACTTGAAAGCATTTATGTAGTGCGTACAGGAATAATCGTCGGTCAGTGTCCCATCACATCGTAAAGATAAATGTTGTCTAACGGGCCTCTGCGAGTTGGCTTCGGCCCCTCGTACGCCTTCCAAATGTCCGGGACTCCATAGTCCCGTGATCGGAAACAGACCAACATAATAATAATAATAATATTTAAGACATGCCTCACTGGGCCACACAGAGCCATCTAGTCCCAAATTACGCTAATATTAAGTACCCTTTCGTATGGGGTACTAGACAAGCGATAAACTTACTTAGATACTTTTTTGTTTTTGTAAATACATATAAGTTATATTACATAGAAAACACCCAGACCAGTACAAACAGACATGTTCATGCACACAAATATTTATACTGTGTTTGTACTTTGTATTGTGAATCTGTATTTAGTTGGTCCCTCTTTTTCAAATATATCACTGTATAAAGGCAATAAAACAAAATAATTTGATTATATAATTTTATTACTTAATCAACATTAAATAATTGCTTTAATATTACCATAATAAGATTTCGTGAGTGCAATCAGGTCCTTGGCACTGTCAAAACACATTTACAATTAGGTTATATACACAGGGTACATTTACAATTGGGGTAGACACACAGGGTAGATTTAAATTATCAATGTGCGTTCCCATTCAGGGTCCACATTGGAATTTTGAGCTTTTGACTGTGTCAGCCTTTAGTAAAAGTCCTCAAACGATTGTAAATTCAACCTTTCATTTGTAAAAGTCTGCACTCGAAAGTTACAATCGGTTAAAGGTGGACCCTCGTGCCTGACAGGTATCTATATTTAACAATCTACCTAAAATTTACGACTGCTGTAAATGCCTACTCTTAGAAAAAGATTTGTAAAACTAATTTCATTAATTGTCAATCCTTCTTGCTTACTCAATAAGAAGAAGTAGCATGTAGAAGGGTCCCTCAATTGAACGCGATTAGTTCACATTAAGTGAGAACCACAGTAATATTTTAAATATCAGTATTACTGAGAGTTAGTAAAAGTACTTGAACCATTGTAAATTCAATCTGTAGCTTGTAAAACTGGCTATTCAAAAGTTTCAATGGGGACTACCGTTTCTTGCTCACCAGTTGGCGCCACTGTAGACTGAGGTCCGGTGGTATAGCTGTCAAAGGCGATTGGCGCCAAAACAAAGTGTTAAATCATGAATCTAAAAGGTTATATTGTTTATAAATAACTATCTTGATATCAACAAACTAACTTCTGAAATAGTTGCTCTTGAGGCCGCCTATTTTTGCGCTTTTTCTTAATTCCGCTTTTAAAGCGTTCACACTAATCGCCAAATAATCCATATTTGCGATATTTTACGAAGGAGATCACTTTCCAGCAGGTAAATTAAAGAAATTATAATTTATGCAACAAATTCCGCTAAAACCAGTACAAAGTGAATGATATTGGACCTCACGCGACACTAGCGCCTCTAGTGGCAAATTCACTAGCGATAGCCCCCATTGAAACGCTTGTCATAATAATAAATCAATTAACGTAACATTAATTGGTTATTAAATAGACAATAATTGCTATAGTCTATCCGTTAGTAAACATTTTTAACTAACTATTGCTCCACCGAACAGTATAAACAAATGTACCGCTTTACTACAAGTAATAATCAAACTCCTGCGAAGAAATGCTACGGTCGAGGTGACCACATAGTAGGATTTTGTGGGAAAGTTAATATAAATAAATACTAAGGGCATGCGAGGAGATGCGGGTTCGAGTCCCGCCTGAGACAAAAAAAAATTTTTCAAGTTTATATACTGATACTAAGGGTGACCACAAGGGTGACCGGCTATCCTGACGCTAACGCTATTAGTACTTCTCTCTACTATTGTGTAAACTCTCTGATCATATTATGAACTAATAATGACGACCACCGTTATCAGGGTGTCGCCTGCTCTGAGGTCCCTGGTTCGATTCCCGGACGTGACAATATAAAAAAAATGTTTTTCCCAATTTTCTCGGATCTGGTTGTTTGTGGTAGCTTAATTGTTTCTCTGATTTCCACAATACAAGTGCTTTAAATAGATAAATAGTTAGTACTCATTTTGTGATCAGAAAAAATTATGTGATGTTGTCCACATTCAAACTGGGATCGTAAACCCAAAGCGTGGCTATTATTAAAATATGATTTCCGTTGATGATCGTACATGGTTGGTCTATTGGTGCGGTGGTCCGTATTCAAATCTAGGAACGAGGGTTCGATTCCCGGTCTGTTCAATTCAGGAAATCGTAAGTAATCGGGTTTGAGAAGGCACGTTAAGCTGTTGGTTCCGACCTCTGTTGCAAGTTGCCGTAAAAAAACATTCTTATTTTTATTCCTATTTCTGTTTAAGTCAGCGGCCTGTTATATGTGACTTGGAAAACTTTGACATAAGTTAGGGAAAAGAAGCGGAAAAACATACATACCCAAGCATCGCACGACACGCCGATACACTAATGAATGTGAAATAAACATATCTCATTCTATCTGTAATTGAAAATCTCTTTCGGAATAATGATGTTATGAAGAATGTTACTAATATTAGATAGGAATATGAATGGGACCCTTAATAATATCTAGCGAAGTGTGATATCAAGGTTTTCATACGAACAAAATTCGTCAATATTATTCGTCCTTAATACTTACACTTTTCAACTATACTACTGACGCTTTAAGAAAATGTTCGTTATGTCTAGTAAGCTGCAGTTGTAATTTCCGGAGCGAGAATCTTACCTTGTCGTAACACAGTCTTGACTAGCACGGAAGGTAATGTAATACTTTATTTGGATACCGACAAAAAGTAATTGTAGCTAACATACGTTTTATTTATACTTGCTCAATCATAACTTTAAACTTTAAACGACGATTGTAATAATATCTAAGTAACCTAAGTGTGTATCGTAGACGTAAGCCTTTTGTTCTCATTACATTTTAAGTTCTCTTTGTTGTCAGCTATCTGCTACAATTAAGATTGTAAGTTCTGTAAGGATCAATGTCTCTTAATCTGAATAAATGATTAATTGGTGCTTCGTAATAATGTTAATCAATGGCGCCAAAGAAAAATTTACCGGGAAAAAAACAAATGACTGATTTCGAAACTTATATCTAGCAGTTAAATGCGTTTATAAATTAGAATTTGGAATTGTTAACCAAAGAGGAGATATTTTAGAATAAAATGACCAGTACGACAAAACGCCAATTTCATATTAAGTAAGGACTATTACTCGTATAACTTCGTAAAAAATGTAATACTCGTATTACGAAGACAAATTAAATTTTTTGAAAGAGTAATCCAATTGTTAAAAATTTTGATATCATTAACCTTTTTAATAATAAATGTATTTAAAGACCTATGTACTCACTTTAGAAGAACAACTGCTGCCAATGCCGTTGCACTTAAAAATATTAATAATCAGTAAAATGAATTAACTAGTAGGTAGGTACTTAGATTCATATTCACATTCATATTCATTCATTATTACATACTAGCTGTTGCCCGCGACTTCGTGCGCGTCATTTTCTGTTGTTATGATCGCGATTATTGGTCGCAGCGTGATGTTATATAGCCTAAAGCCATCCTCAATAAATGGACTATCCAACACCAAAAAATTTTTTCTAATCGGACCAGTACTTCCTGAGATTACCGCGTTCAAACAAACAAACTCTTCAGCTTTATAATATTAGTATAGACTAGCTGTTCCCCGCGACTTCGTACGCGTCAATTTCAGTTTTTAAGATCGCGATTATTTTTTCAACATTTTTCACTGATGCTTCGCTCCTACTGGTCGCAGCGTGATGTTATATAGCCTAAAGCCTTCCTCGAGGCATGGACTATCCAACACAAAAAGAATTTTTCAATTCGAACCAGTACTTCCAGAGATTAGCGCGTTCAAACAAACAAACAAACAAACAAACTCTTCAGCTTTATAATATTAGTATAGATATAAGCATGTCAGATCGCGGTTATTAAAAAACTTACTCCAGCCATGCACCTTAGGCCTTGACACTGTAAAAAAGGTTGACATCAGGCCACATTAGTCCACGGCTGGACAATGGTCTCTTCGAAAGGTGGATTATGCCATTATGGCCACGCTTGGCAGGCGGATTGGCGAACGCAGTGTGGCATATGGTGGGGACAAGGATGCTTCTGCTTCTACGCGTCATCTTCTCACCATACTCCTTTAGCCGCTTCTTTCACACACACAGAAAGAGAAAAGGGAGTATTTTACTAATTTTAAGTTTTTTTTAAAATAACGAATAAATACTTTATTTGATATTTTAGCAACTTAATTAACACTATAATATCTGTATTTAAACATGAAAAATTATGTCTTAGGCGGGACTCGAACCCGCATCTCCATGCATACCATTAAGCCACCGTGACACTGCGTCACAGCGCGAATTTTTCAAGAATATTCTTATCGCCGTAAGCCAGCGCTGTTTCATCAAATGTTAGGAGTTTGCACCCTTAACACCCGAAAGAAACATCTTTGCAAAAGTTTGACAGTCGGTTAAGATGAAACAGCTATTTAAATACTTCATATGATATGTAAGCAATTTGATTGCAATTATAATTATATCAGTACTTACTTATACTTGAAATATTATGGTATGCATGGAGATGCGGGTTCGAGTCCCGTCTGAGACATAGTTTTTCAAGTTTAAATACATACTGATTTAACTAAAAAAGTTTTCTTAAAAGATTTCATTTCATAATCATTCTAAGACCCTTTTAAGTTTAACAAGTTATTGTTAAAGCAATGAAAAGTATTATATGAAGATACGTGAACAAGTATTTCTCCAACATCACTCTTGGTGACTACAGTATGAGTGTAATAATAATAATAGAAACAACTTGGCTCAATAACAATCGGACAGCCTTAGATAACAAATGTATGAGAATGACATTTGCTTACGATCGATCGTTTCGCATGGTTGTGACATTTTTATATTTGTTATCTATTCGTCGAGTGCATAAGATATTAGGAGGGAGATTCGTGTGGCTTTGGTCCATACTACACTGCCTTTGCCATATAATAAAATAAGAAGAAGTGATATTTAAGCCAGCAACAACTTGCCTAAGGCCGCAGCATCGTTATTTAAAAAAAATGTCAAGTTACAATTCGTAGATTTTATTTTTATTTATTTATTTATTTAATATTCGGAAGACCAACAGCTAATGCAACATAAAAACAATAACAGATAAGTATCAGAAAGCCAATAACAGGTCCTCGATGCCAGATTCTTAAGGACAGAAAAGACGCTTTAATTTATATTAAACCGTCATTGTTTTAAAGTCTCTTGATAAAAATAAACGACCTGGTTGGAGTGAGCACTGTAGAGTTCGACTCCCGGTCGGAGCACTTTATTGGGTGATCTTTTTATATTGCTCTGGCCTGGAAGAGGTAAGGAACTTACAGAATTGCTTCAGAGTGAAATAAGCCATTGGGCTCGGCTTATGTCGCAAGACGATTGTCGTAAAAACTAGTTAAGTTAAAAGGCTTCGAAAATCTGATCCTAGATATTCCATTAGAACATATGAAAAGAAGAAGTTGAACAGTCCCAGTTTAATGAATAAATCAATATGGATAAAAAGCAAAAAATGCGAGCAAAAAGTATAAATAGGTACATGACATTCATAAAAACTAGAGATGGGCCGAGTACTCGGTTAATACTCGGTACTCGGCATACTCGGCGTGTATTTTGATACTCGTACTCGGCCGAATAACTCGGTTTTGATGCCGAGTATACTCGGTTTACGCAAAGCAATAAATTTTGGTAGATATAATTAAAACAACAGTGTTAATCAAAAAGTATTTACCTATTACTAATTTGGGATATCTTTGATAATCTCAATTATGATAATTAATGAGTAGTGATGAGACAAAATTAAGAGAATGTTAATGAAAAACATCATTATTAAAAATTTAATAAAGGTAAATTGTGATGCAGGTACACAAGGCTCTCCGCACGTTCTGGTAACAGCCTATTCCTTTTTTCTTCGAACTGTTACCAGCCTCCGAAAATAATCGCTCGCTGTACACGGTGCTTGCAGGTGCACAAAGAAACACTATAGTGCTAAACTAGCTCATGATACCTTGTTTGGTGCCCATGCCCACCACTCGAAAGGACTCTTGTCTTTTGCCAACAAATTTTCTTTTAACTAGCGATCCAATTCTAAAGCAATGGAGCTTTTAGGGTCATCGCGAAAACAGATATTTGCTTGAACCGAGTTACTCGGCCGAGTACTAGGTTGGAAAAAAATTAAACCGAATAAAACTCGGCACTCGTTACTCGGCAAAAGTGCTACTCGGCGCATCTCTAAATTAAAAACCTTACCTTAGCTGTGCAGTTACTTCCTCGACACTGCAAGTGAATAATACCAGGGTACTAATGGTGACTGAATAGCTAAGCAAATAACAAATTGATAACATTCAATAAATATTCATCATTATGAAGATAATCATCACGCGCACTGCAAGACGTCGTTTTGCTAAAATGATGATGAAAAAATAGATATTAAATAATATTTAACTACGAGCACAATGGGGGCTATCGCTAGTGAATTTGCCACTAGAGGCGCTTGTGTCGCGTGAGGTCCAATATCATTCACTTTTCACTGGTTTTAGCGGGCTTTGTTGCATAAATTATAATTTTAACACTTCGTTTCGGCGCCAATCGCCTTTGACAGCTATACCTCCGGACCTCAGTCTACAGTGGCGCCAACTGGTGAGCAAAGAAACGTTAGCCCCCATTGATGTTTGATGAAAGAAGGATTGCATCGTTGAAGTGGCAGTGGGCGGGACACATAGCGCGGAGAACCGATGGCCGTTGGGGCGGAAAGGTTCACGAATGGCGACCACGTACCGGACGACGTTCCGTGGGCAGGCCCCCTACAAGGTGGACCGACGATCTGGTCAAGGTCGCGGGAAGCCGCTGGATGCGGACAGCACAGGACCGATCGTTGTGGAGATCCTTGGGGGAGGCCTATGCCCAGCAGTGGGCGTCGTTCGGCTGATATATTATATATATAATGATGAGCACAATACTAGTGTAAGGTCTAGAGTACTGTATAAGATATTTAAGCAGTTGAATTGCAATTATAATATCAGTACTTAAACTTGGAAAATTTTCTCTCAGGCGGGACTCGAACCCGCATCTCCTCGCATGCCGGGCGCGGCGCTATACCATTAAGCCATCGAGACACTGCGTCTGACAACGCTGTAAGTCAGCGTTGTTTTCATCAAATGTTAGGAATGATACCTTAACACACGAAATAAACATTTTTGCAGATATTTGACAGTCAGTTATGATAGAACAGCTATATATAAGTATTATATACTTTATATGATATTTAAGCAATTTAATTACAATTATAATATAAGTATTTGAACTTGAAAAACTTGAAGTATTATCTTTATTTATTTTATGATTATTTATTGTATAATTTGCGGTCGTCTCGTAAACTACAACTTTCTTTCCCTTCTCATTCTTCACATTTTTATTCACAATCTTTCACTGTCCAGTCTGTCCGTCTGTGGAACTCTTTACCACAAACTGTAAGAGAATCAGAATCCATTTCTACTTTCAAGACTAGAGTCAAGGCACTTTTTTTGTCGCGCTGATGGTGTGCATCGGGTCAGGATTGCGTAGATAAATATTGATATTATAACTGTATTTTGTTTATGTATGTGTACCTGTATAAATATGTATGTTTTTAAATTATATATGTATTTATATATGTATTTATTTATGTATGATTTATATGTATGGTCGTATGTATTTTTATTTCAGTTTATTTATATTTAATAAGTTAGATACACACTTATTACTTTGCACCACGTCACCCCTACTCCACTGAGACGTAATTATCCTTTTCTACCCAAAGGTTGTCTGGTAGAGATTGCTTTTAGCAATAAGACCGCCTTATTGTACATTTGTGTCACATTGTAATTTATGTTACCTTTGTTTTGTGCAATAAAAGAATTATCTATCTATCTATCTATCTATGATTTTTCGTCTGTTTTGAACGTATTACGTATACGTTATTTCGTTATCTGGTATTCCATTTGAATCCATGGAAATATTACGCATGATAAATATACTCGTATAATAAAGTAGCCTCAACACTTCAGAGAAGCAATATAGAAACGGTCTATTATTTGTACCGTGGATAGCACGGTAGGCTATACATTTTCGTTGCAAAATCGAACTTATTTCAACTACATAACGGTCCTTATTATTTAGCCTGATGTAGATACGAGTATTACTAAATCATTTGAAAACGTGTGTTCTTAACCTCTTGTATATCCTGTTTTATTTTTAATAAACAATGGGCTTGCTCTTGACTACATACTTAACCCTATGGTTAAGAAGAAGCCCAAGATGGAGCGAGCTTACTCAGAAAGTGGCACTGGTTCTCCCACACACCAGCGGAACACAGAGGCACTGTTTGGCGCTGGACTCCGGCAGGAGGATGGTAGCATCCAGGCGGCCTCTTACGAAGCCTACCACCGCAGAGGGATCTGTTAGCCGTCATCATTGGTAAGAACACCAAAGATGCCGTTGCCCAGGGTGGACCACTACGAGGTAGATCCCACCACCCCCACAATAATGTATAACAAGTACTCTGGTTTTTGTATGATGGCTATACCAACTACAAATAAAACGTGTGGAAAACACAGACATACTGTAATGTAAATAGTTTCAGCAAATATTTTCCATCGTTTGCAAATATAGTAATGAAATTACCCTGGGGAAATATTGCCCCGCTTATTGTTATGTGGGAACTGTCAATCACGAAGAGTTACCGACTTTATCTTTTCCTGTGTAGGTCTGTCGGGATCTTTTATATGCATGAACTGCCCCCCAATTCCTCTAATTTACAAATGGCTCCATAGAATCGTGATTGCATCTCAACTGTATATTTTGGCACATTATTACGGTAATAATGTCAAAATAAACGATTGAGATGCATTCAGATTCTATTGAGCCATTTGTAAATGAGCGGAATTGAGGGCCTGATGGCGTGTCCTTATCACGCAACGTTGACTTTTCAAAACCACGTACTGTATTTATGAGGGGCTAACTATAATCACATAAAAAGTATTACTTCTACCTTTGTTTGGGTATTAAAAAAACAAAAAGTATTAATTACAAAGGACTAGGAACATATTTAAAGAGATGGAGGCGAGAAATGTATCTGATGAAAAAATGCTATTCTATCAATTTCGAGTTTCCTTCGAGTAGGTACTTTGTGATCGCCTATAAATCATCCCACTACAGGGTATCCCTACAGTGGGATGATAATAGGCTTTAACTTTACTTTTTACTTTTTTATAGAGTAAAGGCACGTAAAATCGTTCAACATTGAATTCAAGTTACCACATCAATGATGGGTACTGGCATAATCACCACGCTTGCCAAGTGCAAAAGGGTTGGTGATCACAAACCCGAGCAATGTTCGAAAATTTGAAACTTTTGTTGCTCGACCCAAGAATCGAACCTGGAACCCCGAGATCTGGGCCCGGTATTTAAACAACTAGACCAACGGACGTTCAGGTACTTTGAACACAACATTAATATTTGTCTACCTAAGGATATAGATTTTTATAAGCGACTTAAAACTGGTCTAACGTGACCTATTTTAGGACTTCCATCTTACAACTGAAATTGGTCCTGCATTGTTGGAACTGCAATGGCTTAGATGCCTCCCAACGCAAGACATAACTGGTTAAAACCGCTGGAACCTTTCCAGACGCAAACCAACTTAGAACATCGTTTCCTAAAGTGACTTGACTGGGAATCGAACATCTGCGAAGTAGCACCACTGCACCAACCGGGTCGCTTTGTACGCTTCTAGCAGTTTGCCAAGAAACTATTTAATCATTTAATTCTGATTAAAGAGAATGGAAACACAAACGTTGGAAGAACTTGCTTTGAAGAATGTATAGTAATTAATTTAGGTTACCACCTATTCCAACACGTAGAATAAAGACACAGCTGCGCTTCTAATATATTGCAGTAATTACCGAGACCTGAGCGCAGCACGAAGATGAGATAGGGAATTATTTATTGTAATTTGTTATCATTTTCGTCTGCTTAGAGAAATGTTGGAGCAATCATATAAATGCCAGACAGTTATAATTAAGTCAAAGCCTCTAAGTAATTAAGTTGTCTTTGGATGTTTTTTTTCTGATATCTATTATAAGCTCTCAAACGTAAGACATTTTAAATAATCGGTTTGATTTCGGCTTTAACCGGGTTTGTGGAACTGAGGATAAGTTTTTTTCAGTTGTTTTTGTAACAGTTTGAGACACAAACGAAAAAAAAAGTTGTGCGAAACGTGAAACTAAATCTTGAGCCATTATTTGTAATACTGAAACCTTGAAAACTTGTAACCTTCAAATTAAAACTAGTTGAAGTAAAATTTAAAAAAAAAGTTAGGTAAACAATCACAGAGACAGAAAAACGACTTAACTAAACATTTGGGTGTTCTTTTACCTTAATCGTATTATGAGTACATAAGATTGAATTTGCATTACGATAGGTAGGTATGATAAATGACATAAGCTACTTTACATCATTTTAGGTCGGGCAGTTCGAAGTGACACTTTTTTAAGAGACATCGATATCTGAACCATAACTTTTTACATCTTTCAGCAAACACCCTAATTCATACCTGTAACTCTGGGCAAATTAAGGGGACTACTAGAGCTAAATGCTGCCCCAAATTGATTTAATATTATGACTTCTAAACAAAATCAATTCTCAAAAAACTAAAACAGTATTATTTTAGCAAATTACCACTAGTATTTTTTTAATCACAGTAAACTTTTCATTTAGTTGTTTATAAAGTCGAATTGCCAAAAACGGCCGCTTTTAGCAAAAATGTAAATACAAAAGAAAGCCAGAATGAAAAGCAGTTAACAGTGATTCAATAAATACTAAGGGTAAATTGCTAAAATGATACTGTTCTAGTTTTTGAGAATTGATTTTGTTTATAAGTTATAAAATTAAATCAATTGGAGGCAGCACTTAGCTCAAGTAGTCCCCTTATTCATCCAAAAATAGTTCGGCATAAAAGCACTTGTTCACTCCTCACGTACCTATCTGTGTGAAGAGGGTGGCTATGATCGCAGTTTAATGTGTAAGTCAGGTCTCGAGACGTGAGCCTCTGTGGCGTTAATTACCCTCGGCCTTTTAAGGTAAAGTATACTTACATAGTGTGTGCTAAGTAGGCAGGTATGGCACTACGAGGGGATACGAATAATGTTTCAAAGGCCTATTAAGAAGGTACTTGCTGAAAATCTGCGATTTTGATACTTATGACCTTTTTGACACATAGTTATTTTTCAAATATTTTGTAGCTGTGTGTAAGCTAACTTTTATGAGTTCTCTACTAATTAAATAGTAAATTTGATAATGTTCTATTGATATCGAGTAAGGTTCTTTTCAAAGTATTGTTGGGTCATATTTTACATGTATTTATTTGTTTATGTGTATTTAATATTTGCATTTGTGTGTATGTTTATTGATTGAGTAGAATATGTATTTTAAAATTAATTTGTAGCTTGATTATTTTATTCATTTTATATATTCGTAACCTATTTATTTAATATTTACCTTAAATAACTCTTTGCCGCCTTCCCCACTTATTTCGATTTAATTGTCCTTTATTGAGGTTGTCTGGAAGAGATCGCTTATAGCGATAAGACCGCCTAAATTGTACAGCTTAAAATGTATTACATGTTAACAATGTATCCTGTATGGTGTGCAATAAAGAGTATTTATTATTATTATTATTATTATATCGACTGTAATGATCACTCATTAAAGTTAAAATGTATTGAGCATCATTCAAATAATACCGTTAAAATTGGTTAAAACATTACTACTCACAATAGCACTGCAGGAGGTGTCGGCACACTGGAAAGTTAAGCAAACGATATGATGACAATTCACTGGAATATTTATCACAAAATATGGAAAAGGCTAGGAAGGCTGTCGCCATTTGTATGGGATCCGATGTCGCCATTTGTATAGGATCCGATGTCGCCATTTGTATGGGATCTGATGTCGCCATTTGTATGGGATCCGATGTCGCCATTTGTATGGGATCCGATGTCGCCATTTGTATGGGATCCGATGTCGCCATTTGTATGGGATCCGATGTCGCCATTTGTATGGGATCCGATGTCGCCATTTGTATGGGATCCGATGTCGCCATTTGTATGGGATCCGATGTCGCCGCTTGCGCACACAAAAACGAGTTCAAAGAACGCCAATCAAGCGCTCACTTACATTCATGTTTGGGTAGAAGTATGAACATTTGCTCAAAGCCACTGTGGCGCGCCTGCCACGCCTTCATCGTCTTTCTAACCATTTTTCCGTGTTCTGTGGGTAAAACCTTATCACTAAGACTCCGCTGTCCGTCCGTCCGTCTGTCCGTCTGTCACGAGGCTGTATCTCATGAACCGTGATAGTTAGACAGTTGAAATTTTCACAGATGATGTATTTCTATTGCGGCTATAACAAAAAAAACAGAGCAAAAAAATATTTAAGGGGGCATGGGATACAACAGATATCATGTTTTGCCATTTTCATAGATGATGGAACGGAACGCTTCGTGCACGAGGCCGATCCGCAATTTGCCGGTTTTACGAGCACGCTGTTGAATCTTAGAAATTATCTTTACTACATAAAAGTAACGGCCTATAATCATCCCACTGCAGGGAAATGCAATGAAACCCTGCAATGTTTGAAAATTCGAAACTTTTTTTGTTCGCCCCGGGGATCGAACCGGATCGAATCTTGACCCGGTATTTAAACCAGTAGATCAACGGGTCGCTAGTAGTTAGGAATAAATAGAATATTGTTGAGCTGAAGTAGCAGTGACGGGACACATTGTAAGAAAGAACGGACAACGCCATTGGTGCGCCACTTCTCACTCACAGCAAAAAACAAGATTTTGTTTTGTAATTTTATACAAGTACAATTTTTCACAATAATTTTGGATCACCCTACTTACTCGTACCATAGAAAAACATTCGTCGGTTTCCGATATCTGTAACAATAAAACAGTGAAACTCTTATAAATTAACAGTAATTGCTCTTCATCATCATCATCATCGTTTAACCCAAATGACGCCCACAGCTGTATATGTAGACATAAGTCTCCCTAAGTAAATAATTTTTAGTAAAATCAGTTTTATTTCTGCTAATATGCCCCAGGATGCTCTTTTACACGTCCCAATATTTAAACCTACCACTGCTTCGGGACAAATGTGGGCTAATAAGGATCTCCACAGCGGCTTCATGCGACCTTCGCAAGATCGTCGGTCCACCTGGTAGGGAACCCATGTCCGGGCGCTGTCGCCACCCCAGAACCTTTCCGCCCCAAAGGCCTGTTCTTCTTACTATGTGCTTGTATTTTATTCCATATGTTTTCTAACAGCAAAGAAAACTCAGATAAGGTGGAATGGTAAAACCTCAAAAATACCTCATATACTAGCAGAAACCACTTACTCCTGATGAGCAGTTACCGCCTGTACACTGCAATAGAAAACAAAGTAAATAAATAAGTATTAGGGGTTAAAGTATGAAATTGCCGTTTTGTATGGACGAAATCGAGAAAAGTTATTTTTCATACTAACAATTTTTTAGTTTATTTAAAAACGCCTGAACCGTTTTCGATGCAATTAAAGGTGAAAGTTAGATGGTTATAAAGCTACGCATTATAGTATTTAAATTTCTGAAAATCAAAGTATATAATACAAATATACTTAATTGAAGCAAGAAGGTCAGCTGACACATTGTAAGGGATCTTTTCAACGACTTCCTTGGAAGTAATAGGCACTAGTATTGCATTTTTTTTTTTAGTCAAATGTTACTTTATTTAGTTTTTGATACAATACAAAAAGAATTACGCAATAATATGACTATACTTAAGAGCTATAAACAAAATAAAAAGTGGGAAAATAATCGGCAATTTCATACTTTAACCCCATTACTTCTTTTTGTCAGAGTTTGCCAAGGCGCCTATTAGGTCTCTGGCCTAGCTTGTTTTTAAGATACTTTATATGATATTTATGCAATTTAATTGCAATTATAATATCAGTATTCAAACTTGAAAAATTATGTCTCAGGCGGGACTCGAACCCGCATCTCCTCGCATGCCGGGCGTGGCGCTATATCATTAAGCCACCGAGACACTGCAATGCAGGCACATCATCCCACAGCACGGAAAAAGCCTCCATCATTTAATTCAAGTTACTACAGCAGTGATGGGTACTGGCACAAGCACCACGCTTGCCAAATACGGGTTGGTGATCACAAACTCGAGCAATGTTGGAAAATTCGAAACTTTTTGTTGCCCGGCCCGGGGATCGAACACGAGACCCCGAGATCTTGGTCCGGTATTTAAACCACTAGACCAGCGGGGCGTCCCGTTTTGTGTGGAAGTAGAACCTGTACGTCATAGTACACAGCAATAAAAAAAAGGTCATGTACTTGATATACAAGCTGACTTTTCCACCATCTTCAAAAGTTTTTATAAACGTTCAATATCGTATTTAGAACCCATTTATGAAGTAAAAAATGTTAATCAAATTTTGACCCGAAAATAGTTTTCGCAGCATAGTTTTCAATTTTTACGGTCCTAAGTCCAAGGTATGAAGGGAAAATCAAAAACTTATAAATAGTATCGTAATGAATGAATGACATGCGCATCGCGTTAAAAAAGTGTTGCTAGGAGGCCGTATCAAAAATTTTCTATTCTTGGCGGCTGTTATCTCGTGACAACAGCCGGGACCGACGACTTAACGTGCCTTCCGAAGCACGGAAGCGCTCATGGTATGATGCCACAAACGTTCATCCATCTAACTAGTGACCACTCCTATCGTTGCTTAACATTCGTGACAGAAACTGATCACGAAGAAGCATTACGCTATGAGCGCTATAAATATTATATTTGAATTTTTATCTTACAACACCATAAATGAGAAATTCCGGCTAAACAAACACGAGATGCTTGAAAATCGCTTAATTTTAAAAATTATAATTAATGTCCATGAATTTTAATGAAGGGATTCGTTTACCCTGCCTAACGAACCCTAAAAACGGCATTAGAACGGGATTGTCAGTTTGCAAACTCGTGTTACAAAACTGCCGAAAGAGGGCGCTGTGCTGAAACATGTTTTTGCACACTGGAATTTGAAGTTAACTAATGAATTTTGTTAGCGATATTACTTTGAAACTTGAATTAATGTTACATATTCGCTTGCAAATCATAGAAATATGTTTTAGAGATAAGGTTTAGGTTTGTTTGCTTATTTGTGACTGACGACCGCCTGGTCTAGTGGTTCGGGTGCGGGTGACAAAGGCAAAACTGCAATCACAGAACATGGTTTTTCAATGTTCTGTGCATGCATTCTTGTTTTTGTATCATATTCCGTTTAGCAAAACTGTTAAAAACCTTGGCATCCATATTGATAGCACTCTGACTTGGGTAACACAAATTGCGGAAGTAAGCCGAAAAATATTCGCAGCGGCGGCGTCACTCAGCAGACTTCGAAATTTCTTACCAGTACCCACTAAAATTGCTCTAGTCCAGGCTTTACTATTTCCCATCTTAGATTATGCAGATTGTTCCTATCTAGACCTAAACGAAGGTCTTCTCGACAAGCTCGAGCGCCTTCAAAACTTCTGCATTCGTATAGTATACTGTTATAAAATGTATTATAATTGTATAAAATGTATTACTGGTGCGTCGCGCGAGATAGATGTACAAAAATCTGCTGAAGCTTTTTTATTCATTTAGTTAATATTTATCGAACTTCTAAAGTTGTATTTTATATGGATCTGTGAGTCAAGAAGTGAGTGTTAAACTGTGAAAAAACTAGCGAATTCGCGCTTGATCTTAAAGCGCTATTTCAAAAAAACTATTTAAAACGGTTTTAAATTTGTGTTTAGTGACAGTGCAGTGTCCTTGTGAAACAATAGAAAGGTCATTGATCTTGAACGTTATCTTTACTGGACAAAAATTTGCTAGTAACATATACTACTTTTTCGCTACGAAGTGTACCGAAGCTACAGAGTAGTGGTTTAGAATACACCACTAATCCAACAATCGGTGCTTCAAATCACATCGCGGTGACTTCTCTTTTTCTTTCTTTTTGCATTATTTTTATTGTTTTTTTTGTTTTTTTTGTTTTTTTTGTTTTTGTAACTAAACAAAAAAATGGCTAACTGTGCGGGGTGTAACCATGCCATTGACACTGGTGATATGTCTTTGACTTGCACAAGGTGCAACTACCAATATGACTTATTATGTGCTGGATTAACCGTGGAAAGATATGCTTCGTTATCTGACGATGTTACGCAATGTTGGATATGCATATCCTGTAGAAGTAAAGTACCGAAGACGAGCAATTTGAGCACTCCAGTTCGATCTTTGATGAGCACCGGTAGTGCTACTTTAAACAATGATAGTGCTGATGATCCAACGGTGGACTTTGAAAATGTGACGATACGGCGTGGACAGAAAACAAAAAAAAGCAATGGTGGATGTATCTGTGGAAATCTAGATGTTCTTAAAACGGTCATAAGAGAAGAGTTGCAGACCATGTTACTGGGACCCCTCTCTATGATAGCACAACTATGCAAAGACATGCAAACTCAAATAATTGCTATGAACAAAATTGAAAGCGCCCAAGAAACAATAATTACAAAATTAAAAGAGCGCCAGCCATTTACGCAGACGCAGACTAAGAACCCTGTTCAGCCGAAAAAAACACCTGTCACCACTGAGAAATCTCAAAATTCATCTCAAAAATCTCAAAATTCATCGAATCAACAAGAAAGTGCAAAACATAATGCAGTTGCGTCTAAAAAAGTCGGATCTTCTTCTTCGGTTTCTGCTTCACAAGTCGAAGTTTCTTCAAAAACCATTGCCAAGGACGACTACTGTTACATTGCGTCATCCGTAAATTTAACAGAGGAACATAGTAGCACTAGTAACCGATGCAGTGTGGGAGATTTGAGAAGCGAGGAATGGACGGAAGTGAGGCGAAAGCGCGAGCGTACTTCATTGCCGGGCGTGCTCCGTGGTACTGCGGTTCCGGGTTCGACCTTGCTACGTGCAGCCGAGAAAAAAACCTTCTTACATCTTTACTATGTTCAGGAAGGTACAACAGAAGACCAGGTGCGTACCCATCTAAAGACTGTCTCTGGGGTTGACCTTTGTACTGTTGAAGCACTGAAGTCCCGTGGTAACTACACATCATTTAAGCTAGGCGTACCCAGTAAGATAGAGGAAACTATAACGTCACCAAGTAACTGGGCCGAAGGCATATGTATTAAGCCCTGGCGCCAGAACTTTCGGGCTAAGCAGGAAGTTAGGAAGAAACCTATGTAGGAAAATGAAACTTGAATGCTATTACCAAAATGTGCGTGGACTGCGTACAAAAACCTCCGTATTTCATAAAAATGTATCGCAGTGTAAATATGATATAATTGCATTGACTGAGACTTTTCTGACAAGCTCTGTGTCTGATGGTGAACTCTTTCCTGCCGAGTATGTTGTAGTCCGCCATGATCGGACTGGCGATGTCGGCTGGGGAGGGGTCTTGCTAGCGGCGCGAGAGTGCTATTCTTTAAGAATTATTAAAAATATAGATGGTCTTACACCTGACATTGAACTAATTATTGCTACTGTAAACCACAAAAGTGTAAAATTTTTATGTTGTGTAGTATATTTACCACCTAGTTACAACGATGAGCAATATTTAAAAGTTTTAAAATGTATTGAAAACGCAGTTTGTTCATATCCTGATGTGAATGTTTTGATTTTTGGTGATTTTAACCTAAATTCATGCAGTGCTTTTGTTAGAGAACAATTTGACCTGTTTAGTAATTTCTGTGGTCTCGGGCAGCATAACACTGTACTAAATAATAAAGGTGGTAAACTGGATCTCATATTGAGTGACGTTGATTCTGGTCAGATAACGGTGCTATTTAATGAATATCCTTTTGTAAATATCGACAAATATCATCCTGCACTTGACGTGACAGTGAGTCTGCCGTACTGCAGGGTGCCACTGCCCTCACGCTCAAATCATGCTGGTAATTCCGAGGCATCTACGAATTGGAACTGGCGGAAAGCAGATTATGAGTCTCTTTATGCTGCTTTGGCTAAGGTGGACTGGAGCGATCTTTTCGAAATAGGCGATGTTAACTTAGCTGTGGAGACATTTTATTCAAAATTATACAACTGCATTCAATTTTATGTACCCCTGAAGGTACTAAAATCAGACACAAAGTACAAATACCCAAAATGGTACACCAAAGAAATTATTACTACCCTAAAAAATAAGTATTTTCACCTTAAAAAATATAAATCAGAAGGCAAGGAATTTAATAAAGAATTGTACAAATATTATAGATCTCATGCAAAGAAGTTAATTGACAACGCATATCAGCAGCATTTACTTTCTATTCAAAATAATATCATTGACGAACCAGCCAAATTTTGGGAATATATAAAAGATAAGAAAAAAAATAGAAGTCGAATAGACTCATATATATATGGCGATACTGAAGTTACGGGACAAGCCGCCGCGGACGCCTTTGCAAAATACTTTGCTTCAGTATTTCATAACGGGGTACCCTTACTGGACCCTGCTGAGGCGGCTCAGGCAGCATTTTCTCTTATTGATGCGAGATCTATCTCTATTCGAGAAATTGACATATCGGATTTAAAAGCTGCAACGAGACGCCTTAAGCCAAGCACTTCTGGTGGGCCGGATGGCATTCCCGTGTTTCTGAGTAAGGACTGTATACCGATCTTTGCGGAGCCGCTATTACACTTATTCAACCTTTGTGTAAAGAATGCGACGTATCCAACGCGTTGGAAGATGTCACGAGTTACGCCGGTTCCCAAAGGTAAATCCGAAAATGACGTTTCCACATACAGACCGATAGCGGTGCTTTCTGTGTTCGCTAAAATGTTTGAAGCTATTCTGACTCGTCGAATTAGTCTGCAACTTGATGGTTTATTGCACCATAGTCAGCATGGCTTTCGCAAGGCTAGATCGACGACTACAAATCTAGTATCATTAGCTGACTATGTGTGTGCTGAATTTGATATAGGGCGGCAGGTCGATGCTGCCTATTTTGATTTTAGAAAAGCATTCGATCTGGTCGACAACGACGTTTTACTGAAGAAACTAGCTATGGCGGGTTTCACTCCCAAGCTCTTGCAGCTTATTAGTAGTTATCTAAGGGATAGGCGTCAGTACGTAAAGTTGGAAGGCTATGAGTCTGAACCCTTCTATACGAGGTCAGGTGTGAGTCAAGGCAGTACCTTAGGACCAACTCTCTTTCTTATCATGATTAATGACCTACCCGAGACTGTAAAAAACGCTCAGTGCCTTCTATTTGCGGATGACCTCAAATTGTATTTGGGAATAAGAAATGAAGTTGATACAGTTTCTTTACAATCTGACATCAACGCAGTATTGGAGTGGAGTGAAAACAATTCCCTTCCATTTAATACAGCTAAATGTAAGGTAATAACTTTTTCTCGTAAACGCCATCCATTGCAGGTAGTTTACACGATACTCGACGCTCCTTTAGAAAGAGTTAATCATATTCGTGATCTTGGGCTGACATTTGATACAAAATTTGACTTTCATTTACACATGGCTGAAATTTGCAAATCCGTGAGTAAGACTCTAGGTTTTATAATAAGAACTGCTTCGCAATTTAATAATCTGAGAGTGGCTAAGGTGCTTTTTTATTCGTATGTTCGAAGTAAACTTGAGTATGGAGCTATTGTTTGGGACCCCTATGAAGCGAAATACACGCTTATGATTGAAAGAATACAACGAAGGTTTGCACGATGGCTGTACAAGAGAAGTTATGGGTACTATCCTTTCTTGTACCCTTCCCTATTTGTGTATGGAATGGTTGGCCTTGAAACACTTGAGTGTAGAAGAAGACTTTTGTTAGTGGTGCATTACCTACATGCATTGCATCAAAAAGTTGACAGCCCAGTACTGCTGCAAAAATTGGGTCTGCTTGTTCCCTCGCGTATGCCTCGGGATGCCTCGGGCGCGGTCGCCCCCCGGCGCAGGCCGCGCTTGCTGCGCAGACCTGTCACGCGCACGCAGCACGCTGCACATGCACCTACGATACGTGCCCTGCGTCTGATCGGAGACATACTCACTCGGTGTGATGATTTAGACTTGTTTGCTGACAGTTTGGACATTATTTGTAGAAAATTTTATAAATTACTGTTTGTTTAATTGACTTATATGTGTTATAATAATAATTTGTGTTGACTGACATTTGTAACTTAATAAGGTAAATTATTTATTTTTGACATTATATAAATTGACATTATCTTGTACTCGTATTCGACGACTGATGTATCATATTCAGGACACTAATTATCCTATCATTATTAATTTACTGTAATGTTTCTCTTTTGACTACTTTTTTTTTTTTTTTGACTTGCTTGTGATTTGGAGTTATCTCTGTAAACATGCATGGAAAATGAATAAATGAATGAATAGTGTTTGGACTGCGGAAGTACGACCATGTCACTGAATACCGGGCTCAACTTAAATGGCTTCCTATACGACTTAGGCGGGACATGCATATTCTTTCCGTACTATTTTCAATTTTATTTAGTCCTAAATCACCTCCCTATTTAAAAGAACGTTTTGAATTTCTGCAGCCGGCTCAGGATTGTGATATGCGGACGTCCAAAAAATTACTTCTCAAATTTCCACCCCATTCAACGAGCTATTATTCACAATCATTTACTGTACAATCCATCCGCTTATGGAACTCCCTACCTCTGACTGTCAGGCAATCAGAATCAATAGCGATTTTTAAAAAACGACTTAATGCGCATTTTCTTTCGCTTTGATTAGTATCTGAGTAAGTTAATTACTCATCATTGTCACATTTTATTCTTTCACATATCAAGTATTTTATATAGATTTATATTTATTTATTTATATTGTTTATACGTATTTATTGATTTTATCATATGTGTTTTGAAGGTATGTATAATCAAATGTATTTGTATATATTTATGCTAAATTTTGTGTATTTATTTGTTTTTCGTGTTTGTAAGCAAATTTGTCTCTACAAAGTTATCTGCTCCACCTTCCCCTTACTTTTATATTGTGTCCTGACCCAAACGTTGTCTGGAAGAAATCGCTCATAGCGATAAGGCCGCCTAAATTGTACATATTTTTGTAAACATTGTTTTTTTTGTAATTTATCTTGTTTGGTGTGCAATAAAGAATATTCTATCTATCTATCTATCTATCATATTAGTAGTGAAATTTTAAATTGGGTGAGTTGATAAATAGCTGTTTATAGTTGGAAGAATTCTGTCAAGTTTTATTTATTTATTTTATTTATTTTATTTTAAAGGAAGACCAACAGCTACATAAAACACAGTAGTAAAACAAATGTAGTAACATAAAAGCCAATTAGAGGTCCTCACCGATTGAGACAATGTAGGATCACAAATAATTGAGCACTAATACATTAAAACACGCTACCAAGACAACAAGTACAATAAATTAACAATATTGAAATTGTTTTTTAAGGGATGGTTTTCTTTCACGATAAAAAACAAACAACAAAAGCCTCTTAATATACTTTTTCTGCACACAATAGGTGTGTTTTACTCCAAATAAAAACTTATTCAAATTCTATTTGAAAATGTTCCCGTGGACTAGAAAAGTTTTTGATACTCAAAAAGTAAACTTGCCCAAGCCTCGCAATCACATTTCGCTATCTGTAAAAAATAAATTCATTAACTTTACTATGAAATAACCGTAAGCTAGGTAACTCAAAGGCCTAACCACTTGATGTCCGCTGGGTATTATAATACCGAGTAAAAAAGCACAGTTGTTCATTTTGGATACTATTACTACACAGTCTAATAGGGTAAGCTGACGATCGCAAAAAAAACATTGATTGTAAACACTAACTCTATGGTTTACAAGCTTGAATAGTATGGTAGGTATGCCTACCTCTAAACTTTTTAGGAAGTAAAGTAACAGCTGTAATCATCCCACTGCAGGACAAAAATTTAATTCATTAAAGAGACCATTGCCTAGATATGTGCCTTAACTTGTTTTGGCTATACACCGTGAAATTTTAGTGGTTGTTTTCCCGCAGTAAAATGATTCTATCTTAGTAGTACAATAGATTTGTGCAGTTTTTGAAGTGAAAACTTCTTTAGCGGCGCTGAGCACTTTTTGTTGGATGGGTAAAAACTTCCAAACTCGCGTCAGGGTCACGTGATGCTGATCGAAAAAGCGTAAGATCGAGGGGAAGGGGGAGGAACTAGTATCTCCCACTCTTTCTACCGTGCCTGAGTGTGCTGTTTTCTATTATTTTTGAAGTGAAACTTCTTTATCGGCGTTGGAAAAAATTTACCGTCACGTTTTGCGTCAAATTTTCGTCACATTTTTCGGTTACGCGCCATCTTTTTCTTGCCCCTACCACGGTTGGTTCAGACGATAGCAAAAAGGTAAAGTGAAATAATATTCAACCAATTTAACCAATTTAACCAATTTAACCAATTTAACCAACTTAACCAACTTAACCAACTTAACCAACTTAACCAACTTAACCAACTTAACCAATTTAACCAATTTAACCAATTTAACCAATTTAACCAACTTAACCAACTTAACCAACTTAACCAACTTAACCAATTTAACCAATGTAACCAATTTAACCAATGTAACCAATTTAACCAACTTAACCAACTTAACCAACTTAACCAACTTAACCAATTTAACCAATTTAACCAATGTAACCAATTTAACCAATTTAACCAATTTAACCAACTTAACCAATTTAACCAACTTAACCAACTTAACCAACTTAACCAACTTAACCAACTTAACCAATTTAACCAATTTAACTAATTTAACCAATTTCTAGAAAGTTGCATGTAGATCATTTTTCGAAAAATAAGGCAATAAAGAAGTTTCACTTCTTACGTGTGTACACTAGTACACGCAATTTTTTTTATTCAAATAAAAAAATAGCAGTTTCACGATTGTGATAAACGAAACTCGAAAGCAACCTCGAACCAATGGTACCAGCCGCGCCGCAGCCGGTCACCGGCCGGGGTCATTGCCCCTCGCGCGGTGCAGTTTATGCTGTATTGCTTAGTGTGTAGAGCTTCTTTTGCTTTGAACATTGATTTCGTGTGGCAAGCAGTACCCAAACACGTCACATTTTGTAAAGATACTATCGTATCTCACGCTTTTGAGTTGGTGATTATTTTTTTGATTAGTTGAGAACAACGATATCTTTATTTTCAAAAATAACTGGCACGATTCGATGGTGCTACTAAAGGTAAATCGTTCTGTTGCGGGAAAACAACTACTAAAATTTCGCGGTGTATATAGTCGATACACCATTTCTGTAAACCGTAGATAAAACACAGGTGCCAGAAACAACAATTCATACTGTTCCTTTTGTGTAAAATATCAAATTAATATTCTGTATCATCAGCAAAAATATTATCAGGAAAGTAGCGAAACATGTTAGACTTAAAATCATACATCCCTCGGAACGGAGTGATTTGATAAGTAAGCGAGGGTGCAAAAACAAAACATAGGTACTTGAAAATACAAAATTAATATGTTATGTGTTTAATTTTCCTTATTTCCGAGCTTTTCGGTGACTTAGGTATACTTACTACGTAAAACCTACCTGGCGCCCCTTTAGTCTAGTGGTTATATTGGCCTAGTACTTAATGGGCCAATATCTTGGGGTCCTGGCTTTGATCCCCGGGGCAACAAGGCTTCGAATTTTTAAACATTGCTCAGGTTTGTGATCAGCAAGCCGCATTTGACAAGCGTGGTGATTATATGCTGTACCCCATTATTGCTGTGGTGACCTAAATTTAATGGGGACTACCGTTTCTTTGCTCACCAGTTGGCGCCACTGTAGACTGAGGTCCGGAAGTATAGCAGTAAAAGGCGATTGGCGCCGAAACAAAGTGTTATATCTTGAATCTAATTAAGGTTATATTGTTTATAAATAACTACCTTGATATCAACAAACTAACTTCTGAAATAGTTGCTCTTGAGGCCGCCTATATTTGCGCTTTTTCTTAATTCCGCTTTTAAAGCGTTCACATTAATCGCCAAATAATCCATATTTGCTATATTTTACAATGGAGATCACTTTCCGGCAGGTAAATTTAAGAAATTATAATTTATGCAACAAATTCCGCTAAAACCCGTACAAAGTGAATGATATTGGACCTCACGCGACACTAGCGCCTCTAGTGGCAAATTTACTAGCGATAGCCCCCATTGGCCAAGCGTGGTGATCATATGGCTGTACCCATCATTGCCGTGGTAACCTAAATTCAATGATAAAAAGGAGGCTTGAGGCTATTGCCCTGCAGTGGGATTATTATAGGCCGTTACCTTATTTTACTCTAAAAACGCTCCGAACCACTGTCTATGTACAATCGACCAAATGGGGACTACCGTTTCTTTGCTCACCAGTTGGCGCCACTGTAGACTGAGGTCCGGAAGTATAGTTGTCAAAGGCGATTGGCGCCGAAACAAAGTGTTATATCTTGAATCTTATTAAGGTTATATTGTTTATAAATAACTATCTTAATATCAATAAACTAACTTCTGAAATAGTTGCTCTTGAGGCCGCCTATTTTTGCGCTTTTTCTTAATTCCGCTTTTAAAGCGTTCACATTAATCGCCAAATAATCCGTATTTGCGATATTTTACGAAGGATATCACTTTCCAGCAGGTAAATTAAAGATATTATAATTTAAGCAACAAATTCCGCTAAAACCAGTACAAAGTTAATGATATTAGACCTCACGCGACACTAGCGCCTCTAGTGGCAAATTCACTAGCGATAGCCCCCATTGAATCATGACCCATCTTAATCTTGCATAGATTACTGACCCGTAATGACGCATTTTATTCATATTTAAAACGTACTAAGTGCAGCATGCATGACAGCTAAGAGAACCTTACTAATTTTATGAGTTTAAAGGAATGATGGGCAAAGTGGGTCATGATTCAATTTGTTCGACTGTATAATAATCACAACTGACCTGAAATTTGATTAATATAAAAATAAATATCTCGACCCCAATTGCCTTCATCGTACACACACATCGAGTAACCTCTCGATACTAACTCGATTACAAGTCCGTCATGTGTACAATCGATTTGTACGCCCTACGTTTTAATTACACACGCTTAATTGGCTATCTAACCGAGGTATTTTGCTAAAGTATACCATGTTTGGTCAGATACCTGACATAGTGGCACTCAGACGTACACTTTATCAAAGAATGATTCTGAAAAACACTCATACAGTAGCATTTACATGCTTTACAGTCAAGCAGATAGTCAGTTTGGTCATTTTTTTTTAACTACTTGAGTCTGAATCTAAATGTGGTAAATCTATTTGCCTCTTTGTAATTAATATTTGTCAGTGACATCAGATCAACAAAGAAATTCTCCATAGATCCTCACTCAGTTTATTTACTTCTTTCGATAAAAATAATAAACTCTAACTAGTTATATACTTTTTATGAAATTTGATTGCAATGCAATTATAATATCAGTACCTATTTCAACTTCACTTCGAGTCCCGCCTGAGACAAAATGTTTCAAGTTTAAATACTGATAGGTACTAGCTATATTTTCTATAGTATGATGAGATAATAACTTCATTAACTTAACGAAGCGTCAGCATGATTTGAAACAGTAATCACACGTAAAATAAGAAAACTTACAAAAAATCACAAAATTAAAACGCAAGACAACTCTGTACAGCGCCATCTATGAAAGCAGGGTGACACTTAGGTATAATGATATGATTTTATTGTTTAATTACCTAACCATTTTATTTAGTTAAGTACCTATCTTGTAAATTATTCCAATGAAATAATTCAAAAAGATTCCAACATTGCGAAACGTTTCTTATAAATCGATAGTTAGTTAAATACTTCATAAAATAACCACCCAAATAAATCATATAAACTAGTTTAACACTAATCAGACCAAATTTCAAAGTTATTTTGCTTTATTTCATAGAATTGAAGTAAACAATATTTTGCTAAATTGTTTTAATCAGATACACATTTAATTGGAGATTATGGATTTTATTTTCTATGGATGCTATGATAATTATAAAAAAACATGACAAACCTCCTTTAATTATTTACAAACCTCGTTTAAAGTTTCCAACATGTGCACAAAGTTGTTAACCGACTTTTAATTTATTAAAACCTTCTTGGATTTTTTGTGCTACTACTTTGGAACAGTGCCAACAGTTTAAAAAAAATTACCGACGGAAAGCATAAAGGTGCCAATTTGGAGTCGGTGACAAACAAAAAATTACTGACTTATTAAGCACCGATTCAAAATTGGTGGTTCTTTTCACGCTTTTCGACGTTTTTTTTTAATGAGAATATTTTATTTTATATGATAAAATAAAATTTTTGTTTTAAAACTATCCATAAAATTAGAAGTTAGTAATCAAAGAAAGAAAGAAAGAAATGGGTTTATTTGTTACTACAGACATGAGTCAATTACTAGTAATACTTATAAGAGAGTGTAAGTATCTGTTTGAAGGACGACTTACCTACGTTTTGAGATTTATCTATGTAGATACATTTGGACTTGATTGGATCACGTACCACATACATTTCGAGATTGTATCTTTAAGTAATATTACACCATTGTTGTAACAGCAGATTATAATAGATGTGTCGTGTGGTGCCATAATTACTCGTACAATAAAATACCACACGACACAAGATACAAGAGTACTCTAAACCGACGAGCATGCATAAAGAGATTGATGAATGTGGAAGAAGCGAAAGTTGTATGCCAGGATCGTAGTAAGTGGAAGGCCTTGGTCTCTGCCTACCCCGTTGGGAAGGAGGCGTGATAATATGTATGTATGTATGTAAATACCACACTTGTCCCGAAGCAGTGGTAGGCTTAAATATTGGGACGTTTAAAGGACGCATTTTAAGAAAAAGAAACCGATTGATGCTCAAAACGCTGGTAGATGGCTTTTTTTGTTATTTTTCAAACTAATAGCTGCTTTAGATGAAATATGAGAGTTGTAACAAAGGGATATTTCATTTTTTCATATGAAATGTTGATACTGTACCTACACATTGTTAGCGAAGTCAATATTTAAGTATGGAGTTCTCAAATACTATATCAAAGTATAAAACATTTCTCTCAAAACGCAGGTGCTCTGCATTCGGCGTCCTTCGCAATTAATCGCGAGAATTCGGACTTTACGACACATTCGTAATTTGGCGGGAAATGCGCCCTCATTGTTTTTATATTTTACTCAGTAATTTACTGGCTTTTTTGGGTAAAAGGTTAAAAAGTTGGTTAATACAACAAAAAGAATTTACGGATACAGAATACCATAGCAAGGACAGAAATTAAAAACACATTGAACGTAGTACGTATGAGTCTGAAAATTCTATCATTTAATTAAATCGATTGAAAAATAAACGAGAGTTGGGCCTGAAAAATGCCAGCCATTAAAAAATCTGCCGCGTAAAATGTTTTGCGTGTCTACAAGTAGGTGAGTAAGCAGATACCTTACTACGCAACGCAAAGCCGATATACGGATCTATCAGTCTTTATCCGACACTCTAACGGCCATTTCCAATAACCTATCTATCTTCAGTTTTGGCATATCGGAGATAGGAAACAGTCTCTATCTCTGTTTTTGCCGAAAAGACAAAGACGAGAAACGAAGACAGAAGTTGTTTTCTATCTCCGATATGCCAAAACTGAAGATAGATAGGTTCATTGAAATGGCCGTAAGACAGCGTTTCCCATTTGCCAGATCGCGACCCAGTACCGGGCCATTAAAATAAATTTTAGAGTCGCAGCATTCCCGCCTTATTTTAAAAATAATATCAACACGTCGTATATATTCGTGTACTTGGATGCTTTACTAAAAAATAAGCGATAGATCCATACTTCACATTAAAATTTAGTGACCAAATAGACGATACCAAAATATGTAGCATTAATAAAACCTTTTTACAATTAATAAATGTGTATTATATTACCGAATGGAATAAGCTTGGGTTAAAAATCATGTGGGGTCACAAATGGGCGGTGTGAAAATTACCGGGTCATGGCAGAACATGTTTGGGAAACACTGCTCTAACCCCCATATTTATAAAGAAGTAATTACTTATTGCTTAAGAAAGTCATAACTTAAAGTGTTCATACCTAGTGCTTAAGTGAAAGAAATTGGTCACCATTAATAGTCATATTATTTGGCTGGTTACTTACTTCTGGTCATCTCTTGATTAAGGCATACAAATTGTCTCTCAAGTAATTACTTTTAGTCAAGTAATTACTTTTACTTGTTTATAAATACGGGTGTAAGACATTAGAACGAGTAAGAAACACAGTTAGTATCTAGCGTTGAACAGAAGGACAATAATGTTGCGGAGTAATTAAATAAAATAAAAAAATATATAAACATAAATAATATTAAAAAAAAATAGAATAAAACACTGGCAGCTCAGACAACGAGTCTGACAAAAAGGGAATAATGTTTTGATTGAAAGTGAAAACAATAAATAGGTTTACCAAACTTCCACAAGATAAGATTCTTTTTTGTGCACCGCAAGACCGTGTGCAATGGGGGCTATCGCTAGTGAATTTGCCACTAGAGGCGCTAGTGTCGCGTGAGGTCCAATATCATTCACTTTGTACTGGTTTTAGCGGTATTTGTTGCATAAATTATAATTTCTTTAATTACCTGCTGGAAAGTAATCTCATTCGTAAAATATCGCAAATATGGATTATTTGGCGATTAATGTGAATGCTTTAAAAGCGGAATTAAGAAAAAGCGCAAAAATAGGCGGCCTCAAGAGCATTACCTGTCCAAATCAGTCCACAATTAGACTCACTCCCCTCCAAAACTCTCTGGGAGTTGGATTTGTACCTTTTTCTCCAAAGATGAAAAAAATCTTATAATGTTTATTTACGACAAGTTCATCTAATTTTTTGAAACTTAAGTGCTTATTTATTAATCGCCTAGCAAGTGTTACCATAAATAATAAATCTCCAAAAATCGTAAGCACATGCCGTGATTCAAACCTACGAACAGACTGGATATCCAATACTGAGATACTGGGGATCTTCACCGCTGCTCGTGACAAATGACTATCGTTAATTACCGACGAAAATGGAGCTGCGACGTTCGCAAACACCAGGAAACTAATTCACTGTCGTAGAAATTTGTTTTGATATACTGTTTAGGATAAATAATTGTTGGATTTTCAGCAAGTTAGCGCACCTCGTAAAATATCAAACAATTTATGCTTTATAGCCTAGTTTGCATTAGGTCAGTATTTTAGTCAAGTAACGAGTATTTTACTAGCTAAAGGCGTCTGAACACCAAAAATTTTGTCGAGTAGGCGGAGTAGGTTAGAATGTAATCTTAGCGAGTTGAAAGCGAGTCAATCGACTAAAATACGATCCTAATGCGATGAAATATAGTGATTTGTAAGTTGTACCGTAACATGAATATTTTAATAAGTGTCTGCAACATGGTGTCAAATTTATGTTAAGTTAGCAGATATGATTTGACTGTGCTATGAAGTTATGTACTAGAGTTTATTTGAGTTAATAAATGTTCGACGTTCAAGCTGGACACATGTCTTTCTCTTGACCCTTGTCTGCGACGGAACCTCACCATCTTCAGAACACACCTCATGGCGACCCTGCCACAGAACTCAATGGAAGTTAGAAGAATAAAGAAAGGAAATCATTAAGAAATATGGAAAACAATAAGATTTAAGAAATTAATTAAAAGACAAAGCAAGAAACTCAAATTCTACACAATATCAAGATCAGCATCAAGTTATCATCAAATTAATTATCATCGAGTATGGGAAAACAGCAAAGTAAAGAACAAGTAGTCATCGGCCAGACTGCCAGCGGTGATGCGAAAACAGAAAAATCTACAGACATGAACCTTGCCGAAATACTGGTGGTCGTAGTACTGTCATTTTGGTACTCGCACTAGCATTTATTTTCTCTACAAGAAGTGCCGTCAACAAGCTATGAAAGCCTTACGCCGTGAGTTGACCCGTTTCAATTTGGCAAGCAACGCCACGTCAACTAACGGCAACACCATAAGAAGAAATTGAACGAGCGGAGTCCAGGGAAATCCCGGCCCACGGAGTCCAGGGTATAGCCCGGCCCACCCATCATTGCAGTCGACGAGCACCTTCGTGTCTTCGAGCATCAGCCTTCCGCATGCAGCCGCAGCGAGCCCAGTCTTCTGCCGCATCAACCGACCTCTACGATGAATAAGACGTTCGCGAATCGCACTCAAACGGTTATTATGTAAGTAATTTTTGCTTGGCTTTAGTTGTAATGAGTAGTTAACTTTGTGCTTATTTTATAATTATTATGACAGATGAGTTAATTAATTTGCGTGATTTATTAAAATATTACAAAGGGTATTTAACGAAACTAGGTCCCGAAAGAAGGAAATCAGACCTAGCATTTAAAAAGTTAGCGGAAGCAAAGATAGAATATAGTAAATTGGGGTTTATTTTGTCTCATGTGTACGAACAGCTAGAAAAGTCAGAGATAAGTTCAAAAGACGCTATTTTAGTTAATCATTTAGGAGAAGAAATTAATACTTTTATACTATAAAATTCAATCATTGGTCAGTGTAGTGGACTCATCAACCATAAAAATGGCCTCTGAACTGCCTTCTTTTGATATTAAAACTGCCATATCACTGTTACCAGTTATGACTGGACAGGAAACAGTCACTAAACAATTAATAGATGGCATTGAACTATACAGCTCTATGATTAAAACAGAATCGCAGGCGCAATTAATAACATTTGTCCTGAAAACTAGATTGTCTGAAAGTGCCAAATTACGCCTGAACACTAGTTACGATAATGTTCCCAATCTAATCAAAGACATTAAAGCTAAATTATTACCAAAACTTTCATCAGTCGCTATTCAGAGTCAATTGCAACGCTCGCAGCAAGGTCGTAGATCGATCGAGTCATTTGGTAGAGAGTTAGAAAATTTATTTGTGAAGTTAACATTGGCACAAGCCGACGGTGATGACAGTAATTATGAAATTTTACGTCCACTCAATGAAAAAATCGCTATAAAAAGATTTTCGGACGGACTGTCAGACCCTCGACTTAGTACCATTATTGCATCTCGTCAGTTTCCGTCACTTTCCGAAGCCATTACTACTGCTATCGACGAAAACTCTATGTCAACAACAGAGCACGAGGTCATGAAAGTTAGGCATTTTCAAAATTCAAATCGCGGAAATCGTGAAAATCGTCGATATCCTATTCAATCAAATCGACAAAATAATTATCATACGAATAATCATTCCTCAAATTTTAGTTCGCGAAATAACAACTCGAATAATTTACAGTTTCGCAATAATAATGTACCTAACACGTATAATAATTTCAACCGGTCAAATAACTGGCGACGACAATTCAGCAATAACAACGCGCGGAATACGTCAGGTAACATGAACCAAGGTACTAACGGCCAACGCGCTCGCTTTGATGCGCAGGCGACGCCGACGGGAAAACGATCGCAGGCCGCGCCGCGTGTTCATGTAGCTCAACAGTTTACACATAGAAATGAACAGGAAACCGTTTCAAATAACAACCAGTTTTTTCGTGACTAATGAAATAAATAATTTCATTTTAAGCTATAATAATAATAGCGTAATTTCATGTTTTATAGGTAGAGATATAGAAGTTAAATTACTAGTAGATACTGGCGCCAGTCTTTGTGTAATTAAGTATGATTTAGTTAGGAATTATCCGGATATAATAAGTCAAATAGTTAGTGATAGAATTACCATAAAAGGTATAAGCGGAAATTTAGTTTCAATAGGATACGTATATCTAGATTTATATTTTAATAACAATGCGTTTACTCAAAAATTTTATATTTTTGAAAATATTTCATGTTCGGCCGACGGTATTTTAGGCCAAGATTTTTTCTCAAAGTATAACGCTATTGTTAACTATAAAGATTGCACTCTAACTTTATCAAATAAAGGGTGTTTAATCACAACCAAAATAGTCGGTAAGAATAAGTATATTTATGCAATTCCACCACGATGCGAGGTTATTAAGTACATTCCTACTAACTACTGTAGTGATTGTGTTGTGTTAGCCAACGAAATCCCTTCTCATCCAGGAATATATGTAGCAGGAATGATTTCTAGACCACAAAATGGTCATGTCGCAGTACGTATTTTAAATACAACTGATGAAGAACGAGTTATAGATTTTTCTTATTTAGAAGTTCACAGTCTAAACAATTTTGAAATGTGTAACTTTAGTGAGAACCAAGTATCTGTTCAACGAGTTAAAACCTTGTTTGACTTACTCGATTTAAGTTCATACTTAAATGAAGAGGAACAAATTAATATTGAAAACATATGTGCTAAATATGCCGATGTTTTTCAATTACCAGGAGATAAGTTGTCAGTTACCAACCTTATGGAACATTCTATTCAATTAAAGGATAACACCACTCCTATTTATAGAAAACCTTATAGAATACCACATGCATTAAAGCCAGAAATTCAAAAACAAATTAAGGAAATGTTAGATAATGACGTCATTGAAGAGACGACATCTGAATGGTCCAGCCCAGTCCTTCTTGTTCCGAAAAAATCTGATAAAAATGGTGAGAAAAAATGGAGACTAGTAATTGATTATAGACAGTTAAATAATGTTATTCAAGACGACAAATTTCCATTACCGAATATTACTGAAATCCTAGATTCACTTTCGGGTAGTATTTATTTTTCGAAATTAGACTTATCGCAATCTTACTATCAATTATCATTACATGAAAACAGCAGGAAATACACAGCATTTCAGGTCAATAAAATGTATCAACTTTCATTGAATAAAGATTCACGTAATATGACAGCATTTACAACAGATAAGACGTATCAAATGAAAAGATGTCCTATGGGATTGAAAACCAGTCCCAGCGTATTTTCTCGGCTTATGACAATAGCAATGTCTGGATTAAACTATAAACAGGCATTTGTTTATTTAGATGACTGTATTGTTATAGGAAATTCCCTTGAAAATCATAACAAGAATTTAATAAGTGTTTTGGAACGATTTCGTAAAGTAAATTTAAAACTTAACCCACTAAAATGCGAATTTTTACGTAAAGAAATAATGTATTTAGGCCACAAAATAACCTCAAATGGTATATTTCCCGACCCATCAAAAACTGAAGTTTTAAAAAACTACCCCGTACCCTTACATACAGATGACGTAAAACGATTTGTTGCATTCGCAAATTACTACAGGAGATTTATCCCACGTTTCGCTTGTATAGCACGTCCATTAAACAGTCTTTGTAAGAAAAATACACCATTTATTTGGTCACCCGAGTGTGAAACAGCTTTTCATACATTAAAACAGGCGCTCATTAAGCCACCTATATTACAATATCCCGATTTTTCTGACGATAACACATTCGTATTACAAACTGACGCATCAAAACAAGGTCTAGGCGCAGTTTTATCAAATAAAAATGGAACAGTAATTTCTTACGCTAGCCGTAGCCTTAAGCCCGCAGAAATTAGATACCCAATCATTGAATTAGAATTACTAGCGATTGTATGGGCTATTAGACATTTTAGGCCTTATTTATATGGTAAAAAGTTTAAAATTTTAACCGACCATAAACCACTTATTTACCTGTTCAGTATGACCGATCCATCTAGTAGATTAACTAAGTTTCGATTATATTTGGAAGAATATGATTTCATTATTGAACACGTCTCGGGAAAGGATAATGCAGCTGCAGACGCATTAAGCCGTTTACCGATTACGTGTACAGAATTAAAGCAATTAAATGAAAAAGTTGTATCGGTCATTACTAGAGCACAACAGCGAAAACTTGATAAAGCATTAGAAAATAATAAAAGTACGGATTTGACAAACCAGGATTCTGCAACCTTAAGGCCTTATCAACCTAAAGTTGTAGAGATTCTGAAAAAACCTTCTGAAGGAATAGAACTTGTTATATTTAAGTCACATAACGATTTGAATTTGAATAAATTTAAAAATGATGATGTTATTTATAGCCAATCAGGCAACTGTATTTTTGTGCCCTCAAGAAGTATTATTTACCTATTATCTCGATCGTCATCTACTTTCGAAGTGCTGATGAGAGAAATAGAGTTATTGTGCAAACAATTTAAAATCGAGGAGCTTGTTATTGTAAAAAATAAAGTCAATGAAAATGATATTGAATTACTTTTAAAGGAAATTGATAGTAATCGGACACCGCGTATTCTTGTGATTAAAGATGTTATTCGTGTGACCAATAAAGATGATAAGACTTTAATATTAAATGACTTTCACCTATTACCCACAAGCGGTCACGCAGGTATAAATAGGATGATAAATAATATAAAGAAATATTATTTTTGGACAGGTTTAACTAGTGACGTCACGAACTTTGTAAAAAAATGTAAACAATGTCAAATAAATAAGTTTACAAATAGACAAGTTAAAGAGCCTATGGTCATTACGACAACGACAAATAGTGCATTTGAAGTAGTTAGTTTAGATTTAGTAGGACCTCTAGATGTAGATAATTTTGATTTTAAGTATGCATTGACACTTCAATGTAATTTATCGAAATTCGTCGAAGCTTACCCATTACGCCGAAAAGACGCAGAAAGTGTAGCTAAAAGTTTCGTAGAAAATTTTATTTTAAGATTTGGCTTGCCACGCTCTATTATAACAGATCAAGGAACAGAATTCACTTCATCAATAATGACCAATATTTGCAAATTGCTAAAAATTAATAAACTACAATCAACTGCATACCATCACGAAACAATAGGTGCGTTAGAAAACACTCATAAAAATTTAGGAGCTTTTCTCAGAATTCAATGCGACTCTAATAAACAAGATTGGAGTTCATGGTTACCCTACTGGTGTTTTGCTTTTAATACGACCGTACACACTGAAACTAGATACACCCCATATGAGTTAGTGTTTGGAAAATTATGCACATTGCCAAGTAACTTTAACGTACCGATTGAACCATTGTATAACTATGATGATTACCCATTACAAATGAAATACCGTTTACAAAAAGCACAATTTGAAGCCAAGGAAAATCTTTTAGCAAGTAAGGAAATTAGAAAAGTTAATTATGACAAGAATTGTAACTCTGTTAGTTATAAGGAAGGAGATCTAATATTGTTAAGAAATCAAGTAGGAAATAAGCTTGATAACATTTATAGTGGTCCATATGTTGTAATCAACGACATTTCACCTAATGTAATAATTTTGAAAAATGATAAGGAATTTGTAACTCATAAAAATAATACTAAAATGTTTTACACTTGAACAAAAATGCTTTAGAAAAAAAAAATGTACCTTTTTTTTTTGCTCTCGAAAAGCGGGGGGTGTAATGGTGAACTTTTCGGGGGAGGTGAAATATAGTGATTTGTAAGTTGTACCGTAACATGAATATTTTAATAAGTGTCTGCAACATGGTGTCAAATTTATGTTAAGTTAGCAGATATGATTTGACTGTGCTATGAAGTTATGTACTAGAGTTTATTTGAGTTAATAAATGTTCGACGTTCAAGCTGGACACATGTCTTTCTCTTGACCCTTGTCTGCGACGGAACCTCACCATCTTCAGAACACACCTCAGCGAACTAGGCTTAAGAGTAGCTATAGTACTTATACTCCCGGCAACTCGATTGGTGTGGTGGTGTGGTAGTCCGCCAGTAAGTGGCTCGTACACGACCGGGCATCGAACCGGGACCTTTGAGTAGTAACTCAACCCGGGTCGGGTTCGATGCGATCTGGTCAATTTAGAAAACGATATTTTCTAATTTTCTGTTTTCTCGAGTTTAAGCGAACACTATACATTGAAATGAAAGATATATCTACGGATTAGTACGCGTTTATTTTTGATTTAACCCGACGTTTCGAACCCTTTACAGCGTTCATGGTCATTTCAATTTTCTAATTTGGTTCGGGTCTGGAACTTTAGAACCTAAAAACTAAAACTTAGCTTTTCAAAAGTAAAATATTATAATTTCCGTATTATTACGAGTAGAATAGCACCCCTTCTTATACAATGGGTGAAAATTGGCCAAATTGCGATTACAAACCCCCTTTCCAGAGTGGAAATAACGACAAAATCTACCTTTCAGGGAGGTGCATGTCCAGCCGTGGACTGATATGGCCTGATAATGATCTTACAATGATATTTATACATATTTTTAAAATACTGACAAAAAATGTTAATAGTCTGTACATTAAAGAGGCGACATAAGACGTTTTAAAAAAAATCGAATAATACAACAACATTAGTCAATTGTTTACTGAAATATGGAGAAGCCAATTAACTGTCTCTTTATTTGCACATTGTAAATATCAAATAATAGGCTCCATATAGCAATTCTTAATTCCACGCGTAGGTACGATTTCGGTCGAAACGTTGCCATTCCAGAACCTTTCCGCCCCAACGGCCATCGGTGCTTCGTACTATGTGATGTGAACCGCCCACTGCCACTTCAGTTCAGTAATCCTTCGAGCGATGTCGGTTATCTTTGTTCTCTAAGGATTTCCTGATTTCTGATTCTATCGCTCAGGGAAATACCAAGCATCGCTCTCTTCGTTCTTTGTTCTTGTGCGACCATGAGCCTTCTTATAAACTTATTTTAAGCGTTCATGTTTTTTTCAGTTTCATATTTTGTCATCCCTGGCAACACGCACTGCTTTCGTAGGAATTTTTATTATCATTTTCAAATCATAATATTAGGGGTTAAAGTATGAAATTGCCGTTTTGTATGGACGAAATCGAGAAAAGTCATTTTTCCATACTAACAATTTTTTAGTTTTTTTAAAAACGCCTGAACCGTTTTTGATGCAATTAAAGGAGAAAGTTAGATGGTTATAAAGCTACGCATTATAGTATTTAAATTTCTGAAAATCAAAGTATATAATACAAATATACTTAATTGAAGCAAGAAGGTCAGCTGACACATTGTAAGGGGTCTTTTCAACGACTTCCTTTGAAGTGATAGGCACTAGTATTGCATTTTGTTTTCAGTCAAAAGTTTCTTTATTAAGTTTTTGATACAATACAAAACGAATTACGCAATAATATGACTATACTTAAGAGCTATAAACAAAATAAAAAGTGGGAAAATAATCGGCAATTTCATACTTTAACCCCTATTATGTATCTACCTACATACTTCCTTGCTCGACGCGACGACCCTAGTAGGTTTGAGCCGTTACAAAGGCCCTCCTACAAAATTGCCGTAAGACGAAACATGAATAAATTATCATTTTTATTAATGATCCTGTCCTGAAATTTCGTTCGGGAACTTTTGATAAGAAATCGAAAAAGTTAGTTATTCGTGAATAGCTTAGAGTGATAATATTGTGGGGTAGGGTGGGTAGCCAGACAGTTTAAATATTCACAAATCATGTATTTATGTTGCTGTTATATCAACTAATACTAAAAACAAAAAAAAATAGGGTTTCCGTACAACAAACGCGATTTTTTTACATTTTTTGCTTGATATCAATAATGGCAACAGGTAGGCACTTATAAAACCTATTCACAAAATACTCAGTTGGATTATTACTTTAAAAATAATAATATGAAATTTGTGTACTTACTGTTGTTTACCTAGTGGTACGGAATCCCTCGATCGATCAGACACAATTGAAATCAATTGTTATCGTGGCACCCGAGTGCCTCTTGGGGGTTGAGGGATTTAACGGAACCCATCGTGCGCAAGTCCGCGATTCGCACTTGGCCGGTTTTTTCTCGATTGGTTTAGTTTTAGGTTTGCCCAAAGTTGAAGCGCCTAAGCCTGACTTCAAGTTATGATAATTAATTATTAATCACATTTACTTAAAAATTAAACTGGTAACCGTGACCATGGAGTGGACGTAAAATTTCATAATTACTGTCATCACCGTCGGCTTGTGCCAATGTTAACTTCACAAATAAATTTTCTAACTCTCTACCAAATGACTCGATCGATCTACGACCTTGCTGCGAGCGTTGCAATTGACTCTGAATAGCGACTGATGAAAGTTTTGGTAATAATTTAGCTTTAATGTCTTTGATTAGATTGGGAACATTATCGTAACTAGTGTTCAGGCGTAATTTGGCACTTTCAGACAATCTAGTTTTCAGGACAAATGTTATTAATTGCGCCTGCGATTCTGTTTTAATCATAGAGCTGTATAGTTCAATGCCATCTATTAATTGTTTAGTGACTGTTTCCTGTCCAGTCATAACTGGTAACAGTGATATGGCAGTTTTAATATCAAAAGAAGGCAGTTCAGAGGCCATTTTTATGGTTGATGAGTCCACTACACTGACCAATGATTGAATTTTATAGTATAAAGTATTAATTTCTTCTACTAAATGATTAACTAAAATAGCGTCTTTTGAACTTATCTCTGACTTTTCTAGCTGTTCGTACACATGAGACAAAATAAACCCCAATTTACTATATTCTATCTTTGCTTCCGCTAACTTTTTAAATGCTAGGTCTGATTTCCTTCTTTCGGGACCTAGTTTCGTTAAATACCCTTTGTAATATTTTAATAAATCACGCAAATTAATTAACTCATCTGTCATAATAATTATAAAATAAGCACAAAGTTAACTACTTATACAACTAAAGCCAAGCAAAAATTACTTACATAATAACCGTTTGAGTGCGATTCGCGAACGTCTTAGTCATCGTAGAGGCCGGTTGATGCGGCAAAAGACTGGGCTCGCTGCGGCTGCATGCGGAAGGCTGATGCTCGAAGACACGAAGGTGCTCGTCGACTGCAATGATGGGTGGGCCGGGCTATACCCTGGACTCCGTGGGCCGGGATTTCCCTGGACTCCGCTCGTTCAATTTCTTCTTATGGTGTTGCCGTTAGCCCCAAAGTTGACGTGGCGTTGCTTGCCAAATTGAAACGGGTCAACTCACGGCGTAAGGCTTTCATAGCTTGTTGACGGCACTTCTTGTAGAGAAAATAAATGCTAGTGCGAGTACCAAAATGACAGTACTACGACCACCAGTATTTCGGCAAGGTTCATGTCTGTAGATTTTTCTGTTTTCGAATCACCGCTGGCAGTCTGGCCGATGACTACTTGTTCTTTACTTTGCTGTTTCCCCATACTCGATGATAATTAATTTGATGATAACTTGATGCTGATCTTGATATTGTGTAGAATTTGAGTTTCTTGCTTTGTTTTCAATTAATTTCTTAAATCTTATTGTTTTCCATATTTCTTAATGATTTCCTTTCTTTATTCTTCTAACTTCCATTGAGTTCTGTGGCAGGGTCGCCATGAGGTGTGTTCTGAAGATGGTGAGGTTCCGTCGCAGACAAGGGTCAAGAGAAAGACATGTGTCCAGCTTGAACGTCGAACATTTATTAACTCAAAATAAACTCTAGTACATAACTTCATAGCACAGTCAAATCATATCTGCTAACTTAACATAAATTTGACACCATGTCGCAGACACTTATTAAAATATTCATGTTACGGTACAACTTACAAATCACTATATTTCACTAATATCGAAGGTCGCTAAACTATTACTACTTTTATACTTTTGCATAATTATTATTTTAACGTTGATGGCTTTATTATTCTAAGGTTGATGGGATATTAAACGCGATCGTACTATTTACATAAATATAAACTACGAAAACTATAACTAAATTATTTTACCTTTTAGAAAAAAGTAACAGCCTTTAATCATCCCATTGCAGGGAATAGGGCTCCATTATTGAATTCATGTTACCACAGCAATGATGAGTACTGGCATCACCACGCTTGCCAAATGCGGGTTGGTGATCACAAACCCGAGCAATGTTCGAAAATTCGATACTAAGTAACAACTAAACACTTCGAAATATGCATTAAGAAAATTGATAGTCTTATTTTTGCCAGCCTTGTAGGTAAATGATTTTGACTATGAATGAATGTGAGTCACAGAGTCAATCACAACTTTGCCCGCCAATTTTAAATAGTCCCGCTGCAAACTTTCTCTTCGCACACGGGCTGCTGCTGTCAAGGAAAACCATAGACAGTAGAATCGTATTTACTAGTTTCCTAAAAAGGTATCAAAAAGTAATGTTCTATTATGACTTTTAGTACTCAGGAGGTAGCATTTTAATTCAAATAAATAATTCTAAATTACAATACAATTTAGACTAGACGTACCTAGATTACAAAAAAATCAAAATGCACAGATTATCAAACTTTTTGGCTTAGCGCGCTTTCTGTGCATAGAGTACCAACCTACCAAAAAAAATCAACAGCCCGTTTTCAACGTTACATAAATGTGTTTGGATACGTCAAACTGGTCACTATTTAACGTTATAGCGATATCGTTACTTTTTTTTTATTGACGTCGTATTCGTAATTGTCTATGTTTACAATAACTTCTTCTTTAATAAGTTTAACGGCCTCGGATACTTGTCCATACAGCCAATTCTTTAGTAATATTATCTTTATTTCTGCATTAAAACGTTGATGTTAGACGTTTTAATGCTTCGATGGAGTTTTTGGAGACAGTCGAAAGATTGAAGGAATGAAGAGAAGTCCCCAAGAAAGAGGTGAACTGTTCACGTTCCCGCGCAAAATTCACTGTTCACTTTTCTTGGTTACGACCCATACACCATGTTATTTCACCGAACTGTATATTGTTCTCCGCCGTAGACGGTCCTAAGCCCGGTTTGAGAAAGGAGGAGGGTTGGCTGTGAAAGGTGTAATCTCACAACATCAGGGACAAAGACAGCCGTAGAATACGCCAACGCCGAGCAGTGGGCGGCGGTGAAATAACCCACCAATGCAGGTAGCGGGGACCTTAAGGATTAAATACCCTTTAAAAGACCCGACGTAGAAGGTAATGGGAACCCACTACGATCAACTTTCCCAAGAAAACTCCATGATGACTATTAAAAACTACGGGGAATAGGGATAAAACAGAACAGCGCTCAAAGTAAAGTAATAGGTAATATAATATAGAGAAAACTAAAAACTTACAAAACCACACAGACGAAGAACAGCAGAACCGAAGAACAGACAAAGACTACAATAATCATGACATAACAAAAAACATGCAATATAAAAAGAAGAAAACTAGAAATAGACAATATAAGTAAAAAAGTATTTACATAAAATCCGGTTAGACGACCGATTCGTAACATGATTTACAGCGCGACGTAGGTGCCCATCTCAAATCTGGTCTGACAATGGGACAGCCTTTGTCGGTGCTTCCAAATTCCTGCGTCAGCTTTATGGCCCTGATGTGGAGGATTTTGCAGCCAACCAAAATGTGGAATGGAGGTTTATACCGCCTGCAGCGCCATTCATGGGTGGATCGTGGGAACGGCTTGTACGATCAGTGAAATCGGCACTAAAAGCTACCCTGATGGAGCGAGCTCCTAAAGAACACACGCTCGCTACATTGCTAGCAGAAGCTGAAGCTGTAGTCAACTCGCGACCCTTGACCCACTTTCCCGCCCAGCCAGATGAAGAGGAAGCGTTGACGCCATTTCATTTTCTGATTGGGTCCTCCTCTACAGCAAACAATTTGGCGACGGCAAATCCACAAGACTTATATGGACGTGTTTCATGGCGGAAGGCTATTCGGTTGGCGGATATCTTTTGGCAACGGTGGATAAAGGAATATCTCCCGATACTCGTTCCAAGGCGTAGTTCCGGTGAAGCAGCCCCCACCCTCGCTGTTGGTGACCTGGTACTCGTCGTAGATGCCAACCTGCCACGTGGCATGTGGCCACGAGGTCGAGTTACTCGATTGTTTCCTGGTAACGACAACATAGTGCGCGTTGCTGAAGTCACCACGGCTGCCGGGCTCCTACGCCGGGCCTGCAAAAAGCTGGTGCAGCTTCCGGTTTAATGACCTATTCGTACTCCTCCCGTCCCTCTTGATATATCTACTACAATGAATGCCTTTGTTGAAAAAGAGGGAGAATGTTACGAATCGGTCGTCTAACCGGATTTTATGTAAATACTTTTTTACTTATATTGTCTATTTCTAGTAGTCTTTGTCTGTTCTTCGGTTCTGCTGTTCTTCGGTTCTGCTGTTCTTCGTCTGTGTGCTTTTGTAAGTTTTTAGTTTTCACTATATTATATTACCTATTACTTTACTTTGAGCGCTGTTCTGTTTTATACCTATTCCCCGTAGTTTTTAATATTTCTCGTCAGCTGCTGACCGTACCTGACGTTTAACAATACCAATCGACTCTAATTTGTAGTTCTCCCTAATCAGATTTTCAATTTCTGTAAAATCGTTCTCAGAATTACATACGCTATGATTGATGAACGTGACTGTTTTTGTAATGCTGCTTGTAAACCCAAAAACAGCCCAACCTAAAGGAGTTAAGCATGCGGCCGGTTGAGACTTCGTACCTTGACGTACTTCTTTTGGTATTAGTAAGTCCCAATTGTCAACACCTATTATAAGTTTGGGTTCGGCAGAGTCATATGATAAATTTGGAATACATAAATGTCTAATATCGTTCTGAGTTACGGATTGTTTTGATATACCTAAACCAGAAATCGAACGAGCTTTCTTTATTTTGTGTAAAGTGGAGTCAAACGTACCTTTAATAACAAAATCGACATATTCTGTCTCGGCCAACTTCGATAATCCACCCATACAATCGACTCTAATATGAGTTTTGGGTCCACTTACGCCTATTTGATTCGCTATCTCCGCATCTATAAACGTACTAGATGAACCGTCATCAAGAAGGGCATAAGTGTCAACGGAACCTCTTGGCCCGCTAACCGTTACCGCAATAACCTTCAGAAGAACCTTAAGGGGTCCCTCTGAAAACGAGTGCGCAACAGTTTCGGCATTAGGATCAGATGGTGTGAAAGAACATGAAGCTTCGGGATCTACGTTAACACAATTCGTCTCTGTAGTTGTGTGTGAATGTACAGATTCATATTTGTGTAATATTTTATGATGCCTGAACTTACAGCCAGCGACTTGGCACAAAGTTGTTGGGTTACATGACCTATAACGATGAAAACCTTTTTTTAGACATCTACTACAAACTTTATGGTCACGAACCCAATTTAATTTCGAATTGATGTCAAGTTTAATAAATTGGTCACAATTGTCAATTATATGACATTGTTTCTGACAGTATAAACAGTTCAAAATGTTAGATGAAAATTTTTGAATATGATTTTTATTTTCAGTGTGCCGTTTATTATTATTAAAATGAGTCGAATTTACTTTGCCCTGTGTCGGATGAACAACATTTGTTTGGAACGTCTTTAAACTGCTAGGCTGACTAGAATAGGCCTTTGTAACAATGCCGAACTGAAATTCAGTAGTGACTTCTTCAGTTAAAAATTCGGCTAACAACTCTAGCTTTGTTCCTACACTAGGGTGATAGCGTGATTTTGCATAATCTTTCCACCGGGCACGCATCGCTGGAGACAATTTTAAAAGCAGAGAATTGTACAATTCGGGTGACTCTAAATAAGATCTGTCATTAAGAAATTTCATAACGGATATGCAACTGCGTACACGAGTGGCAAAGAAATGCAAATCCTTACCTTCAAAATTTACTTTTGGTAAGGCGCGCACTGCGGCTACCTCTTGAAGCACGACGAGCTCGGGCCTACCGAACTGTAGCGCTAAAACGGCTATGACCTCGCTTGGATCATGCGCTGTGCATAATAGGGCACCGACTGCCTCTCGGGCCGGGCCATAGAGCGCTGCGTTGATGCGAGATAGATTTGCCATAGGCGAGTAAGATGCTTTTGACGCATCAAATGCACTTTTAAAAGCAAGCCAATCAAGTGACTTTCCATCAAAACTAGGTAAACGACTATCAGAATTGTTCTTAGATAAATTTTGAATAGTTTGAGCTAAAAGGATAATGTCTGAAGGAGTACTTTTATTCGTATCCGCCGGGGCTTCACAGCTGGGTTCCGGTAGCGCATGACCGGGCGTGCGAGTAGGCAACGCAGGGCGGTCATGTAGGATGCTGGGGCCGGCGGGCGGGATGGTATGAGGAAGGGGCGCGGCAACTGCAGCTACGGAACCGGCAAGACGCACAAAGGGAGGTACATCGGGTATTATGGTTCCGACGGGTTGCACTGAAACAGGTACATTATAAGCAAGGGAAGGGCTACCTGGGCGCGCAGAGATAGGCGCACCCGGAGAGGCAGACCTACGAGGTTGTAATGCACACTGGTTTTGAGGCGCAGAATTTTCCAACCAATCCGTAACGTTGCAGCGGCTGCTGCGGCGGCTAGATCCGCGACGGCTAATGTTAGCTTCAATTAGAGCTATTTCAGCTTGAAGTTCTAGTTCACGAGTTGCGGCTTCGGCGGCAGATTCGGCTGCTGCTCGTACTCGCTCTGCTTCGAACGCTTTTCGAGCGTAAGCGGCTTGAACGGCAAGAGTGCGGGCACGAATTGTGGCTGACGAGCATGAAGATGCTGTCCCTGGAACAGAAACCAAGTCTGCGGCCGCTTTTGCGGTCGCGACTGGTGCGGGTACGGGCGCGGCGGCGGAAGGTAAGCCTGAAGTTGGCTGCGAAGCCTCGGCCGCGCTCGACATTAATTGAGCTTTACTTTGAGCACGAGTAAACATTACGCTGGTTAGCAAAGAGAAATAGGGAATATTTCGAATTTCTGCGTATTGCCGGACGAGAGGACCAAAATATTAAAAACTACGGGGAATAGGTATAAAACAGAACAGCGCTCAAAGTAAAGTAATAGGTAATAATGACATTAGTAAGCGGAACGACTGATATGTCTGGTGATCCGGCTGACCACCGGCGCCCTTTAATTCTCGGGTTAATGGGCGAGAAATATGCTACCGAAAACTCCTCGGAAGTGCGTCACCAAGCCACCGAGGAAGTAAATGCTATTGGAGGCAAACATAAAACAGGACCATCCTTACGCCAAAAACACAGGATCGGAAGCTGGAACATCAGAGGGCTTTTAAAACCTGAAAAACTACCAGTCGTCGAGAATGAGATGAGCGAACATAAACTTGCAATCCTGGGACTATGCGAAACACACATGAAAGGTGCAGGTCATGTCACAACAGCAAACGGTAACAAGATGTTCTTCTCCGGGAACGAAGCGAAGAGCATAAATGGAGTGGGCTTTTTAATATCTTCTCGAATGGCACCTTTTGTTACTGGGTATAACACCGTCAACGATAGAATCATGTCTATTCGGATAAGCTGCACCCCTCTTCCACTTAATATAATTCAAGTTTATGCACCAACTGCTGAATCGACACAGGAAGACATCGACAGTTTCTATGGCACGCTTGAAACAACTATGGAGACATAAACTATTGGTTGCAGACCTGCGTTTGAGGCTCAAATCATTTCGCCACAAGTCAAAGCGAATAAATCGGCTATCTGCATCGGAGTGTGACTATTTCCGGCAAACCTTAGAACCCAAATTGGAAAATCGCGCGGAAGTTTTGGATCCAGACGAACAATGGCTACACTTAAAATCAAATATCAAAGAGGTGCTGGACTCCATGGTTAAAAACGCTAACACAAAGAAGGATTGGATGTCTGACGAAGTGTGGAAAAACATAGAAAGAAGGAAGGAACTAAAGAGTGGCCCAAAACCTGACTACCTTGAGGAGGAATACTCACGCTTGACCAAAGTTATCCGAAATCTTTGCAGAAGAGACAAGAACAAATATCTCGAGGATATCTGTGTGGAAATCGAAGCCCACGCTGACAAGAACCAGTCTGCCGACTTGTTCAAAAAGATAAGGCACATTACGAACAAGCTTAAACCGTCCTCATGGGTAATCGATGACAGACACGGAAATACTTTACACGATCTTTGTCAAGTCACAGAAAGATGGAGAGAGTACTGAGAGGAGCTTTATCAGGATCGTCAGAGTTCACAACACCTTAGGGTAGCAGGCGGTTTGGAACCCGATATACTCCGCTCTGAAATCGAAGACTCGATCCGTAAGTTAAAACGTAACAAAGCCCCAGGATCAGATAGAATTACAGCGGAAGCACTCAAAGCCCTTGGGCCCAATGGGGTTACCTGCTTTCACAACATCTGTAACGCAATATGAAAAACCGGAGTTTCAGCTTTGCATTCTTTGTTTCGTCGAAAGAAGCGGCTGGTTGACATGAGATAAAACTTTCAAATGTTTGTCGCCAATGTTCCCATGCTTGAGTTGCACCATTAATAGATGGGTCGCCATCAAACCTTTCCGGTCTTAGGTATTTTTCCATAACTAATTGTTTAATTAGCTAATTAAATTGAAATAAGAAAAACCTTGTATCAAAAGGTTTTAATTTGCTAAAACTTTACATCTTATAATGACAAATGACATTGTCTAACTTTGTCTATCATAATTAAAAAAACAAAGAGTTACTTTTCTTTAAGAGAAGTAAATGAGGTCTATATCATGGACCGATGCCGGTCATAGCCCTAAACACATCTTATTAATAAAAAAAACACGATTGAGGTCAACCGAGTTTCCCCAGAGAACAAAACCAAACCATATCTCATGTTAGAGCACACGTGGTCATGATATGCTGTAAGTGCTACAATAGTACCAAAGGTTTGGAAAACGATAGAGACCATAATCGCGAAAATTGATTTATTCTCTGACGAACACCAGACAAATAACCTACTATATCAATCATAAAATCGAAAAACAAAATTACAGCTAAGTCTAGTTACTTCCGTGATCAATCTTGTTCACACTACGATTGATATTATAGCTACGTTTAAGCAAGCTTGGAAATATGAAACTTTAAATATCAGATGATTTAGACTAAAGAATACTAAGGTAACTACAGTTATTTGTGATAACTATAACGTTATAATATCTTAGCATAGTAAAATTTGCATAGACAGACACCCTTAGAAATTATTTTAGACAAAAAGCGCAGGATTTCCATGGTAGCATTTTTTTTCTGCTTTAAGTAAATAATTGGCTGATTTGAATTAAATAATTACTGTTGTAAGGGGACGGGGTGGCGAGGTGAGGGGACGTCCACAATGATACTCGCAGCGTATTCGTAACAGTGTATTCGAAATAGTAGTAGTAGATACACAAACAACAAGTTAAGTTAAGAAACAACTCTGCCAGAGACTCAGCAGGACACTCTAGAGCGTGCAAGCTAAGTACTCAACGTTAAGTATGTTTACTCAATCTGAGGACTGAATGTTGAATACAATTGCCATACTTTGGCCTTAACCTTATATTGAGAACGGAGAACGTGGGTCCTACCGCGATGTAAGCCACAGCTCACGCCATCTATCGGCATCCAACGAAAACTAACCGTGGGCTTTTATGATATCGGGAAACATCGAATCTGACCGCGATGTAAGCCACACCCAGCGCCATCTATTGGCATCTGTTGGGACTAGCATGGTAACGGTGACTGTGTTTATATTGTTATAAATCTTCCAGTACTACACTGTAAGATTAGTTTTAGGCAGTTATTTTATTGAATATTAATTTTATTTTGTATTAAACAAGCAAAACTTTTGTGACCTAATTTTACTTTTAATTTTGACATGGATGAATCTAAATATTCCTTCATGCCTCTCAGTGTGTTACCGTGTCTTTTAGCAATCACCCAGCCACGGATACGGTGATGCTGATACGTCTTCTGAGACTAATGTCAACTTTTTTATGAACTTTCATCATGTAAATTCAACTGAACACGCCCGGTGAAAAAACTCATTATTCAAATTTTTTGTAAAATCAAATCTTCCCTCCAAACATGAAGAATGCTATGACTCTTTGACACATGCAGCACTTAAAAATGATTGTGAAATAGCATGACATATACCTAATGATAACTATTTATAATTAACAATCCCTTCGTTGAAAAATACCTAATATTCAAATTCAAATTCAAATTCAAATTTATTTATTTCGGATAATTTTAGATCCATAGTGTTAGTAACATAGTTCTTACGTCTAGTATTAGTAAAATTGCGATTCGAATAATTACATAATAATAATAAATAAACCATTTCAATTCAATTTAAAATTAATTAATTTGTATAATATATTTGCTCCGATTTTGGGTTAATTAGGGCAGTGATCCAGTGCTTAATTAGGGCACTATCCCATCTCTCCGCCAAAACCTTTAAAATACTGTTGGGACTACCGAGCATTCTTTTTTGGATAGAAATAATCTTTTTCCGCATTAAAGCATGAAAGCAGTCTACGTGAGCGTCGGCAAACATGCCAGACGCACTGCAAAACCTCGGCAGTCCCACCAGCACCCGGAGCATATTATTATAAAGTACGCGCAGAGCGTTGTAAGTTTTTTGCGTATAGCTTACCCACAGGCCACTTGTGTAAAACGATTGGCAGTATGATTTAAATAAGGCTATTTTAACCTCCAATGAGCAACGCGCAAACCGTCGGGCAAGCATATTACCGCGTACTGCCAACGCTCTGCGCTCCCTCCCTATGTCACAATCATCATTGAGGTCGGCGGTGACTACATGACCTAAGTATTTGAATGTAGGTACTATGTTCAACTCATCACCGTTCAGTCGAATGGGCGGCACATGCTTATTGCTTACTCCGCGCGTTGCGAACACCACGACTTCGCTTTTCTTACAGTTATACATAAGTCCGTGAGCTCTAGCGTACTGTTGATAATAATATTGACCCATATTCATACTTTGTCCCTGTTTTATGCAAATAACTTTACACCGTCCATTGTTGCCGAAATGGAAAATATGCTAGCTAATCATTAATAGTAGTAAGTAAAATTAATCCATCGGTTATTCAATGAAACTGTCGTTGCTTACCAAACAAGTAATTTGAAGTATTGTATTAATAAATGCTAATAATCTATTTATTGATGTCTCCATTCAAGCCATTTTGAATGACATCAACATAATAAATAATAGATTTAGATTTAGGCAACTAAATCCATTCTGATGGAAACTAAATAACGTTTATTGCTCGTTTAACAAGAACAAAAAAGTCTAACCCAGTTATAAGCCATGCTAGCTAAATATCTCTCATTCATCACCATGCGGGATTCTATGACACGCTTGGTAAAGGTTACGTTTTGTTGAATCAATATATTACCAGAATAGTAAGTAAGTCAAACAAAAATCACGATAAATAATTGTTAAAACCAGTTAGTAACGATCGCTCGTTATTAATTCCACGGTCCACTTAGACCGTGGAATTGTAACATAACTCTGGCTGATTTTTTCTTTTTTTAAAACTAAAAGTATACATAGACAATTTCTTGACGTCCGACGCCGCTCATATTAGTTGTTACATGTTGGTAGCGCTGTTGCTAACGCCATTTTTGTTGTACACTTGAAGCTGCATAAGGTGATCTTTTTTTACTCATAGGCTAGACGTGTAAGTGGGAAAGAGAAAGGTTCATTGGATCGTCCTATGTAGCTGCGAGTGACCCGAATATTTTCTTCAAAGCTTATTTACGACATTTCTCATTGTCTATGATAGATACGCATCCAGAGCGATACATACGGTGAAAAGCTTTTTAGTGACAAATGTATAGTAAAAATGAAGGAAAACGCGGTACTTAAGTGGCAAAAAGTCTTCAATCCCACTGGCCCTCAACCACGGCCCCGGCATGGCCATCGCGCGGTCGCCATCAAAGATTTGATGATAGTTTTCGGCGGCGGAAACGAAGGAATCGTTCATGAGCTTCACGTCTTCAATACCACTACAAACCAATGGTTCGTTCCTGTCACAAAGGGAGAAGTGCCTCCAGGATGCGCTGCCTACGGTTTCGTGGTCGACGGGACAAGACTATTGGTGTTTGGCGGCATGGTCGAGTACGGCAAGTATTCTAACGATTTGTACGAGCTGCAGGCTTCCAGGTGGGAATGGAAGCGGCTAAAGCCTTTACCACCCAAGCAGGGACTCCCGCCGTGCCCCAGACTTGGGCACAGTTTCACCCTGCTCAATGGGAAAGTTTACTTATTCGGAGGTCTGGCAAATGAAAGTGACGATCCAAAGAATAATATTCCTAGGTATCTCAATGACTTGTATACTCTCGAACTGTACCCAAATTCATCTATGACTGTTTGGGACATACCCTTGACCTACGGCCAGTCTCCGCCTCCGCGGGAATCGCATAGTGGCGTGGCATACACAGACAAAACTAGTGGCAAATCATCACTGATTATTTATGGAGGCATGAGTGGGTCTCGCCTTGGTGACCTCTGGGTGCTAGACGTAGACAGTATGTCCTGGTCACGTCCTGAAGTAGGTGGCCCTGCACCCCTTCCTCGATCTCTCCACACAGCGACGGTTATCGGACAACACATGTATGTATATGGTGGTTGGGTGCCTTTAGTTCCGGATGAATCAAAACTTGCCACCCATGAAAAAGAATGGAAATGTACAAACACACTCGCATCACTCAATCTGGAAAATGTGACCTGGGATAACATTGCATTGGATAAGTTTGAAGAATGTGTGCCCCGAGCTAGAGCGGGACACAGTGCTGTCGCCATCCAGACAAGGTTATATATTTGGTCTGGTCGTGATGGTTACAGGAAAACTTGGAATAATCAAATCTGCTGCAAAGATCTATGGTATTTGGAAGTTGGAGTGCCGCCGCAAGCTGGTCGCGTAGCACTTGTGCGTGCAGGCACCACATCTCTCGAGCTGTGCTGGCCTGCAATGAACACAATAACTACTTATGTCCTTCAAGTGCAGAAGTGTGGCAAGGTGACCCCGGCGCGTTTCCCCGCTACCGCCGAGCCTGTCGCCGCACCCCCGCCCGCCTCCCCGGTGACCCCGCAGCCTGACGCGGCCACCAAAGCCTTCGGTCTCACATCACCTGTATCCAGTTTGCCACCGACGCCAACCGATATTCCGGTACGGCCTGTCGCGGCCGCGGCCTCGCCTATCGCTACCCCTATCGTGACCACACCACAGAAAATCATCTCCGGACCTATCAAGGTACCAACGCAGCCCACGGCTGTTAAGATATCGCCTAGCACACCGACACAAAAGATTACAACTTATCAAGGTAAAACAATCGTCAAGTCACCGGCGCCGGGATCATCGCAACAAATCAAAGTGGCTTCCGTCACTCCTCAAGGAGTCACCAGAATCGTCAGTGGCGTCGGCACACCGACAACTGTTCGGGTATCGACGGCGCAGTCGAACGCACAGATCGTCCTAAGTTCGGGCACGGCGGCCGGAGGCACGCCTAGATACGTACAAGTGAAGACGGGCGGCAGCGGCGCTGTGCCAGTCAAACTGGGAGCTGGAAACATGCCCGTAAAGCTCGCCGGTAACGCGGTCCCGCTCAAAATCGGCACCGCCAACCTGCAGGGCAAGATAACGGCGAACAGCGTGCAAAAAGTCGGCCAGGTAGCAACAAACGTACCGTTGAAAATCGGCGCAGGAAACGTGAAGATCGGCACGAGCAACGTGCTGGTGAAAACGGCGGGCGGCATGCCTATCCAGGCGGGCGTCGCCAACCTGCAGACCAAGGTTGCGGCTGGAATGCCGGTGAAACTGGGCGCTGGCAACTTGCCAGTGATCGCGAGCAGCGGTGGTGCGATCCAGATCGCGGGCAGCGCGCTCGGTGGTCAGAAGACACCAGTGTACAAGATCGTCACGGCGAAGTCGGGCGAGCAGACGGCGACGGTGGCGACGTCGACGGGCGCGATGTCGGGTGCCACCGTGCTGCGGCAGGCGGGCGGCAACGCCGGCATCCCGGTTATCATTAAGAAGACGCCCGGCGGGAACGCGCAGGCGAGCAACGCGCCGCAGTACGTGACGCTAGTGAAGACGTCCACGGGCATGACGGTGGCGACAGTGCCGAAGATGGCGATGATGCAGAACAGGCCCGCGGTGCAGGCGGGCGGCGGGCAGGCCCAGGGCCTCGCGCCGGGCGCCACCATCGTGAAGCTGGTGTCGGCGAACACTGTGGGCGGGAACAAGATCATCACGCTTCCCTCGAACATGCTGCAGCTGGGCAAGGCGGGCATGGGCGGCAAGCAGACGATCGTCATCACCAAGTCGGCCAGCCAGGCGGCGCCCAGCCAGCCGCAGTGAGGCGGGGCGCCGCCGCCGCGCGCCGGAGCGCCCTCGTAGCAGACTGTTCGTGTGGCCGCGGCCCGGCCGGTGACGTCGACCACGGGTGCGCACGCGGCGGTACGATTGAATGTAAATTTTAATGTGAAACACTAATAGTGAGTCGGTTGAACTATAATTGAAGTATATTTTAAATCATAATTATTATAGTATATGAGTTTTTGTATGTTACATGGGTCTGTGTAGAAAGTGTCCTCATAGAGTTTTTCTAAAATATTTTATTTACTCTCTTAAAATTAATATTATTAATAGGATAAAATTAAATATTCATGTCTAATGTACACACTGAGTGGAGCCATTTCATGATCTGTCATATTATAGCTGTTTGTTGTATCTCGTCTCATAGAGCACAGCATTTCCTGCACTTTCATTGTTACAGAAAATTTGATATACTATGTCTTACTTTTTGTTTAACCAACATACGCTAAGTGCCTGTTGTGTGCAGTCATATTTATGAATAATAATTAGATTTTAAAGCAACTGAAAACTACACTAAGTAGCGTACTGGTAACATTTTACAAAAATAGATTCTGTATGAAGCTTAAAATTGAAAGAATGTATTTTTATGAATGGTATACATTTTAGATGCCTGAATTCAATTCCTAGTTCATCTTTGATTGTGTCTGTTCAAAATTAGGTGTAGCTTATCATTGTGACATTTTGTTATATTGATTTGTCTTCCGTAACATAATTTTCCAAAGATCAGTCAAAATTTTTATTCGGTTATCTGTTTCAAGCTATAATATCTGCCCAGCTATGTTGGAAGGATACAGTGTGTAGTGAATTAGATGCAACAGTTAATATATTATGCGAGTATTCTATGTTCTTACTCGCTGTCAGTAAATTGCCATTCTCACAAACATTTGATAGAGTTGAATCTTAGTCATTATTATTTCAGTGGATGTCTGAATGCTCAGCTAAATAACTTATTGTAATAATGCATGGAAATACAGTTAATTGACTGATATGTTTGGTCTGAACTGCCTTTGAGCTGGTTGATTAAGTGTTTATGAATGTGGAAATGATGTATCATGTACATCACAGAGTGATGAATATGAGTACAGCCAATAAGAACATTGCATACAGCCTGTTTATTAGTTTTAGTTGAATGTCAACTTAAGCACTATTTAAGTTTTATAATGACAATGTTGTTGATGTTCCATTTTGATGTTTTTGATGAGCATCGTTGAGGGAGAACTGTTTTCCTATGTTCCAGACCTGTAATCTTATTTGCTCGCTTGAGGCTATTTCAGTGGACAGTCAAACTCACCGTGTATTCAATGCAATAATAATGCCATTTTATTGATGACATGTAAACTTGTTCCCGCCTCATTGTATCATGTCATTGTACACAAAAACATTAATAAATGGACATGTAATAAACTATGACAATTTTATTGATAAATAATTTATCAATAATTGTTCTGTAAGAATTAATTGACATAGAAATGCAGAATATTGTTTTGTAAGTCCTAAAATGTAATCAGATAGTATTAGGTCACATGATTGTGTCAAATTTAACGTTTGATTATATTTTTTATTTCATTATGAACAATAACTTACGATCTTGTGAAATGGTATTCTGCATTTGTATAAAATATAGGATAAGCGTCCTAGAGTTATGTATTGTAGATTAATCAGTACTGAAGTAAGCGAGGTATGGAATGTAAATATCATTAAGTAGATAAATTTAATGTTATAGTTTGTTCATATTATGTTCATTTGCTTGAATAAACGATTTGGATAAGTGTGAGTTTCATTCGTCCGAGTACAACTTATTTCTGCTACAGGAGCTAACCTGTTGACCTCAATTTTTTGCACACTTGCGAAATAAATAAATGTACAACATAATCACAATTTGGATTTTATTAATACTAGTAACTAGTTTGGTAAAAACATATTTTGTTAGTTAAATTTGATTCTTATGCTCGAATACAACTTTTGTGAGCAAAAAGAGCTTTAAATTGTAGTCAAACTAAGGAAATACCTATGTGATTCACTCCCTAGGAAAAGTTAGCTGATGAAATACGTGCATGTTATGTTGCATACAATTTATTTCATTTTATGGAACTGTTTGAGATGAAATAGTATCAGTTGTTAGTTGTTTCAATAAAGCTGAACACCCTAAGATGTCATTACTAGCCTACATCAGTCCACTGCTGGGTATGACCTCCAAAAGAAAGGGTTTGGCAAAATAGCCACACTTGGCAGGCGGGTTGGTAATCGCAGCTTGGCCAGTAGTGGAAAAAATACTCTGCTGCTTCTGTTCTGGCGGTTATCCGTCAGTCGCCTCTTACGACACCCGGAATTTTAAATTAAAATTATCCCACGGGAACCGTACCTTATCCCTGGATAAAGAGTAGCCTATATGTTATTCCAGTCAATAAACTAACAATGTGCCAAATTTCATTCAGATCCGTTGAGTCGTTTTAGCGTGAATGAGTGACAAACATCCATACATCCTCACAAACTTTTGAATGTATAATATTAGCCTATTATTTATCAGGAAGCGGTCATACAAAAATTTATATTTATTCAAATAATAAGATTAATCCCTCAACCCCCAGGAGGCACTCGGGTGCCACGATAACAATTGATTTCAATTGTGTCTGGAATAACTCACGATCGAGGGATTAAGAAATTATTGATTCAATGCTTTAAGGCAGTCTCTACCAGTCAAACATCGGGCCAAACCATCTCTATTATATGGCCAAACAAATGTCATTGTGTGGGCGGCGTAGAACAAACAAAGGAAAAGCAAAAAACCGCAAATCGATTTCAGCGATCTGTGAAGTTGTTTGCCTTTTGTCGCTTATTTCTGTTTTATTTCTTTCCCCACAACCATAATAGCCACAACCAATCTAGCTATTTATTGTACCTACTGCTATTAGTTGAAAAAACGAAACTCAGTTTTTCAAATTGCTTTCAACCGCAGTTAGCAGATTTTGCAAACAGACCTTGAGAATATATTAAGTATCGATAAAGATTTAAGCATTGAATTAATTCAAATGATGCTTGCTTTTAAATGGTTATCACTAAATGCTTGCTGTTCAGACATTTCTTTTGTGTTCTTTTTTTACTTTTCTACTTTAGGTAGGTAGGTACTTACATAGGATTTACTCTTAAAAACTATAAAAAATTAACCCAATCAAATTTGCTGTACTTAAGGTCTAATGAAGGTCCTGTGAATTAAACCCCAATAAAGCAATTAAATGCCTTGGGCATTAAATATTTTTTAGTCAAGCAAAACTTTTGTTGGCAAAGCTTCATGTTGTTGGATAAAACCTTACAAACTGCCTAAAAATAATGTGATGAGTATTTATGAAGGCCTTGATGTTAAAATACTAATTAAATATTTAACGACCACAGTGAATATTAATAAACTGTTGCATCTTTACTTTAAATCTACCTAGGTACCTAGTTTCTAAATTCAACAAGTCTAGATAATTTTTCCAAATATAAAATATTCCAGACAGCGCCATCTAGTTATACGAATTAACACTATTGTAGTACATAAAGCAGAAAAGATTGTATCGTTCGAGAAGTTCACCACAAACGCGATAGAAAGCGCTTTTTCTGAACGTAATTTGTTTTGTTAAGGTAATTAATAATGAAATCGTTTTATTATGTGACCAATCTAAAAGCAATATTTAATTCTATGTCTTGACTAAGTTTGTTGTTAAATTAATAAGCCAATAATTGTTACTATCTGAAACATATTGTTTGTAGAGTCCTCGCTAGATGTCGTTAACAGACTAAAACTGTTTTGATTGTAAGGCTGGGTAACACACGGCCAAACTAAATAAGTACTATTTTCTTTGTTGTCTATTCAATAATGTCTTAGTAACCATAATCTATACCAATATTATAAAGCTGAAGAGTTTGTTTGTTTGTTTGAACGCGTTAATCTCAGGAAGTACTGGTTCGAATTGAAAAAATATTTTTGTCTTGGATAATCCATTTATCGAGGAAGGCTTTAGGCTATAATATAACATCTCTTACGATTTAGAAGACACAAAAATCGCTATTTGTGAAAATTTTAGATTAATCTTAGGAGCTCTTAAAATTGTAAATAAAGTAGGTAGGTACATAGAAAAACATTAATCCAAATATATAACGCCCCGTTTGGTCTAGTAACGCCCCGTTGGTCTAGTGGTTTAAATACCGGGCCAAGATCTCGGGGTCCCAGGTTTGTGATCACCAACCCGCATTTGGCAAGCGTGGTGATTATGCCAGTACACTCATCATTGCTGTGGTACCTTGAATTCAATGAGGCCTTTTTCCTGCAGTGGGATGATGATTATAGGCTGTTTTTTAAGTTGACTGTTAGAGCAGTCGCCCGAGAAGCGAAAGTTTGTGGGTTCTAGTCCCATTTAAGTTAGACAAGATACCTAGTTAAAATTATAATTCAAGGAATTGTATTTTAATGATTCTATCGTGATATACTAATAACAAATAGGATATTTGAAGTACTCATACAAGCACTTCAAATACCGTATTTTTATTCTTTATCTGAACATCATAATTCCTCAATTATGCATCAGCACGTTCCAGAGACATTAAGCAGAAACCGCATTTATGAGATATCCTTTTATTGGTGCGAATTATTCTGCACTTCCATTCAAGTTGGAGAGTTTAGGTATACTTATCTGAATAACTTAAGGTAAGTAGAATTTAACAGTCCACAATAAACATTTTTGACTACATAAGTACTTACTTACAATGCATTAAGATTAAGATTACAACATAAGTATTAAGATTTTCCTATCAAGGATGGAATTGCAATTTTGAACCAATAAATTGCAGTTACTTAAATATGAATAACAAATTAATGTGCTACTAAGAACATAATTATAAAAAATCCGGGGGACTTTCTTGCATGCATAGAGACAACTTTAAGCTTGCAACTTTTTTGTTTATTAAATAATTTCCTTAATATAATACCTACTTTGGTGACAGCAATTTATCTAAAAGTCAATCAAATAGCATAAGAAAGCATTTTAGTGAAAATAAACTATCTTATTATATCCAAACACAACTTGGCTTAGAAGCACTGGTTGCGTTAAAATGAAGTGATCGCACCAACTGCGGCGATATTGCGGTAACCACGCGGCGCTGCGCCCTCTGCACTTCCAATAACGGCCACTGTGGAAACTAATACAGATGTAAATGTTCTCATGATTGTACAGGGTTATTGTCGATTCGCCCACTGTAGGAAACATTTTTGTTGGAAATCGCAATTATTTCAAACGCCATAAGATGCCCCAGTGTTTATTTAGCCTGATGTGATATCCCCAGCACGGACAAGTTAGTAATAGATATATATTTTTTTATTAAGACTAAGTATCGGAGTACTAAATAAATAATGATACATAATAAAAAAAATTGTAAGACACTTTCTCCGCTATGGTGTCTTACATTTATAAAAAGAGATTGACAAAAGACTGACCGGATTTTTTGCTCTGCTTTTTTTGTCACTCGCTCACACTTGTCCCATAAACATTGGTAACCAGGTTATAATATAAGGATGTATAAATAAGGAAATGAAACTTATTTTACTGATTTTATAGTACAGAGCACATAAAGCTATACACTGCGTCTTAACGTCCTGTACCTACATAGGCACCTAGGAGTTGGCATAGGAGTTTCTTTAGGTGCTGACGATTAGAATTGTTTTTTTTTACGGTAAAGGTAAGTAGGTAACTCAATGTAGCCTGCCTTTCATCTTTTGGTACTAACTGATTAAATAAAAACATTTTGTATTTAAAAATAAGAATTTTATTTCATTTTATCATTAGGAACGTATGTACAAAAACAAAAACTCATGACTCAGATTCAGCCACTCACTCATAGAAGAGATATTATTCAAAAACAGCATTCCTCAACGAAAAACAACATTTGGACCAGCGGTAGTAAACGCTGCTTCTGAGCCATGGGTCGCGGGTTCGATCCCCGCACAGTACAAATATTTGTGTGCATGAACATGTCTGTTCGTACTGGTCTGGGTGTTTTCTATGTATTTTAAGTATGTATTTACAAAAAGAAAAAGTATATAAGTAAGATTATCGGTTGTCTAGTACCCTTCACCTATAGCCAAACTGCGTTACAACGTTTGTCAAAACCCTTTTTTTGGAGAGGTCTATCCTGCATGATGATATAGACTTGCTTGATGGTTACACATCTTTAGGTCTTTAGAGGACAGAGGTTGAAATACACTCACCATACTTTGAACCTAATGCAATTGACATACAATTGAAAAACAATGAAAAATTTAAACACCTGCCCGCGAAAGGGTTTGCTTAACTTCGTTTGGTGACCGGCTCAACCTCTATCAAAAAGTATTAACGTCTATCCACCCCGATATCTTGATCATTTATAGTTTATACTGAGGTGATACAGTCCAATATAACTACGAGATACTTTATCTGTGAAACTAATATCAAGATCTTCATCATCATTAACCACTGATCAGTCAGAAATATTTGTGTCTCATTGCGTACACATGTGACACATGTCGTGACACAAATGCCATGTGCTAAGACCCCTATTCAAAGTAATAATATTATTATTTTATTGTACCCAAACTTACAATCTTTTCAACCACTCATTTGATTGTATCCCGGTTTTAGACTCTTATATCTGCTTCATCGATATACTACATACTAGCTGTTGTCCGCGACTTCGTCCGCGTCAATTTCTGTTTTTATGATCGCGTCTATTTTTGTAACATTTTTCACTGATGCTTCGCTCCTATTGGTCGCAGCGTAGTGTTATTTAGCCTAAAGCCTTCCTCGATAAATGGACTATCCAACACAAAAATATTTTTTCAATTCGAACAAGTACTTCCGGAGATTAGCGCGTTCAAACAAACAAACAAACAAACTCTTCATCTTTATAATATTAGTATAGATAAGAATTCGATGCACACTCTGATACAAAAAAGTACACCTAAACCTGTCCTCAATTGAAGTTCTCACGTTGATTTTATGATAAAGTAAACTTTATAACCCGACTAAATTATGTCAACATTCACTAGTATGGATATTAAAATCATGTTGCCTCTATTCGATTGATTTATGTTGTACTAAATTTACACTCTCATGTGAAATATGTGCATATTTAGTCGGAACACTTTTTACACTGATTGCCTATTTAGTTTTTATATTACATAATTTGTTTGCCTGCATTCGTATATTTTTACAGCAGTAGACATCCCTAATCTTGATTTATTCAGTCGCTTCAAAAAAGCATTATTAATAAACACTAAGGACTGTCACTGTGCAGTCTATAATTCAATCTCGCATTTAAAATAATGCAATCCAAGGTTAAATTTGTAATTTATCCGACAATTCCACATGTGATGACGCTCATGCAACTCCTTCTGTTCTGTTCTGGTTCTGCTTTGACTACCTTCTTCTTTTTTTTGCCGTTTGCATCATACCGTTTCTCTTCCTGAAATTGTTAATTAGTAATTAAATATCAAGCTGAAATACCTTATACTCAAATTGTTGATTGTAACTATCTATTTACACTGAATTGATTACCCTTTGATGATCGGATATTCCAGACACAACTAAAATCAATTGTTATCGAGACAACAACCGGTTGTCTCTTGGGGCTTGAAGCGCTACAGACAAAAAAAATGTTTTTCTTTTTGTCCATAACAGCACAGAAAAACCACAAAAGTTTCACACAGGGCTTATAAATGTCTTTTAAACTTAGAGAAATGTAGATTGTTACAACTTATTTAGAAAACAAGTCGCGTATTCAAAACCAAGCAAAAAACATCACTTGACCCTTTTTAAGGAGCGAATTAAACACCCTTTCCCTGCCAGATGTCGTAACACCCCCCTGCCCACCACTTACAGTAATCATGATGTCCTTACGTCATTATTAGCCTTTTGTTTTCTATCAGGGAAACGGCCCTAAGCGGTTAGACCAAGAGACAGACAGAATATTGTGAAAAGTTTTCAGTCACTATATCTTCTAATTCGTTAACTTAATTTTCATAATTATCGGCATACCTAATCGTATGTACGCTAAACCTAGAGGAATTTATCAGTATACTCAGTATCAAGATATGCTTGGTCATAAACAAAATAACCTTAATGTTTTTTGAAACTTGCTGGTTTAAAATAGAGTAACACCATGCAAAAATTTATTCCAGTTTATTTTAGAAACCTCATATATCTACTTTAATATGATATTTTAAGCAATTAAATTGATAAATTATAATATCAGTATTAAAACTTGAAAAAATTCTTGAAACTTCTCGGTGGTTAAATGGTTAAGGGCCGCGCCCGGCATACGAGGAGATGCGGGTTCGAGTCCCGCCTGAGACATTTCAAGTTTAAATACTCATTTATCTAGTTCAGCTACATTGAATAAAAAAAACTCCAAACTGAACCTAAAACATGAAGAAAATGTTCTTTCATTTTCTTCATATGCTTTGCAGTCGTTGTTCCTTCAGACGGTTCAAATTGTTTTGTCACATTTTTACCCAAGTGTCTTTAAATAACTTATTAAAACATAGGCAATACATTTATCCTGAAGTATTGTTAAACATCTCAACTTTGTTGCAATGTAAACAAACTTTTTGTAACATGTCATCAAATAATAAAGTAGGTAATTTTTCTTTTAATAATATACTAAAGCAAGTCTGGCCCTTGGTCTATGGGCAAATAAATAGCTCTTTGCCCGGGACCGAGTGTTATCGGCAAGATTAACTTAGTAGAAGTGGCTGAGAGGCTGCCCTACCAACACGGAGTTGGCATTATTGTTAATAAGACTACTACTGTAACTTATCTTGAACTGGAACCGGTTCTTGCTGAATGACGGTTTTATTTTCTCTTCGTATCGTGATGATGTGTCTAAGTCACTGCTATCAGCCACATTTAGAAGACTTAGATAGGAATTAAATCCTTACTTATATTTTATAAATGTGGAAGTAATTTGACTATGACGACCTCCGTGGCGGAGTGGCGTACACACCGGTTTTTAAGGTGTCGCCTGCTCCGAGGTTCTCGTTACTGACTGATATTTATTTTAGCTAGTTCTTATTATGATGGTAACAGAGTAAAACATTAGTAACCTCTATGAGTTCCCCGATCTTGTACTTGACCATGATACCCTTCGCGTCCGGCGTGTGCGCAGACTCGTCGAAGGCCTTTGTCGCGTCTGTGCCAGCCTCCTCCAGGATCACTTCGCCACCGGCTGGATGCTGGAATTAACGATAGAACAGAGTTTATTAGGGTTCAGAGTGTGAGGCACGTCAACATATTTAAAGGTACTTGTGGACTGTGCAAAGGTGGTAAACCTTCTTACGCAAGTTCGAGTTTGATTAGTATACTGGATCAGTTTTTAGTGATTAAGTGTTTTTTTCCATCTTTGTTTTTCATCAGTGTGTGTTGCCAGTAATGACTTCTAGAACTATGCAGGCTTTCGTCATGGAACTAATGCGTAGTCGCTTAATGTGAATCTCATAGGAAGGCTCAAGGTCGCACAGCGGGCAATGGAGAGAGCAATGCTTGGTATTTCAATGCGTGATAGAATCAGAAATGAAGAAATATGTTGGCGAACTAAGATATCCGACATCGCAGAATTGCGGAGCTGAAGTGGCAGTGGTCGGAACACATAGAACGAAGAACTGATGGCCGTAGGGGCGAAAGCTTCTGAAATGGTGACTGCGCACCGGCCGACGATATTTTGTCGTTAGGCTAGGTGGAACGACGATCTGGTCACTCGCGGGTAGCAGGAAGCCGTTGGATACGGCTGGTGCGGGACCTATTCTTGTGGAGGTCCTTAGGGGAGGCCTATGTCCAGAGCTGTTCTCTATTTTTACAAAACGCTTTTGGCTGGAGCATTTCTAATCCATCTCCTTTTGTTGTGTAGGGATTTGTTGGTAGGCCCCCTAATTCGTACACCAAAGATCTGGTGAAGGTCACTGAAAGCCACTGGAATCAACGGACGCGGGATCGATCGTCGTTGAGATCCTTAGGGTGGGTTATATATCAATTGGCTTGGCTAAGTGATGATGAACTGTACCTCGTCAAGGTATTTTGTGAGGTCATACACGATGTCTCTGTAGACAATCCACGCGGGGGCGCCATTGCGACCGTTGCGGCCTTTCACGTCTGCCAACGTGTAACGAGCCACCTCGTCAGCTGGAGTGCCCATGATTCTGAAACGTGATGACTTCATTGAAAATGCAGTTGACCACCTCCGTGGCGGAGTGGCATTACAGGGTGAAATATTAACCACCTTCCAAATTTTAATATGTCAATCTACGAGACAAAAAACAAATGACGTATATTTTCTTTTGGTATAGCCCAGTACAAAAATGTCAAGATAAAGCACTTTGAAAATGTCCCCCAAAAATCTAAAATTTTTGATACGGCCGCCTAGCAACACTTTTTTTATGCAATTAACATCACAATCATTCATTGCTATACATACTAATCATAAGTTTTTGATTTTCCCTTTATACCTAATTAAGCATAAAACTGTAAAAATTGTACTATTTTGCGAAAAATATTTTCGAGTAAAAACTTAATTTACATTTTTAACTTCATAAATGGGATCTAAATACGATACTGAACGCCTACAAAAATTTTGGAATGTGGTTAATATTTCTTTCTGTATACCGGTTTTCAAAGTGTCGCCTACTCTGAGGTCAAGGGTTCGATTCCCGAACGGGTTTATATAGAAAAAAATAGTTTTCCTACATTCCAGTATATAAATTGAAACTTGAAAAATTATGTCTCAGGCAGGACTCGAACCCACATCTCCTCCACCTCCTCCTCGGGTGTATGTTGAATGTATTTTTGTTTTGTAGATGTATGTTTGTCACTCAATCACACGATAACGGCTAAACGGATCTAGATGTAATTAGGTGCAGACATAGATTATAAGGTGGAATAGCACATAGACTACGGATTCCGTGGAACAGTTTCAATTATTAAAAATTCCGTACGAACTTCCGGGAAACAGCTAGTCTACATAAATGAAAATCTATTGCTGTTTGTTTGTCTAGCTAAAACTCGAGAACGGCTGGGCCGATTTAGCTTATTTTAGTTTTAAAAAATGTTTTTCTTAGACCAGAAAAGGTTTAAATAGTGCGAAAATATGGAAAAATTGCGTGGAAGAAGGTGAAAACAATAATTTAATGTTGCCATATAAACTGTTCTTCACAAAATGTTCACTTATTTCAATTTTAACCAAGGGAGAGTGTTAATATCGTAAGGATAGGTGATACAAAGTGCACTGGGTCATCTAGTATTTAATAATTTGCAATGTAATTTGTTATTAAACGATTCAACACATATTCCGCTTAATTAGTTCTTCTGAAAATCCCGTTTGATAAAATTTATCGGTGACGCGAAATCGTTATCTACGGACGTTAAGTGCGCACTTATCGATACGATAACTTAACAATGTTAATTTATCGGGTAACGTCTGAATCTAGTCGTAAATATTACTAGTCTAGACTCCAGCTAGGCCTTGATTAAGAATGGCCATTTTAAACTTTACTTATCGGTCAGAGATATTGAATAGTGTCCTACTCGTAAAACATACTTACTTCTTATTAATTTTATCTAAGTTTCACTAATTTATTACTGCGGAAGATTGTTTGAATGTTTGTAACCGGGATCTATGGATCGGGTTGAAATTTAGATCAAGATGGACTTTAGTCTAGATTAACTCGTGGGTAACTTTTCATCTATTGCCCCATCCATACCAATGTTTAACTTACTCCAGCCTAGTTCATATTGAGCAAAGTTAGCCAATTTTAATGTAATATAAAAAAAACCCGGATGGAACGAAGTTCATTTTTAGTGAAAGAATTGTAATAAAATTGTATTTTATTTTAAATTTATTTTTAATTCTCTCTCTCTCTCTCCCTCTCCCCCTCCCTCCCTCCCTCCCTCTTTCTCTCTCTCTCTCTCTCTCTCTCTATATATATATATATATATATATATAAATATAGCAAAAAGTGTCGTTCAAAGAGTGTCGTTAATTTTTTTTCCGTCTAGCCCCCTTTCGTAACGCGCGATAAGGAACTTCGTTTCAAAAAGGATGACATCAAAAGACAATGCCAGATCCTGTTTTACTCTTTTTAAGCAGAGTATAAGCATTAACCGTTTCGACAACACGTCAAGCCGGTATGCCTCGCGTCGTGCAAATGATTTTATCCTACCCACAGCTCGGCTTGCACTTTATAAGCGCGGTTCGCATTATATGGCTGTCAAGGTACATAATAGTTTGCCTAGCTGTATTAAAGCCCTTCAAGGTACTCAATTTTATATAGTATTGAGAAAATTTTTGATTCTGAAGGCATATTATACTATTAATGAATATTTTAATGATAAATTATAATTGAACATTAATGTATATTTGGACATCTTCTGACCATTATCACTTAATTTTTATTTCATTTTCTTGACATTATTGTAAGTACTTAGCAATTGAAATCATTAAATTTTCCTTTGACATCTTTTAATTTTATTTGACATTATATTATTGTAATTTAATACATAGTGACTTACTTCGTACTTGGATGATTTTCAATTTGATTGTAATATTAATGTGATATAATTACCTAATTGACATCTATTATATTCACGAATACCTCGTCGAGGTCATAATGTAATTACTTTTACCATCTTTTGTACCTAAATGTTTGTTGCCGTTCTAATTGTGTTATGAGTGAATAAATGAATATGAATATGAAAATTCAAAATGTTTGTCATATTTTTATAAATTATATACGTTAATTAGAGACGAAAAGTTTGTGGGGTTTTGGTTTTCATCGTAATTAATTATGTACATGATTAGATTACATTTGAGTGCATTTACAAAGATAGATAAAGTTGAAAATCATAAAATGACATTAAATCACAAGCTGCTGCAACAAAAAAGTAGAGTTTTAGTTATTTATATAACAAACATTTTGATTGTTATTTATTTTACTATTCATCAGTATCATAATGACTATTTCTAAGACCATTAAAATAGTTCAGGTCTTGTGGTTGCAGTATTCGTAACGCACCCCATAAACGGCAAAATGATAATTGCAACTTAAAAAAAGTTAAGCTGTCAATGCCTTTCATTCATTCATTCATTCAATGGTGTAAAACAACCAGTGGTTATCGGATTATTTTTCGATTTTTATCTCTTCTAACCTCAAAATTGAACTTTTGTTTTAAGTATAAAGACATCCACACAAAATATTGGGATAAATATTGCTTTATTTTATTCTATGATATCACTCTTCTTTTATGTTCAATTTTGGTAATCATACAAAATACTTTACTGAGGGCCGAAGCTCCATAGTTATATAGGCAAACTCCTTTCTGACTTCACTATACTATATATATGCTCATGTTAAAATAGGCTACCTAGTTTTGGATTGTAACTATCACCCGTAGTTTGTACTCAATGGGGACTACCGTTTCTTTACTCACCAGTTGGCGCCACTGTAGACTGAGGTCCGGAGGTAGTATAGCTGTCAAAGGCAACTTTATAAGATCGGCGCCGATACAAAGTTTTAAATCTTGAATCTGATTAAAGTTTATTATTTATAAATAACTACCTTCATATCAACAAACTAACTTCTGAAATAGTTGCTCTTTGAGGCCTACTATTTTTACGCTTTTTCTTAATTTCGCTTTCAAAGCGTTCACATTAATCGTCAAATAATCTATATTTGCGATAATTTTCGAAGAAGATCACTTTCCAGATGGAAAATATTAAAGAAATTATAATTTATGTAACGAAGCTCGCTAAAACCAGTGAAAAGTGAATGTTATTGGACCTCACGCGACACAAGCGCCTCTAGTGGCAAATGCACTAGCGATAGCCCCCATTAAGAATCTAGGTACTTACTACTCTTACAAGTGTAAGGCGTAACTAGAGTTATCGTTTATGTGGTTTTGTATTCTTCAACCTACGTATCTCTCGAATGCTAATTTGATTAAAAATAAGAATCTTACCATTAAATCGTTTTCTTTGATAAAACTTAAAAACTGATTACTATAATTTGCGATAGTTATTAAGATAATATAATTGATTTTATGTAATGAGCGCGCTCATTTGTAATGCAAAAAGATAAGGAGTTGTCAATGTGTTTTAAATATTTTTTTAGTGGAGTAATTTAATATTTTATATTTTGTTCAATATCAAACTTAGAAGGATTACCTACCTTCATTATCGAGCAACAGACATTACAGGTCTACCGTAACATAGCATTTCTTGGTTTCAAATAAAATTCTGGATCCTGCAAAACAAAATCTTCAATCATAGAATTTGTTGAACATTTTACAAGTAGGCTATTATTAACTTAACTTGGTCTTAGGCATTTAAAAGTGTTCAAATATATTTTGCAATTGAAGTTTGATGTTTCTTCTTTTTGGTCCAAAATTTTTTTTGCTAGTTCATACGCACACTTTTGATCCAATAAGTAGGTAATATAGCTTCGCAGAAAATTTGAAAGTAGAGGCTAAAGATTTCCATAATTTCCATATACCACGCTTGCCAAATGCGGGTTGGTGATTAAAAACCCGAGCAATGTAAAAAAATCGAAATTCTTGCTGTCCGACCCGGAAATATATCCCAGGACCCCGTGATTTGGCCCGGTACTTAAACTACTGGCCCACCGGGCGGCGAATATTAAGTTTCGTAGAAAGAAAGTATCGATGGAAAATGTTCGATTTTTTATAACGTCCAACAAGAGAGCCGTCGCAAAAACGAGTAATTATCAAGGCATCGATGTAATACTTTTCGAATACATAGTTATATTATATACTCATAAGACTCAAAACTTCCTTTTATGAGATGTTAAAGATATAACGCAATACCTCCCGAACTGATGCTTAACTAAAAAAAATTCTTGTAAAAAACTACTACTACTTGCCCTACTGTGGTATGATTATAAAATAAATAAATATTTAGGACATGCCTCAATGGGCCACACAGAGCCATCTAGTCCCAAATTAAGCTACTATTAAGTACCCTGTCGTATGGGGTACCAGACAACCGATAAACGTACTTATATACTTTTTTTTTGTAAATACATACTTATAATATATATAGAAAACACCCAGACCAGTACAAACATATATTTTCATGCACACAAATATTTGTACTGTGGGATCGAACCCGCGACCCATGGCTTAGAAGCAGCGTTTACGACTGCTGATCCAAATGTCCAACATCAGAATCCCAAATATTTCATCAGTCTCATTCATTTATCATTCCGAGCAAAATAACGTCAGACTGATCGAAGTAATCTAAGAAGGCACTAAGGCCTTCGTATTTTGTGTTAACAGCATTTCTTTAGTGAAAAATCGGTTAATACTGCATATAAGCCCCAGGAGGTGCTTTTACACGTCCCATTTAATCAAACCTACCTACCACTGCTTCGGGACAAAGCTAGGCTAGTGATATTAAAGAAGCAGAGCAAGAAACTTGGTCACTATTAGTCAGCCAGCTCAGCCTCTTTGTATGCACGTACGAGCTAGGACAATTTAATGCCATACTTATACTTTGTACTTATAACATATTTATTTAAAAAGAGGCTGACAATAGTGACCGAGTTTCTTACGCTGCTTCTTCTCGGCACTAGCCCACATTTGTCCCGAAGCAGTGGTACGAGTAGGTTTAAATATTGGGACGTGTAAAAGCGCCTCCACCTATTTGCAGAAATAAAGCTGATTTTACTGATTAACTTTTTTTTTTATAATCCAGCTTTTTTGAAAAGCGTGGCGGGGCTACTATCCGGTTTTTCCTAGTTGTGATCCTTTGAATCAGACGCACTTTTGGCATTTGAAGTTTCATTACAGATCTTAGAACTTTCGATGATGGGGCTTTGGTCGTGATCAGATTCAAGAGGTTTATTTTGTGTCTGAACTGGCCCTACTATTTTTGGCTCGTCTTTCCCTTCCCTGCTATCGTCTTTTACACACATTGCCGATTGTATATAATGCCTAGGAAATATGTAAAATGAAAAATATTTCATACATTTTAGGTATATTATGGATTGCCTAGGAACTGTATGGAATACCGTATTATACAGATTGCCGGTGACATATACATTTATAATTTTGTGTTTATTATATAGGTATATTGTTTGCCTGCTGCTTGAAATTTACTTACAAATAAAAGTAGTCATTCATGAGTGCTTTTAAAATTTCTGTTAATTATAGTAATAACTAGTGTTTAAAAAAAATTTAGAAATAGTATTATTTATACCTTACCTACGAGTACTTTTTCATCGTGATAAGAGTTTATAGAGTCGATTCATCATTTCAGTATCAGTAATCAAAAAACAAAAAAGTACTTACATAAATTATAATTTTTAATGAGCTACAGCAAGACGAGCGGCAGCGCCGGCGCACAGAACTGAACTATCTCCGGTATCTAGCAAATATCGATATCGAGATAACGGCCATCACGTACGCGTACGTCACTATTATCGGCCAGACTCTTGAGTGATGGACCGTGATGCAACGGGATTAGTGTACAAAATTTGATGGGTGACTGATTACATAAAATTTTTAGTCAGTATTTGTTAGGCGTTGTCCAAAAAATTAAACAATAACAAACTCATCATCACGATAAGCTCTAATCAGTCCACGGCCGGACATGGAATTGCAGATTTGCGGACAATTTGCGGACGATTTTGATATAATTTGGCTTCGATTTCAAATTGGATGAGAAGTTATTTTTTTTAATTTACGTAACTATTGAAAGACCTTGTTTTGTGGAAATCAAAAACTAAGAAGGTACCACAAACACAGAGACTCGAGAAAATATTAAAAAAAATACTTTTTTTCTACATTCACCAGACGAGAGTCGAACCCGGGACCACGGAGCAGCCGTCACCTTGAAAACCGATGTGTATCTACACTACTCCATAACGAGGTAGTCGGGGTGGTGCTTTATTATTTGAGGCCAGATAATCTTCCACCCTAAGAGTTGAAAAAAAGATGTAGGCAACTAAAGATCGAATCAAAATCCTTTGTAGATAGAAGTTATGCGGAAACTTAAGATTGCTTGATATGTGTCATAAGTCGTTTAGATGATAGGTAATCATTACATTGATATTGTTATCAATATCGTTATCAATACGTTTATTTGGCAACGTGCAAAAATGATCAATGTGACGTGGGTAGGTAATACCCTATTTTCATGATAACCAATTGTTTACTGTAAGTAGGAAATATCAAGTAAGTAACTTAGCAAATAACGTCAAATTACCTAGGCGACTACTAGAGCTAAGTGCTGCCCCAATGGGGACTACCGTTTCTTTGCTCACCAGTTGGCGCCACTGTAGACTGAGGTCCGGAGGTATAACTGTCAAAGGCGATTGGCGCCAAAACAAAGTGTTATATCTTGAATCTAATTAAGGTTATATTGTTTATAAATAACTATCTTGATATCAACAAACTAACTTCTGAAATAGTTGCTCTTGAGGCCGCCTATTTTTGCGCTTTTTCTTAATTCCGCTTTTAAAGCGTTCACATTAATCGCCAAATAATCCATATTTGCAATATTTTACGAAGGAGATCACTTTCCAGCAGGTAAATTAAAGAAATTATAATTTATGCAACAAATTCCGCTAAAACCAGTACAAAGTGAATGATATTGGACCTCACGCGACACTAGCGCCTCTAGTGGCAAATTGACTAGCGATAGCCCCCATTAATTAAATTTAATTTTTTCTAAACACCATCAATTCTTAAAAACTAGAACAACAACAACCACAACAACATTTTAGCAAATCACCCCTAGTATTTATTGAATCACTGGTAACTGCTTTTCATTCTGGCATTCTTTCGTATTGTACAATATTGCTAAAAGCGGCCTCTTTTGGCGTTAGCGACAAATTCGACTTACGGCCGGTCCCAGTAATCTATCTATCGCCAGTTTTGACATTTCGGAGATAGGAAACAGTTTCTATCTCTGATTTTGCCATCCAGAGAAACAAAGACAGAAGTTGTTTTCTATCTCCGATATGCCAAAACTGAAGATAGATAGGTTATTAGGACCGGCCGTTAATAAACAACTAAATGAAAAGTTTACCGTTATTCAATAAACACTGGAGGTAATTTGCTAAAATGAATGATATTGTTCTATTTTTTTGAGAATTGATTTTGTTTAGAAGTCGTAAAATTAAATCTATTGGGCGCAGTACTTAGCTCTAGTAGTCCTCTTAATAGGCATACACTGATTAAGCCTTCATGGTTACTATAACAGGAGTAAATTGATTCGGAGTTTTTTATTATTTAGCGCAGTTCTTTGCAAGCGACATGATAATCTTTCGTGGTCATATCGCTTGCAACAGTGCGGAAATACCTATCAGTAAACAAGGTAAATAAAAGTTACGTACCGGCCTATAATCATCCCACGCACACTGCATGCAAAGGCCTCCATTTTGCCCATTAATGATGGGTACAGGTATATTCACCACGATTGTCAAAGGCTTGTTCGAAAATTTGAAACTATTGTTTCGAATCTCGACCCGGGGACCGAACCCAAGACTCCGAGTTCTGGTCCGGCACTTTAACCACTGGACCAACGCGGCAATCAAAAACAAGGACCCCGAATCATTTAACTGTTTTTATTAATAGGATTTTGACTGAATTGTTTGAGAAAAGTTCAGATTTTGGTAGGTAACCAACATACAATATTAAAAGAAATTCATAAGAAAAGGGTTGCTATGTTTTGCACAAATAAACAAAAAAACTAAAGTATTGTTATTAATGTATTTATTAGAAAATGCTTGTATTCACATAAAACATGTATTATTTCTAATCAAATACACCCAGACGTGGAGAGGTCAGCACCCGCCTGAAAATAAATGAAACAAATTTTAAAATGACTTGATTGAAAATTTTATGAGGTGATTATGATGAGATAAGGGTTTTCAGTTTTTCTCATCATCTTCGCACGGCTGTCCACTGCTGGACACAGGCCTCTCCAAGACCACGATTCTGCCTTTAATAAATGTGGACAACATCACATACATTGTTCTGATTCCAATTTCGATAACTCTTTAAAGATGTCGTATTTTGGAAATCAGAAACAACGAAGGTACCACAAACACCCAGACCCGAGATGACCCATCCGGGAATCGAACCCGGGACCTCAGAGTATGCGACACCTTGAAAACCGGTGGATACGCCACTCCGCCGCGGAGGTCAAACAATTAATGTTAATACATACAACAGTCCCTACGAGGAATCTTTTGAGGAAGACTTCGAAGATCCGTCGTGGCATGCCCGAAGCCCTGAAGGCAGCCGTGGCATCCTGGCCGGCAGACTTCTTCAGCACATCAGGCCCCCCAGGGTGCTGGAGCAGTCAAGATGACATCAAGAGTAAAAATCTATTTTATTACTACAAGTATGCCCTAGGAGGCGCTTGTGCACGTCCCAGTACAAAAACTACTGCTTCCAGACAAGTGTGGGCTAGAGACAACAACCCAATTATCACAAAACACACAGATGAAATAATTTCTCTTATATATGTTTTATCATTAATATGATTAATTTCTTCGATATATTATTATGTTCATATGCCATCTTGCTGTGTTTGTGATTTAACTAATGAGTTGAAGCTAGTGTTCTGTTAATTCATTATTATTTTTTCATTTTACTCTTTTATTTATTTATTTCCGATTTTTGTTGAATAGTTGTCCTTCATTGTTTTATTGTGTAACGGAATTGTCAAAGTCATTAACTGTCTTGCAATTTATTGCAACATGTTATAAAGAAATGCTATGTACATACAAATATGTAAGTAGGTAGTAGTAGTATGTTGACTCATTGGGCATTGCACAGAGTTCTAAGCCGACTATAGGGATTCGGTGTTGCTGATAGGTCTGCATATACATATACGACGTCCCTGTATCGCGTCCCAGCGTCAAGGTGCCCACTGAAAACCAGCGTCGTGATATGTTTGACTATCACGATTAATGCTGAGTGGGCACCTATTTGACACTCTTTATCTATATTATTTTCTTTCTTTCTTTATTTCTTTTTAATTTTGCCTTTATTTTGTATGAATCACTGTGACACAGGCTATATATGGCGCTATCATCATAAATTCATTTAGATGAAGAAAGCATAAATCGTTTCTCTGTAAACGTCACTTCCAAAAGTCACTCAACAGAGTGACTTTTGGAAGTGACGTTCACAGAAATAAAATCGCGGGCAAAGGCTAGTCTTAAATGTAGCAGGAAAACGTGATTGACGGACTGTGAAATCATAAACACTACAATTAAAATAGTTTGACAGACATGTTATTTTAGAAAAAAAAACCCTTCGCTGTGGCTAATGCACAAGCCTTGCTTTGCCAAAATGAAGAAAAAAAACTTTTAGACATAGATTTTCCAATTAAATATCGATGCAAAATCGCCGTCTTTGAGTAAACGCCAAACAATAGAACAAGGTATTATTAATATTTTAAGCCTTTGAAACTTTTCAGCTTAAACACAATCGCACAATCAGTCAGCTTGAATTATAAAAAGACTTACCGAGTTACCAATTCATTAATAATTAAATCTTTTATGAACCGATGATTAAATTACAACAGGTTTTAACGCTTTCAATTACTGAATTGAACTCTCTTTTTACTACCACAAAACAATCTTGTGTAATAAACAAAGTCGTGTTATTTACACCATTTATAAGTCAAGAATGGCGGGATACATTTTTCTGTTCATAGGATTTGTTGTATTTTTCCGCTCTGAACAGCAGCATATCTATCTGTTTAAGTATCGGGAATAGCTAACGATAAAAATAAAATCAAAATGCATTTTCTTATAAATTACCAAGGCTTATTATTATTAGGCTTATTTGACGACAAAGACATATAAGACGTCAAAATAAAATCAAAATAATTAACTCGTGAGTCAGAAGGAAGTTGACGGAGTCAGGTAGTAATATTAAAGCATAAATATAAACTAAAACCAAACTGAAAAAACATGGTAGGTAAAACAAAACAATAAGTGTCTCAATGGAAAGTACAACATAAAAAAGTCTACCAAAAAAAGGTCATAGAGCTGAAGGCGTCCACTGTTTTTTTATGTATTAGCTTACAAAATCGGCGAAGTCTGTGACGTCATAGACGCGACCGCAGATGACGAGGCAAAGATGGCGCCCGTCGCGGCCGTCCAGGGCTGCCACCTCCGCCGGTGTGAACACTCTCTGGGGCTGCAAACGTGTGAAATACTTAGTCAATACTGATTTAAAGGCATTATCAGCAATTATCAGTCCACTGGTTGACATAGGGCTCTCCATAAAGGAGTCCGTTGGTCAATCTTCTTCTGGCAGTACTCCTTTAGTCAAATCCTACGGTACACATGAGACGAGAAGGGGTGGCGCTATTTATTTTTAATAAACACGACATAGTCTACTTAATATAATAATTTTATTTATCAAACAACAAAAAAAAAACCTAATTAAATGAAATAAAATTTGCCTGTAAGGTACTTCGTTCCTGCTCAACTGAATGGAAAAATAGAATGACCTATACATAATATAGTACCCAGTGTATGTGTTTTACAAACGTGAAGGAAAAAAAATCTGTGCTGGTATGGTAGTCCCTCTTCTCCGGTTCTCCCTGTTCCTTCCTTTTTCCCTCTCTTTCTCTCTCTCTGTGTATGTGTTTGTGTGAGTACGTCTGAATGTGTGTATTTGTGTGCAATTCTCTAAATATAATTAGACGCATTAACTTTAAAATCTGCTAGTTTTTTAAGGCCAATGTTATAATGATGGATCTCTTTACCCCTAATGACTTGTCGGGTAAACTGGCGAAGTCATTTGCATCCCTGATGACTTTGCTTGCGAAGGTGGCCGGGTGGAGCGCCGTGTTCCCCAGGGCTCCACATCCAGACATCCATTCGCTGGTCGACCCGGCTGTGCCTGGAACAGAACGGTTGAAATTCTTTTATAATTTCATTTTTCAAGGTGTCGCCTGCTCAGAGGCCCCGAGTTCGATTCCCGGACGGGTCAATGTAGAAAAAAAGTGTTTTTCTACATTTTCTCGGGTCTGGGTGTTTGTGGTACCTTCGTTGTTTCTGGTTTCCAAAATACGAATGCTTTAAATAGTTATTCAAATTGGGATCAGAACAATGTATGTGATGTTGTCCACATTTATTTTATTTTATTCATTTATAATCAACCGAACTCCAGTCACTTGAAAACTGTTCTAGGATATTCCAGAAAGATATGGAATCTCTGCCTGGATTCCGTATCATTTTAGAATAGATTGCGTATCTTGCAACTGTTGCAATTCTTCATAAACCAACCGGGTACCAATTAGTCTAAATTGGTCTGAATAATAAATTAAATATTAATAAAATTTTCAGACATGTCACACTGAACCACACAGAGCCATCCGGTCCCTAATTAAACTATTAATAAGTAAACTTTATTTGATATTTTAGCAACTTAATTGCACTTATAATATCAGTATATAAACTTGAAAAATTTTGTCTCAGGCGGGACTCGAACCCGCATCTCCTCGCCTAATGGTATGGCGCCCGCCCGGCATGCGAGGAGATGCGGGTTCGAGTCCCGCCTGAGACAAAAAAAATTTTTCAAGTTTATATACTGATATTATTAATAAGTAACTTGGGTTATGGGTACTAGTATACGACACAAAGATACGGAATAGCAGACCGGGGATGTTTGGCCGAGGTTTATTAGTTTCAATTGAATAACCACCTGATCATATCGACAACCACAGCACAATACTTTTTTATTTTTTTTATAATCAAAGGGCTTGCTCTTGACTACATAATTAACTCGTCGGTTACGAAGAAGCCTAAGATGGAGCGAGCTTACCCAGAAAGTGGCACTGGTCCTCCCACACACCAGCGGAACACAAAAAAACTGTTTGGCGCTGGATTTCGGCAGGAGGGTGGTAGCATCCAGGCAGCCTCTTGCGAAGCCTACCACCGCAGAGGGATCTGTTAGCTGTCATCATTGGTTAGAAGACCAAAGATGCCGTTACCCAGGGTGGAGCACTAGGAGGTAGATCTCACCACCCCCATTTAATTTTATTAAAATAAAAAATGTTTATCATCATCATCTTCATTACCAGCCTATAAACCTACTGCTGGACACAACTCTCTCCAAAAGGAGGAATTCACTATAATCGATGCGCTTTGGAGTCGGCTGGCGATCGCAGCTTCATGAAGGGTGGACCGGAGACGCAGCTGTCCGTCTTCTTCTGGAAGAGATGGGCTGCCGAGTAAATCCAAAACACTGTGTCTTAAGAAGGCAGGTTTTGAGAAATCGGCCCGTTAAAGTTTTTTTAGATTTTAGTTGATTTAAGATATATTTTCTTAATAAAATGTATACTACTGGATATCATTAGAAAGATATTTTTTTGGTTGATGTAGCCATGTAAGTTTTAGAGCAAAACTATTTATGTGATTGCAATAATCTTTATAAAAGTGTATTGGTATTAGACGTGCGCGCCGTCGCGGCGCGCCACCGCCATAAGGAGTCAGCGCGCCGCCGCCGCCGCCGGTAGTTTAAAATTCTCGCCGAGACAAAACTTGATTTTGGAATGAATTAATTTGGATTTCATGACAAGAAACTCCATAGTGTAACTGACGCAGGAGCTAATGTGAAGCGGGCAACGGAGCTGGCAGATATTGACAACCATCTTTGCCTTGGGCACGGTCTCCATAACTTAGTTACGGTTGATGGAATAAAGAAAACACCCGAAGTTTTAAGTCTTGTGACGAAATGCAAGAAAATAGTAAAAACAGTCAGGTATCGTTTGCCAGAATTAGAGAAAGAGGCAGAAAATGAACAAAAGTTTTTAAGCTCTTTGGAGACTGTTTCTCAAGTTATAGAGGAAGATGAAAACGATCCAATCTCTGAAGACAGTGAAGACGTGGTAGAAGAGACAGAAGGTCGTGCCTTATTTGGAAATTTGGCAAACATACCTACAGTTAAAACTTCTACTCCAACGAGATGGCACAGTGTCTTAGAAATGCTCGAAAGTATGGCGCACTGTTGTAATAGGAACCCGATAAATAGCATCTTACGTCGGATAGGGCAAGATGGTATGACAATTTCCCAAGCAGAATGGATTTTGTTAGAGGATTTATGCAATTTTATGAGCAAGTTTCGGCAAAATGTTGAAATTTTATCAGCATCAAAATCGAGCACAATCAACCTTGCTCTCGTATTTAAAGCCGAAATAAAAGACGTGCTTAATTCGATTGATGATGACGAGTCGCTAATAATAACATACTTAAAAAGGAAAATGTTGATGAAACTGGACACACGCTTCCCAGCCAGTAAGGCTGTAGTTGCTGCAGCATTATTAGACTGTAGGTTTATGAAGCTTGGAGAAGTTGACCTCAATCTGACTGCTAACGAATTAACTCCAGCTGGTTTCTTGGCAGAATATACCAAAGAGTTAATCCCTTACTACGAACATAATCAACTATTATTACACCAGGAGGGTCACCAGGAAGAAGCGAGTACAAGTAAAGTTTCAATACTTTCCCAACTCTGTCGCAAATACAGAATGCAATACAGTTCTCATGGTTCCGGCTTCGATGATGCTGTTGACCAGGAAGCTTGGAAATACCTAGCTACTGTTGATCCTGCGGAACTTGAAGACTTGGGGACATCTTGTCCAACTGGCAAACCAGACAATCTGCCTACCCGCGTTTATCGTCATTAGCTCAGGCTCTGTTATGGATTCCAGCAACCAGCACTCCGAGCGAAAGAGTGTTTTCGGTTGCTGGATTGCTTTTAACAGCCAAAAGTTCCCGGCTGAGTCCATTTAAGGTGAATAAAATAATTTTTGTGCACGACAACTACAAAAGTTGCAAACAAATTATTTCTGTCAAGAAAAGTGATTGAGTCATCTTTTTAGTTTAATTAATAAAGTTCTTTCGTTTAAGCGTGGTTTTTCATTATACGTCTTAATATTCGGGTTCGAGTCCCGCCTGAGACAAAATTTTTCAAGTTTATATACTGATGTTAATATGCAAAGTTGAAATATCCCACGCCGCCGGCGTTACGCCGCCGCCGTGGATTTTTTCGTGGCGCGCTGCCGCCCGATTTTTTTCGACCGGCGCGCACGTCTAAATTTGGTATAGTAAATCAGTGACAAACCTACGTGGGGTGGTTTGCTTTTAAAGTGCCAACACCACGTTTAACCACTAAACTTTAACTACGTTTATAACTATTATTTTACGTCATAGAGTTGTGGCGAGGTTTTGGAGAGATTGAAACAACCCTAAGGAAAAGGTCGACTAACTGTCGAAAAACTTGACTTAATTTGAAAGTGTTGCATCATTTAACTAAAAGGTTTACAAGTTTAGACGGAGTAGGTGAAGGAAACTGTTTTTCTCACCTCGAAAAGTGTTAAGGCAGTTAACTTTTAAGTAGCTTAAGTTTTGATAGTCAGTCAACTATCCCCAGTCTCCCCTGTTCCATGTTATTCGAGTGGCTTTTAAAGGTTATCAGAACTTTTTAGGGCATGTTTTGGTATTGCGATAGTACATTACATAATTACATTATAAAAACTGGATCTATGGTAACAGTTTTATTGAAGTATTTCAATGTTATTTTACTGCTATTTTTACTCAATACTTCTTTTAACAAGTTGCGAAGTTTGGTCGAGCAGCTTGTACGAGCCAACGCACATTTAGCACTGTAGCGGTGCCTTTACATGTCGACACCGCACTTGAGTTTAATATGTGAACTCATCAATTTTTATATTTAACTTTGATCAATAAATCAGTGCACTAGCAGCATTCAATCAGAGTGGTTTGTTTTATCATCTCTAAAGTGTGGGACTTAACACCACAGCTATTGTTTTTTTTAATCGTTTTATATTATAAGTTATACTAACACACAGTAGAAACTCTTATGGAAATTGTTAATTCTTATGAGAAATATAAATAAATAACTTACATCAACAAATTGGCAAAACAACAAAGTTTGTCATTTTTATTGTAATTGAAATCAAATAGAAATATCTAAAACAAAACAATGCAATATTTGCCTAACTGTATACATAGCCTGCGTAATGGTTATTGTTCTCGTAGCTAAACAGAATCTGCGCGAGAGCTTTCGCATAACGCCAATTGCTCTAGCTGTTATGATTAAAGTTAAGGTACACGTTCACGATGCAAGTCTAAAAGTAGAAAACAGTTCTAACTGTCAACGGCGTCATTTGGTGGTTATAACTGACGCAACAATATAGTTTTTTAATCATAGTTCATCATTAAGATTAAAAAATGGTTGCCTGCAAAGTCGGTTTTACGGGCGAAGATTTTACGTGACAACGTCTTTTTCTCGGTAGAATATTTATTGATATGAATATAATTAAATTGCACAATAGGAACAAGGAATTGAATGAAAATAAGAATTGCACAAATTTTAACTATAGAAATATATTTTGTTTACTAAAACATTGTACATGTAAACTTAAACTTAACTAATTCCTATTTGAGTGATTTTGTTGAGGATAGGACGATGATAGGAGAAATATGAAATGAAAGGAAGTGTTTCTGCTGTAATGTGTCTTGCGAAAGTCAAGTCGATTCGTTCGGTGACTCATCGTAACGTTACCGAGCGTTACACTTTTTCATAAGTGACTCCCAGCCGCAACCTAATTTAAGACGTTGTCACGTCAAAAACATTTTATATATTATTTCTGGCCGTCAACTGTGATGGTACAGTCATTAATTAAACAGACTGAGCAAGCAGTAGTAATACAAGACAGCCCGCCTTTTCCGAAAAATAAGTACAGATAATGCAATTATTAGTACCCAATACCAATATAAGAAAAAACGATTACGAAATGTTGACAACATCTTCTGAGGATACCACGTTTAGTGGCGAAACGCTTAAAGGTTTTTCTTGTGCTAGTTTTTCAAATATGACTTCTGTTTTATAAAGGTATAACGACTGTTCGAGCTAGATTTGTTTTCGAATGTATGGCAAGAGAATAAGTTTGAAATTATCATAAAATTCATGTTGTAGACCCTGTTGGAACATTTCTTAGTATCCGAAATTATTAATTTGAAGACTTTAGAGTTAAGTTTCTCTCTCTCCGCTAAAGTAGGTTCTTCTGTTCTTGTATTGTTTTTATTAATATCATGTGCGGTGTGCTCAACGCGTTACGAAGGTTATTCATTCAATCTCAGCGGTCAACAGGACTAAGCCAATGTTTGAGCGAATCCCACGCTTTGTATGTACCAATGTCATGCAAATACACTCCAGCTGTGAATGCTTCAACACATATCGTTGTACCTTGATTTTAGTACCAAATTAAAAAGCCTAAAGTAAAATTAAAATGTATTCATTTGTAACTGATGCGATTTCGCTAATATTTTATAGTAAACACAAAAATTCTCCCCATCACAAGTGAGAACACACTTGTAAAATTAAATGGTAATTTTTACGAACTAGGAAATGAAAGAGCAAATATTAAATAAATTAATAAGATATTAGTTACTTACTTTTTGTAATAAGCATTCTCTATCTGTCAAAATAACAGTCTAGTCTAGATCTATTGTCATCGTCATCATCATCAGCCTTTCAAACCACTGCTAGAAACGGGCATCTCCAAATGAATGAATAATTTACTATAATCACATTGCGTATTCGTGATCGCAGTTTGGTCAATGGTTCAGAGAAGATGCCCTACTTCTTCTTTTACTACATTCATATAAAAAGGGTATTGCTACTCTTTTTATGTGATTGCAACAAGTATCGTGATACATACCAATAAAGAAGTAAAAAAATATGATAATTCCTTACTGATTATTTTAAAATTTGACTTGTTTTCAAAACAGCATAGATATTTAAAGTGTTTTTTGTGTTATATTGTTAATAATTATTATTGATACATTATTATACATTTTATATTATCTACATTTGTATGCCGACAAGGCGGATCACAGCGCTCGCATAATGTTTTATTTATACGTACGAGTAATAACTATTTACCTGTGTATCACAAATAAATGATTCGATTTGATTTGATTTGAAAAATACGAAAAATAATCTTCATCAAGTTATTGAATATATTATCGTATTTAGTTAAGATAGTAAGTAAATATAAGGTACTTACAGTAGCACAATAAAAACAACATACCGGAATTAATACCGAACTATACCATCAATATTTAAAAAACAAAGAGATGTTGCTCAATAAATTAACATGTCTAGATGTCTATAAACTGTTCATCAAACCATCGCAGTCAATTAGCAAGCCTATTAATTGCTTTTACGATATTCTACCCACTTTATGCCGTTAGGGTCGTTACGGCCAATTTGGATTTACACTCCTCATACACTTCCCTGCGAGAGTTAACGTTTAGTATGATGTGATGACGCGTATCAACGACCTTTTTCTGGAAACATGTCACATACAACCAAAAAGAACATAACTGAAAAATCTTAATATTTTGGTACTGCCTTTGAAATCCCACATCCTATGTGATATATCAGTTCACTACTGGACAAAAATAGAGGCCTATTATTTTTTTTCTCCTAAATTATCTTTTGGCTCTCTAAAGGGAGATCGCCATAATCACAACGCTCAGCAGACAGGTTGGAAATTACAAGCTGTAATTTCCAACGGGTCAGCCAGAAAAATTTGAAAAATTTGTTTTATTTCTGCAAATAGGCCCCAGGAGGCGCTTTTACTCGTCCTTTATATAAACCTACCACTGCTTCGGGTCAAGTGTAGGCTAGTGCCGGGAAGAAGCAGCGCAAGTAACTCGGTCACTATTGTCAGCCTCTTGGAATGGAATGGAAAGGAGAAGATGCAGTTGCCCGTTTTTTTTCGAGCAGTACCCCTACCCTATAAGTTGCAACTCAAAAGGATCTTAGCAAACTCTCAGGATAAACAGGAGTGGCAAATAATAGATTTTAATGATATTATGATATACATAAAGTTGCAAAACTTGTTTTAAAAATTTGTATACATTATTCTTTAACCAATTAAATTGGTTGTGTAAATTAAAATTTATAAAAATTGGCCTGCCCTAAGTGGGACTCGAACCCACAACCTTCTACTTACCGGGCGACTGCTCTAACCAATGAAAGTCATTTGGAAAATATATTTATTTTATTTGTATATAATATTATTATGATTTCTTTAATTTATTTATTTACAGTGTTGTTATCTTATATTTAGTAGTTCGCATATTTTACTCGTACCTTAATTTGGCTAGCAATTTTTTTATTAAACTGTCAAAATTATACTTAAAACCTTAAATATTTATACCTTAAATATTCTTCGTCACAAACAATGAGGCAATCACATTTTTTCGAATCGAAACGTCTCATATCAGAGTCGTATCTTCAATCTAGTAAACAGTTATTTTACAGTCATATTATAAAATAACAAGTTTTTGAGATACATCAGTATCGTTCTCGATGTGCACTATGAAGTTCCCAATATTAATGGAATATCTTTAAGGTTTTATGTCACCATAAAATCGTGTCAGTCGCAGAGCCGATGTTGCCAATATTTTTACAAAATATTCAATATCCATTTGACTTCTTAGCTCTGTTTAAAATAATGAAATTCGCATTATTAGTGCGTTTTGCAAATATTTTGTGCATACACGATGTCATACAGGGCATTGCATTAACCTTTTAGACATAAGGTACCAATTCACATATTTCTGTCATGCCACAGACCACATCCAAGCCTTAGTTACAAGGTGGTCCGTGGCAAGACAGTAATTCTAATAAAACATACATTAATTATACAAAGATATTGATAATGAACTAGTACTTGATTCCAAATCATTTTACTGATGGATCAGACATCTCCAAGAGAAGGAAGTAGCTCTAACAATTGTGTTCTTAAAAATACTTCTTTTATAAAATTGTTTTACAAACCAACTTGTTTCTTACAAGTAGCAGTAGTAGTGGTAGTGGTAGTTAGTCTAGTATTTTGGTGCAGTTCTATGTCCATTAAAACTTAAGTCGGTACCTACAAACCGTTTAAAAGCTTTCGTTGCATCCCTGACAGTTAACTTTACGATCAAGTTAAGCCCTAAACATGTTTACGAGATAGTTACAGCCGACTTAACTGCTCACAATTGTACTTTATTGACAACCACTCTCATTTATATAAATGTTTTGTTTTTGTGTAAAATTACAAACTTCTGTTTACCTGTATTTGTAATATAAAATTATTCTACCCTAGCTGATTGTTATTTGGTCAAATTTGATGCTAATAGGACTATTTAGCTTTGTTATAAGTTATCCTAGGTTGATCACTCAATATAAATTATATCAAATTCTTCATTCAATCATAATGTTCCTTCAGAAATATTAATAACAGATGCGTATGCATCAGTATGCAGCATAGGGAAAGGACTATAGTATTATTAGTCTGTAGACAATTATCTGCATCTACGTTTGCCCACACTGAAGTTCAAACCCAGAGTCTGTTATAATAAATACTTACTTCCACTTTTAACTTAAGGCTGACGTCGACATAACTAACGAAAAAAATTATAAAAATTGTTTAAATTTTAAATCCATTCCTATTTTAAATTACGTTTTTAATAAAACTTGAAGTTTTTTCCACTATCTTTTCTAAGTTCTATATTTCTCACTATCTTTTTAATAAATACAAACCGGTTACAGAATGAATGAATGACTGGCTGGAGTGACTGAATTTTTGATTGGCTGAAATCTTCATTGGTCTATATGAATGGTTACAAAACGCGATTATAGTATTACGCACTATGAAGGCTCAACATTTCAAGACAGAATGGTCTCTGACTCAGTTTTTACAGAAAATCTACAAATCCTGTATTAAGATGACATATTTAAAATAACATAAACCCATCTGAGATGTGTTTCAGTCAAATCAAATATTTTCATCCTGTTATTATCAATCTTATCAATTTTAAATTGCTAAAAACATTAAACTAAATTGTTCCATACCCAACTTCTTGCGATATAAATTTCCATTGAATTGTTTTCTTATAAAATAAACAATCAACAAAAGTATTTGATTATTTTTTATTACCAGCAAACCAGCTTGGGGTTTAATACCAGCTTATACTAATTACCTTTTAAAATAAAACAAGAAAATTCCGTCATATTGAAATTGAAAATGCCATTCATAAATTCTACAGCGCGGCGTGTCAACTTTAACCTTTGCCCAGGATTGGTCATAAATACATTTTCGTTACGTCACTCGTGACGTCACACCGCGAACTGTCAAAAGTGGGAGGAGCTTGCGCGGGCAGGCTCCGCCCCTTACCCTTAGCCCGCCAACCCGTATATAAGGCTTTCGCGCTCTGAAGCCGGTCAGTACCGATCTCAGAGGCGAGCAGGGGGTTTCTCGTCGTCACGGCAAAGTTTACGTCGAGTCACATCACGGTAAGTAAACACTTTTCTACATGATTTGCTCGCGTGGTTATTTCGTATGATGCGCAAAAGTACAGTAAAATGTTATGTTTTTTAGGAAAATGTATTTTATAGGATTGGAAAGCCATCACTTGGTGAAAATAGTTTGTTGTCTTCACCAACCTAACCCAATGATATGCGCCAACAAGATTAAATATTTCAATTATTTACAATATGAAACTGTAGGTATCTATAAAACTACTTCACAAAAAGGTTCCCTAAGACCGAATTATCGTAAATTGAGCGCCAATAATATGCTCAACTTAACAAATTATCGATTTTGAAGTCATAGTACTTCATTATTAAAGTCACAAGCATCTTTTACGTAAAAAGTTAATTTAGAGCGTCTGTGTCAATCAAGTATTAGTAGGTATTTTATTATTTACTAGGTTAGTTACTAGTCTTAATGATCAATCCAAGAAAGTACGGATTATACAGGATTAACAGAGCATGAGGTAGCTGAGGCTTTGGTTAAATGTATAAGCATATTCCAAGTTCACAAAAAAAATAATGTTTGGAAAATTACTTTCCGTCACAAAGTTATTAAAGGTCAAAGATTCCGAAATACATAGTACGTAATTTAAAATTAATCAGAAATTAAAATAAGTATAGGGCACGCGGACGATACGAATCAATAATATGACTGATCATAATTATTCATAATGTAACCAAACGTCATAACGTTTTAACAATTTAAGTAATTCGAAATGAAATTATTGAGAGCTTTTCCGTAGAAAAGCTCTCAATAATTTCATTTCGAATTACTATAATTTCAATAATTATTAGGCAAGAGTTTGAATATTGTCATGAATATATCACATTTTTAATTTACCTGTAAATCAAAAGTTTCATGTTTTGATACATTCGATATAAGAATCTTATCTTTAGAAGTTACCTATTCTCGTGAATCTAATAAGCTTATAAAAGCTACATATTACAAGTGCTACATAAGCAAGAAGGTATAACTGTCAATCAAAGTGGCTTGTGGCTCATTAGTACTGGTTATTCTAACCGGTAACTCGATATCAGCTCATTAAAATAATTATATCTCCAGAAAAGCCTGTCTTCCATAGGATTTGTTCTTGTTTCATTTTGGCAATAAACTAAGATTAATAGCCGGGTGAAGAAATATACAACAGCGGAGGAACGATAGCGTTTTGTTGCATGATTATATCAGAAATATCAGTTGGAAATTTAAAGGTTATTCTGTAAGCCAGAGGATCTAAAGTTAATAAAGTCTGCTACCAATTATAAATCACCAAGAAAAAAGCTAAAATATTAAAAGACTGTTTCAAAAATTAGGTTGAGCGTAAAATATATATTATACGGCATAGTTTCAAAATAAAAACTATTTTTGCTTTTTTTTAGCCATAATACAAATGACAGTATTTATTATTAATAATAATTAACTGCGTTTATATTTCAAAAATCTTTCTCCAAAACAACATTAGGAAGTAGATACAGAGAAAAAACGTTACTCGTTTTTTAGGGTTCCGTACCCAAAGGGTAAAAACGGGACCCTATTACTAAGACTTCGCGGTCTGTCCGTCTGTCCGTCGCTCTGTCACCAGGCTGTATCTCAAGAGCCGCGATAGCTGGACAGTTGAAATTTTCACAAATTATGTATTTCTGTTACCACTATAACAACAAATACTAAAATCAAAATAATATAAATTTTTAAGGGGGTCTCCCATACAACAAACTCGTATTTTTGGCCTTTTTGGTACTCGACTACGACTACGACTCGCACTTGGCCGGTTTAATTTTAATACATACTTTTTAAACTTATTTATGATTATATTTAACTGCGACAAGTAATCTAAAGCAGACAAAATTAAATTCTTCATCGAGCGAACAAAATCCTGACATTTTTGTACAAGAATAGCGGCTCAAGTATAGATCCTGAGGCACTCCGCAAACAATTTTATGCATGAAATACGTTGAACTCGGATAATACTGCACAAAACAAGTAGATATACTCGCAATTTTTATAAAGATGTATGAAAATATTTTTAATTGATTACTATTTTGTACTAAGGGCACATTATTGATAATTCATCTCTCATGTTTTCGAAACGCTCGGATCTGTGTTACTGTATCTTTTAATTTGTTATTACGGTGTTTGACCTAGGGTCAGCCGTTGTAAACGTTGCTTAGGTTATTTTAAAAATTTCATTTTTGTCACGTGTCACAATTTGAACCAAAATTCCTTAATTTTTTGTACCGATACATTTAAGTAAAATATGTTTTAACACGCGTTTCTTACTACAGATCAGTCCAGTCATTATATTTTTTTTTTATGCTTATTGATTTGATGCAAATTTATATATCTATTAAAGTAACGTTACATAGTGATGACATTCCTGTGTAATTTGACTTGGGGCGGCTTACACCATATACTTTAACTCAGCATTATTCACCTGTGCAAGCAAACTTCTACGTAGGTCGTTCTTTAAGGCTATGTAGTGTGTGAGTCACCTCACCCCACATTAGTATTTATGTTAGTATATAGGCTTAGATTAATCCATTTCCATCACGAAAGCGTTTGTCACACCAAAAACGAACGATTTGTTCATTAGCAATATCTTTCCCAAACGCAGCATTTGGTATTGCGAGCTTTCGGCCACATTAGTTTCGCGTTGAAACTCGTATTTTAAAATTACTCGGATTTAACTAAAGGTTCTAAGCTGAATAGAAAAGAACAATCGATATTCGAAATTCAAAATATTCATTACTATAAAAACAATAATTTAATACTTTATACATACTTTTACTAAACCGGTCGGCTGCTTAGGTACAGATCTGAGCCCATATGACAATTGATTTCTATTGTGTCTGGAATTACCGGCATACAAGCCGTTAAGACGACTATAGTTGAAATTATTTAAAAACTACGTAATTTTATTTTATAAATAAATTTTATACAACTTAAGCTTAAACCTATCGACAAAATACGCTACGAAAAGTGCTACGACTACAAGTGTTGCTACGCGCTACGGCTTCCGTAGCCCGGTCGCGCTACGCCGTAGTCCATTGTGGTCCGTAGCATTGTTCCTTTGAGTGCACCTAATAAAAATAATGAACACTAACAAAAACATGGCGACGCGGCCTGTACAATGAAAATGCAAATTAATATTGCATTTACTCTCTAATTACACTGAAAATATTTCCTTTGCGCGAATTACTATGAAAGCTGAAATTAAAAGTCGATTGTTTGAAAAACTTAATAAACAATAGTCTCCTTTGTAAAGCATTGTAAGTAATTTTGATAAAAATTCTCGAGATGAAAATTTCCTCGCGTGAGTTCACAATTCTTATTGAAGACTAGCTCAGTATTACGTTGTGATACTAATAAAATAAAGTAAAATAAGTCTATAATCACCCCACTCCAGGAAAAAGGCCTCCTCATTGAATTCAAGTTACTACAGCAATGGTGGGCATAATCACCACGCTTGCCAAAAGCGTTTTGGTGATCACTAACCCGAGCAATGTTCGAAAATTCGAAACTTTCTGTTACCTGATCCGGGGTCGACCCTGGGACCCCGAGATCTTGGTCCGGAATTTAAACCACTAGACCAATGGGGCGTTATCTATTGAATACAGTTATATTGATAATGCTCTTTATATAAAAGACATTATCATCAATTGCCCAAACCACCCCTCTGCCGGACACAGGTCTTCAAACGAAAGATTTTGCATTATTCGCCACGCTTGGCACTCGGGTTGGCAGTAGCAGTTTGACCAATACTGGAAAGAATATACTGCTGCCCGTTTTTTAAGTAGTACTCCTTTAGTCCCCCTATCCCCTTATCATCCCCTATATAAAGTCAATTTCAGAAAGTAAGTAAAGTATGTATGTAGTAAAAATAGGTGTTTAATTGTTCTTTTGTATTGAAATATTATGTAATTATGGCGACATCCTCTCTGTCCGTCTACTACAAATTGTATTGTTGTGCCCGAACAGGGTCTATAATGAACTGTCTACATCATACTAATTGTAACATTATAGAACGCAATAAAATATTTAAATTGAATTGAATTGAATAGTCGCCTCCTAGGATGATACCACTCTGATACTTCTAGACAATTGAAAGTGCTGTGATAGGAATAATTTTTATGTGTTTAAGGATGTTCTATCATTAAGCTAGACTCTAACCAAATGAAATTATATTAGTACCTTCAAAACAAATTAAAAAAATGAACTTCACGTTCAACGGTTAATGTTTTTTATTTATTCAAATGTATATGAAATCCCTGTGACCCAATTGATTTGAAAAAGTTCAGTAGAGCTCCAAAGGTTAAGGTTATTCCTCGCTATCGCAGTAACGACGACTTAATTTCAAAGTATGAATTTAATAGCCTGTTACTTTAACCTGGGTTTAAGAACACACTGAAATTTTAGGCAGTAGATTCTCTCATATTGATAGATTTTAAAAGCCGAGGTTTAAAAAAACCTGAAAGAAAACTTAAAAATCTTGAACAACGTCTAAAATTACGGTTTTTTATGGAAACAAAACTGAACAGATTCAGTTACCTAGTTAATATTCTAACTAATCCTTGTTATGAATGGAATCCTTATAGTATTTAGTATTGAAAATGGTTAGCATCCTTTCAAAAATCCGAAACCTTGCTAAGTTATTGCTCTTAGATAAATGTAAGATAGATTTCCAATGTACTATTCTTAGGGTTTATGTTTCAGGGTTCTAAAAAAGTCAGTATAAGTATTGTCGAGACTGTTTTACAATCTTGTTTTTAGCATTGGTTCCTTATTTTCTACCTAGAATATCCCAAAACGGTCTATGTATTATCATACTAAAGCGGACCCCGCGAACTTCGTATTGCCTTAGAATAGTATTTGATATTGACGTCTTAAACGTCATTGTTGTCAAAAATGGCGGGGTTGGGTATGAGTCCGTGGACTGTCGAGTAACCACAGACCCTGCCGTCAGTCAGCGCGGCGGGCGATGCGAGGTTTTTAGTGGGTAAACCCCTGGGTCCTATTCCCAGGAGCAGCGCCCTTTTCAGGGCGCTGGGAGTCCCAGATACCGCGCTGCCCTCTCCCGGGGCAGTGGTGATGATGCGTAACGCATTTTCCTCGCGAAAAAAAAGGGGTTGGGTATGAAGAAATAAATTTTATAAGTTAGTTATTTTACGTTAACTTTTCAATGTTTTAACACTTATTAACTTATTCCCGACGAAGACAAATCCAAAAACACCAAAACTATGAAAAAATCAGTCCAGCCGTTCTCGACTTATAAGTGGTGTAACTAACACGACTTTCATTTATATATTATATATAGATTATCATATTAGTGATAACTACGACGTTTAATATTTCAGTCATGCCTCACTGGGCCACACAGAGCCATCTAGTCCCAAATTAAGCTACTATTAAGTACCCTGTCGTATGGGGTACTAGACAACCGATAAACTTACTTATATACTTTTTTTTGTAAATACATACTTATAATACATAGAAAACACCCAGATCAGTACAAACAGACATGTTCATGCACACAAATATTTGTACTGTGCGGGAATCGAACCCGCGACCCATGGCTCAGAAGCAGCGTTTACCACCGCTGATCCAAATGGCCGTCGTATAAAAATACTCTGCGTTTCCTTTAAAATAAATAAATTTAAATGCAGGCCTATTGTTAGTTAGTCTTCTACAGTTACCTGTGTTATGCGACCAGCTTCTGTAAGGCGGGACAAAAAAACATCCCCAGCGCCCCCTGGAGCCACGACTTGTAATTCCGCCCCTAATCTCATATCATTCCGGGGTGACGGTTAAATGTGACACTGACGTGACACCCGTAACGTGAAATAACCAAATGTTTAATTATTTAGAGCTTTTCCAATTTGCTAATCATTTTGTTAGCTAATTGACTGTTGGTAAAAAGGTTTCGTTTTAGGTAAATTTATTCCCAATATCATTCTAATTCAAAAATATTTTAAGATTGTTTGATTACGTGAAGCAAATATGTTGACTGAGCAATGTACGAGCTGATGCTGTCAGCGTCTGGAGGTCCATCCAAGTAAACATCATGTTTCCACAATCCCAGGATGTTCCAATACCCTTCGCTAAGCAATCATTGTGTAGGTCAATATGAATAGTAAAATCCTTAAAAGTTTTCATTTCTAACATTTCAAGTGTTGAGAAGAATATTGAAACATACATCATCTATAGTATTAGATTTAACTAGACTATGTTACCTACTGAATGTCAAATCAGTAAGAACGTTTAAATTAATTAAAAAAAAACCTTTCAATAAAATCTTCCAACCCGCCCTATATCTACTGAGCGCTTAGTGCTTATAATGAACTTTCTTTTTGATTTCCGGTTTGATCAAACAATAAAATATTTATAAAGACTTTAATTTATTTATCTTCATAACAAGTGTCTAAAGTGACGTACCTGTTTGGCGTAGCCGGTGTTCCACATACTACGCAAGGGTTCCAGGTTCGATTTCCCGTCGGATCAGTTTAGGAAACGATATTTTATAAATTAGCTTGGGTCTGGCAAGGGAAGGCTATAGGCGTGCTTCGGAAGGCACGTCAAGGCGTTGGTCCCTTCTGTAGCAAGATTGGAGCCTTAAGAACAAGTCCCGCCAGACGCCTGTTACACGTGCCTTGGAACATTCTGACACCAGGACATCCTCGAAGGGCAATCACACGACAAAAGAGACAAACTTCTTAGCGTTCCATGGATTCACCGTGAGGGTTTCTTTTTTTATAATCAATGGGCTTGCAATTGACTACATAAAACTCTCGACGGTTAAGAAGGAGCCTAAGATGGAGCGAGCTTATCCAGAGGCCCTTGGTTCTCCCTCACCCCAGCAGAACACAGAAAAAATATTTGGCTCTGGACTCCAGCAGGAGAGTGGTAACATCCAGGCAGCCTCTTACGAAGCCTACCACCGCAGAGGGATCTGTTAGCCGTCATCATTGGTTAGAAAACCAAAGATGCCGTTGCCCAGGGTGAACCACTAGGAGGTAGATCCCACCACCCCAAATACCCCTCGGATGCCATCGTGTGACAGAAAGAGAAACTCATCGTCATTCAACAAGCTCTGGAGTGATTTTGCTGGTATACCTCTCGCTCCTACTTCTGCAGCATATAGACTAACTACATAACCGTTTTTCGTTAATTCATTCAGTAGATCATAATATCTGTTTTATTGTGTGGTTTTCACGCATGTTAGAAGAAGTACAAATCTTAATCTTATTGGTTAAAAACTTAATCCAAAATTTTCAAAGCTCAGAGTAATCCTAATATTAAACTGAGGGCTCTCCAAACTTTAAGTCCGCCAATTACCCGAAGTTCATTAAGATCGGCTGAACACCTGTCTGGAAATAAGTTTTTCTTTAACAAGTGGTATTAATTACAACTGTATTTATCTGTGTAATCTCTATCATAAGGGTCTATGAGGGCTGTCAACATTTTAAATGACAATTAAAAATACTGTGGTATTTTTGGGCATATAGGAGATACCAAGAGTTTATTACGATTAGAACAATTTTTAACTAGCTATTTAGAATTTTTGTGCTCGCCTAAAATATAATAGCACCACCCGTTCCCTCTTCTCTCCCTATGGGTGTCTTAAGAGTAAACCATAGGAATGCGACCGGAAGATTTGGGGAGAACCGTCTTTACTCCATTATTAACCAAACTATAATCGTGGCGATTTATAGATAGAGAGATATACATTTCATGCACCTAACACAAGAAGACATATTATTACAAACCACAGAAAATGTAAAATTAGGCTGCCCTATCGGTTTAAGCGATCTTTACCAGACAACCTAAATATGTCATATTAGAATCAAGGTGCGTTTTAGAGGGGTCTATGTCCAGCCGTGGACTGACATAGACTGAATATTTGGACTTAGTCTCAACGATTTGAATACGTGGAATATGGTTTAATGTTTAATTCATACATAAGTTGAAAATACCATTCATAGAACAAAAAAAAAATACTGCCTTAGGTGGGACTGGAAGCCAGAACCTTCTGGTGTCCGGACGACTGTTCTAACAAATTAAGCTACTAAGGCATTGTTTGTGTCACTAGCCATGTACGAGTATTTAAAAGATCCCCCAATTCATACGTCCCAAAGAAAATAACTTGAATATTTTGCCGAGATCGGTATTTCTATTAACATATTTTCATAAAGTCTTTGAAAAATCTCTTCTTATAATTCTTGTAGCTGCCTGCAACGCAGAAGGCAGGAAATATCTACTTAAATTATGCCCGCCGAACGAGCGGAAACGGTGCTTATTAAATGTAATTGGCCGTGCTACTACGCCATTTGCGGAAGTCCTCGATTCCAAACCCGGTGGAGGTAAGAAAAATAGCAGTGGTTTGATTAAGAATTGCTATGTAACGCACAATTAAATTTCTGCCTCCACTGTTTAAGAAGACATATAATTGTTTCTGTTTTAACGTCAAATTCAATCTACAACAAATTAATGTGTATGATATTGTGACTCTGATGAATGAAGACTGTTTATGAAATATTAACCTTTCGCTACCTTCGTGAACTGCACATTAAGGCGGGTTTTAGTGTGACACTGACTGTCGGTACGGATTGCTCCGTACGCCCAAAATGTATGAACTTCATATCCGCGCGGGCGGTCGTCCGCACGGACCCGTCAGCTTCACTCTAAAAGCGGTCCTTGAAGTTAATACATATTGGTTGGTACGGAGCTGTCCGTACTGACGGTCCGCGTGACACTAAAACCCGCCTAAATCGCATGCAGAACTCTGTTCCCAGCAGTGGGATACTTATAATGAACTTTATTTTTATTTTTATTTTATTTAATATATAAAATAGCCTATGTCCTCCCTCAAGATAGATTACTATCTTTGTGCGGAATTTCATTAAATCAATTAAGTGGTTTAGGCGTGATAGCGTTATACAGACACACAAACTTACTTTCGCATTTGTAATATACAGGTGAGTTTTACATCATCTTCAAAATTTTTAAACGGCGTTCAGTTTCGTATCTAGAGCCCAATGACGAATTCAAAAATGTAAATCAAGTTTTCACACAAAAATATTTAACGCAAAATAATTTTAAATTTTTACGGTCCTAAGCCTGTGAAGGTATAAAGGGAAAATCAAAAACTTATGAATAGTATCGTAATGAATGAATGAGATGCGAATCGCGTAAAAAAAGTGCTGCTAGGAGGCCGTATCAAAAATTTTTGATTTTTGTACTGGGCTATTATACCAAAATACGTCATTTGTTTTTTGTCTCGTAGATTGCTATATTAAATATGGAAGGTGGTTAAAATTTCATCCTGTATGTACGGATGATAAAGATTAGTCCAATGAGTTTGGTGGCAACCCTAAAGTCTAGAAGTTTCTGGTATTAATATCGTAATTCGAAGGTGTTCGGGGGACAGCTACAAATGGCACAATTACTGGAATCGCTCCAATTTGTAGCACCCCAGTCAATGGGGGTGAGATGTGGACTCCTTCGATTTAGAAGACGAATTTACTAAACCTTTTGAATGGGCAAAGTTAAAAACTTGGCGAATGTAATTCGCTATTTAATCAAACTGTTTTGATACCTAGATAAAAAACGGTAGAATGTTAGTTTCATAAGATAAGATAAGATAAGATAATGATTTATTCACAAAAACAGGTTACAAAAGTTATTTTGATTCTCCTGTATTCCAAAATAGGCATATGCCTGCAGTGTGGAATCCAGGTGTCATCTCCCATAAGATTTACACAACAATGTCTGTGCAGTAGTACTTAAAAAATAATCATTATAAAGAAAATTAATAATAATAATAAAAGGTGTGTTGGTGTGTGAATGTGTGTGTGTGTGTGTGTGTCTGTGTGTGCGCGCGCGCGTGCGTGTGTGTGTGTTTATCTACCGGTGTTTGTCAGCAAATTTTCAACCGCACTATAATCAAGGTCATTAAGCCAATCCGTGATATATTTTTTTAATACATTATTACCTAGTCTCTGTATTTTCTTAATTTTGTTAAGTTTTTTGTATAATCGTGAGGCCCTATACGTGTACTGCCTGCGTGCAAATTGACTTTTGGCAGTGTGAACATGGGAGCGTTCCCTCCTAGATATATTATCATTCTGCTGAGGCGTAACAGAGCGATGATACCTGCGGATACATTCATATACATAAAGCTTTCTGACAGATAGTACTTTAAGTCTTTTATAGATGTCGGTTGTGGGATGCCTATATTTGAGATACATGGATACTTTTAAAACCGCTCGTTGTGCCCGTTCTGCAATTAACAAATGTGATTTTGCTGCACCTCCCCACGCCGGAATGCAATACCTTATTATACTTTCACATAAAGCCCGATAGATCTGTTTCAGCAACTGCAAATTGGCAATACCCCGAAGGTTTTTAAACACGTAAATTAGTTTTCTTATTCTCTGTTGTACTACTTTAATATGATCTAGCCAATTTAATTTGTCATCAATAACCACTCCTAGATATCGTATATTGTTGGCTTTTAAAAGATCAATACATGAACAGTTCACATTTACATCTCTATTACATGGATAAATGTGAATTTTGAGTTTAAGATTATTCTTAGGACTACCTGCCATTGTTTTGCTAAAACAGAGATACTTTGTTTTTTGGATGTTGATTGATAAAATACTGTCTTCAAGCCATTTTGTAACCTGTTTAAGTCCTCTTTCAGCTGATTCAGTTACCATTTGCCAACTAGCACCGCGAAACATAAGTACTGTATCATCCGCAAACATACACATGTTACCATTCTCTAGGTCAATTTTCCCTAGGTCGTTAATATATATCAAGAATAAGGTAGGTCCCAGCGTACTGCCTTGTGGCACCCCGTAGGAACAGTTAGATAGGTCACTAAGATGGCTTCCCACGCGAACTGTTTGGACTCTGCCTGTAAGGTAACTCTCAAACCATTTTAAAGATACTCCCCTTATTCCGACACTTTCTAGTTTTGACAGCAATATCGGAATGGACACCGTATCAAATGCTTTTTGAAGGTCAAGGAAAACACTAATGCATTTGTCCCCGTTATCCGTGTGAGATGTTATCCATGACGTTAGCGTTAATACAGCGTCTTCAGTTGATCTTTTTTCACGAAACCCATATTGATTATCAACTAGGATCCTAAACTTTTCAAGAAATGAAATTAGTCTTTTGTTCATGATTTTTTCTAGTATTTTACTGAGCGTTGAAAGGATAGAAATTGGCCTATAGTTAGTTGTTTGATCTTTTGGCCCCGCTTTGAAAATTGGACAAACTACAGCTTTTTTAAATATTGCAGGAAAATTACCACTCTCTATGCTTAAATTACACAGGTAGGCAATTGGAGAGGTCAAGTATTTCATGAAATGTTGAATAAATTTTGTTGAAATGCCATCCAACCCTGGTGAACTATCCTGTTTAAGACCCAAAATAATATTTCTTATCTCCATAGGATCATATCTGAAATCAGAAACGACAAAGGTACCAGAAAAGCCCAGACCCGATACAATGTAGCATAGATGTGTCCTAAACTGACTGCCTGGGGTCGACCTTGGGATCTCAGAGCTAGTGTCACTACCATCTTAAAAACCAGTTTTTAAATAGATTCATAGTTTCAGTTAAATTTATTTTGTACAAGCCCACTAACAGGTTTGAGATTAAAATTTAGCCTATGTTATACCTGGACTTCTAAACTGCTATGAGAAGAAAACATTTTGATTCCTTTGACTGTAAAACAATCACATTTATCCCACGGGAACCATTATATTTTTTCAAGATAGTAAAAGGCTATGTGATTTTCCAGAATTTTATCAATCTTTTTTTTTAAATTTCAACTAAATCACGTCCCGTGTTCGATCCCCGGGTCGGGCAACAAAAAGTTTCGAATTTTTAAACATTGCATTTGGCAAGCGTGGCGATTATGCCTGTACCCATCATTGCTATGGAAACTTGAATTTGATGATGAAGGCCTTTTCCCTACAGTGGGATGTTTATAGGCCATTACAAAAGACAATAGAACATCATCAATTTCTATTACATGAAAACGTGACGTAAAAATGTTACGAAAACGCCTGAAGTTTTATTTTTATGGCGTTTATCGAATGATGAGAGTTTTGATATAATATTTTAGAATGTTATAAATATTTGATGGTTTTTTTATGTTGATCGCAACTTCTTGATACATGGAAGTAAATGTCACTCACACACATTCAGGTACTAATGTTTTTATTACTTACCACCCATTTTATATTTAAAACTTAGGTACCTAATTTGTGTTTACGTTAATTTGAAGCGATTGCTATAAGATCTCTTCTTGCTAATAAAAAGTGTGGTGACACGTAGGTATTCAGCTGACCAAAGAGTGCAAAGAGCCATATTACTCAGAAAATCAGCCTCAGTCAGAGATATAAAATCTGAATAAAAATAAAATGAATCAGAATAAATGTAGACAACATCACATACATTGTTCTGATCCTCAATGAGTAAATATTTAATCCCTCAACCCCCAGGAGGCACTCGGGTGCCACGATAACAATTGACTTCAATTGTGTCTGGAATAACTCACGATCGAGGGATTAAAGCATTCGTACTGTGGAAATCAGTAACACCGAAGTTACCACAAACACCCATACCCGAGAACTATTTTTTTCTACATTGATCCGTCCGGGATCGAACCCGGTACCTTCAGGCGACACCTTAGAATCGGTTTGTACGCCACTCCGGCACGTAGGTCGTCAAAAAGGAAATAAAAGTGTGAATAGTGAATAAAGTTACTTAAGTTGATGGACTTATAGGTTTTATTGTTAAGTTTATACATATTACTAGCTGATCCCCGCGACTACGTCCGCGTCAATTTCTGTTATTATGATTGCGATTATATTTGCAACATTTTTCACTGATGTCTCGCTCCTATTAGTCGCAGCGTGATGCTATATAGCCTAAAGCCTTTCTCGATAAATGGATTATCCAACGCAAAAAGAATTTTTTAAATCGAACCAGTACTTCCGGAGATTAGCGCGTTTAAACAAACAAACAAACAAACAAACTCTTCAGCTTTATAATATCAAGTAGGTATAGATTAGCAGCCAAGTGTCCTATTTTTAGTATACCCAGTTTAAAACTGTAATTTTATTGCTCTGAACAAAATAGCAGTGTAGCGGGCGTTAGCTTCTGAATAAAGCATGATATGGTCTCAGCGTGTTGAGCGAAGTGTGAAGTGATATAATGTTTACAAATAAGATCCGTGGCTTGGATGTAACATATACAAACTGATCTTAAACTGTATACACGGTTCCATTACTGAAAGTTCAGCTTAACATGGATGCCTATACATATGACAATATACTGAGGTATTCACACATATTGTAGTATGGGGAAACTTAAAGTAGAAAATAAAGTAACAGCCTATAATCATCCCAATGCAGGAAAAGGCCTCCATCATTGAATTCAAGTTACCATTGCCATGATGGGTACAGGCATAATCACCACGCTTACCAAATGCGGGTAGGTGATCACAAACCCGAGCAATATTCGAGAATGCCCGACCCGAGGATCGAATCTGGGACACCGAGATCTTGGTCCGGTATTTAAACCACTAGACCAATGGGGCGTTGTAAAGATTTAATAAAAAGTAACGGTCTTCTTGCAAGTTTTTTACGCGTAAAAAGCAGAATAATAATTGATGTAACTTATAATTTAAAATTTGATTTTAAGACAATGTCCCTGACAATTTTATTCGATAGTGTTTACCCCCGAAGACTTCTGAAGGTGTGAAAACTTTTTTTCAATTTGGCAAAAAAATGGCAGAAATCATACAACGGATTTAAAAAGTGTTCAGTCAACCACCCACGGCCGATGCAACTCGGTTGAAACGTCAGGCAAATAAAATAAGGTTATGTTCGCGATGAATCCCGTTACACCTTAAATATTTAACAAGGTTGTCTCTAATGGATGGCTCATAATTACCAGCCCAGATAATACCACTTGTGAAAATGAGGATATTGCTATATCGCCATATTATTACCATAATCGCCAACCAATCGCCGGTTTGGCGATCACAGTTTGGCCAATGACTTAGAGAAAACGCTGCTGCTTGTCTTCTCCAGGCAGTCGTTTAATCGCCTCTATCGACACCCATAGGACGAGAAATATCCTAGGTACTATATCTTAAACCAACACCAATTCAATTAAAATATTCTTACAAAACGCATTACGATATCTTGTACCTATTCAGAAGATTTGATTAAAATTTCTAATCGAAATGCGGCGACAATTAATCAAAATTATGTAGTTTTTAATTGAACTGTCAAACGAATGAACATACAAAGACTGTCTTTAATGAATATAAGATTAAATTTTTTATCCATTAGTAGAATATAATGTTGATAGTGTATTTGAATACTCTCCCCAACAGAGATGTTGCCCATTAATTGGAGCCGGCCCTTTGCACCCCGTATAATTTCGTTTCATTAGAATTTCAAACAATTAATCACGCTTTATTTTAATTTTCTCGTTAACGACCAGGCTTGGGGCAATTGCATTTGAAATATATTCGTTTGGGATAACACTGGACATCCTAAATTAAGCTCTGTCACTTGTGAACTGGTTTGTCTCAATTTCGTGTGAGATGTTAAACAAACTAGACAGACCAGTAGTAAACGCTGCTTCTGAGACTGAGCACTGCTGCTTCTAATAAACATATTTGTTTCTACTGGTTTGGGTGATTTTATGTATAGGTATATATTAACAAAAAAAAAGGGTATACAAGTAAGCTTTTCGGAATTTTCGTGAAGTGCTGGCGTAAAATATAATAACAACACATTATATTAGTAGGACTATCATAACTTATTCATTTAACCACCTCATTAAAGATGTTACAGTAATAAAAAATGCGAAATTTACAATGACAATAAAAATGTCAATCTCCACTATACGGTATATTTTGACAAGTGACCAAATTTAAACAAAAAATACTGTCAAAAATACTTGAAACATAACTGAGTCACCGCCAAACAAACAATTGTCGACAGTTGACGCGCACATATAGTGTTGTTAAATCGATATAAAGTACTAATTACTTCGCCACAGAAATTGTTCCCAATGAAACATCAAAGAGAATTGCGTAATCAAGAAACTAATAAAGAAACATTATTAAAACAATTAAGCGAATTAATCGGATAGATTAATACTGTGGCGGCGGTAATCGTTTTTATAATTGATTTGTACAAATTATTTTGAAGAAATCAATAACTTTAATGAAGCTTAAAAGCCAAGACTTCATTTAAGAAATTAACTGTAAGTTTTAGTTAAAAATAAAACGATATGATTATCTTGCATGCCATGCAAAAACAGACTAACTTACTTATTTACTAACTTCAGACTAATTGAAATGGTAAGTCTGTTGATGGGAAATCATATTTGTATTTTCATCTATCACATTAGTTTTTCAGAGACATGAGCAAATCTAAAACTTCAGTCAAAAATAATTCAAATGGCAAAAAAGTAGGCAAAATACGATGATTTCGAAGAGTGGAATGTAGAAAACAGTGTTTTCTCACATTTTCTCGGACTGTGTTTGGTTCTTTTATTGTTACTGATTTCCATAAAAAATAAAAAGTGTTTTAAAAAGTTGCTTACTGTGGGATCAAGACAATGTATGCTATGTTGTTCAATTTTAATTTAAAACTTTAATACCCTTTTAAAGTCTGATATTGTAAATGAGATTGTTATCCAAAGTTTTTGTGTGCCTAATTGGATTGTCGTGACTACGACTCACCCAAGTAAACCTAAAACTCAGTTAAAAATCAGTTAAAATCAGTTTTATTTCTGCAAATAGGCCCCAGGAGGCGCTTTTACACGTCCCAATTTAAACCTACCACTGCTTCGGGACAAGTCTGGGCTAGTGCCGAGAAGAAGCAGCGCAAGAAACTCGGTCACTATTGTCAGCCTCTTTTTAAATACATTTTTACAAGGTAAGGTAATTTTTACAAGGTTTAAGCAAGTACGAGCTGGGACAACTTAATGCCATACATTTCTATCATTTAAATAATCATTAACAGTGTAATAGCCCTTTTTCATTAAAATAACTTTGACATACGATTTAAGTTTATGTACAGGGAGTTCAGCAATATCCTTTGGTAATTTGTTGAAAATACGGATACAATTTCCCATAAACGATTTTCCTACTTTTCGCAGTCTGAAGCCTGGAACGGCAAGTTTATCTTTATTTCTAGTATTGAAATTGTGTACGTTACTTTTCTTAAGAAATAAATGTATGTTCTTACGAACGTAAACAATATTCTCGAGAATGTATTGAGAAGACACTGTAAGTATATTAATCTCTTTGAAGAGCTCCTTCAGCGAGTCACGGGGTCGAAGGCCGTAAATAGCCCGTACAGCACGTTTTTGTAATATAAAAATTGACTCAATATCTGCCGCTGAGCCCCACAACAGAATTCCGTATGACATTATGCTATGAAAGTAGCTAAAATATACTAATCTTGCCGTTTCAACATCAGTCAATTGCCTTATCTTTCTCACAGCATAAGCAGCAGAACTAAGTCTTCCAGACAGCACCCTAATATGAGCACCCCATTGCAAATGAGAGTCTACAGTTATACCTAAAAAGGTAGTTAAATCTACAGAGTTTAGTGGTTCATCTTTAACAATTATATGAGTAGCAGCAAATCTTACATTGGGCATGGTAAATTTTACACATTTTGTTTTATTTGCATTTAGTAAAAGATTATTTGTTGTAAACCAATGTAATAATTTAGAGAGGGTATTGTTAACATCATCAAATGAACATTTGCCCCTCTTAGTTTTAAAAATCATTGATGTGTCATCTGCAAACAATACCATCTCACAAAGATTATGTAAATAACACGGAAGGTCATTTATATAAATTAAAAATAGCAGGGGTCCTAATACTGATCCCTGAGGGACACCCATAATAAGGGCAGACCCTGAAGACTCAGCTCCATTTATGCAAACCTTTTGTGTTCTGTCCTTAAGGTAAGAACTTATTAGATCCAAGGAATCATTCGATGCACCATAATGTTTAAGTTTTTTAAGTAATGTTACATGGTCGACACAATCGAAAGCCTTTGAAAGGTCACAAAATACACCTATGGCATCTAGCTTACTCTCCCAAGCATTAAACACATGTTGTAGAAGAGCAACTCCAGCATCGGTAGTATTTCTACCTTTTCTGAAACCATATTGGTTGCTATCTAATAATTTATTTACACTAAAGTGTGATAAAAGCTGATTAAACATTATTTTCTCAAAGATTTTACTTAGCACTGGCAAGATAGATATAGGTCGAAAATTGGAGGGGTCACATTTTTCGCCAGACTTAAATAAAGGAATGATTTTGCTAAACTTCATTAAAGTTGGAAACTGTCTATCATCAATACATTTGTTAAAAATAATAGCGAGTTGAGGGGCTAATGAACTTATAATTGTATTGATAATGCTGACAGAAATTCCCCAAAGATCCTCCGTTTTTTTCATATTGAATTCTCTAAAAGTTTTTGTAATTATGTCAGGGTTTATATGCCTAAAATTAAATAAAGAATTGCACTCATCGACAACAGACTTGAGAAGGGATTCAGCTAGATCAGCAGAAGAAGCAAGCCCTTTAGTAGTAGAGGGTGCTATATTTGAAAAAAAATTCTCAAATGTATTTGCAACCTCTGTGTTCGTGTTTATTAGCTTATCCCCTAACTTGAGAGAGTAAGTAGGATTATTTGGTTTTACTCTACATGTCTCTTTATTAATAATATTCCAAGTAGTTTTTGCCTTATTGTTGGAAGCCGAAATTAAATTATAAAGATAGATTGACTTCGCTTTTGCACATACTAATTTAAATAACTTAGAGTATTTTTTAACATGTTCTATAATATGTGGGTTTTGAGAATCTGCCTTTAAACTATATAAATCATATAATGTTTTTCTGCTTTTATAAATACCAGGTGTAGCCCATTCATTAAACTTACACTTCTGTTTATTTAATTTTACTTTTTTCTGTTTAAAATGTTCATCAAATTCATTTTTAACTAAACCAAAAAGATTCTGATATAATTCATCAACATTCTGATCATCATGCTTTAGCAAATTTACACCCTCTTTAATTTTTTCTTTAAATTTTTCTATTTTATTAATAGTAAATTGCCTATACACAGAATCTACTTTATTAGAGACATAATGGTGCTCGAACGATGCTTCTTGTCCACTGTGGTCCGAAATAAGACAATTTAAAATGGATTTTTTTAACACTCCACCATCACAAAAAATATTATCTAAGCAAGTAGCTGACACTCAGGTTAACTCCTCATTCTAAAAGAGGTTATAGAAAACGTCTGTTCCGAACGCGAGATATTAATTCCCAGTTCTAATTGTCCCCGATACAAACAATGAGGCGCAGATTAGTATTGGTTTTGTTGCTGACAGCTCGTCTTCAAATTTTATCTCTCTGATAAACGCCTGTTTGTTCAAATTTATTGTTTCAAGGCTTTTGTTTACCAAAAACAACAATTACTTTGTCCTCGTACTCTGCGTAATCGAAATTATTGTCTAGTTGTCTACGCACTAACTGTATTTTATATAACCGCGAGGTAGTATGAAAAAATATATGTAGATATAAAATGTTCTGCATGAGCGTATTACGATTATTTCTCAAACAATAAAACACACGTCAGCCCAGACAGTTTGACTGTCTGTCATTCTATTCGGATGCAAAAGCACCTAGTAAATATTACAAATTTATGTTTCTTACATCTCGTGATGTTATTGTAGGGTGTTTTAAAATAACCATTTTATGATTCACTAAGCTTTTTCGGCATTCCTAACTAGGGCTAAGTATGGACGTAAAGAAATATGTGTCTGTATATTGATTTCTGTTTTAGGGCGACTATTTATCTTCGACTAATTGGCCGTTTCTCTAATAGTGATTAATAAACAAATATGACAATAATTCATTTGGAGTATTTGAAGGATGGATGCATTAATTTAAAGAAGACTGCTGTTTCGACAGTCAATAACTCCTTTAGTCGCTTTTAAAATACCGTGAACAAGAAGGCGCAATTTTATTTTTATATACTTTGGATTATTTATCCTTAGACTTTGCTATGACAGAAACAGAATTCACAAATACGTTCCCATCCCGATATGTAATAACGTACCAATATCGAGCGCGACTATTTACCGACACGCGCCGCGCTGTGCCCACACGATATTTAATTTCCTAGCTTTTCAAAAAGTGATTCGTTTATTTACAGCTAAATTACTTCGCATCTGTAGTTACAACGTGACAGATGTGCTTTAGATAAATTATTTTATTTACGTTTACTAATTTAGGCGTATACGTTCAACTTCCGGTCGTTTTAATCTCCGCCTTTTGAACTTATGAATGCCGGATATGATCGTAATTTAAGTCTTATGAAATGATATAATTTTGTTTGCTCTATAACATCTCATTACCGTTGAGATTTATTTAGTAAAGTAAATATTACTTTATTAATTTTGAGACTTACTTCGAAAATGTTTATAGATGTTGAAACTATACAGGATGATATTTTAACCACCTTCCAAATTTTAATATATCAATCTACGAGACGAAAAACAAATGACGTATTTTTTCTTTTGGTATAGGTAGCCCAGTAAAAAAATTTCAAGATAAAGATCACTTAGAAAATTTCCGCCAAAAATAAAAAAAAAATGATACGGCCGCCGAGCAACATTTTTTTTACGCGATTCACATCTCATTCATTCATTACGATACTATTCATACGTTTTTGATTCTCCCTTTATACCTTAACAGGCCTAGGACCGTAAAAATTGAAAACTACGTTGCGAAAAATATTTTCCTCGATCCTCGGCTTCTCGCATCCAGCTCCTGCCAGCCATCTTGCGTAAATCATCACTCCACCTGGCCTGAGGGAGTCCTACACTACGTTTGCCGATACGCGGTCTCCACTCAAGAACCCCAGCGGTTGTCGGTTCTGCGGCTAATACGGCCAGCCCACTTCCACTTTAGCTTGTTAATCCGGTGGGCTATGTCGGTAACTTTAGTTATCTGCCGGATCTCCCCATTTCTGATTTTATCCCTAAGAAAAACTTCAAGCACAGCTATTTCCATAGCTCGCTGAGCGACTCAGAAGTGATAAGTTTAAATATTTTGACGTGTAAAAGCGCCTCCAGAGTCTTTCTCCAGAGGAGAGGAAAAACTTTTTTTTGTCCGATAATCCATGGCTATCTATATTTAGCTAATCCTAGATATTATCACAATGTGCGCTAAAGCCTATGTACAAGCTCAGTGACCGTAGCGAAGACTTATAAGCGATAAACGATACGGACTACGGACTACGAGCTACGGGCTACGAGCAATGGTATGTAGGTACTTAAATAACAAACTCAAGGCTTCTACGGAACCCGGCTCCAGTTGCAGGATTCGGATAATTGATATTTTAACCTTTGGGAAATTGTTTAGATGAATGTTTTTCATTAAAGTATCTGTTTCATTTGAAAAGAATTTCTAGGTAGGATAATCATTGGTCAATTGTTTTGTTATGTTTACAATGTTATTTGTAAGTACATATTATTATGCTTTTATATAAAGCATGCTAAATCCTCCTCTAGAATTCAAATTCAAATTTAAATTCAATCATTTATTTGGTAGAATACAGGTTACATGCAAGTTTTACAGTGCAGATCTTAAAGCTATTACTTATTCCTATGTATTCAGCCTGCATGCAAACGTGCAAATATTTATAACAATTTTAGTCAGGTAGTAATTTATTTTATCATATAAAAAAATGTCATAGATTAAATCAATATAATTCACAAATGTCAGATATTAAATTAACAATGTCAATAATAAAATAAACAAAAGAAAAAAAAACATGAGTCATAAATTTATTAATTATTTTACGTTAAAATATTCGTCGAGGCTATAAAAACAGCTTAATTATTATCTTATTCAGCAACCAACTAATTAGCTTTCTCTTAAATACATTTCCTTCTAGTATTTTTAGCTCATCAGGTAAGTTATTATAGTTAGGCTTTACAATACATTTGAACTGACTCAAACTTAGAAGAAAGTTTCCGAAGATGCTTGTAATTTTTTCTAAACATTATCGGTATGCTCACGTATCTACTCACTCCCATGGCGTAGGTAATTTTACACACATAAGCACAAGACCCTAATTAGAAACATCAAATAACTGCACATTTTTCCGTTCATCGTTTAAAAATGATTGTTTTCCGTTATGTATTTAAGAGCTTTTGTCTAACATTTAACGAGACAGTCCTATCGCAAACCTTATCTATCTATAGCATGTGACTGGTTTGCATTTTTAATTTCTGCAGATTCTAGTTACTTTTTAATGCCTCTATATAACATCTTAAACAATAACAATCTTAGCCCCGTTGCATTACCGTTAAATATCGCGTTTTCATTCCGGCAAACTTTCAGCGGATACCAGTTTTAATGAGAGAACATCATGCTACCACCGCATTCCACCGTCTCTCTTACATCTAAAATATTCCTTATACATTGCAGTTTTACTGCAGAAACTTTGGCCATTCGCAATCGAGAGTGCGCTATGGTTACAGGGTTTGTGTACGAAGTCGTGTCTGTGTCGCGAAGGAACCATAAAAGTCATAGTGGTAATGGTGAGAATAGCAAGAGTATTTTTCGCGCTTCACTTCTTGACGACCTCGAGTCGGTTCTGGAATGTTACGGTCATCTAGTAACGAGAATGGCGGTTGAGGTTTATTTTAATTTCTTTGTTCCTTGATTACTTCAAGTGCGATTAACGCTATTACCATTTTGCCAAATAGCATTTCGGACACAATAATTTTATTTTTATCACGTAAGCTTTAAGTATTTTATTTGAATCTCTCGAATTATATTTTACTCCTATTCGAAGAGTTAACTATGTGTTTGATACCCGATTTGGGCAACTATATTTTCGTATTTTCGAGCATTCCTAGGGTTTGTGATCACCGACCAGTATTTGACAAGTGTGGTGATTATGCCTATACCTAGCCATCATTGCTGTGTTAACTTCAAAACAATCAAAATCGTTAATTTTTGCTGATTTATTTCACTCAACTTTTAAATACGATTACGCGATTTTTTTACATTCTGTTTTTCCCTGAGGATACAAGGTAAGTAATGTATCAAATCTGATTGTATTCGGTGCCTACAGTCCTCGAGGGAGGGCTCGCCTCCAACCCTCTTTATCAATTGCGATAATTTCAATCTGTGTACAATTCTATAGAATTTGGCTTGTTTATTGTTGATCGAAATGTAAAGTGAAGTGTTGCTAAAAAGGCTGGTCTAAACTATATAGAATTGTACTATCGCTTCTCGTACTATGAAAAGCCTTCGAGGCGACTAAGGAAGTACTACCAGAAAATGGTAGGTACCAGAGTATTTATACTATCGTTCTGACACGGTTATAATCTGGTCTAAATCAATATAGTCTTGACATTCCGCTATGCCAAAACGGAAGCCAGTCTTGGAGATTATGGCATATTCCTTTTTCGAAAAGGCCTAAGTCCAGTGGACAAATGTGGGCTGATGATGATGATAATAAAGGGTGTAGAAATGACACACGAAATATTTTACGATCGAAGCTGTTTCATCAAACAGCTAAGGTTCAAGAACCACAGAAACCAGACGAAATACCAGCAATTTGCTTAAGAAACAGTTTCAAAGTATATTATTGTTATTATTTGGTCTTGACCAATCTTGGAAGTATAGAGTGTCGGGCCTTTAGAAGGCGTACGAAGGGCCGAAGCCAAATCGCAGAGGCCCGCTAGGTAACATTCATTTATTTTTGTAATATGACTCCAACCGATGATTACGACCTACTTAAATTATCTGTGATAGTAATTACAAGTAGCACATAATTTTATGCAAATACTTAAAACCCATTTGTATAGATTATTATAGTAAAATATTCAATTACAGAATCTCCAGTTCGCGGTCGGGAAATGTTAATCTTAGTTAATTATGCTGGAGTAGACATGAGCTGAGTAGGTTCGTTCCAAACATGACGTATGGTCACGCAACACTGATTTATTAGTATTTAAATGCATGCGAGGAGATGCGGGTTCGAGTCCCGCCTGAGACATAATTTTTCAAATTAAAATATTGATATTATAATTGCAATTTATTTGCTTAAAATCCATACTAATATTATAAAGCTGAAGAGTTTGTTTGTTCGTTTCTTTGTTTGTTTGTTTGAACGCGCTAATCTCCGGAAGTACTTGTTCGATTTGAAAAATTCTTTTTATGTTGGATAGTCCATTTATCGAGGAAGGCTTTAGGCTATATAACATCACGCTGCGACCAATAGGAGCGAAGCATCAGTGAAAAATGTTGCAAAAATAATAGCGTTCACAATAACAGAAATTGACGCGGAGGAAGTCGCGGGGAACAGCTAGTATGTCGAACTCCTCCGTAATGACTCAAACGATTTTTTTTTTGTGTATATTTGGTAGATCTTAGTATAAGTTGTATATTACATGTTAAACAAAAAAAATACGTTTCCCGTGGGACAGTCTCAAGTTAATATTTCGATGCGTGCCAGTTCGCGAGAAACGGCCAGTAAATTAAGTTGTCTATGATTTAAGTACTAAAGCTAGTGTGCAATATTAGAACCCGACCCATAAGTGAAAAATTTCCTCAAACGATTTTCGATCACTTTCAATTGAGAAAATTCGATATTTTGTTGTAAGTAAATTGGCAGTCTTCTTAACATTCAGTACGGGTATCTAACGTTTCAAAATGTCTCCACGCGGCGTCACTCAGACTGTTATTTCTTTTATCGCCTACATTTTATCATTACTGGCATCATCTTCGACGATCAACGGCTAAAGGCAGACCTCTCTAAAGGATTTCTCACTATGACAGTACTCCTTCTAAAACTTATCACTGAACCGGGATTTACAATGCAATGTTATAATTTATAGGTAAAATCGTATTTCCTATAATAGTACTCCTTCTGTTTCCTCTAACAACACGCTTAGGGAGCTAATATATCTACAGTGCACCATACATAATACACACTAACGTACTCTATGGGATTTATTCGGCGTTTATCTCACTCTATCTTATGCACTAGGAATACACTTCATTAGTGCCGAGCGCCTACTCTCTTAACCTACACTGTGGTAACGCTTCAAATTATTATTCAGCGTCAAATTATGCGTAATATAATGCAGTATATTCGGGCATAAACATCTGGATTAGCCCATAAAGCACACTAATCCGACGGTGACGTCACGTGTATGCTACGCCTAAGATAGCTCGTGGAGTTATAAGCTTAGCAAACATTGATGGTAATATTTTCTTTCTGCATTTTATCCGGAAAATCATTAGCGAAGCCGGAGAACAGCTTATGTATGTCATCACAGGCGTAACTTTCGTTTACTAATGAAATAAATGTTGTTTTTTTTCACTTGATTGTACAATGTAGAGTACATAAAATGCCTGAGTTGCGAGAGGGTTTTGTATGCTATTAACTAACGAGTAGCATACAAAACATTACATAGATAGAATTAGAGTATATAACCGTACTGTTTTAATACCTGTTTTAATGATAACATTCAAGAAAAGATTATTAATAATAAACTTCGAACTCATTCCTATTGGTCTAATTGTTTTTAACTTATTGTCGTTTGAAACGAACATTACAACGACTATAAAAAGTACTTAAAATACATAAAATTAAATACCAACAAAAATTCCATCGGTTTGGAGCCGTTAAAAAACGATTAATCCAAAACTAATTAATAGTAAAAAATTTAAACCGACAGACGGACCGATCGGAAACCCATTACGAGCGTTGTGGACCAACAAAACCTGTAACGGCCAATTCACAATAAAACTCGAGTAAAACTGGTAAAATAACCATGTATTCGGTGATTTACATACAAATTGCTCCCGCTAAATATCAAGCGAATTTTAATTTAATATTGCATATATTAGTCCCGCCGGCACTCCACTTTCGGTAGTGATGGCGACAAGTGGTATTCACCGTTAATAATGTAAATGATGCAGGGAAATAAGGAAGTTAGATCATAAAATGTATGATTAAACTTTCATGGATAATACTCGTATCGTTCAGTGCGTGTACATAAGAACTTATGTATGTTAGCTCCAAAAATCAATCATAAACATTTATTTATGTGCGGACAAGTCATTTTTTTGACATTTTTGTCTGTCTTTCACCAGGCTGTATCTCATGAACCGTGATATAGTTGTGAGACATATACTAACAACATAATTAAAGTAATAATACATATGACTACACAAAAAATGTGATTTTGTCTCTTTTTGCTTACTATTAATAACGTTAATAGGTGAACACTTAGAATAATACTGAATGTTTAGTTGTGTTTTCAATGATAAAAAAACAGTTAAAAATCAGTTAAAATCAGTTAAAATCAGTTTTATTTCTGCAAATAGGCCCCTGGAGGCGCTTTTACACGTCCCAATATTTAACCTACCACTGCTTCGGGACAAATGTGGGCTAGTGCCGAGAAGAAGCAGCGCAAGAAACTCGGTCACTATTGTCAGCCTCTTTTAAATAAACATGTTTACATAAGATATATGCCAGTGCGAGCTGATACAATTTAAAGCCAAACGTTCCTATCATTTATATAATCATCAACAGTGTAATAGCCCTTTTTCATTAAAACAACTTTGATATATGATTTGAATTTATGTACAGGGAGGTCAGCAATTGACAGTGGTAATTTGTTGAAAATACGGATACAATTTCTCATGAACGAATTACCTACTTTTCGCAGTCTGAATCCTGGAACGGCAAGTTTATCTTTATTTCTGGTATTGAAATTGTGTAAGTCACTATTTTTGACAAAAAATTCGAGGTTTTTACGGACGTACATAATGTTTTCGAAAATATTGAGTATTGAGATGCAACTGTTAGTATGTTGATCTCTTTGAATAGCTCTCTTAGAGAGTCACGGGGTCTAAGGCCGTAAATAGCCCACACAGCACGTTTTTGCAATACAAAAATAGACTCAACATCTGCCGCTGAGCCCCATAACAAAATTCCGTATGACATTATACTGTGAAAGTAGCTAAAATATACTAATCTTGCCGTTCCAACATCAGTCAATTGTCTTATCTTTCGCACAGCATAAGCGAACTAAGTCTTCCAGACAGAGACCTGATATGAGCACCCCATTGCAGTCGAGAGTCTACAGTTATACCTAAAAAGGTAGAGGAGTCTACTGTGTCTAATGGCTCATCTTTTACAATAACATTTGTGGCGGAAAACCTTACATTAGGCAAAGTAAATTTAACACATTTTGTTTTTTTTGCATTAAGCAGAAGATTATTCGTAGCAAACCAATGCAATAATTTAGAGAGGGTATTGTTAACATCGTCAAATGATAATTCGCCCCTCTTAATTTTAAAAATTATTGAAGTGTCATCTGCAAACAATACCATCTCACAAAGATTATACATATAATATGGAAGGTCGTTAATGTATATTAAAAATAGCAAGGGTCCTAATACTGATCCCTGAGGGACACCCATGATAAGGGCCGACCCTGAAGACTCAGTTTCATCAATGCAAACTTTTTGTGTTCTACCTGTGAGATATGAGTTAATTAAATCTAACGAATCATTCGAAACACCATAATGTCTGAGTTTTTTAATTAACGTTATATGGTCCACACAATCAAATGCCTTTGACAGGTCACAAAAAACACCTATAGCATCTAACCTACTCTCCCAAGCATCGAATACGTGTTTTAGAAGTGCTACTCCCGCATCAGTGGTATTTCTACCTTTCCTGAATCCATATTGATTGTGATGTAATAATTTATTCAAACTAAAGTGCGATAAAAGTTGATTAAACATAATTTTTACAAATATTTTACTTAGTACTGGCAAGATAGATATTGGTCGAAAATTAGCGGGATCACATTTCTCGCCGGATTTAAATAATGGAATAATTTTGCTAAACTTCATTAAAGTTGGAAACTGTCTATCATTTGTTGAAAATTATTGCGAGATGAGGGGCTATTGAATTTATAATTGTATTGATAATATGAACGGAAATTCCCCAAAGATCTTCAGTTTTTTTCATATTCAATTCTCTAAAAGTTTTTATAATAAAATCAGGGTTTATATGTCTAAAATTAAATGAAAATTTGCACTCATCGACAGCCGACTTGAGAAGGGATTCAGCTAGATCAGCGGAAGAAGCAAGCCGTTCAGTAGTAGAGGAAGCTATGTTTGAAAAAAAATCTCAAATGTATTCGTAACCTCTGTGCTCGTGTTTATTAACTTATCCCCTAATTTGAGAGAGTAAGCAGGATTGCTTGGTTTTAGTCTACATGTTTCTTTATTTATAATAATCCAAGTACTTTTCGCTTTATTTTTGGAAGCCGAAATTAAATTATGAAGATAAATTGACTTTGCTTTGGCGCATACTATTTTAAATAATTTGGAGTATTTTTTAACATGGTCTATAATGTTGTGGTTTTGAGATTCAGCTTTTAGACTATACAAATCATATAATGTTTTTCTACTTTTGTAAATACCAGGTGTAGCCCATTCATTAAACTTACAATTCTGTTTGTTGATTTTTACTTTTTTCTGCTTAAAATGATTATCAAATTCATTTTTTACCAAACCAAAACAAGGTACAGAACCCTTCGTACACCAGTCGGATTCACACTTGGCCGCATTATTATTTATATATTGTTTGCACCACCCTTATCTGCTTATAAATAAATAACTTTAACAACTCCATCGCATCGATAAGTCGACAGGCGTTTTGTTAGGCAATATTTCACGGAGTGATGCGTGACTGACTTCATACTTGAAGTAGATCCAATTTGATAACAAATGGAATAATATTTGTTTGTATACAAGTAATGTTTTGGATGACTTGTTACAATTGATTCAGAGATATTCTTGTACGAAATAACGCAGAAGTTTTCCTTTTTAAAAAGCTCCACCCGTTTTTGTCCGTGGGTGTCGTAGCTCCTAAGAGACGTCTAAAGCAGAACTATACTGAAAGAAGACGAGTTGCAGCATCTTAGAAGATGAAGATGAAGAAAATGGTACTCTTGCGCGGAAGTTGTTCTGCAAAATCTTGTTTTCGCAGACATGTTCAGGAGTGGGCTATGTAAGCTGATGATGATTATGACCTTGTATGTTTGGTATACCTGTAGGACATTTGTTGAAAAGTCATTTACTAAAACTCATTTACTCAAATTCACTCACTTAAGTACATCTCACTCATTCATATTCATAAGTGAGTTTGAGTTAGTGATATGTATGTGTATTCTAAAAATACAATGTATGTTATGCAAAGTAAAAAAATCCCACAATCAGTTCGAACCCTTGCAACACAGATCATATTGGCGTGGCACATTTGTTGGTGAGGAACTCTGGGTTAATAGGGGTTAGCAGTGGATTTTTAATTTTCGCACCAACGGGCAATGGCCGGCGTATTTCATCAATTTGAAAGCAATATTCGAAGGTTCCGCTGTATCGTAAATACTGTTTTGGTAATTTATGCTTTTAATCAAATGTTAAAAATCGATCAAAAATAAAGTAGGTAAACAACATTTTTCAACAGAAATCTCTGAGATAGAAATTTTGACAAAAATATGAAAACAACAAACTTGGTGTACTATATTTGGTTGTTTACGATGCAAGGGGTTTCTGGTTCGATTATCGTTCGGGATAATTTAGAGAACGTTATTCGCTAAATATAGATAAACTTGAATGTATGTTGGTATATACTCGTACAATGAGTTTTCAATGATAATAGACAAGATTTTTGATTTATATACCACTAAGAAAAAATAATTACACGAAAAAGATACGGCTTTTTTTAAATAATATTGTTCACGGCTTCGGACGTAGTCCATATGGCGACAATGTGTATAGAATAGAATGACAATAATAGAACATGACAAATGTTTTTGTTTTTCCATTTTATTATAAAAAGGCTGAGGTCACTACACATTAAGTAGGTATATCAGTGCATCAACGAGTCTTCGTTATAAACAACCAAATAACACTAAATGTAATCGCTTTTAGGCCATTACAGATAAACACGCTTAATGTGGATCTAGCAAAAGTGTTAATATTTGCGTGTTACGTTTGTCGCGCGTGATCCGTGCGGCGACCGCGCGGGCACGCACGCCGCCCGCGACACGCGCTGCGGTTACGCGGCGACTTACAGCGATCAACGCAGTATAACAAATCTCAAAGCGTTAATAATAAAAATATAATTCGACAAAAAAAACATCGATAAGCCTCCAGTCCGAGTTTGCGATAATATGGAGACTCTGTTTAAAAATTGCAGTAGGTTGTTTGTTTGTAACCGACTCTTTGGCTTCCTATTTCATAATTTTAGTTTGGGTTATATTTCGTAACAAACTTTTAGAATGTTGAACATTTAAAATTAAAACAGAGAACAAGTCAAAACTAAAAGTCGAGTTGGGTGTTCTATTATTTTTCGTTGATTTAAAATATACCCTATACTTCAAGGTTAGCATTTCTTGCAGTCAATAATCGGATAGGACCGAGATTTTTAAATGTGCCGTATATTTCTTAGTTAAATATTACTTAGACTAACCTCTAAGCCCCGTTGGTCTAGTGGTTTAAATACCGAGCCAAGATCTCAGGGTCCCAGGTTCGATCCCCGGGTCGGGCAACAAAAAGTTTCGAATTTTCGAACGTTGCTCGGGTTTGTGATCACCAACCCGCATTTGGCAAGCGTGGTGATTATGCCAGTTCCCATCATTGCAGTGGTAACTTGAATTCAATGATGGAGGGCTTTTCCCTGCAGTGGGATGATTATAGGCTGTTACTTTCTTTTTTACTTTTAACCTCTACAGGGCGTGAATCCAAATTTCTCGGAGGCATTTAAATATTATTTTTGAAAACATAAAAAAGCAAATGCTTTTTGAAATAATAAAGTAGTGTGCCAATAGCATTTCACTTGCTTATGTATCATATTATCTTGTCAAAATAAGGTTTATTTACGTCAAAAAAATGATGTTGTAAAACTAACAACCCACTCGTACACAAACATTTATTATCCGATCAGCGAAGGGCTTCCTTGAATCACACAAATGCACATAATCCCTTTATTATCTACATCTATATAGTATGTAACACTTTTCTGTTTATAACAATAAAAACAAATACTTAATCATTTGATTCAAAGTTAAATCATTAACAAACAAACATTGCATTGCATTGTATAGGTCCGAGTAGTAGTCACTGGTCATGACTTAACAGAGGCAGCAAAAAACTTGATGCTTTTGAGATGTGTTCAAGTGTTTTGAAATTAAAATACTCGTAATAAGTCGAATAGAACAGAAGACAAACGATGAGATCAATAGACTAGGTGACAGCGGCATAACTAAATCTTAAAACAAAATGTTACTAATAATTTCCGCTCGTTAGCACCAGACTAACATCAGACCACCAACAAAGAGTTAGCAAGCACTAGTAGGTACATGCAAGAATAAGTGTGTAAAATGGTTAAGGAAAAGAGATGGATACTGTAAATAAAAACCACGGAAGATAAAATAATAAAATACCTACGTATTGATAAGATGTGTTTGTAACGAATAGATTATCACACACAAAAAATACTATAGGCACTGGAAGACCTAAAAGGAAGAGTAGAAGAATAGTCTTCTTCTTCATCGGTAACACTCTTGTCAGAGTGGTCGTGGTCATCACTTCAGGTGTAGGTGGCAAGCTTCACAACACGCCGCCACTCTTCTCTGATTGCCGCCTTCCTTGCGCATTCATGTAGTGATGATGAGCCATTTACTACCGCTTTTCTGGTCAATCCATCTCAAAGGCGATCTTCCTCGTGGCCTGAACCCTCAACCTTTCCCTGGACCACAAGTCGATCAATAGCCACCTCCCCTCGGCGGCATATATGACCAAAAAAGGTGAGGATACGAGACTGTATCAAAGATGACAAACGCTGCTTGATGCCGAGTTCTCGAAGTATAGACTCGTTGGTACGGAAATCAGTCCACGATACTCCGAGCATTCTTCTCCAGCACCACATCTCTAAGGCGTCTATCTTCTTCTTCTCTACTTCCCATAGGGTCCACGTTAGAAGAATAGTAGAAATAGTAAAAAGAGTAGTAGAAGAATGTACTTACGTGATGCCACAGACTACTCATACTACTACTATTAAAGATGAAGCTTAATGTCAAAACGTGTAAGGATTGCAAGGAGCTGGCAGAGTCCAGACAGGAGTGGAAATTGCTCTGTCATAAGAAAAATAAGGTTTAATTTATCAATTTGAAATGTGAGTTTAATAACTTAATAGTTTCTTAAGCTTATAACTACTTTAGTTAACATTAAGCACTATTTAAATACATTCTGAGAGACAACCTTTTGAACACCAAAGGATGTAAGATTTTACCATCATACATATCATCTATCAAGGCAGCCATTATTAACAGGACTCCAATTAAATCTTTCATAGTTTGATTAGAGTGAACCCCTTGGGGGGTAGTGCACTAATTACCTGCTGGTGGCTAATAAAGCGCCTGGGACTAGAATAAAAACTGTGTTGCTGCTATTTTTCTTATTCGTAGCTGTAATAGATATAGGTAATATAATATCTATAAAGCCCCGTTGGTCTAGAACGAAAAATCTTCAAAAATTCTAAACTTCTTATTGCCCAACCCGGGAATCGAACCCGGGACCCCGAGATCTTTAACTTTCAGACCTAATTTTTTTTTTAAATACCCACCAGTGGTTTGTATACCAGGCCAAGATTTCGAAGTCCCGGGGTCGGTCCCCGGTTCGGGCAACAAAGGTTTCGAATTTACCCATCATTGGTATGGTAACTTGAATTCAATGATGGAGGCCTTTGCCCTGCAGTGAGATGATTATAGTCCGTTATTTTACTTTATACCTACACGGGATAATAAATACAAGCAGTAGTCCTATATCTTAATATAGTGAAGAAGAGATATTTAATTATTATTAGGATTAGCAGGCAGTTTGGAGATCTCTTCTTCTTTATCTACTCTTTTAGTCGCATCTCAGGACGATGATTTCAAACACAAAAACTAGCTTATAGAAGAAGTTTTCGGAGACTTAAACTCCATACAAAGCTCATCTTTATACGTTCCCCATACAAACTGCCACCTCAGTTTCCGCCCACGTTTCTGGAATAAAATGTCATTTTCCCGGACTCTAACTAGCCTTTTATCTAATTTCGTCTAAATTTATTCACTAGTTTTTGAACCTAATCAATAAAATCACGGAGAAATACAAATATTTCCTTTCATATACTAGTTTCGGTTTTCTGAGAACAGAATATCTTACAATGAAATAGTTAGCCAACACAGTACTAACATGATTACGTAGATGAGGATAATCAATTTGTCCTCCTAATGTATTCGGATTAAAGCGCTAATCGTGACAAAGCGAGCTTAAAAGCTCTCTATATAACATCTGTAGAGCCCTCGACGCCATTACCATAACACATTGTGTAACGCAAATTGAAAAACTCTCACAAAAACCGTGTTGTCCGCGAATATATGTTTGTATGATTCTATTATATCTGGAAACGCGTTAACATATTCGGGACTGCTACATTTAATGAGATGCTGACGAGCTTATCTAACTAAGCTTACCAATCTAATAAATGCAAAAAATTTAGATGGATGATTGTTAATCAATCACCCCAGAATCACTGAACAAATTGGGATGAAATTTAGCACAGTGGGTGCTAAATTTAATTCCAAGAAAACGGACATTTTATAATTTGAAGCAGTCCTACTTAAAGCAGTTGGAATTTTAATCAAGGGATTGTATTATGAAAAATATTGATCTGTTACATAGTATATGTTTTTTTTGTCGTAGAAAATTATGACTTTGGCAAAAATTATCATCCACGGCCCATAGTAGTCCATTGCTGGATATGAATCTCCAGAATGAGAACTTTGAGATAAACGACAAACTTTGCAGGCAGGATGGCGATCGAATTTTGGCCAATAGGTAAAAAAAAGACTGATGTCCCTCTTCATCCAGCAGTACTCCTTAAGTCGCCTCTAAGACACCCATAGGAAGAAAAAGGTGTTGTTATTCTACTTTAAAATCACACGATAGTTTAAAATCAATCAGTAGCTGAGTTGTTAATTTTGAGTCAGTGCCTAACATAATGTCTATCATCACCGCGTTCCAACTGAACTAAGTTAGTAACAGTTACTAAGTTTATTGTTTTGCACTACAAAAATAGTTATACTACTAGTTCATCAAAGTTGAGACGTCGTTAAAAAGCATGTTTATTAGTAACAATACTATCATTGATACTTACATTTGGCTTGCAACTTGAAGTTTAAACAAACCTCTAATATCTTAAATTAAATTTGCCTCAGCCTCTACAAACGTTTGAGGTAGCTTACCTTACTTTAAGTAACAAAACCTAAGTGGTAGCTCATGATAATGAGAATGCTTCTAACTATTTAGTTAGTTTGTTTTAGTTTGTCATCATGTTATTTGGAGAGCACAAGAATAAATAAATAAATAAATGTGAACAACATCACATACATTGTTCTGACCCCAATTTGAATAACTATTTAAAGCATTCGTATTTTGGAAACCAGAGACAACGAAGGTACCACAAACACCCAGACCTGAGAAAATGTAGTAAAACACTTTCTACATTGACCCGTCCGGGAATCGAACTCGGAGCAGGCGACACCTTGAAAACCGGTGTGTACGCCACTCCGCCACGGAGGTCGCCAAAGTACTAAAAGTACTAAACTCAGTAGTAAACTAGTAAAGGTGTTACAGCAAACCAGATAGACAGACTGAGTTACTCTCCCATTCACAATATCAGTTAGATAATACAGCTTGATTTAAAACAGCTTGGTGCTTGCGTAAAAAAAATATTTTCCTCCAGGTATTTACAGCCGTGTCGCTATTAGGGAGAGAATTTAAAAACGTCAGTATATTTGTATGTAGGTTCGTTTAGAGCGGCGCAGCCTGGCGACCTCATTACCAGCTCATTAGGTATCACAGGGATGTCAAATGCCGCGGCCGGTCTATTTACTAGTTTTTTTTTTATTCTGAGTTCTTAACATCGGCTAAAATATATCTAGCTAGTGGGCAGTATTGGCGGTTGGGCCGCACCGTGAAATGTTTTGGATTCCAAGTTTCCTATACAAAAGTCAATGAAGTGGGGATTTTATTATTTATGTTTTGGGACGTTTTCCTGTCTAAAAAACAAGGCTGTTAACTGCCAGCTTAGTAACTAGTTTAAACTTAATTCAGAGTTCTTAGCTACTTAGAAACATATGTAAAGTTTTTAATTCCTATGCAACGGTCAATGAAAGCCTTCTTTTTAACTTTTTTCGTTAAAAACAAGACTGCGACCTGCTGGTTTACTCATAATTCTATACTTAATTCGGGCTTTTTTAGGGTTCCATACCCAAAGGGTAAAAACGGGACCCTATTACTAAGACTTCGCTGTTTGTCCGTCTATCCGTCGCTCTGTCACCAGGCTGTATCTCAAGAGCCGCGATAGCTAGACAGTTGAAATTTTTGCAAATTATGTATTTCTGTTGCCGCAATACCAAAAAATACTAAAAACAAAATAAAATAATTATTTAAGGGGACTCCCATACAACAAACACGGTTTTGTTACCCTTTTTTGCTCGATATCGATAAATGATAACAGGTAGGCACTAGATTAACTAAATGTTTGTACCTATGTACCTACTGTTGTTTACCTAGTCAATGGTACGGAACCCTTTGTGCGCGAGTCCAAATGCATTTGGCTGATTTTTTACTTTTACAATTTGAATGCACTTAAACATGTTCAAGAATTCCAAAGTCAATTCCTATACATAACAGTATGACTATTCGAAGCTGAAGAATTTAAAAACTGTTCTCATATTGTAAACTGAAATTTCTTTACACTTCCGGAAGTGGAATTTGTAAAGTAATACCATTGCAGCCCTGGGCGGAAGCCCTCGGCCTGAAAATAGAAGCTCGTCGCACAGACTCATATTTTTAATATTCCCGCCGCCGATGCCCTGCGAGCTGCCTCACAGAGGTTCAATAAACCACAGATTATTACACTACCTGAACTAACTCAAGACGTTGCAACATCATACATGACCTTTTAAAGCGAGAGTTTCGTCTGAAAGATTTTTTAACCGTAATTTTACTCCATTTCAATATCGGTTGATTAGAAAACAATTTGATTTTGTTTTGATTGTGTCCGTGTACAGTTTTTTACCTTTACTGAAGTTATAAGTAAAGTTAAGCTCGTGAAAGTTACAAACATAACTTCGTACTTATATTCTTATTTAATGGCATATTCCTGACGGCGTTTTCAATCTATTAACAGTACCTACCTGCATTTATTTAGATACTGATTGCTGTTGTTTGTTAGTTTGATGTTGATGAATATTTATATCCTGTATAACGCGCTAGTCAGAAGTGTTTTGGAATATGCAAGTGTGGCATGGAGCCCCATATACGCCGTACATTCCCAACGCATTGAAAGCATACAGCGTGCTTTTACGAGACACCTTGCATTTTTATCACCAGGAATATCCCACAGGGCACCATACAGCCAAAGGTTGTCGCACTTTGGCATTGACAGTCTGCGGTATAGGCGATCTGTACATGATCTGGCATTCCTGCACGGACTTTTGAACGGGTCACTGGGGTGTGATGCGCTTGTGGAGGGCATCTCGATTGGTGTTCCCTCTCACCTGCCTCGTAAGCCAATAAAAAAGACGTTTGCACTTCCTCAATGCAGAACGAATGTAGGAAGACATGCTCCTTTGGTTAGATGCTGCGCCCAATATAACTCACTAATGAAAAGGGACGTGAATGGAGGCCTGGATGTTTTTCGCGACAAGTTACCAAAATTTAAAGCTAATCTCCGCGAATTGCTGAGCGCTGAAGACTGAGATGGTATCGGAATTCGAAACCATGATTATTGTTATTTTAATAGGTATACTACTTTTCTGTAACTTCTTTTCTAATTGTGTAATTACTAACAATTACTGATTGTTATAAACGTTGTGTACGCCTGTAAGAGGTATATATATAAGAAGCTTATGTTACAATATCCTTAGTTTTTAATGTTTTTATATATGTACTGTTGGTGTACCTTTTCAATAAAAAAATAAAAAAAAAAAAAATATTTATTTTATAGACGTTCTTGCAATTGTGAAAAAATCAATCTTTTTAGCTAACGCAAAAAAAGGTAAGGCCGTTTATGCCCCAAAAACTAATAAAAACTAAGAAATTAATTTATGGAAAGTGTTCCGTTGACCTAGATGTAAGAAATTTGGCATAGTAGTATCGACTTATAATATATGTATGAAACACATTTAGACCTATACATTTGTAATGAAATCAATGTAGATAACCTACAAATTTGTAAAACTCCTCGGTGGGCGGGTCGATTCACAAATGTCTGGTTTTTTTTTTATCGTTTACATAGCCAATTTACCGACACAAACTAAAAATAAAACCCATCTTTTTCTCATTATTTTTCCAACATCAGCACAGTTATTATCAGAAGTGTCGGACTCGGAAGGTTTATCTCAAAACTTCGCTGAATGATCTTGACGCCGACGGTCCTCGCCCATCGATCATTCGCACTGATTGCACAAAGAACAACTCTTTTGACATTGAATCGCTCTGATATCTATTCATAACGGGATTTAGAATATGCTTGGTTTCGTATAAAATTAAGCAAAACCGAGTATTGTGAAAAAGGTTCTCTTGAAACTTGAATAAATGGCCTATTGAATTTTCTTGTAGACTTTTTATCTGTGCTTCATATACAAACCTAGTAAGGGCATAAACTTTGTCAGAAATGTTTTATTGTAATGAAAGAGGCGTGTTAATATGTACGAGAAATAAATATACTCTTAATCTAAATATATAAAAATGACTTAATGACTGACTGACTGACTGACTGACTGACTGACTGACTGACATATCAACGCACAGCCCAAACTTCTGGGATTTAGAATCTGAAAATTTTAACCGTGCTTCCTTTTATAGTGTAGGTGAGCACTAAGAAAGGAATTTTAGAAATTCCGCCTCTAAGGGGGTAAAAAGGGCCCCATAAGTTTGTATGAAACTCCCTTAGTTTTGAAGCTAAGTCGATGAAAATTGGTATCCAGCTACCTGATTAGAAATTAAGAATGATGACTTTCAGGATTTTTGAAAATTTAATCTTTAAGGGGATAAAAAATGGGGGCAAAGTTTGTTCGGTTCCGCGTCATATCCATACTCTTTACATATTTGTACTCTCTGACTTTACTTAGTTTGTTATGACATTCAATGTGTCAATCAGAAAATAAATAGGTAATTTCTTACAAACGGAATGGTATTATTTTAGAATTTAATAATTGGCGCCGAAATGGATGAATTAACTGAATTAAAACGTGTAGAACTTTAATTAAAGGCTGCATTACAAAATTCGGCAGCCAGATACAAAACCTACAAGAAATTTCTGATTATGAATTAAAATAAGTGAGTGATCAGCTGGTGAAGTGACAAATGAACAAGAATAATTTGGAAGAGATACGACTACAAATAATATTACTGATGACCCACAGTTGGAAACTGAGATTGAAGAAAAAAATAACCTTCAGGGTATTACAACACAGCTTAAACTAAAACTGCAGAGTTTGAATTCGATAGCACGAAACAATTCCATGTATGCAGAAGGTACTGAAGAGCAAAGGTCGGTCACAAACAAATCTTAGGACATCTAAATTGAACTCAGTACCATTAGACAAGGACGAAACATTCAAAAACATCATTAAACGGTTGGATACGTACTTAGAACTGAACAGATGTGATGATATCGATACACGTCAATCATACATCTTTGAGCCCAGAATTACATCAGAAAACGTATTATATTATATTTTTGTGCTCCACGGTATCCTTGTGAGTTAGAATTTGAGGAGTTGGATAAAATTCAGTTAGTAAATTATCAACAACTCAAAATTGGACAGAGTACTAGAAGATTTAATGGTGTTTGACGGAACTCTTGTTTGAATATCAAACTACAAAGCTCAATTAGTGCTTCAAGAAAATGTGACACCAATTTTCATCTAGCCGCGACGTATTCCATATGCCCTGAAGGACAAAGTTGACGAAGAAATAAGGAGGCTATGTAACGAAAAGACAAAACTTGAAAATTCTCATTGGATGTCTTATCTATATGTATATTGGTACATATTCAGAAAATAAATATCGGTACTTACTATAAGAATGGTATTATTTAGAACTTAATCATTTTTAGGGTTCCATACCCAAAGGGTAAAAACGGAACCCTATTACTAAGACTTCGCTCTCTGTCCGTCTGTCCGTCTGCCTGTCACCAGGCTGTATCTCAAGAGCCGCGATAGCTAGACAGTTGAAACTTTCACAAATTATGTATTTTTGCTACCGCAATAACAACAAATACTAAAAACAAATAAAACAAATATTTACGGGACAAAAAAATCGTGTTGTATGGGAATACAACAAACGCGATTTTTTTGTCCTTTTTTGTTCGATATTAATAATGGCAACAGGTAGGCACTTGAAATATTCACAAAACACTCAGTTATATTTATAACTTTAATAATAAATAATTAAATTATAGTTTAAGGGAGGTCCCCACACAAAAAAAACAATTTTTTGCTTATTTTTGCATGATATCAATAAATGGTAACAGGTAGGCAATACATTAACTAAATTAATGTAGGTAACTACTGTTGTTTTCGTAGTCAATGGTAAGGAACTCTTCGTGCGCGAGTCCGACTTGCATTTGGCCGATTTTTGTTTATACGGTAAAGATAAATGTTGGGAAATCGAAAAAAGTGTATAGAATTACACTGTTGTACCTTATGACATTATCAACTATATTAAGCAGTACAAAAATAATTCCTAAACTGGGAATAGACCCGTATCTCAGGCAGGAAAAGGTAACAGGTGTGTTGCAACAACACTAAGCAGCTGACTGGTGGATTAAATCATAGACTGGTAGACCATTTGACAAGCTTCCATTTAGAAGATAATTTGATAAACTTCCATTTAGTAACGATTTATTTTTTCTAGGACGCACCGCTTTTGGGAGCCTGGCAAAGTTTGTTTAGTGAAACTGCCTTTCTAACGCATCCAAATTATCTTTTTTGTTTAATATCCTCCATATTTAAAAAAATACACTTTTAAAACATGAAAATAAAACGTTGAAAACAAAATCACCTCGCTTCATAATTCCGTGTTGTTTAACTTAGGAAAAGCTACCACCACGCACCCACTAATGACCAAGCAGCAGTAATTAATAATGTTTTGCTGACATCATTTGAAGCTGAAGAAATATAAAAATTTATAGACACAGTGGTCAGTACAGTCGAATCAGTTCTCTATCCTGTCAAGTTTCTGAACACTTTTTATCCTACTGATCATCCTCTACCATTCATGCCTCGAACCCACATCCCACATGAAAGTTTTGTGAAACTACGTCAGCTTTTTGGTATAAATTTTGTTATGTTGTTTAGAAAGATTTTTTTATAATTAAATATTTGGGGGGGTGAAAAACGGTTGAAAATTTTGTGGTTAATTATTTGTGTTTAACATCATATTGAGGTACTTGAAACTTCGTTTATCGATCATGAAGGGAGAATGACATAGGACTGGCTTTTTCAGAGCTCTACACCGATGCTGGTACTACACCGGTCTTCTATCCAAACGTAGTATGCAAGCAAATTGTCTTTGTAAAATCGTCTTTTTAACGCTTATGGATCGAGAAAAATGGTAACCTACTTGGTTGGAAATTAAGAATGTGGTTTTTTACACAGGGCCACTTCTTCCAGGGCTCTACGCCAGTGTTGATCATATTCGAATAAAGCCTTGCAAGCTGCTTTGAATGGTTTGTTGTACTACAGCGTTGACAGTTTTAAAAGTTTCAAATGATATTGTACTTCAGATTTCATGTAAATGCAAACAGATGTGGTGCGAGCTCGCTTGGACCACGGTTCGCTAGGAGAACTAACACCGGATCCCTAAATAGTTTAAATCGGCTCCTTTCATCCAACTATTGTATCAACGGGCCCCGGTAAGTCGGCAACGACGTATCGGCTCCCACTAAGTGCCCACCACCACCTCGCCTGAGATGGGCACCCTCGGCACCGTAGGCAAAGGAAGTGGAGGAAAAGAGTGGAGGAGAGGGGGGTGAGTCGTGACGAAAACTTTGTAACAGATCAAAATCCACGCGTGCGAAGCCGCGGGCATCAGCTAGTTTAATATAATAGAATAACAGATAGTGGTTGGAACAATTTTAAAACTATTAAATTACTTTCTACAAAATTTTTAAATTCCATAGGCTATACATAAACTAGTACCAAGTTTAAAACATCCAAAGGCTATACTTACGATAAATAATATAACCACTCATTATCCCCAGATACTCCATGAAAACTGTAACCCAACATTAACGTTTCTACACCTTAATAAAAGATTAATAATTAGCGCTTAATGAGGCTTTCAATTATGGAAAGGAACGAACAATTAAGTTGTAGCCATCGATTAGGCCTTTAGTAGCTTCATTTTTATTGTTTTAGACTGAGGGAAGCTTTTACAGATATTAGTTAGAAAACATTTAAAAATCTTTTAAGCAAAAACAGTTGAATCAAATAAACTTACTATACAGTCTACTTAACACCATTTTGTGTAATCAAAATTTTACTTGTAAGTATTTGTTATTATTATTTATCAAGATATACCGGACATAGATTTCATCTAATATGCAATAGCAAATTATTGACATTAAAAATTGTTAGTAACAGCTGTATTTAAAGTAGAAAATGTTTTTTATTTAGTATATAAGGACATAAAAATAATACTTAATTCAATAGAAGTTAAAAACAAATTCCTACAAATTAAGTTAAATAGTCAACACTCAATTATTCTATTACATACCATTGTTTACAAAAAAGTGTTGCGCTATTTTATACCACACAGTTGGGGCAAAATCTACTTTATCTACGTCTTTAAAATATTCTGCTTCTTAAAGCGTGAATCTAGACAAATATATGTGATTTCAAAGTATAACTAATATCGCGAGCAATGTTATCCCACAATCTATATTGCCTAAATGAAAAATCTCCTTCGGGCATTCTTTTCCCATATTCCGCTTTCAACAATGTTAGGATGTCGTAAAATACGTGACCGTCTCCTGACCTGTTATCTTGCTGACAGCTCAATCAGGGACCTTCAAGACTTCAGCAGACTCGCCCCCGCCCACCCTGTCTCCCTAAATGATGCATTTGCCGATATTGAAGAGTCTCGCAAGAAAGTTTAATATGCATTTTTTGCTATGGACACACTATCGATAAGAAGGAATATGAGTCTCCGTCTTTATCAAATCTGAGTATACCGATAGGTACTATACTTTGCCACACTATACTTACTGTATGTATACCTACTTTTTACTACACTACTGTCTGTGTGTATATACTAAAGCAACATTTTTCGGTTGCAAGAAACTTTAGGATAGTATTACTTAGTATCTTTTAATGACAAGTCAATATAGGGCTTTGAAACAAATAATGCCTTGAATAAAAATATCGACTGCCTTAAGTGGTAGCGCCTTATTATTAATGATTTAACCTACGTTTATAAGATGTATTTTAGTTTTGTCATAAGATGTACAACTGAGGTATTATCACTAAAAGCGAAATAATTATTAATAAGTGACTTCTTTGTACCGTAGTCATCGCCACAAGTCAAGGTGACTGATATTGTTATACTTTTATGTCACAAATGGCAGTCAGTGACGCCATAATGCGTAAGAGCTCTAGTCTCAATTGCCCGTAAAGTAAATTTAAGAAACGTATTCCAAGTGTAAAAATAAAATGCTGGTTCGGTCTTTTTTTAAACAGTATTCCTTACGATACTAATAGGAGGAAAGGAGTTGGTGCGCTATTTTAGACCTCAAACATCCATAGGTACCAACTCTCCTGCCAATCGTGGCAATCTTTCTTCGACTCAGTGCAGGGAAAATAAGACCTCTATCATTGAATGGAAGTTAGCAAAGCAATGATGGGTTCTGGCATAATCACCACGCTGCACTGGCCAAATGTGGTGATCACAAACCCGAGCGATGTTCGAAAATTCAAATCTTTTAGTTGGTGGACCCAGGGATCAAATCCCGATCAAAATCTTAAACCACGAAACCAACAGGGCGTTTTGTCGTGTTCTAAAAATCCTTGTAATTACAAATTATTTATAATCAATCCATTATTAGACTATTAATTAACAGTCTATGTTCGATCGCTACACCATCGCCTGCATAATGTATGCAGCACCTGGTAGTACCCATTGTAACCGCTGCAGCTTTTTGTGCCGTAATCAATACTGTAATAGCAGACTCATAAATAAACTGTTTTCTTGAATTTTCGCCAATGTTATATTGAAATTAAATTTAACTTTATTTTACTTTTCCAAAATTACCTTCTATATGACAAATAACGCCTTAGTCTAGTCGTGACCACAAACGCTGTAAAGTGTTGAAAACGTCGGGAGAAACCAAATTAATATACATATACGATAATTAGTAAACATATACGAGAAAAACTTCTCGGGGTCTTGGGATCGATACCCGGGTCGGGCAAAAAAAATTTCGATTTTTCGGTTCAGTGCTCGGTTTTGCGACCACCATCCCGTATTTGGCAAGCGTGGTGATTATGCCTGTACCTACTTATCTCACGCACAATGCACGCACGTAACATATTATTACTTTTTAAATATCATTGCACACATATAAAGAATAGCATCGCGCTTTCTCTTACTATGGGTGTTATTTAGAAGAAGACTTCTAGCAGCGCTTTTTCACCACCATTATTGGTCAAACTGCGAACACCAACCGCCAATCATGGCGATTATGGCAAAATCCTTCTTTTGTAGAGGCCTGTGTCCAGCTCTGGACTATTATAAGCTGTTGGTGATGATGATGATCTAGTTTTATAAGTTTATTAGGAATTAAAGATAAGTACACGAATTTCACACTCTCTTATAAGTAATGGTCTATAATCATGTCCCGGCTCGGTAAAAGCCTATATAATTGAATTCAAGTTACGATAGCAATGATAGCGTGACCCTAAAACGTCCTATTGTGACGTAAGCGAAGCACCGATCGTGTGACATCTCCGTGAGGGGTGTGTGCATGTGTGCTTGATCGCAATCGGCACAGATATTTCGTAGGGTACAACCTATCTATACTTTTTAAATATCATTGTATGTGTGATATTTTCAGAGAAATAGCGCAAGTGCTTTCGTATCTTCTTTCGTAATGTCTTTTGTCGAAACCTGGGAATTGAACTCAGCACCCCGAGATCTTGGCCTAGTAATTAAACAATTAAGCCCCTAACTAGACCAAGGGGACGTTAGACTAATGGAAAGTTAGATTTTATATAATTCCACTAAAATTTGAATACGTTTGGCGCTAGTTCAGCGTTCAAGGGATCCAAATACGGGTGATTTTGTTTCCAATACCAACCTAGAACGAAATAAGTGTCAAAATTAAGACTACTGAACTGTCATTCATAATTCCTTCCCAGTCACAAGACAATATATTCAAAAGAAGTAACGCTAGTGTACCATCTTTGGTAATATCTAGTTTGCAATGTACAGACACTTTGTTTTCCGTGTTTTATTTTGGTTTAATCGTGGATAGCCAGGGCACGGGCCGTCGCTCCGGTTATTTGCACGCCTCTGTCGGGGTAAGAGGATTACAATTGAAACAAAACATTTGTCTGGACCTCGTTTGCAAGCGTTGTACGTAAATACTAAAAATGTTACCGTAATTCGGCAGTTGGTTAAAAATAGTGCAACGAATTTACATGTACAATGTATGACTAAGTAGGTTAGTTAATTATACTAATGTTGGTTATTTCGAGGTTTTAATTACATATTTGTAAAAACAAAAATTGAATCTAAGAGGTCTTTTCCATAATGTAATTACCGATGTTATTAAATCTAACTACAGAACTTAAGAAGGACAGTGTATCAACCAACTCTGATTGCCACTTAATACTCGTACCTATATTAGAAAATTTAAATCGATTGACAGTTACTTGTCAATCGATTTAATTTTTCTTTAAAACGAAGGGTCAAAACGCAATGCATCAACTATGCTCTTTAACAAAATAGTTATATAGGTATATGCCATTGTAGTTCGGGACCCATATGTTCATATTCATTCATATTCATATTCATTTATTCACTCATAACATAATTAGAACGGCAACAAACATTTAGGTACAAAAGATGGTAAAAGTAATTACATTATGACCTCGACGAGGTATTCGTGAATATAATAGATGTCAATTAGGTAATTATATCACATTAATATTACAATCAAATTGAAAATCATCCAAGTACGAAGTAAGTCACTATGTATTAAATTACAATAATATAATGTCAAATAAAATTAAAAGATGTCAAAGGAAAATTTAATGATTTCAATTGCTAAGTACTTACAATAATGTCAAGGAAATAAAATAAAAATTAAGTGATAATGGTCAGAAGATGTCAAAATATACATTAATGTTCAATTATAATTTATCATTAAAATATTCATTAATAGTATAATATGCCTTCAGAATCAAAAATTTTCTCAATACTATATAAAATTGAGTACCTTGAAGGGCTTTAATACAGCTAGGCAAACTATTATGTACCTTTGATGAATTAATATACGAACGTCCTGTAAAAACTTCGCTTCATATGACATAAAAACATATGAATCAAATGTCCCTGATGAGATACGGCAGCCAGTTCATATTATAAAAACCTCAATAAAATCAGTGAGTAATAATGTGTAGAGACTATGTACTGACTGTTTTAGTCATCGATTCTTTCATGTGGATATTGTCAAGTATTTTTCACTGAAATATTCTTATAGGCTTGTTGTATTCTTACACATATAAGTCAACAATATACGGATCCCGTTTAGTGTTGAGTTCTTAAGTTATTCTTACTACACAGTGTTTTTACGAGTAATAGGTGCAAACAACGAAAACACACATTTCCATGCAACGCTGTCTAACAAAAAGGGAATAAAAAGGTTTTACAGACTAATTTTAACTTTTGTTTGTGATTATGTGAGATTTCATGGCGATCTCTTGTTTATTACGCGTGTGCGTATTTTAACTGTAATATCAGGTTGAGAGCCGTTGTTAGGGCTACTGAAATCATGCATAAATCTTAATGCATTCAAGAAATCCTATTTTTCAAATGCAAAAGTTTAGATATATAAGTTTAGATACGAACGACAATGGGACGAAGGCAGATTAAAGGCTAAAATACCACATGACTGCTTTTCATTAAGGAAAAAGTTACCGAAGGATACGAAGTCGCGAACAACAGCTAGTCTTTTTAATAAGTCGATTTTGTCATGTCACATTGTCATTTCATCATTATCAACTATCGGTATAAAGATTCATCTTCTTTTCAAAAGCGTATTTTACACTTCTACATAATATATTGTCACTCTACCAAAATGGGGCATTATTATTTAATTGAAAACAAAATAATACCCGGATGCATTACTACTATTGTTTCATAATGTGAATTTGTAGTTACCATATCTATTAGTTAGTTCGAAATTTCCAGTAGCAGTCAAATTATACGCTCCCTGTTGTTATACAACGAAGCTATTCATTTCTAAGCGCAGTTAGCCAAGCGTAAAGCGACGTTTGATTTAGTTAACGATACACCATTAATGTGGTTTCGATTAGTAACGTTTTATTACACACATTATGTAAAGATAATCATTGAAATAATTACAAGAGTCAACATTCAATAGAAGTAATATATTAGAAATCTATTAGGCAAGCTGTAAATTTATAAGTTTCAGACTAGGTACTTCTTTGTCTATCTAGAGACCATATGTAACATATTTGAGAAGTTCCTGAATCCGGCGGCTTTGTACGCGTGGGGTTTTCAATTTTAAACTTTCATACGAGAACCATTCTTTTTTTGCGAGGTGATAAGTAGCCTATGTACTATTTCAGTCTATAATCTATCTACTCGTTAAATTTCACTCCGATCCATTTTGCCGTTTTGGTGTGATTGGGTAACAAACATACACATTTTTACATCTACAATATTAGGAAGAAATGTAAGAGTAAGACTGTACTTACCTTCGTGAACGACGATGACAAGAAAAAATATATATTTCGCCATCATCTTTTCTTCTTCTATGGTCGGTGTAGATCAGTTCTTTAAGTAGTATTGTACTAATCAAACAAAATCGCACCTTATATCTACGAGTATCTATAAAGTCCAGATTCATTTATTAACTTTTAAATGGGTTTAAAACTATTTCCCTGCGTAATTAAATTTGAAGCCGACCAGCAATATCGAGCAACGAAACTCAAACAAAACTAGTATTAGCACCAGATTCCATACAGCAGGCAGATTATAGACTTTGGCAGTGGTTCCCAAACTATCAAAATAGTACCCCCTCTTCTGTATAAAGGTTCGAACGATATGTCCATATATTCGTATAATACAAGGAAATAAAAAATTCCTACGCTTTTCCGATTCCTCATTTTCATTAGGATTTACCTGTTATAGCTTTATTTTTATTCACCGAAAATTATTTATCTTGATTCTACATATTTTGAAGCGTTATTTAGACTTATACATAATCTTTACGCTTATAGCAACCAAACAATTTTAGACCTTAGCTACGAGACCTTTGGCCTTATGTAAACATTCCTCCGTGATATCTTGTTGTTTTGCATTTCAGAAACGTAGAAAAAATATATTTAAAAATCATATACATTCTTATTTAACAGAAGAAGTGTACGTACAACCAGACACACTGTGTTCTGCACAAAAATAAACTAAGTACTTATTTTTACGTCACGATCAAAAAACTACTATTTTATTTTATCAACGCCGTATTATTTTGTCACAATAGTTACTATTTATAGGCGCCTTCCACAGTTTGAAAACCACTGTTTTATAAAGCCAAAATCCCTATCAAGACACTTTCGTGCTATTCCACAAACGAATAGGCGGTTCTATTAACGGTATCAAAGGTTTGCAAGGTAGTTGTTTAGTTCTCTTAGTAACAGAATACCTAAATACTTCACTTTTGAAAGGCTTTTAAAATCCTTTATTAATATTAAGCACCAACAGTTTTCATATAGTAATTTTTCTTGTAATCATGACTTGCTAGTTGGAAAAACTGATAAAACTCTCATAATACAGTCACATTATAAAATTATTATTTGAATTTCAGAATTATGATTAAATTTATAGGATAAAATGTAAATAAAGTAACAGCCTGTAACCATCCCACTGTATAGAAATCCAACATTTAAACATAAGTTTGTGGTAACAACGATGAGTAGAATGGTCAGTGGGATTCATAAGATACTTCGAAGATAAATACTTTGTTTAGCAAATAATGGCGATAGTTCAAAGTATTCTTCCAAATATACACCACACGTTATCACTATATCACACACGAAAATTACTGGTATCTTAATTAAAATAAAAGTCACCTGTGTTTCGTTTAAACCGCAGTTTGCACAGATGCCACCCAGATACTCGAATGACATTGGTCTGACATCAATTTATGCTTATCAACCTATTAATAACGCCCCGTCTAGTGGTTTAAATACCGGCCGAAGACCACGGGGTCCCGGGTTCGATTCCCGGGTCGGACAACAAGAGTGGTCCACCCTGGGCAACGGTATCTTTGGTTTTATAACCAATGATGACGGCTAACAGATCCCTCTGCGGTGGTAGGCTTCGTAAAAGGCCGCCTGGATGCTACCACCCTCCTGCCGGAGTCCAGCGCCAAACAGATTTTCTGTGTTCCGCTGGTGTGTGCAATGGGAGAACCAGTACCTCTGGGTAAGCTCGCTCCATCTTAGGCTTCTTCTTAACCGTATGGTTATGTATGTAGTCAAGAGCAAGCCAACCCAACATTGCTCGGATTTGTGATCACCAACCCGCACTTGGCAAGCGTAGTGATTACCTATGCCAGTACCCATCATTGCTGCGGTAACTTGAATTCAATGATTCTGCAGCGGGATGATTATAGGCTGTTCCTAATATAATAAGTAATATCCTATTAATTGTCGCGAAAACACAATTAGATTTAGCCTCCAGCTTAGAAACCACTAGAATAATAATAGAATCAGTTATTTGCCTTGCAAGGAGAAAAGGACAGAACAAAACCAGGGCCCGAATCTGTTAATGAAACCGAAAAGATTGTTCAATTAGCTAAGTGTTATATTTAAATAGCTTTTTTCCGTGATTTCGTACTTGTTAAAGTTTGAACCTGATGTTGTCCCAAGAGAATCATAGACTTTTTTGGGTTAAAAATTAGGTTGCCTATTTTCATTCAGAGCCGTTCAATCGTTTTTCTTGGAAGAGTAACAAATATCCGTATATCCTCAGAAACTTACACATTTAAAATATTAGTAAGATCATTCACTTTCATAATATTTCTACGATAAGATACTTAGATTGAGTAGAGAAGAAGCCTTTTAAAACTGTCCATTCATATAAATGTATTGCGTTTTGCATAAAACTGCTTTTGCCTACTCTAAACCAACCTTATGGATACCAGAAAGTCTTTTAAGTTATGAAATGTTCAATTTTAAAACACACACCTTGTGTCTGCGTATCAATTGCCTCATGAAATCAGAGAACTAGAATAGTTTTTAGCTGTCTCTATAGCACTAATCGGCATCGTTAAAAAAGTTTATATTTATTTGATAGAAATAAAGGGATTTATTACCAAAAAAAGTTAAAAAATTACTAATGCTTTTATTTAGGACTTATAATAAAGGCTATCTTAATGAAACGCTGGTTCTGGTGTTACTGACATTATATTATGTAAAACAAAGTTAATACAAAAACAGTATAAAAAGTAGTAAAACCACAAACAATTCTAAAAAGTGCAAATATATTACATCAAATAGTATGTGCATCCTGCAAAGCTATAGTAAATTCAGAATCCAAACGCGAATCCATCGGTTTCCTTATTGGCTCTACCATCATTCGAACCTGGTCTCCCTATGCGAATTATTGCACTACTGAGTTTAAAAATAATCGCTTGATTATGACTGGTGCAATAACCTATTGTTTCTAATGCTTGTTGGATTACGCGCTCAGGTGGACACTAATACGGGTTATGGGTTCCATTCCCGGCCTATCTCGCGTGGGCGTCGAGTTTATATTGAGGGTGAATGTTAGGTTAAGTGATTACACAATTCGGGAATTAGTTCTGGGATATCTCACTCCGGATGGATCATATCTTAATCTATATTGGGTGAGCAAAATGGCTCTCAATGTTTGAAGTTACTGAAATCACAAAAGTCTGAATTATTGAATTGTCAATGAAATTACGAGTAGAATGAATATTTTGTATGTCACCATAGTAACGACCTATACATATAATCATCCCAGTGCAGGGCAAAGGCCTCCATCGGGTACAGGCATAATAAACACTCCAAATGCGGGTTGGTGATCACAAACCCGCATTTGGAGTGGAAAATTCGAAACTTTTTGTTGCCCGACCCGGGAATCGAGCCCGGGACCTCCGAGATCTTGGTCTGGTATTTAAACGACTAGACCATCGGGCTTATGTTATCATAGATATGCTTTAACAATATTTTCTGTCGTTCAGCTCAGCATCAAGTAATCAAGGTTTGTTCAGTATTTTTTTAGAAATGATTCAAGAAAGTCATTAGAGGGACTTTAATTATTTGTACTGCTTGTCTAAAATATAATAAGAACACCTCTTTTCATCCTATGGGTGTGAAGAAGAAACTAAAGGAGTACTGCCAGAAGTTGACCAGTCTTTTCTCACCGTTAACCTTTCGATCGCCAACTCGCCAGCAAACTGAACCATTGACTCCAAATGTCGCTTTTTTATTAAAGTTCAAAGCTAAAAATATGCGCAACTGTGACCTTATTTACCGGAATGTAACTAATGTAGTTTACCCTAGCTGGAAGGCTGCGGCAAACCAAATATTGTGTTTGCTTTAAATGTCTTTCATTGATTGCCAGATAGCAACCGCCTACATAGATATTCCGTTTTTTTACGTTTGTAGGCTTTGTATGTTGTACACATTTTGTTTCCTATGGCAACACAAATGTTAAAATTTCTTGAAATTTTCAAATGTACTAGCAATTGTAACAAACCCCCCCTTGTTTTTAAGAGTTAAAAACTTACAAAATACACCCTATTGAATAAACAATTAAATTATTTGGCAGTGTGATCGTCTAGATATAATAGTAGGACCGTACGTTGTGTGAGAGTAGTAAGCCTGATTCTTTTAGAGGTACGTAGATGTTCAATTAGATATTCTTCAAGAGTTTAATCTGAATTGTTATACAACCCGGCATCGACTGAACCTACAGACATTTACCTAATATAATTATTTGATGTTATTTAATTTTACAACTTAATGAATAATCCACCAAAGTAGAAAACTACTAGATTAAGCTAAAATCCTTGCGTTGGGCTACTTTGAAAGAGTTTTAAACCATACTCCAACAGTAAAACAAACCTAATCCGAAAATACCGATTACTCCTTTAAATCAACCTAATCAGATGGGTTTCAATTAATTTAAATAAATTCAGTCTGAACGAACCGGAAAGAATTAATTAAACATTGTTTCAAATTCAAATCCTGTTTTGATTCAAACTAATCCAAAAATACCGAACACTCCTTTAAAGGTCCATAATGAAATCAGTGGTCGACCTTAAAAGCCCTCGGCATTATCACATCAGCTCGGATCAAGAAGACTTAATTAATTGAAACAAACTCAAAATCCTACAGTAATACAAACAAATCCGAAAATACCGAACACTCCTTTAAAGGTCCATAATGAAAGCAGTGGTCGACCTTAAAAGCCCTCGGCATTATCACATCAGTATGGATTAAGAGGATTTAATTAAACGGGAAAAATTCAGGATCCTACAGTAATTTGAACTAATCTGAAAATACCGAACACTCCTTTAAAGGTCCATAATGAAAGCAGTGGTACGACCTTAAAAGCCCTCGGCATTATCACATCAACCCAGATTAAGGGGATATTAACAACTTGAACAAGTTCAGACTGAACCAATCAGAAGGAATTCACATAAATATAACTATTTTAAAATTAGATCCTACAGTAATTCAAACTAATCTGAAAATACCGAACACTCCTTTAAAGGTCCATAATGAAATCAGTGGTCGACCTTAAAAGCCCTCGGCATTATCACATCAGCTCGGATTAGGAGGATTTTAATTAAATAATAAAATTTAGAAGGAACCCATCGGAAGTAATTTAAAAAAAGTACTATTCTAAACTTAGATCCTACAGTAATTCAAACTAATCTAAAAATACCGAACACTCCTTTAAAGGTCCATAATGAAATCAGTGGTCGACCTTAAAAGCCCTCGGCATTATCACATCAGCTCGGATTAGGAGGATTTTAATTAATTAATAATAAAATTAACATAAAAATTTACTTTGGTAGACTATTCAAAATTATCCGGCATGAAATTTAATAAGTATTTTATAAAATGTTAACATAATTAATAAACAAAATCACACTACATTCCAGTCTCAGTCTTTTGATTAAATGGTATAATAAGATCTAATAACCTAATGATAGATGTCTAAAAATAGCTCAATTAATAACCTTTAATTAGGCCAATTTGACAAATTTAAATTAATGAAATAACTTTCAGAGTGAGGAAATCTATATACTTCTAGGATTCTATGAGCATGGTTCTCCATCTTATGCCCTAATAAATTCATTGAAAGTTATTAAAATTAAGAACCATTTAATTTTAATATAAAAATTAATTGCCGTTTGGCTCCCTTGACTACTCATATTCTGGTAAATTAGAGACAATCTTACATGAGTATATAACCTGTTATTAAACTGTCAATCTACAAATTACAAACTACTCATAAAAAAATATAAAATAAATCATTTGAAATAGGTTTACATCTAGTACAAATTGGAATCATTGAATTTAACTATATAATTCATACAAAATATGATTAGCAGTCAAGCTATGTGTGCTTTATTTGTATTCTGGTTAAGCTAAAACAAGAAGGTATTTAATCTGAAATAAAATTCTTGGAAATTTTGAATAATTTAAAGCTAATTAACAATTGAAATCAAATTACTATATTTCACATAAAATCTGAATAGCGGATAAGATAATTTATTTGTATTTTGTTAAGTCTAAAACAGGCATCTATCTAATTTGTTATATTATATGCTATGTAATTCATGAATTATATAGATATTATAAGGAAGAGGCAAATTCAACCATGTGAATGCCCGGTCTGTAGTGTGACAGAAAGAGAAACAAAGAGAAACTCTGAGTAGCCCCGAGACTTGTGACTCGGGTGTAGGTTTAAGGGCCCTTTACGATATCAACACTCACCTTCACTACTCGTGTTTCTCTCTCTTCCCAATCAAATCTGGTATGAATCTGCAAAGGCAGATTTAGGTACTTGATGAGATTAGGTACACAACTTTCAGACCAAATTCTTTCAACAAGTTATAGATTGATTCTGCTGGTATATTTTTCACTCCCACTCTTACAGCTTAATGACTAACTACATAACTATTTTATGTTAATTCATTTAGAAGATTATCATATTATTTGATTTGTTTCAAAAATATCAATATTAATTTTATCAGAAAATGACCTACTTCCCAATAAATTAACAATTGAAAGCAATTAATATTCTCATATATGATATGAGTAGCGGTTAAGATAACTTTACTTATATTTTCCCAAGTCTAAAACAAATATGTATGTAATCTATTATACATCTCAGTCAAACTGCTAATTGCCTATTATCAGAAAATAACTCAAAATTCTTAAAACTCACTTATTGTTTTGCATTTAGAGATGCTTTAATTAGTAAGTATGTTCAAAGATCTTATTGTTTTGCATTTAGAGATGCTTTAATTAGTAAGTATGTTCAAAGATAGTTGCTTTAAAGTTTGTGACAGTTAATGAATAAGATTATAGCTTTTTTACCTGTAGTATAAAAAACACAAGATAATAACTATAATTTAAGCCTTAACTTAAAATATTATAAGATCAAACTTTATCTGCCTTCTTGATTCCGGCTATTACAAAATAAATATTATAATGTTGAAGTAAATAGATAAAATTTAAATAATAGTCTTTCTAACTAAACAGGAATGGTTCAAACAATTGCATATTATTTAGAGCCAGATAACATTTGTGTAAGTGATTTAATTGTTATTAATTTTCTAAAAAAGGTTAAAGTCATGGACATTTGTTGGGTTCTATGGATTTTAATAGAAATAAGATAAACCTCACAGGTCTTGATTGAGAACAACTTTGCAAAAGTTTCATAGAAGTTGTTATAGATTGCTAAGATAGTTGGCATTGAATTGGTAATCTTACAATTGTACTAAAATCACTCACCATTAACATCCTGGCATACCTTTTCCCTAAGCATCGCTGACTCTTATGTACTTTCTTACCAGGACTTCTTTTACACTTCCTAAACTAGGAAAGTACGCAAGGCTCTTCAATTTCTATGCTAGCTTGCATATAACAACTATAAAATTATAATTCAAGGTTGCTGAAACCTTTTAACTAGCCTTGTAATTGATAAAAATCATATCGCACTTATTATTACAATATCTCAAACAATTTATCCTGACTCGACAATCACATAGTTTTCTCACAAACTTCCACTATTGGCGCAATTTCCAGCGCGTCCCTTTGAAGACGTCAAAACCAAAGAGTATGTAAGTCAAAGCTGTCAAACCGGCGCGGCGGTCCTTGGATTCGTCCATTGAGCCAAAAACCAAAGTATACACACATTCGAAAAACTATTTCTTAATTTACTGTATTTTGATTTTATGTATTATTAGTACATTGTTTAGTTATTCTACTGCATTATGATTTTCTAAAATAGTATCTATTAGTGAACTGTGGCAAATGTACTAGATGTAGACGAATTTATTTATTACGTTGGTTATAAAACAAAACATCTAAAGGTTTTTTTTTTTCACCATTTCTCATATCAGAACAGGTTGGGTTGTTACACAATGAACTTCAATCCTTGACAATATTATGAATGCGTAAGTATATTTGTTTGTATGTTACGCTTCAACATCTAAGTCTAAACTACTGAACCGATTTAGCCGCAGAACCGACATTCGCTGGGGTAAACGAGTTCTTGAGTGGAGACCGCGTCTCGGCAAACGTAGTGTGGGACGCACTCAGGCCAGGTGGAGTGATGATTTGCGCAAGGTGGCTGGCAGGAGCTGGATGCGAGAAGCCGAGGACCTGTGATCACGGAAAGGTAAATGTTCAGAGCCAATTCGATCTACCCTCCGTCGTTGTATTTTATAAACAGAGGTATTAGTATCGAGTGTGATGAAAAACGTCACTTCTACCGTGATCATGGCGCTTGCAACAGTGCCGAAATACCGGGAACTCGTTACATGGTATAAAAATTCCGAATCAATTAACTCTAGTAATATCTTAATATCTCTGTTAATTAATTACCCTACCCATAATGTCGGCTGTATCATAACATTGTATCCATAACTCTATTTCGATAACTCAAACCTGTTACGCCCGAACTAGATTAAACCAGTTCAAGTCTCACATCGATTTGTTTAATCGAATCCAAATCGATTGATAATCGCACTCGGATAATGGAGTCGAGTGGATTACGATTATCGCATGAGGGGATCCTTAGTGAGTTGGAGCTTAATAGATTGGTAGATTCTGTACCAATGAGTACCAATTTCCCGTTGAGATTGAACTGTATGAAATTTGGCAAATAATAGTTGTATACTTCAAGTATAAGAAAATATTCTAAAAAATATACTTATCTACTGGTAAGACATGTGACAGAGGTATATAGACCTATCAGGCAATACCCAATACCTCCACTGTAATGTATATGATGCTGGCCACATTTCTTCAAGTAACCCTTTTTAAACGCCCTGATGTTTATTCTAGTGATTTAGTACCGGGCCAAGATCTGGCCGGGGCTTTGCGTTTGATCCCCGGGTCGGGCAACAAGAATTATGAATTTTCGAACAACGGGTTTGTAATTACCAACACCTGTGATTATGTCTGTGCATGTCTACAAAAAAAACACATAGCTGTTTTACAATGATGGCAACTTGAATTCAATGATGGCGGCCTTTACCCTGTAGTGGGATTAGGCCTTTACTGTACCCTTTTTAAAGAGAGCCTCTTAACAAAAAGACTCTTTCCATTCCTCCTTTTTAAGGTTCCGTTATCAATGCGCTTATAAGCAGAGAGGACCAAAAACTGTCTCAAAACTATATGTATACTCGTACTTAACACACGAACGGATTTCTCATATACAGGTCTAATGATAATCGTATCTTCCAACTAATTAATTAGACATAAAAGCAATTATTTTGGGATAAGCAAGGAAGGTGAAGCCTGCCCTGAATTAATCGCCGAGTGACCCCCAATCTGCATAATCTGTGAGATTATGGTAAATACTGATCCCATCTAACTGTGCCCTTTTCTTATATTTGGGTTGTTAATTTTACTTACAAATTTTTAAGTCAACTGAATCCTTGAATAGATCTTTTGAAATCCTCGAATCGAATTATTAAAAATAGTGTTTAGGAATATCATCATCCTCTCTCCAGGGTATATCAGTCCACTGCTGGACACTGCCTTATGAAATAGGCTTTGGCCGACGGGTTAGGGACCGCAACTAGCCCACATTTGTCCCGCAGCAGTGGTAGGTTTAAATATTGGGAAGTGTAAAAGCGCCTCCAGGGGCCTATTTGCAAAAATTAAACGGATTTTTCTGATTTTACAATTTGACCAAGTCACCTTGTGACAATTTTCATTTACTTAGTCGCCTCATACGATGAAAATGTGGACAACACCGCATGCATTTTTCTGATCCCAAAATACGTAGCTATTCAAAGCTTGTTTTGGAAATTATTAGAAACAAAACAGATACTTGTTGTATCTGTTTTCTTCCTACACGATCAGACAGATCCGAGACAATATGGAAAAATGTTTTTTTCTACATTGACCCGTCCGGGTATCGAACCTGGGACCACGGAGCTGGTGACATCTTGGTCATTAAGAGTACATACTTAGTTTTTAAGGAGCACTAGGAATCTAAGATTTTGGTTGGTCATATTAAAATTTTACAGTAAAACAGTTTTACATACATATTTGAAATGCGGCTAACATTATTTCTTCATATAGTTGCAAAAACTCAAAATTATGTCATTTATAAACCTATATTATTTGGATGAACCCCGAACCGTCATTAATAGTGATATATTTGGGCTTTACGCCTGACCCAAATGTACAGGGTCATTATGTGGGATCTGAACTAAGACATAGTGATAATTAATGAAGATGAAACATTCATCCAGTGAATCAATATTATTTTTGTTGTTCATTCCCGAGATTGATGTGGTATTATTGGCATAATGGCGTCTCTACGTCTGATGTCTCCATTGGAATCAATGTTTCCTTCAATCTAAATTCTGTTTCTTAAATTTACGCGAATAGTACACATTGAAATTAAAGATTTAAATATAAATTTAACTCAAGGATTTGCATATAAGTACGTAGGAGTAACTAAACTCAATGAAAGAACACGGATTAAAGAGAACCATTATAGATCCATAATAAAGAAAATCACTACGTAACTAGGATGACACGTGAAGCTAAAGAAATTAAGAAACATCCTAACTTCAATAGAGAAGATGGTTAGAAATACCAACTGCTTGGGAATGCGGTAATCTATTATGTGAAATTCTAATGTGACAGTGTTAATTACCAAACTCCTATAAAACGGTTCAACTGTTTTTTATAAAAACAATATTTAGCTACATTCGTCAATTCTGAGAATAAGTCCTAAACTATTCTTCATACTCCTCAGTGATACGAGTGGCCCACCACACCGGTCGGACAGATTTTAAATTAAAAATTTAATCTCATGCAACTCTTCCAAAACGGATCAACAGATTCATGAAATCATTTGTGTATGTATACCCAGTAGGTCTGAGCATAGATCGTAAACTTCCCAGAAAAAAGTACGGTTCTCGATCTGATTCGACGCGTCAAAAGTCGCGGACAAACGCCAGTATGTTTATACAGCTGAAATTTTAATCACGATCCAAATTTTAGACAAAAAATAAAAGAAGTATTTTTTTCTTTTGGTGTAGCCCTGTACAAAAAGGTGTAGGTAGATAAAGCACTTAGAAAATGTCCTCCAAAAATCTAAAATTTATGATACGGCCTCCTCCTAGCAACACTTTTTTTACGCGATGCGCATCTCATTGATTCAATTTTTCCTTCTTACCTTAACAGGCTTAGAACCGTTAAAATTGAAAACTATCTAATTCATTCATCGTATTTAGAGCCCATTTCTGAATGAGAAAGTTCTCATTCAGAAATGGGCTCTAAATACGATACTTAACGCCCTTAAAAAATGATGACGATGGTGAAAAAGTCATCTTGTATAAAACCTTTTTCTTAAATACACGAATTGTGAAGCTGTTGGTTTTGTAAAAAAGTATTCAAGAAGTAATCTGAAGGTATAAGTCCGCTTGCTTCTCGGAATCTTACTCTCGCACTCCTCGCAAGATACGCCGAGTCAGTAATGGCAATCGCCTCTTGCGATGTTTACTGCTGATTGCGCACCGCGCTGGGTGTGCATTAGCTTTGTCTGCTATCGACTGTCAGCTCGGCACTTTGGATGCCATAAATAGTATACCTACGCTACTTTACCTTTAAACAGATTTGATAGCAAAAAATATCTGTAGCTAAGTGTCCAATAGAATACCTTTGAAATTTAACCTTTAAGCAGATTTGATAGGAGCAAAATCTGTGTTATTTTATAAAAATCAGTTAAATGTCTTTCGGTTAGTAACATTAACAATCGGTTAAGATAAAACAACTTTTGTTCGGGTTTTGAACTATTTTTAAACTGTTTGGAGACTGTTTTTAAGCAAAAGGTTAAAGTGCAGGTGTAGGGAACTTCTGAAAGAAATATTTTTCAATCAGTTAAAATAAAGAGCTTTAAAAGCGATAGAGCAGTCGCCGTTAAGCGAAGGCTGAGGGTTCCACTCCCAACTTAGACAGTCAAAAATACTTGATTTAAGGAATTGCAATTTCAAATATTTCTAAACAGTTTCAAAAGCTTGAGCTTATTTGTATAAAAACCTTCCATACGTTTGGAAGTACCCACTAACCGAAAACATTGATCAAAATCCGCTAGCTAACAGCGTGAAGCCTTCAATAAATTTGTCGACACACAAAACTAATGGATACTTAGCTCATTGATTAGAACTGCCCCTAGTAAGCAGGAGTGGGTTCAAGTCCCACCTCAGGCCGTCGAGATTTTTATTCAAAGAATTGTATTTACAATTTAATTGCTCAAAAAACATGTATAACCTGAGTAAAGTTTTATTTCTAAAACTGATTCCCATCAAACACATATCGATCTTAATCTGACACAAAAAAATATTTTGTTTGAATCTCCACTTCGTACTTTATAAATACCTTTCCACGGCCAAGAATATCACCATAAAATAGATGCCGAAGACCATTGAAACATTAATGTGACGCAACTACCTGTCTATACCTAATGAAATGCCCAGACATACGGCCGGCCTAACCTGAGCTATCTAACTTCAATGAAACACCCTCGTGACGTTCATGCTGCTGTAAACGGAGGGAGGGTAGGGAGCTCTTCACTGGCTGGTATTGCCAGGTCACCGCATCAATACCCTATTTATACTGCAATATCGATCGTATCAGCAGCCTACCTTGTCCTACCTAATTGGATAAAAGGCTGAAGTACTTGGAAATGGATGACAAAGGGTGCATATGTATTTTCTTCATTCTATAATTCATTAGATTCTTTGATGTCCATAATGTGGTTTGAACCCTGTACTCTTAGAGTTAACGCTGAACGGAGTTATTGTGACATGCATCAAACCTCAAAGTGAAAAAGTAAAGTAGCAGTCTATAATCATTCCTCTGCAGGGCAAAGAGCTCCATCATTGAATTTAAGTTACCACACCAATGATGGGTACAGGCATAATCACAGCGCTTGCCAAATGCGGGTCGGTGATCACAGATGCGATGCTCAGTCATGGCTCGAGGTAGCTGTTAAATATATGTACTTAATCTATACTAATATTATAAAGCTGAAGAGTTTGTTTGTTTGTTTGAACGCGCTAATCTCAGGAAGTACTGTACCTCTAGCACAAAAAACTATCTAATCTAACTATCGTTTGCGTATTTGCTTACTATTCTATTATTTGCTTTTTTTTTGTAGTTCTCGTTTTATCCGCGCGAGCGCTGTTTAAGTTTTCATTCTAAATATTTCGATGGCGATACGAACACGCAAACGTTTCGAATTCGATAGTTTTTTGTGCTAGAGGTACTGGACCGATTTGAAAAATTATTTTTGTGATAGATAGTCGATTAATCGAGGAAGGCTTTAGGCTATATAACATTACGCTGCGACTAATAAGAGCGAAGCATGAGTGAAAAATGTTGCAAAAATAATCACGAACATAACGGAAATTGACGCGGACGAAGTTATCAGCTATCCTATTGTCTCACAGAAGGCATTTTCAGAAATCCCTGCATAAAACTAACGTCTTATCATTTACAACATCGTCAGGAACGTCCCAACAATACGAGAACTCAGACTAAACTTAAAACTAGTTTGCGTATATACTAGAACCCTGTAAAAAACAAGATTAATAGTCCGTCATAGTAAGACCCAAGTTCTGAATTCAAAAGACCTTTTATTAATCAAAAGGATTATCTATAGCACACTCGATAAACATAACAATGTACAAAACTTTTTTATCACCATCTAAATGGCCACTTGATGTGTTAATGTGGTCCTTAATTAAACAAACTTTGTAAATAGGCGTAAGATCCAATCAAGTGCGGTTGCGGGTCTCTCAATCAAATCCGAAAGCGAATAGCCGACTCAATAACCAAACACATCGCCTGTTCAGCGATGTAGTTGTCTGTTATAATGGAGTGATTGATCGCAGATACCATTTGTAGGTGATAATTCAGTAGATTATTTGGAGTCTTGTTTATCAACACCAGCCTATTTCAGTCCACTAAAAGATACGGGCCTCTCTTACGGCCATTTCCAATAACCTATCTATCTTCAGTTTTGACATATCGGAGATAGAAAACCACTTCTGTCTTTGTTTCTCTGGACGGCAAAAACAGAGATAAAACTGTTTCCTATCTACGATATGCCAAAACTGAAGAAAGATAGGTTATTGGAACCGGCCGTAAGTAGTATTTGGCCATACTCGCTACGCTTGGAGGACAGCTTGGCGATCGCAGTTAGAGAAGACTGTTCTGGTTGTCTTAGCCTTTGCAGATGCAGTAGCCTTTTTGCCGCCTAAAAAAGGTGGGATATTCTTTTAATATGCACCAACGACTAGGCACCAAAAAACCCATTTTCTCGTAATAATGTAACGCAAATCTTCAGAACTGAACACAATGCACAAAGATTTTAGTACCGCTTCCCAAAATAGATCTGAAGATGAAATTGAAGACGACGAAAATCAGGTCGAATGCCGAAGTTATTAAATATTCTTTACACTCGAACTTTTTGACCATGTCGTACGAACAATAGTTTTAATCCATTTGAGAAATCAAAAATTATTGCATTGAAATAGCTAAAATGTCTATGATACTTGCATAATACTTACGTTTCTACGTTGTAAAAATACAAATTTTGTAAAAATGATTCAAAAGTTCCAAAAGGCCGGTTATTTCAATTTTGAGTTAAAATGTGAGCTACTAATATTCTAAACTGGCGCATTATAAATTGGAACAAAGTAACACTTGTGCAAAGAATACCGACCATAACAATTAGACTAAGCACTTCTAATTCAAACAGTGGTACAAAATGTGTTATGAACGTTAAATATTCACAAACTAAGGATAAGCATTGAATGAATACCAATAAATAACAACATGTAATAAAAATAACCGTAGATAAGGTAGATAGCTAAACACTTTATTGCACACAACACAAAGCTATGAAATAACACAAAAATACCTTAATGTGGCGGTCTTGTCGGTTAAAGCGATCTCTTCCAACCAACCGTTGGGTATAGTAAATTATGTATGAGAGAAGTAGTTAGACTAACGCGCATCTGCTTTTACAAGTCCAGCTGGACAAAAGGCCTCACGAAACACCATAACCACTTACTCAAGTATATTAGGGGTTAAAGTATGAAATTGCCGTTTTGTATGGACGAAATCGAGAAAAATCATTTTTCCATACTAACATTTTTTAGTTTTTTTAAAAACGCCTAAACCGTTTTCGATGCAATTAAAGGTGAAAGTTAGATGGTTATAAAGCTACGCATTATAGTATTAAAATTTCTGAAAATCAAAGTATATAATACAAATATACTTCATTGAAGCTAGAAGGTCAGCTGACACATTGTAAGGGGTCTTTTCAACGATTTCTTTTGAAGTAATAGGCTTAGGCACTAGTATTGCATTTTTTTTTTAAGTCAAAGTTACTTTATTTAGTTTTTGATGCAACACAAAAAGAATTACGCAATAATATGACTATATTTAAGAGCTATAAACAAAATAAAAAGTGGGAAAATAATCGGCAATTTCATACTTTATCCCCTATTATTATTTTTTACTTTCTTGTTGCAGTTTTCACACTTTCAGTTTTTACAGTAACTCTAGACCGATAAACTTCCTGTACATAGTTTAATGACTGACCCAACATCACCGACTTGCTCTTTGAACGCTCGTATTGCGAATAGTTTTGACACCTCAACTTTGACACTTCACTGAGCAACGATCGGTTCCGGGAATACCCGCGGGCATCATACAACTGTTAAAGCTATCCAGTTATTGAAAAAAGTTGCAGAACATGCGTTTTAAAATAAAACCGGGTCATTGAGTCAAAATGATAAATAGGTTTTTTTATTACGTACTATAAATAGACGAAAGTCAAACGTTTTTTTCTTAAACAAACAACGTAGGTTTTGGGCAAAAAAATTTAGAGATTGAAGATTATTTTCTTTACTTTTAGATTGTAATCTTAGTTTTTAACGAATGAGTTTCACGATAAACATCAGACAATATTTTAATTGTTTACTAAAAAATATGTAACATTGTGTTATTTAATTCGGGGTTTATACCATGTACCTTATTTATTATGAGTTTCCGATATTTCGGCACTGTTGCAAGCGCCATGATCACGGGAGAACTCATCAGAACTCATCTGAAAGTTTAAATCAGTATATGTAACATTGTGTTGTGATATCGTACCTAAGTACTCGATACTTCTAACTGTGCAAATATCTTTATACGTGCTGCAATTGATAGGATTTTATGGAAGAGGAAAACATACTGCGCCGAACCCAGATGACACGGGAACAGGACAAGTGAATGAATGATAATGATGCGCCAGCCTCGATAACCTTGATGTTTTGTTTATATTTACTAACATTAGCCTTTTAAGTTCAATTGTTACTAATGCCAATATGGACCGCTATCTGAAATGAAAAACTTTAAACTTCATCAACTAAATAATAAATGTTCCAGCATCCAAATCAATTTCACTTCAAACGAATGTTCTATTGATAGAAAAAAAACACTTATCCACATAATTCAATTAACGAGTACTACATGGAGGAAGTAACCACACAATACGGTTCCCACTTCAAAGACCTATCCGATGTGCTCATTTAATTAAACGTGCAAACAAAGTAACTTCGCTAATTACTGCCGAACTACAACACGAGTTCGGTTGAGCCGACTAGGGCAGCCGCACAACTTGACAGCGGATATCGATAAAACTTAACTTTGGTGTGCAGTGTGCCCGTCTATTTGAGGCGAGTTTATCGATAGATGTCAATGAATGGAAATAGATAGACATGATTTCATTACCATATATCAGTATTTACATATCTCTCTTGTTATGTTTATTAGTTTTATTTTTAACTGGTTGTTGCCCGCGACTTTGTACGCGTGGAATTTGGAATTTCTTTATAGTATATTGATCCCACGGGAACCGTACCTTTTCCCGTGATGAAAAATAACCTATTTGTTATTCCAGTCAATAAACTAACACCGTGCCAAATTTCATTCAGATCCGTCGGATCGTTTCAGCGTGACAGAGTAACAAACATGCATACATTGTTACAAAATTTCGCGTTTATAATATAAATAGGATAGATTTTAAAGAAAATTTGTAGTGTTTACACATTCTGTGAATAGTTCGTAAAGTTTTTCTTTAATTTGTTTCAAGGAATTTTAAAACAATACATGTAATATGGAAATTAATAGCTGTGAAAAAAGTAAGTAATACTTTATTTGATATTTTAGCAACTTAATTGCACTTATAATATCAGTATATAAACTTGAAAAATTTTTCAAGTTTATTTACTAAAGTAAGTAATATACGGAAATAGCATTTCCTAGAAAACAAACTGACTTATTTTTTTCTGTCCTTGAAGTAAAATCGATAACTAACGTCTTCATTAACAATAACTCACGCTTGAACTAGCTACCTATGCAGTCCATCCATTTCACTGATGTTTTAGCATCGTCTGCCATCATTCACTGCACAGAACTCTCCAAAGAGAAGAGGAATTCGTTAAAATCACCACGCTTGGCAGGCGAGTCGGCGATTCCAATTTGGTTAAGCCTCTTGCGACATGGGAACATGACTGCAATATTTAATAATAAACTACTGAGACTTATAAATGTAGGAATGCAAATGGCAGCCGTAGAAGTTGCTGCATTTCGTACTTACCTACCAATTACTGATGTAGTGAGTGATTTCTACGGGGACTTGATTAGGGCGTTAGGTTTCTAGGCGGGGCAATCGTGAGCGCCCCAGAAGCCTACGTTATGAGTGGCCTGCTATTACCGAAATGTCGGTGACACCAAAGGTATTGTTAATACGAGTCGATTATATAAGTCTCATAATTCAAGTATATTTCGTTTAAATGCAAGTCAAATCCGTTAGAAAATCAACCATCATTTCAACCTACCCTAACTAATATCTAAGTATTTGTGTTTCATTGTCTGCACCAAAATTTTAAAGCTCTTAATTTTTCATCGCTGCCTTTAGTTTCGTTCTTTTTTCGAACTAGTACGTACAAAGTACAAACAGCGTCGTTCAAGACTTGTCATTAAAGTATATCGATATAAGTCCATAGTGGTCGATGCATCATTAAGCGAACCTACCCGGGCGCGATGCCTCACGTCTGGTCACGCGTCACAGCATTCAGGTGCGCGATCCCGCCCAGACGACCGGAAACAGCTTTAGAAAAGGAAAAAATTTAAAATTTGCTTCCGGAAATACGGAATTCAAAAGGATTGTGCTTTTATAAATCGAACTATAGTGCTGTTATTCATGTCAACTTCTAAAAAAACTACACGTAGTCTGAAATCAAAGAAGTGATATATTTTTCAGGGTTTTACTCGTTATATTGTAATGCTTTTATTTATTAAGATAATTATTTTGGATATTACTAAATATCATGACAATAATTTAAAAGCTTTTTTATATATTTCTTTAGTAGGTTGAAAGTAGGTACATAGCTAATAACATAACCTTAAAGAACTTGAATAAATAAATTGACAAATATGTAATATCTATCGTTCATTAGAAGAACGTACAGCCGATTAGCGACATGTCGTGGATTCAAATCTAAATACCTGAGAAAGACGAAAATATTCCTCATAAACAATACATTTGTTAAAAAATTTATGAAAAATCATAATTTATCGTCCATGCCTTATTAACTAATCCTAATCTCAACCAAAACTAAACTTGAGCGCTGTCACCATAATACAACAGATTACAGTCACAGGAAGTTATATCTATGGGCTAATCCATCTTGATTGTTAGATCAGTAGAGATAAAATTAATTAAGGACCCGCAATAGATCGCCCAACTAATTGGTGGAAACTCAGACTATGTTCTTTTCGAAATATTAATATTTCATTTCATCTATATTTAGAAAAGAGATAATACATTTGCACTAACTAGGAGAGATTTCCAACGAAAGAGCACAGTGGTGATACCCATTAGGAAGAAAAGAAGTGTCTTCCTAATGGGTATCGTAAGTGCTGAGTAAAGGATTACCATCAGACTCGTAGGTACAGCAAAGCGCATTCTCTAAATCATTAGGAAATCTGCGATCGCAAACCCAAGTGGTAAGCGTGACGATTTTGGTAATTTGCTCCTTTTGGCAAGATCCTGTGTACAAAAGTCGTCTGGTCATGATGTAGCTGAATTCAATAATATCGTCAAAGTATTGATAAAACTTTATCAAATCGATGTGCACTAGTGATGTCAGGTTAGTTTCTTGGCCTTGATTCTATTACACGTAAGGATTTTAGGAATGATTTGAACGTTATCGAAAATCAAACGCGATCACACCCTATACTGACATCTAATTTATAATTTTTATGTAATGCTAAAGGTTATTTGCTCACCTAAGCCCCTAAATCAAGCATAGTATATTAAAAGATCCGAAAAATGTTACAATCCGAGATTTTCAAGACCACAATGAAATTGCGTCTACTTGTTCCGAACTTTAAAGCTCCGAAGTTGTTCGCTTTCCCACGGGAGATAATGAATATATGTACCTACCTAGTATGGCTTCACGTACGGCTAAATCGCTTTCGGCGTCAATCAAGAATTCTCTTTTAAGGCTTAGGTACTAGCTACTTTAGGCGGAAAGAATGCCGTAGAGACTTGATTTTAAAACAAGCCTACTCACTTTCAATAGCTTAGTAGTAAATAAGTTAAGTTATTAAAATATTTTCTTCATCTTAGTAATTTTGAAATGACATGAAATGAAATAAGTTTATTGCTTTCAAATACATACACAAGTTACAAACATTATTTTAGCCTACCAGGATAGCTATTCGAGGTGACTCAGCTTGTGCTGTTATGGAAAAGCAATCCCACCCGGCGCTGGTTTTCAGCCACTTCCACTTCTATGTAAGAATCTATGTAAATCTATCATTATTCTTACTAATAATATACGTATATGCGAAAGTATCTCCGATGTCAGCTGCCTGTCCGTAACGCTTTTGCGCTTAAACTAATTATCTACTTCAATGAAATTTGCTACAAATATAGATAAGACGTTGAGAAAACAGATAGGCTATTTGTATCCCACAGCTGGGCATAGATTTCAGATAGACATGCAATTTGTTTTACGCTTATATTATACATTAAATTCAATGATGGAGGCCTTTTCTCTGCAATAGGATGATTATAGGCCGTTACTTACTACTTTTACAAAGAACATACCCATAAATTTACAAAAAAATCTGACAATAATTATCAAGCACAGACTTAAATTTATTGGCTTATTCACTTTTTGTCTGTGTAATTTTATAAATTTTGTTAGTAAAATCTTAAAGAGAATATCGCGTTACTTTAAACACAGATTGCCTGGTCCGTTTTCTAGAAAATAAAGTGAATTCCGGAAGAAATTTACAACCACCAAGTAAGTAGCCACTTCGGTTTCGCAGACGATGCTGGCAAGATGTCTGCCAGTATTATATTAGTGCTTTGTGCCTGTGGGAGAAACTGTGGATCTTGTCCATCGGGATTATAACTGATTGCGTCTTTATCCAACACTAATGTCATTATATGTGAATAGTCCATGTAGGACGCTAGATTAACTAGCTAAGTTTCTATCGATGGCTTTACTGAATAATACTTTGTGTACCTACCACCAATATATACCAAATAGATTTTGGAAGTCACTGCCCCTAAAACGATATTTCTGAGTTTTTTTTTAAAGTTACGCACCCAAAAACGCACACAAACAAACGCACACACACACGCACACGCACACGCACACACACACACACACACACACACACACACACACACACACACACACACACACAAGTGCTTTTAGTTTATTGTTATTTTTAATTGATTTATTTTCTGTTAGCTTTGAGATAAAGGTTGTTAATCATAATTTTTAAGCCCTCATTACATAGATTCTCGCCTCACACCTATATAGAAGTGGAAGTGGCTGAAAACCAGCGCTGGGTGGGATTGCTTTTCCATAACAGCACAAGCTGAGTCACCTCCAATTGCTTTCCTGGTAGTTAGGCTAAAATTGTGTTTGTAACTTGTGTATGTATTCAACTTATTTCATTTCATTTTATTTCATTTCAGTATAAGATATAAAAGCCGATACAAACATGACACTTAGAACTGTCCTCGATTGAATGATTGAGTGCATGTCAGTGGCAACCTTATAATCTGTCCAAATTATGTCGACATGCGACATTGCAATATTTATGTAATCTTGTATCTTTTCGATTGATATACGTTGTACTAAAAGTACCCTTATGTCTAATGGGTTTATTATAGTTAAGACAGTTTTTGAAGCGGAATGTGTTCTTAGTTTTTATATTACATCAGAGGTACCTTCCCTTTATTCCGGTCTTTATTATTTATATTTTTATTTTCACTTAATTTGTCTTATTGGGTCTTCCCAGACCACCTTTCACCTTTTTTCATACAATACATAAAATCTTTGATTACCACCAAACTCGATATTCACTTATTGAGTTTTATTTGGTCCTTAATTTGCTTTTGGGTAATTGAATGTTTCTTCTAATCAGTAATTTTTCATTACGTGTTTTTTTTTGTCATTTATACACCGTGAAATTTTAGTGGTTGTTTTCCCGCAGTATAATGATTATATCTTAGTAGTACAGTAGATTTGTGCTGTTTTTATTATACAAATAAAAAAATAGCAGTTTCACGATTGTGATAAACGAAACTCGAAAGCAACCTCGAACCAATGGTACCAGCCGCGCCGCAGCCGATCACCGACTGGGGTCATTGCCCCTCGCGCGGTGCAGTTTATGCTGTATTACTTAGTTCGTAGAGCTTCTTTTGCTTTGAACATTGATTTCGTGCGGCAAGCAGTACCCAAACACGTCACATTTTGTAAAGATACTATCGTATCTCACGCTTTAGAGTTGATGATTATTTTTTTGATTAGTTGAGGATAACGATACCTTTATTTTCAAAAAATAACTCGCACGATTCGATGGTGCTACGAGAAATCGTTCTGTTGCGGGAAAACAACCACTAAAATTTCACGGTGTAGTAGTAACAGCCTATAATTATCCCACTGCAGGGAAAAGGCCTCCATCATTGAATTCAAGTTACCACTGCAATGATGGGAACTGGCATAATCACCACGCTTGCGAAATGCGGGTTGGTGATCACAAACCCGAGCAACGTTCGAAAATTCGAAACTATTTGTTGCCCTACCCGGGGATCGAACCCGGGACCCCGAGATCTTGGCCCGGTATTTAAACCACTAGACCAACGGGGCGTTATTAGGAGTAACGTTATTATTAGTTTTTTGCATTTATAATTATTTAATGTTTTATTTTGGGAATTCGGCATTGTCATATATTTGAATAATGTTTAAATCTTTAATTCTGTTATAAAAAACGTATAATAAACGAATATACGACCTAAAAGGTACTAGATTTATCTAAAATTGACAGCCGCCTAATCATCTTCGGTTCCGGTCATTACTTCATTCAATCATCGCTGCAGGTCATGGGTTGCCAAGTCTCTGTGTATGTCTTTGTATCATTTTTCTAAGTCCGACCCTCACCTGAGCATTCCGTTACTCCTAATACCGTGTAAAGATTCTCGTCTTATGACACAGTTGTCAATCAATGCGCCCCATCTTGGCATTGTGAAGCCGGTTCTTTGAACATGTGATCTATTCGGGATCATGGCAAGGGCGGGCGTGCGGGTGAAACGTGACCGTCGGGATATTTCGACAAATGTAAATAGGCTACATGTGATCTGCTGATAGCACTTTATGGTGTATGATTCCTTTGATATTTTCTTGCTAAATCTCTAAGAGTTCTCGCTAATAACTGCTCTAGGTATAGGTATTTATTGATATCGTGATATTGCGACAGTGTCTAAGTTGACTGAAAATAATTTGATAAAACTTGCTGTCCGTCCCGGCTTTGCACAGATTTGAGTTCTACTGAAGTAAAAGAAATGTATATTATGTAAAATTTATATTTGAGATTAAATAATAATTGTGGCAGTGATTTCACTAATACAAAAATAAAAGTCAACGCGTTAGAAAGCATTGTTGAAAACGATTAGAGAGAGTTCCATTAGGTGGGCGGATCAAAGGATCAAAGAAAAATATTTTATTAATCGCATCACACTTTAATTAAGGTATTAACGTTACTAATTCACATTAAAAATACCGCTAAGTAAAGGCATTTTCATGAAGGTAAATTAAATAAATAAATGTAGACAACATCACACATATCATTCTGATTGCAAAGTAAGTAACTACTTAAGCACTTGTTTTGTGGACATCACGAAAAAAGGTACCACAAACCTCAAGATTCAAAAAAATATTTGAAAGTACTATTAAAATATTTCTACATTGACCTGTCTGTCTGGTAAACTGGTAAATTAACCTGGGACCTCGTAACAAGCTATCATATTTTTTTGCGTTAACTACATAGTATTTTGCCATCATATAATCACCACGCTTACCAAATGCGGGTTGGTGATCACAAACCCGAGCAACGTTCGAAAATTCGAAACTGATTATGCCAGTACACCCATCATTGCTGTGGTAACTTGAATTTAATGATGGAGGCCTTTTCCCTGCAGTGGGGTAATTATAGGCTGTTACTACTACTACTACCGGTATCATCATCATCATCATCATCCTATCGCAGTCCACGGCTGGACATAGGCCTCTCCAGTTGCACGCCATTAGGTCGATCTTCGGCTTCTTGCATCCATTATATGTATATATCGTTAATATGTACCAGTATTTTTAACGCTATCGTTTCTTTGTCGTTTCGTTTAGAAAGAGCACTGACCGCACGCAGCATAAATAGACGCGGGTCAAATGGCGACCTGACCTATCATATCAGCCCCTACCTACAAGGGGTAGAACTTTTTATTATGTCTGAGGATCACGTTTACTTTAAAAATAACTTTTGATTCAATAAGTACCTCACTTCAATTTGTCGAAAACAAAACTAGACTACTTTGTCTACTCCTAGAGTTATTTGATTCGGGATTTATACCATGTACCTTATTTATTATGAGTTTCCGATATTTCGGCACTGTTGCAAGCGCCATGATCACGGGAGAACTCTAGTGATAGTGACCATGAAAGTTTAAATCAGTATATTACTTTCTCCCATGAGCTTTTAATCCCACGTGTGAGATACCTCTGAATCAGATACGAATTCTGTTCAACTATTTTTCTCGATTAATATGACACATGCAATAAAGCAGGTTCCTACTGAACGTGCATAAAAACTATCCACTTATGCCATAAAGGCCTAAATGTTTATGGCTTATGTATATTAGCAAACTAGCTATGCTTGCGACTACGTTTCCTTAGACTACAGGATACTTGGCTTCTCTCACCCTCTTTTTAATAATATATTTTAATGAAAGTAGCATAACTTACTTCTTGTTACATTATTAGCGGGTGAAAGCTCCGTCAAAGTCGTTCTACTTTCTGAGATTAGCCGGAAGAAACAGACAGACAGATACAAATTTGAAAAATCTGTTTTTGATGTACTTACCATACTTATGTACTTTTATATGTATTTAGTAAAAATTGAGAATTTTACATTACAAACAGACACTACAAATTTATATATCCGTATAGATGACCATTCCGTATCAGAAGCATACTTGTAATAGCGCAAAATAATTTACTCTACACGTGAACCTTATGACCTATAAACAATGCTGACATAATCCACATTTACCCACTATATCAGAATTGAAACACATAGCAGGCTGGGTCCGCAAAATGGTCTGTTTGTCATCGTTTCGCGCCATTCTGCTGACTTAACTAAACACTCATCATTTTGGATAACGCGTTGAAATATCATTTTGTATACGCTGAAATGTCATTTGTACTGGTATAAAACTATTTTTAAGCAATTTAAGGTAGGTTGTTAACCGAAACTTTAATCTTTCGACTGGCGCAGTAATAAATAAGTCTGGTGTCAGAATATTCCAAGTCGTTTATCAAGTCTTTGAAGTGACTTATTTTACGAATGTTTCGTACCTTTTGGTGTCGAAACCCTAGGTCCGTGGGGTCCTAATACTCCCTTTATTTAAAGAGATATGCTAAACGATTATCTGACGTCAGCGGTGACCCAAGAGCTGGCAGCTACCTTGCACAGCGACTGAGCATCGCAATCCAGCGAGGTAATGCTGCCAGTATCTTGGGCACCTTACCACGAGGACCATTTTTATAGTTTTTTCCCTTTTTATCTAAGTATTTGTTTCTTTTTCATGTTATTTTTTATTCATAAGTTGTAAATATTGTAGTTTTTTATGTTTATGTTAATATAGTATGTCAGACAATAATATATAAATAAAAATTAATTATATCTTACTACAGAAGCCGAAACCAACGGCTTCACAAGACTTCTGAAACATGACTACCTTTACCTGCTTCAGACCCAAAACAATTCAGCAAAGATTATTGCATATGATTTTTTAGCAAAGATTGTTCCTAAATCAACCCGACTGGTAAGCTAAACCGGGTTCCTCCGTAGAAGCCGGACCACCGTACCAGTCATGATGTACCTAATTTATGAAATTCTCGTGTCACTGTGTTTGTAGCACTACACCTCCGAAACAGCTTAACCGATTTTTATGAAATTTCATAGCAAGATGTCAGTCGGTCCTAGAAGCAGTCGTAATTATAATTTCGAACTCCTAAGTGACAGGTGGTCCATCCTAAAAAATCTATTATTCGGTATTCCTTCAGTCGCCCCTTAATTCTTCTCCTAAAGGTGTCTTTTGAGAAAAGAAATAAAAAAATGTATGTAGTACAATACCATTGTTTAATTTAAACTGTGCGATCATTAATTTAATATAAATAAACTAGATACGCCCCGTTGGTCTAGTGGTTTAAAAACCGGGTCAAGATCTCGGGGTCCCAGGTTCAATACCCGGTCGGGCAACAAAAAGTTAAGAAAGGAACACGTTCTATAATAATAAATAAAACACCCAATCATTTTGACAGCTCGTTTATAGCTGACTAGCGCGGGAAAATGCTGGAAAAGCGCGCGAAAGGGTTGACAGCTCGCAGCAGTTCTTTTAGTTCAACCTAATAGATAGAACAGGACATAAATATCCATACTATTGCAACTTATTGCAAGTCGTCATAATTTAGGCGGGTTATAAAGTTGAAACTGACGAACACCATTAATCTCAAATCTTATTCTTTAAGATCAAAGTCAACCATTCAATGAGGATTCATTCAAAGGACAGTTTTAAGTGTCCTTTTTTATCGGACTGTGTAGCTAGTTCTTATACATATAATTATATCGATGTGTGCAATCTAAATAATACATTGTCATTGTTGTCCACAGATGCGTTGCTGTGTAGCGGCGCTGTGCCTATCTGCGCTCACGACGCTCGCGGCCGCGGCTGCCGAGCCCGCCCCGCAGGACCTTGCGCCCGCGCAGGTGAGCTCATAACTCTTTGACTGTTCTATTAAAGCCGCGTACTCACTAGGAGACAATAAAAGACAACGGATGGCTTTGAATCTAAAGGGGAAAATATATAAGACCATGATACGACCTGCCTTAATGTATGGATCGGAATGCTGGGCCGTAAAGAAGGTTGATGAGAGACGATTGCATGCAGCAGAAATGAGAATGTTAAGGTGGATATGTGGAGTGACAAAAATGGATAAAATAAGAAATGAATATATTTGAGGAAGTATGAAAGTAGCACCATTAGTAGAAAAGTTGAAAGGAAATCGCCTATCATGGTATGGACATGTGATCAGAAGAGACGAAGAGCACGTGACAAGAAGAGTAATGAATATGACTGTTGATGGATGGACGGGTAGAGGGCGACATAAAAAGAGATGGATTGATTGTGTTAGAAAGGATATGATTGAGAAGGGAGTAAACGACTCGATGACGACTGACAGAATTGTATGGAAGAGGAAAACATACTGCGCCGACCCCAGATGACCTGGGAACAGGGCTAGTAAATGACTCACTAGGAGACAATTGCAACATTAGTATTTAGAGACATCAGGCCACATCGCGGAACATCGCCTCACATCGCTTGATATCTTGTCGCCGTCCAAGTCAATTTAGTTGATGGAGTGTCGATGACGCGGTACATGTCAAACGAAGTCTGGCAACGTTGCATGAAGTCGTTGACGTCTTCCGGGATACGAGTCACGCGACATTTATCTCATAATGAGTACGCGATTATAAAGTTACATACAGATCAAGACTTCTCTGCGCAACTAAGGTAATTACCCTAAACTATGAGTTGTAGCCGTAAGAATCTTCAGAGACCATTTGATTCGGCGTGGGTTAGAAGTTTTATACAGTAAATAAATAAATATTTCTACACTGGGGATCGAACCCGGGACCTCGGAGCAGGCGGTACCTTGAAAACCGGTGTGACGCCACTCCGCGGAGGTCGTCAAATAATGAATTCTAAGACTTGAATCAGCGCCAATAAGTGTGTAATCAGATGACAAAAGTTGAGATAACATTGTTACAATTAACTTAGCTTAACGTGCCTTCTAAATTTTATTACGACTATACTTACACTGCCCGTCATGCGAGGAGATGCGGGTTCGAGTCCCGCCTGAGACAAAATTAAAAAAAAAAATTTTTCAAGTTCATATACTGATATACTTACTCGTCCGCCATAAATGACTCTACTGAGAATCACCAATATATTTAGAACATACTTTTTTGTCCCTTACCTCAGTAATACGGAACAACATCAGGAAATGTTTGTATTATTCCAAAACAAAATGTCAGAAGTAAGCATTAACATGTATAATTAGCTTACAAAGTTCCAAGCTCGGGCTCTGGAAAGTATTGTTCATCTGACCGCTTTCGCTGCGGTTCTGTTTGTGAATACTAAACAAGAATGCGCAAGCGACTTAGGGAATTTTGCTAATTAGGATATTTAGCTGCAATGGGGTTGTTTAAAATTTTAATCGTACAATCGACCAAATTGAATCATGACCCACCTTAAGGTCATTTTTCTACTGTCATTCTATAAAAGTAGGTCGAAATTCACTTGAACGTATATAATATTTTCTAGTAACGAACTTGTTATTATTTTATTAGACACTGACAAGGCTATGATCGCTATATTATATAGATCTGAGTGTTAGATTACTTCACGAATAAGTTTGTATGAAAATACACGAGAATGCACTACAATCTGAGCTCTTTGTTCTGCCCAATTGGCTATTATACGATTTGTTTGTAAATATTTTCTTTTTAAACATTTCTCAACTACTTGACATCTGAGACACGATATTTTTTTATTTTTAAATTGTATTATAATTTTTCTTCGTAGTGAAAAAAGTTTGGTTTATGTAAACTACGTCTGGTTTATCTGAAAGATGTCTAGTGCAGTGATAATAAAAGTTAAACTTCCATAGATCTCTGATCCGTTATTATGACGCATATTTAAAACGTACTAAATGCAACATGCATGACAGCTAATGCAAGCACTGCATGGCAGTTTAAAGGAATGATCGGCAAAGTGGGTCATGATTCAATTTGTTCGACTGTACATTAAATGGCGCTATAATCCTAAACTCGTGTTTGCATATATGCACTTTAATTTAGACGGGTTTTTTATATCATGACTTTCCTTTTCATACAGTGAAAAAAAAATCTATTACTTGCGTCTACCACACTTGTACTCTGCAGAAACGCCGATATATTCATGAAAAAGCTGCATTTCTAAAATGTCTTCCTACAACTATTTTAGATAGATATAACAATAAAATAAACTTTATGCACAACACATCGTAATCAAAAATGCAAATTAGAAAATTCAAGGATTTAACTCGGGTACATTATCCAATACAGTGGTTTTCTACATTGAATCAAACCTTGAACTAAACCGCCGTTTTAACTTCTCGACTGTGGAGGTGTTCATAATGTCTCGTGATGCGGTTTTTATGTTTAACATTTGATACAAGTCAATGCTATTCCAAAGTAGGTAACAGAGCAGGTTTATAATCTCCAGAATACAAAACTCTGCGTTATTTGTAATAGATTAGACAAGTTTAAAACTTTTATTTATACTACACTGGAAAATTAAAACAGTTTAGCAATGTTGCATATTAACCTATCCCAATCTAACAAACAAAAGAGCTTCAAACTCCAAAAGCACATAAAGCTCACTGAATCCATAAAACTTCACGAGTAACCCCTGAAAAGTCCAAACAAGTTATCTAAGCCAAGTGAAGCGATGAAGGCACAATGGGCCGGCAAAGGCGCGCAAAAAACGCGGCTTTTGCGGTCTCGAAACTTGGTGGGTGACCGCCTTTTAGTCCTCGGGCCGCGGTGCGGCGCCACTGTCAAACTGTCAACGGAAAAAAGCTAAAGTCTCGGCTGATTATTCTTGTTCCCTGATTGTTTAAAACCACTTTGGTTATGACATTTCATTATCAACAATCTTAAGCAATCCACTGCTAGACATAGGCCATTACGCGCCATTTACTCTGTTTTATACTTCAAATTCTGCCTCTGTCTACGGGGTTTCGCAAATTGACACCCCACCTAAATGGAGGACGTCCAACAATACTTATGCTTAGTTACAGATATAAAACTTGCAAAATATCATCACTGTTAATAAACGGTCCTGATGACGTAGTTTTCTCAAGTGTTTTTGTTTCATTCCGTATTTTAGGCACTTCGTCCAATTTTTATTTTTTTATTTTATTTTACTTTATTGAGAAAACCAACAGCGTATATATACAATGTTAACATACATTAATTGATAGTAAATATGGCCAATAACAGGTTTCCCTTATCTTATCAATAGCACAAGTAAAGGATGGAAATGCTAACAATATCCACGCATTATCAAAGAACACACACAATACACAACAAAACAGAAATCAGCATGACAACCAACTCAATGTCATTTGAGACATGAAATTAATGTAGAACATATTAAATTGTTCTATTTATTTTTAATTTTTGATGTAATATAAATTTTATTTAACTTTATTCCTAATAAATGTTACTTTTTGCTATTTTTATTATTATTTTTTTTGTTATTTTTTTTTGTTACTGCTCACACCTACACCCGAATCCAACAATGCACCTACTTCTCTTTTAAACTTGCGCTTAGTGTTCGAAAAGAGGTCAACACCTTTAAAACGCGCGTTATATTCAATATAAAGCTCTAACCATATGTTTATCCTCAGCACGCTTAGTGAGAAAACACTTGTCTATTTGATCTGAGATACGGCAAGCCAGACCAAAGATAAGACTTTCGTCGACCATCACTCAATTTTAGTCTCTACATAGACTACATACACACAGTACATTCATTAAATAAGTCTACTTTACCTTTACCATACCATGACTTTCTTCTTACAATTACAGTTTTACGGTTAGGTATACGTTAGTCTTTGGTCACCGCCGTTGGTCTAGTGGTTTAAATACTTTGCCAAGTTCTCGGGTTCGAACCCCGGGTCAGGCAACAAAAAGTTTCGAATTTTCGAACATTGCTCGGGTTTGTGTTTACCAATCCTCATTTGGCAAGCGTGGTGAATATGCCTGAACCCATTAATCTTGTAGTATCGATATTGAATTCGATAAAGGAGGCTTTTCCCTGCAGTGGGATGATTTTAGGCCATTTTTTACGTCAGTCTTGGATTTTGTGTAAAAAAGGCTTTTCGGTATTTACAAGTAGGGATTGAACCTGTACTAAGACTCTGTAATAAACTCAGAATATTATTTTGAACGCTAATGCTCCTTTGGGTAAGTGGTTTAAGAAGTATCGCCTAAGATCTCGACTTGAAAGGATGTCCTACATAAAAAGAGAAAAACTTTCACAATCCTAGATTAATTTTTAACAGATTATAAGAATAACCGTTCTAAACGGTAACATCCCATCTGAAGATGCTTCGTTAAGAGGAAATTGTGAAGTGCGCTGCACAAACAGCTTATTATGAGTTATTTAATTTTTATCTCAGGATTTTTTATGTTATATTTCTAAATATTACGGAGTTTGCGTCATATATGAATATAACGCTTTGAATTTTGTTTTATAAGATATGAAATTGCGCTCTTTTCTTAGCTTTTTATCCTAGATATTAAAGAGAAAAATAGACACACAGTATAATTAGTGAAAGCAAAACATCCTCACCAAATGAAAAACTTGAAAACCCACTTGAATGTTTAGATACTCTTTTAAAATCCTGATAAGTTTCCTAGATTCAACTTTAAGTCTTGTGAGTAAGGTTTTATGTGCTTTAAAGTAGGTACAATAGTCATTGAAGTCTCATTTTTGTATAACTAATCTACTATTTGTAATGTATTCTTTTAATTTTATCTCGACTTTATCATTCACTTACAAGCTTTCATATCCTTATATTCCTTTTTGAAGTTTATTGTTTTTTTGGTTATTTCACCATTATTTAGACATGCTATTGGTAACCATTATCAGATATCTGTTTTCGAATTTAATATTCCTTAAAATTCGATCGTTCGATTTTAAATTAATAGTCTAAACAAAAATGTCTGTCCAATATTTCTGCATAGATTTTGGTTCGTTTCAGTCACTTAAAAAGCAAGATCGCCAACCAAAAACAATGTATTAACAAACTTATAAATTTACGCCATAAGCGTCAAGTCTTCGTTCACACAACGTTCACTAAGCGGTGGCAAGAAGTAACGAGGTTACTATGTCGCAGCAAGTTGCGAGTAGTTGGAGCGCGTTGTCACTTGCCATCGCACTCCGCAAGTTGCCTAGACACATAACTTAACCTAACCGATCGGCAAGTCAGTTCATCGGAACTATCTATATCGTTATACGATCTTGAGTTATGCGGGTTGGTGATGATATGCCCGGGCAATGTTCGGAATTCGAAACTCTTGATGCTTGACCCGGGGATCAAACCTAGGACCCATACATTGAACTACAATAGGACGGAAAGCGGTACTAAAAGGGGTGCTGCTGCAGTATAACACAGATCTCTTGGTTAAACCGCTCGACCACCGGTTCGATTTTCAAGTATTATTGTTAAATGTTCCAAACTGGAACTTAACCTCACCAAGAATCTGCAAACTTACAGATTCCAATCTCAAAATAGGTTATGATTCAGTTTTCAAGAAACTTCTCGTCTCTGTGATGTGACCACTCAACACGAATAGGCTCAACAATGTGGGCCCGCAACAGTCGCCAATATTGGCCTCGAACTTTGGGCAAACTTTGTTTAAATTACTTACCAACTAATCGGTTGGGAGTTCAATTCTGTAATGGCTTGGCATCAGTGGCGATAATTAAAAGTTTCAGCAGACAGGATCAGTTTTCTCAAGGGTTTCTGAATATTCTACTGGAGCTCACTAAAATGCAACTAATTTTGCTACTGTCCATTTATTCTCGTGCCAAAAACTCTAGACAAACTAAAAAGTGTGACAAGTGACAGAGTTTTCCAAGACTTATTTAACTAATCTGACGTGACTTTTTTTTACGATTACATTTTGTGTCAGGAGCTAGGAACAGCGGCTAAACGTGTCTTCCCAAGCAGGACTCTACTACCCCCAAGCCTATTTAGAGAGGATCATTCCCTAAATTGACTCCTCTGGGAATTGAATCCGGGACACTTAAAAAAGAAGTTTTAAAAATATTTCGACATTAAGTATTATACTTTACACATTGAAGTCTGTCTGTATTACAGTCAAACAGATTTTATTTTCAATGAAAGTGTAACATCAAAGAAAGTAGAATTCTTGTTTGTAATTATTTCTACGCTTTTAACTTTATTACATAAATTTGTATAGCACCTATTTTCGTGGCATCTTCTTCGAGACTATTGTCTATAAAAGTACGGCTTGCAAGCCTACTTACAGGGAAATTACCTAATTATATTCGGTGTCAACATCTGGTACGCTCACTCATTCATCTCGAACAAAGGCGCCGTTCACTCACGGACACGGAGCGCTGAGCAGTTAAATGCAGACTCCTGCCTGTTTGTTTGCGAGGAAAACGTAGATTTTTTTCAACCGACGAAAAAGTGGAGGTTCTTAAGTCGGAGCGGTTGTCATTATAATCAGCAAGAGTTTAACGTGTTTGGCGATTGCATCAGATAGTTTTATTCTTCAATAAAGGATAACTATAATTTAGTCCTATTTATGTTTGAAAATGCACGTATAGCACAAAATTGGCGATAGTATTAATTAATAGTATTATACAAAAATTTTTGCAATTCAACTTTTATTTATTTTTTGTAAACTTTAATGTACTAAATTTCATTATTAAAATGTACTAACATAACGTTATACATATACAGGTTGAACTACTTACTACAAATTTAATGGGGAACCGGCTTAATTATATTCAAATTATTATCAAAATATTCAGATGTTTCAGTAAGATACAACAGATATTAACTTACCATGTTCTTTTGTTTCAGAATGACAACGAATTAGAACTAACAGAAGAAGAAAAGCGAGCATGGCAAAGTCTACACGGGGGCTGGGGCAAACGGGGCTGGCAAGATCTCAACTCCGCTTGGGGCAAGCGAGCTTGGCAGGATCTGAACTCTGCCTGGGGCAAACGCGCCTGGCAAGACCTCAACTCAGCCTGGGGGAAACGTGCTTGGCAAGACCTTAACTCTGCGTGGGGGAAACGCGGCTGGCAAGATCTCAACTCTGCGTGGGGCAAACGAGCTTGGAGGGATATGTCTCAGATGCCTTGGGGCAAACGGGGATGGCAAGACATGAGCTCTGCTTGGGGCAAGCGAGGCTGGAATGACATGAGCTCTGCTTGGGGCAAACGAGGCTGGAATGACATGAGCTCTGCTTGGGGTAAACGAGGCTGGAACGACATGAGCTCGGCATGGGGAAAGAGGGCTCCGGTAAGCATTTCTTTACTATTAAAATAAGAATAGTAAACGTTTTAAGACTTTGCCAAGTATCTTGCAGATTTGGTAGCATTCCTGGACTTCAATAAATTTTCTATTAAATTTAGGCTTTTGCTAGCATAAAACACTCACATATGTAATTAGAGGTAATCTGAGACTAAGAGTTAATTTACGAGTATATTTAGAACTAATGTAAAACATGGTGAAAAAAATCGTTGGTATCGCTGTGACGTAAAATAAAATACACAATCGCGTTACCAGACTCGACAAAGAGATAAACTTGCCATTTCAGGTTTTTCATCCAGCATTAGCATTTGTGTATTAAAGTTATTAAAAGAAAATGCTATCAAACTATTAGATTTTGTTAATGATAGAAATATATGGCATTTAATTGTCTTAGCGGGCACTGACATATAATTGCAAACATAATTATTTAAAAAGAAGCTGACAAACAGTGACCAAGTTGTTAGCGCTGCTTTTTCTCGTCACTAGCCCACACTTGTCCCGAAGCAGTGGTAGGCTGAAACAACTGCCTTTTGGCTTATTTGCATATTTATTAAACTAATTTTACTGTAGGAACGTTGGTACAAAATTAGCTTATAACTTTAAAAAAAATATTATTTTTGTCCCAGGAAAAATGGTCAAACTTCCACGGATCATGGGGCAAGCGGTCAGGACCTGAGACGGAGTACGAAGACGTGGAGAGCACTATTGACCAACTGATACCAATTGCACAGGTACTTAAATACATATTTCGACTAAATTAAAGTTCCTAGGTATATCAAGAAAACACCATCAAACATTATAAATATCTTTAAAACTATTGTGTAAAACATCTTCATCGTCACCAGCCGCCATTGTCCATAGGTGGCTATAAGCATCTCCGAAAAGAAAGAGTTTATGCCACCACCTCGCTTGGCAGGCGGGTTGGCGATCGCAGTGTGGGTAATACTGGGAAGAATATAGAGGTGTGTAACTGCGGAGTGATTAAAAAAAAAGATGTACATCCGTGTCAAGGATGGAATCACTCTCTAAATCCCACGATTCCCAAATACATCTTTAAATCCGTAAATCCTAACTGAGCCTTGAATCTATTGAGTTAAGATTCACTTAGGATTGATTGAAACACGAAAAGATGATACATCTTTAAATCTGTTAATCCTAACTCAGCTTTGAATTTACTGAATTAAGGTTCAGTTAGGATTGTTGATTGAAACAAGAAAAGATGTAGATCGAGGCGGCTATTGCAGCGTGACTAAAAACGAAAAGGGATAGAAGATGATTGAATATAAAACTTTTCGTATCCTTTAAAACGCCGACAACTCTTCCAATCACAAATTGAACCTTTACAACGCTGATGTATTTGGGATTTAAAGATTTAAAAGAGTGATATAAATCTTTTGATGAAAAGATTTATAAATCCCTGATCCGGAAAAAGATTGATTCTGCGAACCGCTAGAAGAATACGCTGCAGCCTGTGTTCTAGTCTAAAATCTTCAGTTGCCTCTTAGGAAATACTTGTACATAGGAAGAGCTGTAGGTGTGGTTCTTCATATTTATGTGCCACCACTACGATACCTAAGCGTTAAATAATACCTTAGTAATTCCGTAGAGTCCGCGAACGCTGTAAAGTGTTCCAAACGACTGATATATAAAGAAAGGAAGACAAAATTGTCATCAAAATAACAGCGTATACATAACAATTATAATATTTAAGCTAGCACTTACGAAAACTAGTTAAAAAAACTAAAACAAATGTAATATTTTTTTTTGAAACGCGAGATGACTCCCAATTAACTTTTTGCGCACGGCTCTGCACCGCAAACTACACAATTTGTCACGCGGGCGAAATCCAGTGCCTAGCACTAGGATACAGAATAACCGATGTCATTTTGCTACATCTAATCTATCTTTGTACAAATTTCATCAAAAGTTCAGTAATGTAGTCATTAAAGCATTAAAAACAGACAAACTTAGGCACTCTCGCTTTTACAATATTAGTAAGGATAAGGATAAGCGGCACTTAACTAATTACTTGAAAAAATAATTAATCCGTCGTCCTTTCGCTACTTCTGCCCGTACCCGACGCATAAAAGCCTTTTTCAGGTACTTCCCGTAGCCCGAGACGGCTGAAGAGTCATCGAAGCCTTTTCCTACGTATGTGATGTGATAAAAACATAATATTTAAAGGCAAATTGAATTGGGCTCACTCTCGCTAAGTGACGATACGCGATACGTCACGAATTCGTACCATACCTGCTCCATTAACAGTAAGGCTGAGAGCACATTATATACTAATTTTTCTTACTTGAACTTTAAAGAAATATCTTATTTATTGGGACATATACTTGTAATGTTTGGCTTAAAGGTTAACTTGCCGTTTCAGGTTTTAAAATCGATAAAGTTGCTCCTTCATCAGTATTATCTTTACTGTGTCTTGGTGGAGTATACGGGTATTTTATTTGAACACAGTCTATTGTTGAACTAAGTTAGTTAAAAATCGTGTATTAGTCAAGTTACTCTGGTTAAATTATTGTAAAATTTTCCGGACATACGCCGTTTATAAAACCGGCCAAGTGCGAGTCGGACTCACGCACTGAAGGTTCCGTACCCACTTTAACTGTATTAGGGGTCCACTTAGCCAAAATACCACAATATTTAATTGACTACAAAAATAACTTTGTTTTTCATAGTGTTTGTATGAAGGACAAAGTTATATTTGCGGTTGTTAAAAATGAAATATTTCTAAAAAAGTACTTGTTTGATCTCGTTCAAACCAATTTTTGTTGTAAGTTTTTGTTAAGGTCTACATTACGTATTTTTTTCAAAATTTTCACTTGCTTAGTTTAAAAGTTAGAGGGGGGGACCCATTTTACCACTTTGGAAGCGTCTATCTTCCAAACGTTAGACTTTTGGAAAAAATGGTTTTAGAAACCTCTATATAATTTTGAAAAACCTATGCATAGATACCCCATACGCGTAGGTTAGAGTTAATTTTTTTTTGTATGGGTATCCCCCCTTAAATATCATATTTTTTTATTTTCTTGTATAAGAATCGTAAAGCGGTTAACAGGATACACCTACCTACTAAGTTTCAACTGTGTAATGCTAATACTTTCAGAATAAAGTAGCTGTGACATACGGACGGACAGACAGACAGACAGACAGACTTGACGAATCTATAAGGGTTCCGTTTTTTGCCATTCCGCTACGGTATCCTAAAAATGGAAACCAATTCCAACTGTCAAATCAAATTTATTAATTAAACCTTATGACAAGAAGTATACCTACTCATAATCTACAAACATAAATTGTTAAAAAAATGGTTGCCTGTAAAGTCGGTTTTACGGGCGAAGATTTTACGTGACAACGTCTTTTTCTCGGTAGAATATTTATTGATATGAATATAATTAAATTGCACAATAGGAACAAGGAATTGAATGAAAATAAGAATTGCACAAATTTTAAAATGCGCCTAATTCTCTAGTGCTGCGCGCGCGGCAGACCGATCATAGTTGAGTGGGAGAGAGACGCAAGGCATTCGGCGGGCCTCTCTCTCGTTCGGTGACTCATCGTAACGTTACCGAGCGTTACACTTTTTCATAAGTGACTCCCAGCCGCAACCTAATTTAAGACGTTGTCACGTCAAAAAACTTACATACCTGAACTAAGTTTCCCTGTATTTAAATTTAATTAGAATAATTGAGTACATTAAATACAGTTAATTTTTACACACAGCTCTAGAAGCATATCTTGGCTCACGGTATTTGTTTGTGTATTCCCTTTATTTATGTGCTTGAAAATATCAGCAGTCTCGCGTGAGCTTTCAGCCTAAAGCTCCAAACACCTACTCTACATTACTATATTCGACGCGTGACCTACCAACGCTCGACGGATCTTACAGGATCACATACATTCCAGATGTGTTTCTAATGCGATAATATTTTATAGAGATCCCCAACCTATCTGAGACGTTCTTATATATATATTTTCCGATTAATTTTAGTTTAAATAAAACCTTTGTCATTGAAAATGTTTAATCCTTACTATCTTTACATAATTATTAATGTGAAAGTAACGATTTCAGGATTAAATTACAGAACCGATCCGACAGTTATACAAAGATAAATGAGAGTTTGAGGAAGCACATAGGCTATTAGGCTGATTTTAAAGTCACGCTGATCGTGCGCTGACTATCAGCGCCGAGCGCCGAAATGTATGGAAATCGCTGTCAGCGCTGACCGCCGTCGGCGCTTAAGTTCATACATTATGACGGTCAGCGCCGATAATCAGCGTACGATCAGCGTGACTAAAATCAGCCTTATGACACCGCCTGCGCGGTGCAACGTTCAGTTCACGCGGGCAGAACCGCGGGAGATAAGTTAGTCCTATAATTTATGAAATCGTTTCATTATTAGTGATTGTTACATTTTTTTTTTTTTTTTTTCATTCAATTAAATGGTAGTTTAAAATTAAATACGTGGCTGGCTGATTCACATTGATAAATCGTTAAATTAAATATGACAAACACAACCTCAAACATTTAACACGTTCACTCACACACTGGTGCAGCCGCTAGTTTGAGATATTGTTACGGTAATACGGAATACCATTACACGAATACCTGTGAACAACAAGTGTCTTAACTGTCTAATTTAATCCGATCGGGTCGGAACTTTACGTGCCAATCACTATCGACATCCCTATTACGAGCATTAATCATTCAAAACGTGGGTGTAAGACCCAACACAAACTTACCCAATTTAATTTAGTTTAAAAATAACGTTTTAATTCAGCGGTTACCTTAATCCTGTTAATTATCTCATCAGTAGTCTAAGAATAAAGAAAGAAAGAAAAAGAAAGAAACGTTTAATTGGCCACAAGCACATTACAGTAGGCATAGACGAAATTACAGCTAGACAATAGAGCATAAGACACAAAACAATATATAAAAAAACAAATTGACAAGAAAATATGGCCAATTTGGTCCCACCTCAGCATGTGCTGCAACGAGCCAAGGGCCGCTGCAGCGCTGGTTATGAATAGGGAATATGGCGCAGAATAGGGAACTATTTGCGAACACAATGGGGGGATACAGGTCAGACTTCATCAGTATACCCACTGGAATTCCCCAGGGATCACATTTAGGGCCATTGTTTTACAATGCTTACGTGTACGATATTGCAGACTGTTTTTCATCTTCAAAACACTTAATGTATGCCGATGATAAAAAAATATTTCTTAAAATTCAAAATAATCAGGACTGTATTTTAATGCAAAACGATTTAGATGCACTTTTTCAATATTACCTTAGAAATAGAATAACAGTAAATATAAGTAAATGTGAATGTATAAGCTTTACCCGTAAAATACAGGCAATAGAATTTAATTATAATTTTAATGGAGTTCCTATCAGAAGGTCTTCGATAGTCAAGGACTTGGGCGTCTACTTCGATGAGAAAATGTTGCTATCGGTACATAATGACAAAATCGTTGATAAGGCATTTAAAAACGTAGGATTCGTGATTAGAACATGCAGGTCCTTTTCTAACGAACAAACCTTTAAAATGTTATATTATGCATACGTCCGCAGTATCCTGGAATATGCCAGCCCTATTTGGAATCCTCAATACACAACGTATATAGATCGTTTGGAAAAAATTCAAGAAAGGTTCATTAAGGTCCTGAACTACCGCCTACGAAAACCCACGTTAGCCACATATAAGGAAAACTGCAAAGCCTCTGGTCTATTAACACTCCGAGATAGGCGCAAATTATTTGACGTTTGCCTGTTGTATGACGTTGTGTGCGGTCGAGTGGACTGCACGGAGTTGGTGGCTGGCGTTTTGTACCGCGTACCTACTCTCCGGTCTCGGCGTCAACAGCCGAAACTGTTAAGCGTACCGTCTTCTACTGCAAATTATGCTAGTAACGCACCCCTGTCTCGTTTGCCGCGTGCTTACAACGAGACCTTCAGCGAGATAGACTTATTTATTCACAGCAAATCAACTTTTAAAGTGAACGCTATAAAGTTGCTGCATTCATTATAAATGTTGATGCGTCACATTGGCAGTGTGATTTACTTAAAGCACACACACACACACACACACACACACACATACACGCGCGGGCGCGCGCGCGAGCGCGCGCGCGCGACACACACACCACTTTGGGCGGTATCTTATATCTTATAAATAAATATTTGTTATATTTTTTTATTATTATATGACTTCCAACTCTTTATGTAAATTTGTGGAAATCTGTAATTAGCTGTATTTTTAAATTAACTATGATGTCTTACACAATGTATCGCTGTTGATTTCCTGAATTAAAAAAAAAAAAAAAAAAAAAAACACACATCGTCCTACTTAATAACGTGATCTTAAGAACTAGGGCTGACATCTTACAGATTCTTCTATTGCGTTAAAGTGCCTAATACGTAAAAATGTCAGATTGATACGCAAATATGGATACGGAAATGGGCCTCTCCAAAAGGAGGATATTGCCATGATCTTAACGCTTGGTGGGTTGGCATTCGCCGTTTGGCTAATGGTGAAGGAAAAACAGTACCCGTCTTTTTCTAGACGATCAGTACATCACGAGTGTTTATCATCATCATCAAACGACACCCACTGTTTGCTTGTCATGTTGTCATTGATTGTTGTGGAGATCCTTAGGGGACTAAGGATCTCCCGCGCCACCCGCATCCAGCGGCTTAACGCGACCTTCATCGGTCGTCGGTCTAACTGGTAGGAGGTCGACGGCCGATACGCGATTGCCATTCCAGAACCTTTCTGCGGATCCACCAGCTATCATCCTTCCTTTAAATTAACTTGTGGTCCTCATCTCTTTTATTAGTGGCTACCAATCCTATCTATGCATCGTTTATTTCTTAAAACGCGTCTTAGTCGCTATCTTAGGTTTATAAAAAAGAGTTTTATTTTTTTTCAATTTAAAGTTATTATTATATTGTTTACATTTAATCATGTTAGTATTTTGTTGTTTTTCACGGATTTCATAAATGCTATTTAATCTTCCCGATGTAACAGATTTCATACATTTATTAGTCTGAAGTAAGTTTCTAACGTGACAAGTCACTTTCCACGATCTTTTATCTTTCTTTTGTATTACCTATCACTTTACCAATACAAATTAAATCCAACTTGAACATTAAAGCCATACGTTTAAATGATTGATTAAAACCATTTAAAAAGACAGGTCGAATATACTTTTCGTTTCCTCAATCTAACTCTTAGAATACTGACAATATAAATCGTCTTTAAAAAGTTCTACAGGTTTGAAATAATAGATTCGAATAAAGGTCAGGTCTAAACAGTTCAAACCTTTTCAATGAAGTAGGCACCTAATTATTACATTCTTATAATCAAAAAATACCTTTTCTCACGCAAAGGTTTCGTTCACAAGCTTATTTCAGGCCCCACCTGCGCGAATCTCTTTGAAAGGTTATAATTTACGCAAGCTTATTGTAATTCATTCTTCGCACGACTCAAAAGGAGGTATCGTTCGTAATGCCATTGTATCGCCCTATTTGGGGATTCAGATGGTCGATTAGCACAATTTCACTTGAAAATCGGACTCAATTTACTAATTTACGCCACTAATAAGGGTCAAACATGTTTTTAAAATAACAGTACTTTGGGAATTATATTATTGCATAACTAAATCAGAAACAAATAGGCTACACCACTAATCAATTAAAAATCCAAATGCAGATGTATTAGTAAATGAATTTCTATTAACTTGTTTGATGATTACCAATTTTATAGTCTTCGTCATTCAGTGGCAGATTTTTACAAGGCAACCATAACTGAGCTCTGACGTGCCTTGTTTTTACTACTTCCATTTGCGACAAAAGCCTTTAGTATTTTATTGCCAGATAGGCATAAAATGCTCACTTTAGATATTTTTATACAGTGATGCATAATCCACAATAATCAATGATCAAAACCATAATTTATAAATATTAATTGATAAACAGTTTACCTTTTTGTGTAATAAGTACACATTAACTAAGTGACAGGTAAACTAGACAGTACATTTGTGACAAGTGTAAGTAGATTTCTCGACAGCCCTAAATGAAACAATGTAGGCGGTGTGTGCCCGCCACGAGTTACAAGTACCTAGCTACCGAACCGCTGTGTCAACTATCAAGGCACAAACACAAACAAGTGCCTATCTTGTTTGTGTTCTATTTGTTCGGTGTAATTGAACACTTGTTCATGCGTGAAGTGTCATCAAATGTTGATGATTCATAACTAAGTAGTATTCGTATTTATCTCCGCAATATAGCCACCACTTTGAGTGCAGTTACCGTTCGTCTTATCTTAATTGAGGCTTTTACAACTGTATATTACTAATAGGTATACCTGAAAAACACTGGCCAGCCATTCAATAAAACAAAACGTATAGTTTTTTTCAAATAAATGAAATAGATAGTTCTTATAGATATGTAAATTAACAGATCATGTTATGAACATATAATTTAGAAATTGATAAAATAAAACAAAAATGTTCGTTTATCAATATTTCTCTTATTTCCCACATACATATTTATTACCCAAATGTTCAGTGGGTTTGCTTAGGACTTCTATCTGTCTCTGATTATGTATCTAGTTTTAATCTAACATCAATGAACCACACAGAAAAGTGTTGAAAACAAATTCAATTGTTTACTCTCGTCTCTTACAAGTACAGTGCCCTGAAATTATTTTAGTTTAAGTCTCTAAATAAATAAAAAAGAAAAAACAGTTGCCTGCAGATCAGGCTATTCATTTTTATTGCAAAACCACTCCTATTACAACTACATAAGAAACCCCAGCGTGTATCTCAATGTTTTGTCGTCTGTACAAAGAATTAATTGAATTCAATATTCACGAGAAATAATCTCGCATAGAATTGGATCGCATTCTCACCGATAATTTGGAATTTCAACTTGCAAATTTTAACTTCCAAAGCGTTTCGTAACTTCGTAGTATACGAATTACGAATCCAACTTAGAACAAAAGTACCGTAAATAATTTCTTAAATGCAATCTTTGTTAGGTATACTTAACGGGTAACTGTTAAGCATTGCTGACACTAAATTAATTTGATTCAAATGCTCACTTATAAATAGAGTAATTTCAGAGTGAAATTTTATTTTATAATGAACTCAATAAAATATCTGAAATAGATAATTACTACTTAAAAATTATGGATGGTAAAATAATATATAACTTTTTTTCATCATTCATCATCATTTGCTTGCCCTCTTCCCAGGTTATCTGAGGTGAGCCCATTTTTTTTTCCTCTATACCATTCTAGTCACCATCGAGGAATCCACCACTTCTCCATCATATATTTTCTGTCACAATCCATCACAGTTTTTACTGCACTTGCACTCTAACTTTAACTTTACCCTTATTTCGTCGGTTGAACGTGACATGAGGAAAACGCACATTTGCTTTAATTAGTGGAAACTTTGAAAATATTAAAATATTTTTTGTTCAAAATGGTGGTTACTTCCATTACTGTCTTTACATTAGACACTATTTACAGCTGGAAGAGGCAGAACAAGCCGCTATGGAGACGCCCGAGAAACGCGCGTGGTCGGCGCTGCACGGCGCGTGGGGCAAGCGGCCGGTCAAGCAGCACACCAACAGCGGTAAATATTGTTTTATTGGATAAAAAACGTCGTAGTTGTGGATTTAGACGCTCACACTGCTCTTTTGATAAAATGAAACTCATTTCTTTAAGATTGCATTGTAATGGCTGTAATATTACAATTGCACGGCCTGAAAATTATTGTTATGGGATGTTGTGCATCATCAATGTACGAATGGGAAGTAATTTTATTTACATAGCTAAGACTAGAACAGAGAACACCATTGTATTAAGTACTACAAACTAGTTTCTTTTTAAATTCGAGCATGAAGTTGTCTGAAAATTTAAACCCTAAAACAGTACTTAATAAATAATAATATAACCTTTGCTACTAAGGCATTACTGATTTATTTCCCTCAAACACTTTTATTAGATCGAGCATAAAAAGCGTCTGAATCAATGACCGCAACGGAAGTTCTTATTAACTAAACCATTATTCTACCTAATACCTTATCTTACATAGACACTAAAACTCTTATTTATAACTTACACTAACCTATTAGTCGAAATGACCTTCTTACACCCTTTAGCGTAAATCCCTTAGAACCTCGTTAGAAAATTTAGTGTAGCCTACAAACTGACTGGAACATTTTCTGACACTAATTATTAGGTAATTTATCTATTTTCTAATAGAATTCATTAGTTTACCACTTTCACATTCCTTATTAGCGTCTGTCTTCATTTTCTTTACTACTTCAGATAAATAGTTCTATCCTAATTACTACAGTAAACGGACAACACTTTAACATGCAATAACAAAAGTCAAAACGTTATCTAGCCCAGTAGAGACAGATGCATGAAGAATATTTTTTACCAAAGAGCATCACATCAACCACATTACACGCAAAAGATAATTAGTTTAAAAAGAAAATTGCAATCGTTTTATTTGGAGTTAGGTAGTCCGTTTCGTAAAAAAGATTTCTGCATTTCAACAACATTTGTGTACCACGAGAGGAACTGCCTACATCTATTGCACTCGTAGTACGGAACTCACACTGAATGAGTCCAATGGGGACTACCGTTTCTTTGCTCACCAGTTGGCGCCACTGTAGACTGAGGTCCGGAGGTACAGCTGTCAAAGGCGATTGGCGCCGAAACAAAGTGTTATATCTTGAATATAGTTAAGGTTATATTGTTTATAAATAACTATCTTGATATCAACAAACTAACTTCTGAAATAGTTGCTCTTGAGGCCGCCTATTTTTGCGCTTTTTCTTAATTCCGCTTTTAAAGCGTTCACAATAATCGCCAAATAATCCATATTTTCGATATTTTACGAAGGAGATCACTTTCCAGCAGGTAAATTAAAGAAATTATAATTTATGCAACAAATTCCGCTAAAACCAGTACAAAGTGAATGATATTGGACCTCACGCGACACTAGCGCCTCTAGTGGCAAATTCACTAGCGATAGCCCCCATTCAGATATGGTACTTATTTCTACTAATCTATAACACAATAACCGATTACCGAAATATTTCAAAGTATTTCTAAAGACATACTTACAGCTCTCTTACGCACTTACCCACGTAAATTCGGTCAAAATCAGTTATGACGTAGGGAGGTATCATAAAAATGCATTTCTGAGTTTAACAAGAACTAATTTTTATTATAGCTTGTATTTGACTGTTGGTTGATAAGGCCCTATCGCACTCACTTGGGATTAAGACAAACAAACGGAAATTAATTTAGGAAACACTATAAAGGCTACCCTGCCTTCCGGCTTGGGCAGGCCCCATCTGAGCCGTCAAACCTGATCAGGCTACACTCGATCACAGAGCTCTGCCACGTTCAACCTGTAAACCGAAATTGATGGCCGAAGGCAGCTGTCAATTAAACGCCCGCGTACACCGGTTGTTTCGATAAACTTCATTTCGTTATCTAACTTAAATCGGAGGTTAGCAGCAAAAACTCGATATGCCAGTGTTAGTTTCCGTTAACCAATAAACTATTGGAGTTAATCCAGGTGGACGACGCAGGCTACGTCCACCAACCCACACTAGGCCAGCGTGGTGGAACTGAGGCCTAAACCCTTCTACTTAAGTTTCGAACACTTCACAGCGTTCATGGTCACGGGCATGAATGCTGTGAAGTGTTTGAAATCCGTAAACATATCTTTCATTTCAATGTATAGTGTTCGCGTAAACTCAAGAAAACAGTATTTATTTACAAGTTTTAAAAACGCATTTTTTTAAGTTTCCTTTATGAAGTAGAGGGGAGTATGGTGGGTTATCGCTGTACTTTTTGATCGCCGGCTTGTATCGCAAAATATAAATAGTAAAATCTCTTAGAGTATTAATATAGGTAGGTAATATAGGTAATATAGGTCCCTTTACTTATATTCTAAGTAAAATCTATTCCGACGCTAATAAACGAGCGCATTAAAAACTGTTACACCAGATTTTCCTTGATGGATAATAACATAAGAAGATGTAGAATGCATTGCATCTATAGCTCTTTGAAAAAACAGTCGACTGGATAGCGAAAAGGGTCCCAAACCTGGAGGAAGAAATAAAAACCGCTTCAAGGGAATTATCTTTGAATATTGCATTCATGCAGCTACAATTGATCGTGTTCAGGTCCCATAAGTGTGCGTCATTACAATATACAAATTCTAAGTTATAGTACTCAAAATTACAGCAACCTAACAATCAAGGTACTCCCCACCTTAGCTGAAATGAAGTTACACAATTTAATTAAATAACAATCCTAAATCAATAAATTTGGGGCATTCCAACAAATGGTTCTGTAAAAGTTTAATAATGAATTGTTCATCTGAGAATTGTTTCGCGTAACAAGGGGGGTGCAATTACCCCCACCCCCGCGGCTGCGCCCTGATTGATGCGATTCACGTTGCGTTGATCGATCTACATTAATAATCGCCGATCTAAATTAAGTTAACTCTTTCCGACGGGAGCCATTTTGAAATTGTTATCGCCGGCTTTGCATTAATCTTTGGAACTTAATTCGTATTAAATATTCTATAGGTACTAAATTCTATTTTCTATTCTATTCTGAATATTAATATCTGTAATAAATGGTTTGATATAGATCCTTTTGCTGTACTGGCGACTGTCATCCTTTATGACACTATACAGTATAAGCAAAAGACGTTTATACATTCCTCGCTTTTTTTGTTGCATTTGGGTAGAATGATTAAAATTTAGTTATGTCGACTTTGTTAATCACTGCCAAAGAAGAGCGCTACTTTCTAATAAGGGCAAAAATTTTGCTTAAAAGGAAGCTCAAACCACTACTGTCATGTATGTATATAGAATTAAAAAGTTATTAAAATAAAGAATATGAACTTGTCCGAATCTTACTCTAGTTAAAATCAATTCTTGCTCTTAAAATGTAGTCTATGTCAAAATAATGTCGAAATGATTCATCAACATACATAAGTCTGGAAAAATCAAAATCCTTCTTCAGCTTCGACGTAGCCACATAAAACCAGCTGCTTTCTATATTGCCGAATGAATTCATAAATTTTCCTGCTAGTTGTACAAAGTAATGAAGTAGGTCTCGAATAAAATCTTCAAATGAGATCTCCGGACAGCTCAAACAGTGTTTACCGGCCGTTAACGCTGCGCCCGTAAATTGTCACTCGGAACAAAATTAGATAATAATCGCTCGCCGCCTTTAAAATTACGAGACCTCCCTTCTCGCACCTCGAGCGCCAACCATAATCGCTAAATGAAAAATTCGAAGTCTGTTTGAACACCTCTCGCCAAATATTCGAAATTGCTTCCCAATAGCCGACATAAGTAGCGGAGTGACGTATACAACCATTTTCAAGGTCTTCTCTGAGGTCCCGGGTTCGATTCCCGGACAGGACAATCCAGATAAAATGTGAATTTCTACATCGCTTTTTTCTGGGTCTGGGTGCTGCAGCTGGTGGTACCTGCGTTGTTTCTGATTTCCATTTAACGAGTGCTTTAAATAATACTCTCTTTGGGATCAGAACAATGTGTGTGTGGTTCTCCACGTTTATTTATTTATTTTATTAATTAATAATAAAAGGTATTGTTGACAAAGTATTTTTAGGATCAAAGGCTGTCTTTCCACTTGATATTTACTACGACACTAGCGTATGCATGCCAAACCAAAATGTTTGTATTATACATAATACAAACCTGTCTGCACAAAACCAAGATTCGTCAATCGAAACGTTAGGAAGCTGAAAAACCTTTGAGTAATTCATTCGGGTGCAGTTACTCCCGTTAAGTGTTCAGGTACAATACAAACCTCTTCGGAGTTCGGACCACTATTATAGTTGGGACTCATAGTGTTAGTATGACACAATTATGCATTTCAGCATGTGGCGGATTGTTCACGTTACGCATAATTTAAACAGTGTACCATTTCATTATCCAGAATATTTCATTAAATTATTTCTAATTACGGTCAGTGGCGTGTAGTTAAGTTTCCGTTTTGTAACAACAATGTTTGTCGGTAAACATACTTTCTGTCGTCCTTGGATCACAAATTCTAAATCATTTGCGTAGCCATCATTTAGGAATTTTTCATTATCGTCGACCTGGTTAGAGCACTTGGAAAATAATTATCTCAGTATCTTTGTACGAGGCTAAGCCGGATGAATTTAGAAAAAAAATTCACAACAATCAAAATTCAATCACATCTATATTGCTGCTTTATGTAATACGCAAAAAAAACTGTTTGTACTTTTGTGCACTTCTCTGTCTAATTTCTACAGTTCTACTTCCATATCATGAATTTTGGTATATGATCTGATTATATTATGTTTACTTATTTTAAAAATTTTATCGCCATATTTACCTTTAACGAAACATCACAAAACATCGAATCAAACAATTGAAAAAACTAAACTACCTATATGAGAATAGCGTCAAAACACAACAAATCTATACACTAAACATGTACGACACAAACAGAACTGGGCACACGAACTCAAAGATATATGACCCAACAGGAGCGTATTACTGGAAGAGGGAGCCGGGCTGGACGAACTTAAGGGGGATGTGGGGGAAGCGATCCCCTCCCGAGGAGCCGCTAGGCAGGACAGAGGACCACGGTAACTGCACCGCACCGTCTCTCACTAGACTTCATCTTTCTGGAGATCTGACCCTGGTTTAGAGCTGATAACAAATTGAAAACTGAATGTTCACGTGACGTGGTGTCTTAGCGTCATGTGCTTCGGTTATCAAATTGTTGTCGAAGTTTTGAATCGGGGTCTTGGAGTTGTGCTTTTGGGTGAGCCATATGAATCTGTTTCAAAGGAGGACAATTTTCTAAGTGTTTCCTACACATAATGATAATTATTTTTGTAATCAATTCGTTCCGATATTTCTAAACTAATATTTGGAATGAATGTTTTAATGTACTGATTTAAAATTTCATGATCACTATTATAAGTATAATAAACGCTAATTGTTTTGGGTTACGAGTACATTGCATCTATTGCAGGTATGATGATCACAAAAGCACTCATTTCAAATTTAAATAGGATAATGTGTTTAACGACTCTCGGAAAATAGTCCTTCATATGACAGAAGAATCATTTGGCTTAGCTTTAAACAACGCAACTGATCACTCCATAGTTCTAGTATCTTCTACACTTAATTCACACGTCTTCTCTTGCTGTTCACTGGAATTTCCAAACACTTATTCGAAGCACTCTATGTTTATATCTTCATTTCTGTAGATTCTTCGATTTTTCTATTGAAACTGCTCAGTTCACTATAACTCTCTCGTGTTAGATCCTCATGTGTCACGATGATTTTGCTTTGACATTAGTACGGTACCCATTGCTTGCTTTACGAGAGATATCCGCTAGACTATCTTTATTGAAGGTTAATTAGTGTTGGTACCAATGTCAAGGTATCGTGACTTTTGTTGGATTTAGACGCTCTTTAATGTAAGCTGTGTAGTTAGAATGCAAGTAGTTTGTATTCTTCCTAACCTTCTCTTCTCTTTCTGTATATATCATTCGTGTTGTTTATGTTTGGTGTTTAGTTGATGTTTCGACGTTATTTGTGTCTGCCCTAGGTAATTTGGTGGGTATATATACGAGTATTCAATAATTTTGTATTCAGCCAATTCATAATTCACCAAAAAAATATCTTTTAGTAAAGAAATTCTCCTGATTGCTAGATGTGGGCCTTAAGAGAAATAAGGTATCGATAAATAACATAAAAATAGTTGTTATTATTTTAGCACCAGAATCAGCCTTATAAAGATTTACCATTTGTTAAAAATAACTCTGTATTTATAGTTGGGTAAGCAGGGAACAGTCGCTAAGTACTTCTGCGACATTGACTTATTGCGAGCTAAAAATACCACTATACGCGTGCTCAAGTAACGAGTTACACTCCTTACGCACCATTACGTTTTACTTCCTAAGAAATATTAGTAAAATGCGACTATATTTTTGGAAACACTGTTATTTTAGAAAACAGTCCTAAAATTCAAATTTTTAAAAATAGATGTAAGTACTGTATAGTTTATGTAAGTACTATATATATGATGTAAGTACTATATATTTTTTTTCATTTGGGTCCTTTAATTAACACATGCATAAAAATAATGGATGGATGAATAAAAGGAGAAAAATAATTTGGAAAACAATAAAAAATTGATAGATAGATAGATACTCTTTATTGCACACCAACAAATTAAATGTGACATAGGATATACACTTAGAATATTAAAATTTAGGCGGTCTTATCGCTAGAAAGCGATCTCTTCTAGACAACCTTCCGGTAGAGGACGGTGGAGATAGAGTTGAGAGGAAAAATTAACATACAATTTTAGAATAAGAAAAAAAAACCAAGTAGGAAGATAAATTTAAAATGCCAATAAGGTCTCCTGATCAGCATTTATTGTGGCAGATCATTTCGGGAGTTTGATATCTAAAACTATCTAAATACATATTGCATGGTGCGATTATCAAATGTTACCAGATTCCAAAATCGATTCGTGGCAGGTGACGCTCCGCAAAATGAAAATTTAACAGAAAATAGTTAAAAAAGATCAAACAGTCCTTTTTGAGGCCAAATTTAGTTAGTATCCCGCAATTTACATAAATAAGCTAAATCGATCACGTACAACTTTTATGTCTAGAAGTAGTGGAGCATTCTTAAACTTTGTTTTTTTACTTTGCAGTCTCCATAGAAACATGATAGCAACATTTTTCGAGCGCTTTGATTGGCTGTCTTTTAATGGCTGAAATTAGTTGCTCTTAGAGCATATATTTTCAGCAAATCACTGAGCTGAAAAAAAAAGGACAGCGGAGAACAAAATGTAACTAATTAAAACTTATGCTATCACTTTGGAAGTCAATAGAATTACAAGTTAAATAAATATCAATATACATAGCGCAATGCTCTCCCAATCGAAGATAGGATTGTAAATTGAGAAACACAGGCACAAGACAGTTTCTAAAAAAAATAAATTTATTTATGATCTGTCTCATGTTTACAAAAAACATTCCATTCCAGTTAATTGTTGTGATAAATATCACTTTGCTTTTAATAAATCAATTACCCCTGATTTACAATGATACCCATGAAAATGAAATTATTAGAATTTTCAATGATGCTTACATATTTCCGTACTAGAAACTAAATGTCTGTGTAATAAAGCGAGTGCGGTTAGAATAGGTAAAGCTCGCTTTCCACGAGCTGTGTCAGTCAAGATGTCGGTCTGCGAATGTAAGTTATCGCCTCCTAACTACTCTTTACCGGCTGTGATATATTTTTATGATCTTTTTACGGCTTGTACAATGTGATAACGTAGTTTTTGAGTTAAAGTATACTACGTATTTTATCTCTGTACAGTCTTGTGCATATTATACCATAAAACCATGTATCCGTGTAAATATAGAGGGCCAATAAAAAGAGGTAGTAACGTCGCAACACACTGTATAGTTGTCTAGACTAGTGACGCTGAAAATAAACGATATTTGGTAACATATTCTTACGAATTACTATTCAACTTTCACCCTGGCCTTTTTTTTTTTATTAACTGATATTTAGAAGTGCTAGGCTGCGATCTTAATATTGTTATCTGCTATAGGGCAATATGAGCATGTTAATTCTTCACATATGTGAGAGAATCTTACTTTATTAATTGTAAGTTCAAAGTTTGAGTGGATGTTTGTTAATCACGACAGAACGGCTTTAAAGATTTAAATGAAATTTTGTACTAAGGTAGATTATAATAATAAATAAATCAATCAAGAACTGGCATATAAGATACATTGAGACCTCCATTGCGGAGTGGCGTACACCGGTTGTCAAGGTGTCCCCTGCTCCGGGGTCCCGGGTTCGATTCCTGGACGGGTCAATGTAGAAAAAATGATTTTTTCTACATAGTCTTGGGTCTGGGTGTTTGTGGTACCTTCGTTGTTTCTGGTTTCCAAAATACGAGTGCTTTAAATAGTTATTCAAATTGAGATCACAAAAATTTATAATACCGTGGAATACATTTAAATTTAAAACACCACTCGTACGAAGTCGCAGGAAACAGTAACGTAACAATATTGTCAGTGTTCCTACTTTGACAGTTAATCAATGGCATAATCAAAGCAGTACATCGCCAGCTTTAATACTACCAGTGAATAACATTAGAAACAATTTAGGGACTTGCGTTGTACCTACTAGAGAGCTAGGAAACTTAATTATCATCAGCAACAGACAGGTTTTTCTTTTAACAAACGAATGCAATAGATTTTAAAATACTGGAAAAGTAACGATATTTTGTCGGCATTTATAGAAGTCTTACTTAGCTTTCAAAACGAAAATGTCTCGGTTCTTAATCTTGAGGAATTCCATGGCAGGGCCTACACATCCATTTGGATCAAAACAACAAACTCTGTTCAGGCTCTGTCACTTAACGAAGCACTAGACTTGGGTAAAGAGTATCGATACATCGACATACTATACGATAATTAAATCATAGTCGATATTTTTGAACTCGATATATCGATAATCGATACTTTCTCGGGATATCATTTTTTTTTTAAGGTCTCGTCTGAGTAACTAAGGAATGAATGAGCAAAATTCGATTGAAATCGATATTATCTATATTTAAGATACAATAAATCTCCGTCGATCAAAAAATCGATATTTTTATACGATCTATAAATATCTTTAGCGATAGCTTTGAAATATATCGATACGATACGATATCTTACATTTTTTATTTGCCCATCCTTTCGACTCACCAAAACGATGAGGCAGGCTCAAGGATAATAATCGGTGCTAATCCTTGCCTCTCTTCAACCAGCCTCGGGGCGAGGATTTGTTTTGTCTTCCACTGCTGAAGGTTTAACAATAAAAACTCTTTAAGTTAGCGTGACTAATAATTTTGCGTAATTTGTTTCGATCCCTTTTACTCGTATTATTGTTCTTTTCCAAGCATCTCGGTAATAAACTTGAATTCTAAAAGATCCTACTTCATGTTTGAAAGATGATTATGCAGTCTTCTGCACTGTTACTTTATAATCAAAGTCATAGTAATGAAAGATAAGTTTACGGATTTAGAACGCTTTTATTTTTGATTTCACCCGACGTTTCGAACCCTTTACAGCAGGGGTCGGCATCCTTATGGCAGGCCAGGGCCATATAATGGCGAAATGAACTAATGGCGGGCCGCACTAGTGTTGTGATAGAAACGTATAATTAGTATTAAAAACAATAGAAAAAAAACTGTGATGTCTGAGATCCTAAATGCAGGCTATTTCTTGTATGTTAGCTGTCATATTTGTAGTTGCAATTCGTAGAATGGCACTCAAGTTCTCATCATTACCCGTGACCATGACCGCTGTAAAGAGTCCGAAACGTCGGGTGAAAACAAAAATAAACGCGTTCTAAATCCGTTAACTTATCTTCCATTTCAATGTATACCTAGTGTTCGCGTAAACTCAAGAAAACAACAAAGTCATTGTCATATTTACTGACACCAACCAACTTGATATTTGTATTGAAATATTAAAAATTAAATAGCATTTACGCTGTCTCTGCAGATTATAATAAGAAATGTCATATTGAAAAGCAGTGACACGGATAAATAGTGACCTTCTTACTAAAATTTTAAGGAAAATCATTTTTGTCGGTTTAAATTAAAAAAGCCAAAGTTTGAGAGCTAATTACAAAGGACTCAGTTCGGCTCGCACCCGCTGAATGATCTGGGTATTATATACGATTGAAATAAAATGGCTAGTAGCTGTTTTATATAAAGGAGAGAGTAAACGTTTTTTACAGTACTTTTGAATAAAATAGGCTTATGAAAAAAACTTAATATAAAAAGAAGTCTAATCAAACAGGATTAATCAAAGTGTGTCTAAGACACAAAAGGTGGTGTCGGCAATTCAAAAGCCCATTCCCTCCCAGTGGGTACCAGAAAAGAACACGCAACAGTCTCTTTTTTTATGAACAATGGGCTTGCTCTTGACTACATACTTAACTCTACGGTAAGAGGAAGCCTAAGTGGCACTGGTTTTCCCACACACCAGCGGAACACAGAGGCACTGTTTGTCGCTGGACTCCGGCAGGAGGGTGGTAGCATCCAGGCGGCCTCTTACGAAGCCTACCACCGCAGAGGGATCTGTTAGCCGTCATCATTGGTTAGAAAACCAAAGATGCCGTTGCCCAGGGTGGACCACTAGGAGGTAGATCCCACCACCCTCTTTTCTCTACCATTGGCCAAACTACTCGCCAACTCGCTTGCCAAGCGTGGCGATTATGGCAAATTCCTCGCTATGGCGAGGCCCGTGTCCAGTAGTCGACGTATATAAGCTGGTAAGGATGATGATGAGACACAAAAACAGTATTTATGTATCACGTAGTAATTTTGTTGATATAACTTATTGCATGCAATAAAATGGCAAGTTACGAGTACTATTTGTTATTCCACTAATTCATGGCTTGCTAAGCAATGAATGAGTAAGTGAGCAATAATGTCTAAACGTCATACGTCAACAGCTTATTAGAAAATAAATAAGGTAAAACCTTTTTGTTGAATGTTCTGTAGTACTGACACTAAAATCGATAGCTCTTTTACAGATACATTATTCAATGCCATCTCCGCTAATCGTTCGTTGTAGTTGTTTGTAAGTTTGATTTAGTTTTGAGTTACTTAAACTCATGTGACTTAAAAAGGCCTAATGATTTAAAAAGACATCTTTTTTACAAACGACTCGTGGAAATAAACCACCATTTTTGAGTCGGGGCCAAACAAGATATTACTAACAATCAAGCACTGACTCAAATTGCATTTTATGGTTTATCTATGAAAAATTTTTGTACAATAAGTTTTTCTCTTCATTGGCCCACTTCCGAAGGGGTATAAAAAGAATACCTATTAAGGAAGAAAGAGAGTCGGGGTATGCTGAAATTTGTCATAAACTAATAATTTGTGTGGAAGTTATTCAGGCATACCGAGTCCTAGATAAACACAGGGTCGTTTTTAAACAAATTATTCTTTTATGGGTTGATTCTGATGCTAAAATAGCTTACCTTATTATCATTAGCCGTCAACAGGCCACTGCTGGACACAGAAATCCCTTAACGAGAGATTGCAATTTGGCCAATGGCAATGAAAAGACGCTGCTGGCCTTTTTCTGGCAGTACCTACTATTTGGTACGACCGCGACACCCATTTATGATAAGAAAAGGCTGGTACATTTATTTAAGGCAGCACCAGACAGCTTATTAGAAAAAAATATTTTTAACTGACCAAAATGCTTTTAGGGCCTGTAAAGTTAAAAAAAGCTGTCATCCGACTAAAGTTGGCAAACGATGCATCCAACGCCCTGTATATGATTGTAGGGTTCAATGTAAAATTCAGATAAAGCAAAATATATTAAAGCACACAAAATTGTACTCCCCTTCGTTTAGTCTCAGAATGTCCAATTTGCAAAATGTCAAGTGGTAGCAAAATGTCAAAGTCTCAAAATGTCCAAGTCTCAAAATGTCTTAGTCGCAAAATGTCCAAGTCGCAAAACGTCCAAGTCGCAAAACGTCCAAGTCGTGAAATGTCCAAGTTCAAAGTTTCAAAAGCAATTATGAAATAAAAACTCTTCTACTTTTTTTACTGTAACATTTTTCTTTATAATCAGAAAATAAAGATATAATTCTGTACACTCTTGTAAAATTATACAAAAAATGTCCTATATTTATGTATCATTTTTGTGTTATAACTATTTCAATTATTGATCAACGTATGTTCATGTGACATCATTTAAAGAAACTTAAAAATATGATTTTCTTCAAAAATTGACCTTTATTTATATCGTTCCTGTGCAATTTACGTAGCTGTGTCTTATATTTTCTGTCAAAAACTATGTCCTTCAGTCTTCTTTTATTCCTTATGTTTTGAAACATAGACTTGGACTTGGACGTTTTGTGACTTGGACATTTTGCGACTTGGACATTTTGAGACTTGGACATTTTGAGACTTTGACATTTTGCTACCACTTGACATTTTGCAAATTGGACATTCTGAGACTAAACGCTCCCCTTGAGTACTATACGTTAATGCAAGATAATACTTAGGTCTTCTAATCTTAAAGAATCAGATTCTAATATCATTATGAGCGAACTGTGTGTCAAGACATTAAGATCAAATATTAGAAAACCTAAAAAAATATTTATTTTTACAGAAAACACCGCGCCGAGAGACGAGGCCTAGACAACTGGAAACTGTAAAATAACTTATCTTACTCTTAGCAACCACAGTCATATCTACATATAGGTATTAAATATGTGTCTGCTTTGAACAAACATTGTGTCTGAATATAATTCGTATAAACTTACTAATTCTCCTCACTCCCAACCAGTGAGGAGCATTAGGAGACGTTCTGGGTTTCTAGTATTTTACTTTACATAAACTATTTTCTATATGTATATTTATCCTTCGAAATTTGAGATTGCGTACAAATATAGCTCTACAATATAATGTCACCTTCTAGAGTAATCTGTTTCCCTAGATTTTAAGGCAAGTATAAATTATTTTTACGATCTTTGATATATACACGCCGCGAGGCAGGCGTGTCGTGTAATATTGATAGTTAGTTGAATTAATGGTTAAAATTAATTGTATTTTACTAGTGACGTTGATGTAAATTGTACCGGTACTTCCTCGGAAGACTATTGTCCAATAAAAGTTTATTCGGAAGCCGAACTGTGTTTTGTTTTATACAAATATGTTAACCCATTCCTGTTATCCGATCAAGAGTCAAAAGGAAGTGTATCTGTCAGCCACCGTGTCCAGAATTTATTTGCAATTAGCTGCTAAACTAGTACCTACTTAAAAATTGAATTGGAATTGGATAGTAGATAATTTGCGAAGGTTAGACTCAACAACGTATTTGAAGAGTTGCTGACCATTCAGAGACCTCTTGCCATTCCCGTCATCATGAAACGCAAAGAAAATATTTAACCTTTTACCTTTGTTAGAGATTAATGAGATGAGATTCATCGTAGAATTTTAGACTTTTGCGTTGCATTATAACTTAAATTACAGTTGCATTATAAGTTAAATACAAAAATGGGACAGAAAACTATATTTATTGCGTAACTTGTACACTGCCACTTACTTCTTTGGCGTTTCGGTCGCAAGTTCGCAACACAACTGCCGTAGTCACAGTCACTGATGAGAATGGCTTCTTCATCTATACGGGCGGGCTTGAGAATCTTCTGTCATCTTCAAATTATCATTAATCAAACTACTAGTGATGTTACTGCGACACACTTCAATGCTGGCCGGGTTTGTTTTTCATGGTAGCACTCATTTATAACTGAATTCCAAGCTGAAGAACGCGATTCAAAAAAAAAAAGTAGTAGTAGGTATTTCTATAACTGATTACGCGTGCAGCCCCGTTTCTACAATTATCAATAAGATTGACCTGCCATTGTCTGTAGGTAAATGGTATCAAAACTAAAGTAAGGGCAAAGGCCTATAATCATTTCAGAACAGGGCAAGGCTACCACAGCAATGATGGGTACAGGCATAACCATCACGCTTGCTAAATGCCGGTTGATGATCACAAACCCGAGCAATGTTCAAAAATTCGAAACTTTTTGTTGCATCGCCCATTGCAGTGATCGAACCTCCCGGATTGGCTCGGTATTTAAACCACTAGACCAACGGGGCGTTGATACATGGTATACACCGAATCAAATAACCCTGTGATAATGACCATGGAAGTTTGAATCAGTATAAGAAGTTGTGCTCATTGAATAAAAATGTCGACTGTATAAGGTATGACGACCTTCGTGGCGGAGTAGCGCACACATCGGTTGTTTAAGATATCGTCTGCTCCGAGGTTCCGGATTCGATTCCCGGACGGTTCAATGTAAAAAAGAGTATTTCTACATTTTCTTGGATAGGTAGAAAGAAAATCTTTGGGTCTGGGTTTTGTGGTACCTTCGTTGTTTACAAGTCCTTCAAATAGTTACTCAAATTGGGATCAGAACAATATATGTGATGTCCACATTTATTATTTATTTAAAGTACTGTATTCTGCTCTTTGAATAAAAATGTCGACTGCCTTAGGTAAGATTTGAACCCACACCAACTGCTCAGCTGGCGACTGCTCTCGATAGAGTTCGTCTCGTCGATTCGTTAATCGAGCAACCTAGACATTGTTTTAAACTTTCATGGTCACTATCGTAAGAGTTAGTTGTTTCGAGATTTCTACCATGTACCTTGTTTTTTATGAGTTTCATTTGTTGAGGAAGAACATGCGAACATCTTCCGCGATCATGGCGCTTGCAACAGTGCCGAAATATCGGCAACCCATAATAAACAAGGTACATGGTAGAAATCTCGAAATAACTAACTCTAACCTAGACATTATTTATTAAAAAATAAGAAAATACAGGAGAAAAGACATTAATAAAAAATGCCTCGATGAATCTATTTAAGGGGACTACTAGAGCTATGTGCTGCCCCCAATTGATTTAATTTTAAAATGATACTGTTCTAGTTTTTTGAGAATTGATTTTGTTTAGAAGTAATAAAATTAACTCAATTGGGGGCAGCACATTGTCAGCTAGCCGCCTCATCATTATTTTTTGGTTAGAGCAAGCAGTCACTCGGCAAACTGAAGGATGTGTGTTTAAAGCACCTAAAGCAGCCCAATATTTTGTTCTATCAATACTATTCAACCAAAAACATTAGGCGCATGACAGGAATGCGGTTTCGACGCCCGCACTTCTCTTCCACGCGTACAAAGCAGTGACAGTATAAAGATTATTAACTACGCAGGTGGGACTTTTAGTCATGTTATATGACGACCATTCGGATCAGCGGTAGTTAACGCTGCTTCTGACCCATGGGTCGCGGGTTCGATCCCCGCACAGTACAAATACTTGTGTGCATGAACATGTCTGTTTGTACTGGTCTGGGTGTTTTCTATGTATTATAAGTATGTATTTACAAAAAAAAAGTATATAAGTAAGTTTATCGGTTGTCTAGTACCTCATACGACAGGGCACATACATAATAGTAGCTTAATTTGGGACTAGATGGCTTTGTGTGGCCCAGTGAGGCATGTCTTAAAAAAATATTTATTTATTTATGTTATATGGAAGGTAATTCAAGTCGAGACGAAGGGAGCCGAAACTTTTATTCGAAGTATTGTAGGTAGATCATGTTTACACCAGCGGTATAAGTGCTAAACACAGTTCAAATAACTACATTTATAAAGCTGTTTCACTTTAACCAAAGGAGGTACCTTCATACATACACCGCTAGCTTCCAGCAGCTCGCTCCGCTAAACCCTAAATTTCGTCGACCCAATAATGTGTTGGTTGTTCAGTTGGTGAAAGCAGTTGCCCAGGAAACGAAAGGTTGTGGGTTCAAATCCCACCTAAGGCAGTCAAAATTTAGTTTTTATATTATAAAACAATTTACCTCAGCAAATTAAATAGTTTTAAAAAGTGTCGTTATTATTCGTCACTTGCTTTTGGCACTAATTTTAAAGTTAAAACGAGGTAAGGCTATAAAGTAGTATTCTAAAGTGCAAAAAAAACATAGGTGATAAATATCAATTATTACTATTATTTTACTAATATTCTCCGCTCGGTAACTCCGGCCTAGGTACTTACACCACACTAAACGCACCTACACCGAGTGAGCAAACACTAGTACATGCAAGTAAGCAAGCCCTCCCTCAAGAAGATGCAATACAGATAATTCAATTATTAGCACTCAACATCCTCATCAAATGCATCCTCAGGAAATGTCGCATACAAGTGGAAATTATAATAGCAATACAAATTTAAGTTCATATTAAGATACAAATCACTTAAGAACCGACATATTGTGACACTTTTAAATATTAAATATCAATGGTAACTCATTTAATTCCAAATGCGTATGCCTAAAAGACCCAACTAAATACATAATATTATATACAATTTACTAAGTCTACGGGGATCGGACCGGAAGGCTTTCTGACCCCTAATGTAAAGATCCCAAACAGTGAATCCATTACAAAATTAGTTTCGTATTATCCGACGCAGGTTTACTTTACCATGACGTCAGCTCATATATTTATCCTTTTTATTGATGTATCACTTTGCCTAAGTGTGGAACATCTGTTTGCGTACATTAATGTTGACTTACTGTCGTCACAGCCATCCTCAAGCAATGGATCGTGTCTGCATTACGTGACGAAAACTAAGTTTTTTTTTAAATTAAAACAAAACTCCATCAATGCCTATCTTTGTGACATGATATGTTTAGTATTAGCATCAGCCTCTATCAGATCACTTCTGGACGTAGACATTACCAAAAGTAAGATTTTGAAACATTTGGCAGAAAGGTTAGCGATCCCAGAGGTAAATAGAAGAGAGAAGATGCTGCTGCTTGTGTCGTCTTCTTTTGGCGGTATACTCCTTAAGTCACTACCGACACCCTTAAGCAAAATTTTTTTTTGTGCCGGCATTGGTTTATTTTAAAAATTATTGTTGCAATTTAATTATTACTATCATTTACATATTATGCACCTAAACATGGTACAAATAGCTGACTTGACCATTAAAAAATAACTTTAAAAAGATGTATCAAACTCACGATTCATTACACATTGATCAGTCTTCAGATTTCCTTTCCGAATTATATAGCTCGTGTATGAAGTGAGATAAAAGGTATTATTGAAACAAATACTCAATAAAAGGGTTCTTTACCGAAACCTTTTTCGTTTTGTCCAGTTTAACCGTCCGTATGACACCGCGTTTTTAGCAACAGACTTGTATTTGTAATTTTATGTGTTCCCAAACTGAAATTCGGTTTCAAAAGAAAAGGAGTCAAGAGTGGGGGGAAGGTTGTGTCTTCGAGTCCCACTTAATACTCGTATCGACATCAGTTCTTTCGTGATCATGGCTCTTGCAACTTTGCCGAAATATTTATTTCTTTTGTCGTAATGGTGGCCTCAAAAAATTATATAATGACTTCTTCCCAGGTAATTGACATTGATGCTTTTACCGCAGATTAAGGATATGCATTTGACTGATTGTATAATGGACGGACATTTATTGATTAATTTTTTGTTTAATGAAATGACATTTTGTTTTTGTATAATAGGCTTGGAATTGAATTGTAATTGAATTGAAATTATTCTAAATGTACTTACTTTAATCGCATATTGAGTGTTTAATGTTTTTATCAACTTTTTAGTCAACTAGTTACGCATGACGATATCATAACATTTGTATATCGATAGTTCGATTAAACATGTATGCACGATACCTAAAAATAAGAACCAAAAATGTACCATGTTTATACAAATATATCTTAAATAAAATAAAAAAAGATTGGACAGTCATAAAAAGCAAGGTACTTATTAGAAACCCCGTAACAACTGACTCTTTTAGTGACCATTAAAGTTCAAATCAGTCTCTATTCCAGTTCGTAATACCCACCAGGTCCAATCGCCAGATTTGTTTGGGCCGAGCATACAGCCATGTTTGCTTTCCGCTAAACGGCTTTCTGCTCGTAACAGGTTGTCTAACATAACATTAATTCAAAATATATGTTAATTCAGGAACCATACATTTCTCTTACAAGTTACACGCGTTGACAGCTGACTGACGGCGCTGCCACTACTGAGGAATATCCCTGAGGCTGATACCATGACAGACAAGGTAATTAAGACCGTTGTAGGCCATGATATTATATTAAAACGAAGCAGATAGGTTATAAGCGCGCGCGTTGTGAAGACTCAAATACGTCCTAATTAGGGAGTTTTTCACAACGTCCACTTCGTGTGCGTCTTTCATTTGCGTGCTATTTCGCATCTTTTGTTCTGCTTATCAGTGAAACTTGTCAATGTGTGCAGTTTTGGATTGCTCGCAACAGATTTAATACGCTTATTAATATGAAGGTAACATATCTATTGATTGTAGGCAATGATTTGATGTAACTACTATACCTATGTCCTATGCCCTAAAGCCCCATTAGTCGTGTTTAAGCACCGGGTTAAGATCTTGGGGACCTGGGTTCGATTCCCGGGTCAGGCAGCAAGGGTTGAGAGTTTTCGAGCATTGGTTTGAGATTATGAACCTGCATTTGGCATCGTTGTGATTATTGCTGTGGTAACTTGAATTCAATGATTGCGGCAATTATCTTTCAGTGGGATCATTATATGGCGTTATCTTGCTTTACTTTTTTGTTGGTCATCATAATCAGCTATCTATACTGTCCAGTGCTGGACAACTCTCCAAAAGAAGGATTTGCCATAATCGCTACGGTAGAGAAGAGACGCTACTGCTATCTGGCAGTCAACAGCAACTAAGAAGACTGATTTTGCTGGCTTCTTCTTTGGTTACCTCTTACTACACCCATTAGAGGTGCTAGTCTATATTAGACCGATACTACAATTTGACACACATGATTCAATTGATACTCTCAAAAACTCAAAACATAATAACCTTAATTAAGCGTGGGATACTTTACAATGAGATCTGATTAATTGAATCACAAACTTTCCGAACACATTTATATTCACCTAGCTATCTCGTTTAGTTTCAAACGAATTATACTCGTAAATATAAACTCAACAAATGTTTGAATTAATAAAATTTCCAATACGTGATAGATGAGTTAAATTCTACCAATAATAAAGTGTAAGATTGGATGTTTGTATAGGTAGAAGGAAAGAAAAACTTGATTTATAGGTACACGCTATTTAATTCATCTGAATACAATCAAGTTGCATATGTCATGTGGTGTCAGCACATTGAAAATTACCCACTTCTCTGTATGGTTTTATCAATGGGTGCCTTAAGAGGCGATAAAAAGAAGTAGAAAGAGAAAATATTAATTACCCGTCGGTACACACTTTCAAGCCTTATAAGGAATTAAGTTAAGGCCATAAACTGTCTGGAATAGAATATGATAATTTATTTCGTTAAAACAGGTACAGAAAAAGAAGATTATCTGAATAGTTATAACCTATAGAAACTTCCAACCCCCTTTTTCACCCCCTTAAAGTATAATTTCTGAGATGAAACAATTCTAAATCCTTTCCCGGACCTCAAGTCCTCGAATCTCTGTATCAAATTTCATTTAAATTGGTACAGTTAAAATGAGAAGAGGTAACATACAGATCGATATAATTTAACATTTATCATATAACCTACTTAGTATAAATGTTGCCTTTACCAACATAAATCTTCATCGAAAAAAATTATGTGCGAATAGTTCAGGATTTCGTACGAAGACAAAACGAAGCGCTTGTTAATATAAAACCCAGTTTGTTTCGGACTCTGTCAATCATAATTAACTCTAAATTGAATTGCAGAACTATCCGACAGAGCCGCGACCGTGTTGAAACAATGTGGCCGGGTCCGGGTGTCGATGCAAATTAGCTCGTTATTAAATTGGAGTGTCCTCCACCACGTGGCCCGCGACTAGTGATGGGACCCGGCTCGGGGCGCGGGACTTTGATTGATCACGCACCGAAGTTTGCTGACAAGTACGCTACATTCATTGCTGAATCTGAAGTGTTCAATAAATATTACTGGTTTATCATCATTACATTTCACTCTGATAAAATAATACTTATAATATCAGTATATAAACTTGAAAAATTTTGTCTCAGGCGGGAAAAATTTTTCAAGTTTATATACTGATATTATAAGTGCAATTAAGTTGCTAAAATATCAAATAAAGAAAATAAAACTTAGTTGTTGTGAGCGCCATCAATTCTTCAATTTGTAAATAACAAGTTATAATAATAAGATTGACTATAGGTACCCAGAAATCTTCCTGGCGTACTAGCTTTACAAAAAAACCGGCCAAGTGCGAATCGGACTCACGTACCGTACCAACTAACTGAATAAGGGGTCCAAGGGGTCCACTTACTTCCACTTAGCCAAAATACCACAATATTTAATTGGGGGGGACACCCATTTTACCACTTTGGAAGCGTCTATCTTCCAAACGTTAGACTTTTGGAAGAAATGGTTTTAGAAACCTCTATATAATTTTGAAAGACCTATATGCTTAGGTTTGAGTAAAAAATTTTTTTTTGTTTTAATTCTATGTATGGGAAGCCCCCCTTAAATATCATTATTTTTTATTTTTTGTATGAGAATCGTAAAGCGGTCAACAGGATACACCTACCTACCAAGTTTCAACTGTGTAATGCGAATACTTTCAAATTAAAGTGGCTGTGACATACGGACGGACGGACAGACAGACAGACAGACAGATAGACACACTTACCTTTCGGCTACGGAATCCTAAAAATAAAGATAAACTACAGAACACTGCATACGTACGTGAATCACTTATCTACTTTTGGATGTCTATCTAGACTGAAGTTATTCAATTTATTCTAAGTTCTCAGAATTGTAATCTGCTTTGGGTATTGAATCAGTTTTAAAAATAAATTGAATTATTATGGTAGTTGTTGCAATTTAGCAGTGCAGCCACGACACCCTATAAAGAATCAAAGATCTGCTGCCCAACAAAAATGCCATCCCAAAAAAACTATTCTTTTAATTGATCGAAAAATCACTATAATAAATGTATTACTACGGGCTGTAATTAATCTATTTATTATTGAACGAAGAATGTGACACACTGGATTTGATTCTTTTCTTTCTTTGGCTTCGATACGATACCCGGACAATTAGTAAAAAAAGAGTCATTTTATTTTTATTTTTTTATTTTATTTATCACCAACAAGTTTAAACTATACATATTATTTATTGAGAAAGTTACAAAATCGACTTACATTAAACAAAATCAGCAACAAGCGTCGTCACATTAACTATTCTATAAATATGTATAAAATGTCACAAAAATACATCACACGGAACAGCCGCTCCAAGGTTTATCTTGACCACAACGAATCCCCACTCCGCGCCCCGATCGACCCAAAGGTTCCCATTATGCTAGCAGCATTTCCACGTTGAATAGCTATGGAAACCTGTTGTACCAACCAGGACCCAGAGCGGGAGTCATTGCCCCTATCTCTTAGTCTTCGTCCCAACTCCCTGAAAACCTCGCGTGCCTCATCACCCCAAAGCCCAGCCGTCTCCACAGCGATCGGCACAAAATCATATGCGGTCTCCAAAGCAGCATATTTGGAATGTTTTAATTTGGCGGCATTTTCCGCAGCTGAACCCGCCGATGTTACGGTATGCCGTAAATGTGACGCAGCAAAGGTGCTAACGCATGTTGCGTCCCATAAAAGACAGCGACCTCTTCGCCAAGGAACCAATGTAAGGCCGTCGGGTCTCTTGCCATCCGTACGTGACAAACCCAACAAGTTTAAACTAGTAATATGCTTAGCAGATACACTTATTTAGATTTAACAGGCTAAGCGCAAACTTAATTACAGGTGACAACAGCATGCAAGAGACAACAGCTATAGTATGCTATGGTGATGTTGTCCACATTTATTTTTGAGTTTATCCCGGGAGCAGGGATGTCAGCCTATAAACCGCGGTTATACAGTTTTAGTCCCATCAATTATACAAAATTTGACCGCATTATTCATAACCATCTTAAAAATAGTTTTTTTTTTATATTTAAAAATAATATCATATTGACCTGTAGGTAGGTACTTTAATACTTTTTCGTTTTATTCATTACTCTTTTTACTACTTTGTGGTACTGGTCACATTAAAATAATCTTGCAATAGTGGTGGCCGATACAATGGTGAACTCTCGTCCCATTTCAGGCCTTTCTCAAAGGAGACGGACCAAGGTCACGGCCCACCATGGTGGGCCAAAATGTAACAAGATGAAATATTGTTCATTCAAACACTTCTTAAATAGTTAAGATAAATACAAAATATCAGCTTTATCCACAGTCTAGGAAAATAGAAAACAACGTAAGAAGTTACTGTTAACTAATAAAATGAATCGAACATCACAAATCGATCATGTTGTTTGATTCATTTGTTAATCGTTTCACTGCAATTAAAATATATAATATTAATAACATCACATGCATAAAACACAGAAATCATCTTAAAATAGATGTTATCAACCTTGTTTTTTTAATGAATAACTGTAATCGATTATTCATTTAAACACTTGACATTGACAGGAGAAAGAAAAAAAATGTCATTCGACTCGTTTCCTTTGTTTTCTTCGCTGCGTTTTGAGTGTGCTCTTTTTCTGCTTTTGGAATATTTTTATCTAATGTGGTCACAAACTCTCTAGTAACATAAATACACTTATCTGTATTATGTAAAGTGCTCCATTACTTTAAAAATAAATGATTTAATACGCTATTCTTTGTAAAAAGTTAACTATTTCGGTATAGGCTATTCTTAACCTCACTTTTTCATAATATTTTATATCTCAGATCACGGACTGCCAATTTTTTCCAAATTCTCAGAAATCCTTTAATTTCATACTATCTTTCAAATAACACTACTTTCACTGTGTTACACCTTAGGCCCAAGGTTCTAAGGAAGTCGGTCCGTTTCCTTTTGTATCCAATTATACGTAACGATTAGGGATACAATGTACCAGACAATGTATCAGATTATACAAATTTTGTATCCAAATTACGATATATACGATCTGGCAGCCCTGCCCGGGAGTGTTAGTGGTTTACAACTGGCAACTCTAGCACTAGTGAGGACGGTGGATCCCGCGGTCCCGCGGTCCCGCACTGCACAATGGCGGCTCATCACGTCGCTAATTCCACTTTTGTTCGCACCTGCAAACGTGGAACCACTCGGCCCGTTGGGAGCCCAAACAAAGGGTTGCAGCCTGGATCTAATCCTTAAGCTTTGTGAATTGTAGTAATTTAATAATGGTACTTAGTGTATTTTTTTTAATTCCTACTTACTACTACCCAATATAGATATGGTTACCTGAATTCAAGGATAGAAGCTTTTGCCCTGCAGTGGGAGCCTAAAGTTGCCTAAAGAGAAAATATTGGGACATGTAAATGCGCTTCCTGTAATAAGTGCTTTAGATAAATGAAACTGACAGCCTTTTACAAATGGAAGGAAAATTAAAATATATTGTTAGCAAAATATACTTTTACTAGCTGTTTCCCGCGATTTCGTCGATAAATGGACTATCCAACACAAAAAGATTTTTTCAATTCGAACCAGTACTTTTGGAGATTAGCGCATTCAAGAAAACAAATAAACAAACAAACTCTTCAGCTTTAGTCTGCAGTCAAATCATCCGATTCAAGTTTTATGCACTCCTGCGAATCATTTAGTGTTCTGATAAAGTAAAATAGTTACTAAAAGTTTCAAAATAATCGGATTTCTATATAAATCAGTTTTCCACTGACAACCTGGTTTATGTAATGGTTCTCAGATCTGCCTACTACGCAAGGTTCTCGGTTTCGATTAAATTGAGTTGGGTTTGGAATAGGTGTGAGTATTATAGCAGTGCTTCGAAAGGCGCTGCAATTAGTCTCGGCTTCTGCGCAAGATGGAAGTAGTTAAAACAAATCATGTCAGAGGCCTCTTATAGGCGGCTTGGAATACTCTGACAACAGATTTTCCTTGAACCATAGTCCTACGATAAGATCAAATTCTCCGCTGTATGTACTTGAAACAGAAAACTTACACAATCTGATTTGTTACATTGACCAAATTTACATACTAACATTTAAAGTTCACGATCATTACGAAAAGCCAACAATAAATGAGGTTTTGGTTGATTGGCCGAATAGATTAAGCCAGAATGAAAACGTTAATGATGTATTATCAATTATCACATATATTTAGGTTAAATTAACGCCCCCGCATGTGGCACGATCACCATTCTGTGGTTACAATATGCTCGTAATTTATTAATACTGCTGAACGATCCCATATATTTTATTTAGCATAATTTCATAAATAATGTGGTTTCTGTTGATATATTCAGGATCGGATCATCTTCTGTACAAGCCTGCTATTATAACTTCTGTGGTGGGCCCTTTCATAAGGAGTCCCATAGTAAAATACTAAAATAAGTTCACTTGATTGAATTTATGAATTCATAAGTTCGATCAAGTTTTATATACAGGATGACATTTTAACCACTTTCCAATATTTTTATATGTGTTCAGTATCGTATTTAGAGCCTATTTATGAAGTAAAAAATGTAAATCAAGTTGTCACCCGAAAACATTTTCCACGATATAGTTTTCATTTTTTACCTGTTAAGGTATAAAGGGAAAATCAAAAACTTATGAATAGTATTGTAATGAATGAATGAGATGCTTATCGCGTAAAAAAGTGTTACTAGGATGCCGCATCCAAAATTTTAGATTTTTGGCAGACATTAGAAAATGCTTCATCTTGACATTTTTGTACTGGGCTATACCAAAAGAAAAAATAGTTCATTTGATTTTTGTCTTGTAGATGGCTATATTAAAATTTAGAAAGTGGTTAAAATTTCACCCTGTATAATGCTGTTTATTTTACAGTTCGCACGGTACCTTGGAGTACAATGTCCTGGTCTTGCAGACACCAGAAGTGACAGCCAACATGACGTTTATGAGGAGCTTGCTCGACACGAAACAGAATGCAACTGCTCCTTTCGTCTGTCAACTTGATACAGACCTGACATTACACAGAACTATGACTAGCGATTTGCAACGGAAAAATAAGATGTTTACACTGAAGTTAAGTTAAAATGGAAGCACTGAGATCTTTAGATGCAAAATTTAGCTCTGTGAGTTAATAACTAATATCATAGATGACCTAGAGTGGAGTGACGAACATCGCTTGTTCCGGGGTCATAGGATTTGATTCCTCGGGTTAATATAGAAAAAAAGTATTTTTCTATATTTTCTCGCGTCTGGGTGTTCGTGGTACGTTGTTTCTGTATAATAGTTACTTATTATTATACACTGGGAACAGATGAATGTAAATGTGATGATTTCCACATTTATTTATGCGAAAATAACTCTGGTTAACTATACAAGGAGAACCTACTCGAATACCCTGGTTCGATGACAATACCTTGAATACAACATATGTCAAAACTGCACTACGCCTTCGTTCGGGGCATTATCCATCAGCCAAATTCGCGTACTTAATGAAAAAAGCTGACTTACCGAATTGCTGCACTTGTAAAAAAATTGAAGACGTACAATATATGCTGATGGACTGCGTCAAGAACAGGGGCCTTATTCAGCTATTTCAATCGCAGTTCGATCGTGATTGAATTGGACGATTTTGACATTTAGCCCATACTAGAACTGTCAAAAACCTGCAATTCAATTACGATTGTGATACGATTTGGTTACGCGAATTAGGGGACAGGGCTGAAAGGGAATCGGTCTTTATAGAATTTGGCTTAAATAATCAAGACGTTGGACTAATACAAAACATTTCCACGGACCCGAAATCAAAATTAGCTAAACGATTATGCACTATACTAAACTAAAACCTACCGAGCAGTGATTCCTTTTCTAAGATACTAAATAACTGAGATCATGTGCTATTAATTTATTTTAATCGTATTGTAATTCCTACCTAACTAAATATAATAATGTAATTGTCAAGATACAATGGGGCATATGTCTATGGATAAAATTATATTTATCTATAGAGATATACCCCATTTAAATAAAGAGAGAGAGAAAACTCTGGTCTGTCTATCATTCCTGATACCATTTCACGCTTATACCGCTGAACTGATTACCTTATTATAATTAGATAGAGAAATCAATAGATCAGGATTCGACGATCGCCATCAATCTATTCGCGGAAATCATTTGTAAAGTTTTTATGGGACAAAAATACTTACTGGCTTCTGTAACCAAATTTCACAAAAAAATATCAGTAATAACTGTTGAAGATATCAGTAATAACTGTTGAAAATATCAGTAATAACTGTTGAAAATATCAGTAATAACTGTTGAAAATATCAGTAATAACTGTTGAAAATATCAGTAATAACTGTTGAAAATATCAGTAATAACTGTTGAAAATATCAGTAATAACTGTTGAAAATATCAGTAATAACTGTTGAAAATATCAGTAATAACTGTTGAAAATATCAGTAATAACTGTTGGAAATCGAATCTGATACATAGGTATGGGTACGCTGACATTCTGGTTCCTGTACAATATAAAATAAAGTAAAAAGGTGTTTGACCAGACAGTTTATATTCATAAATTGCCAAAACATTGTCGTAAAGTGCGTCGCGAAGCCCATTGCAAAAGGAATGGTTTGGTTTCCCCATAACAGCAGACAACACAACTGTAAAGTGAATCGTAGTTGTACCGTGAAGCCTATCAACCCTGAGTGTTTCAAATCGCACGAAAGTTCCGATCTGAGGTACTCAAGGACGCGGTCACAATCCACAAATTATACTATGAGTACGTTTATAACGCCCCGTTGGTCTAGTGGTTTAAATACCGGGCCAAGATCTCGGGGTCCCAGGTTCGAATCCCGGGTCGGGCAACAAAAAAGTTTCGAATTTTCGAACGTTGCTCGGATTTGTGATCACCAACCCGCATTTGGCAAGCGTGGTGATTATGCCAGTACACCCATCATTGCTGTGGTAACTTGAATTCAATGATGGAGGCCTTTTCCCTGCAGTGGGATGATTATAGGCTGTTACTTTTACGTTTATAACCACTTTTTATAAAATATCGCCATATTTTACTGTAAGACACCGCAAGTACAAGTGAGTGAGTAAATGCATAAATAAATAAGAAACCTGTAATTTACCTCATTATGTATGTTTAGATACTTAACGTTTTTTTAATAAACTTCTATAATAGTTACACAGAAACATCAACATATAAATTTGAGCGAAAATAAAACAAGATAATAAATAAATTTGGGATGCCAAAAAGGATTTTCGATTATCGTTTATTTAATTTTAATAACATTGTATATTATCCACATTATTTACAAAAAGAGTTTTGCGATTTACGACATTTCTTTCTGAAGCACATAAAAAATATTAAACTCCGTCGCTGCTTCAGTAGACTTTTTTTTAAATCAACGGAGGTCAACCTCGCGTGGCGCGCCTTCATTGGTTTTTTAGGAACCTCACTTTTAAAATGCATGATCGTTGTAGACTCGTCCTAAAGGACGACAAGCCTTGTAACAAAGGCAGGATATTGGTTACATTGATTAACGCGGCGCCACGGCGTGGGCGCTCCTTTCACGCAGTGATTCAACTTTTGTGGCAGAGAAAGGACTTATTTACAGCGATACTTACCCCCGTATTTATAAACAAGTAAAAGTAATTACTTGACTACAAGTAATTACTTGAGAGACAATTTGTATGCCTTAATCAAGAAATTACTAGAAGATATAACTACCAAAAGTTAGCATTTTCAGCCAAATAATATGACTATTAATGTTGACCAATTTCTTTCACTTAAGCACTAGGTATGAACACTATAAGTTATGACTTTCTTAAGCAATAAGTAATTACTTCTTTATAAATACGGGGGTTAGAGACCGCGTCAATAGTGAACGAAAACTTTTTAAATTTCAACGTCGCGTTGGTTTAGAGTTTTTACAACCAGGCCAAGATTTCGGAGGTCTCGATGTCGATTCCCGGGGCAACAACAGTTTCGAATTATCAAACATTTCTCGGGTTTGTGATCACCAACCCGCATTTTGCACCCATCATTGTTGTGGTAACTTGAATTCAATGTTAGAGGCCTTTGCCTTGTAGTGGGATCATTATAGGCTGTTACTTTTACGTATCATAATGAGGTGATGTAGCTAAACAACCTTAATATCGAGTGCTCGATTGTATCGAGTCATATCGAGTGGAGAGTGTTGACACAGCGCAGTAACTTCGCGAAGTGGCCGGCCTGAGTGCGCTTTCTTGTCCGGCGATTCTTCGCACAATGTTATTTGCAACTTCTGTACCAGGAGTGTTATTGTGATTGTTAAATATTCTACTCGGTAGAAATAAGTTCTTTAGTGAACTGTACTGGAATTCTTAAATAAAAATACCTAGAGCAGTTTGTAGTTTAAAGTGAAACAACATAAGGTTAAAGCTTTGAAAGTCTAAATTAAAAATCTTAAATCAATTCATTTTAATTCAATTCATTTATTCAATAACAAAATTCATTGTGTATTACAATTATTTTAAAATATATAGCATCAATACAAATGTCAAAAAAAAAGCAATGTCAAAATCTCTAATAAAAATAAAATGTCAAGAAAGTACAGTATCATGATAACATTTAGCCATTAAAATAAAAGAGGAGTTATGAATAATAAGCGATTTATTTGCTTTAATATCAGTCAGAAAACCTTTATAAACCTGTTTCATCTTTACCAATTGAAAATATTCGTAAAAATGTCCAGCTGTGGGATGATGGCTGACCATAATGTGGGCTTACATGATCCGTCTCGAAACAGCACACTAAGTGAACGTCAAGTCTCGTCGCCACACGTTTGATATCAAATTAGGTGATTGATCGAGGAGTAAAACAAAAGTGACGATGGCACCTTTAAAACAAAATATACCGTCACTTTCTAGACTAAGTACCCATTATTATGTATTCTGCGACTTTATCGAGTTACGTATGTAAATTGGTCACAAAAATATGTTTGTCGTTCGCCTGTTATTGCGTCAGAAGCTCCGCGCAAAGTAATGCTAAATTCTAAGAGATGACTTTTCCTAAACGCTTGCTACAGTAAAAAATCGTAAAGTTTTAAACATGCAAACGACCATAAATATTCATATAAACCACGTCCTCGTGTATACATTATCTGAATGGCTAATGGCATTTTCAATTGGCAGAGTTTCCTAACAACATTTTACAGTCGTTATTGTAACTCTTACTAAACCTACAACAAATATTTGCGTTTGCGATTCTCGGAGATAAGTATGTTTTTTTTGGATTTTTACCATTAACTTTTGACAGAACGAAGTGTCTGGGCAGCTAGTAAATAAATAAATAAATGAGGACAACATAACACATCGCCCGTCCCAAAATACGTAATTACTTTAAGTACCTGTTTTGTGGAAATCGGAAGCAAAGAAGATACCAAAAACACCCAGACCCCAGCAAATGTAAAAAAACATTTTTTCCCTAAGGGGCGGGTCACGCCCAGGAATCGAACCTGGACCTTGAAATCCGATGTACGCAATTCCACCACGGAGGTGGTCAGAAAAATAAATAGTAAAAATAAAAAACACACAAAATATTTATGCTACTTTTGTTGTATGGGGACTTAAACATTATTTTTTATCTCAAATCAAATCAAATCATTTATTTCTAAGAAAGTGGTACATACAGGATCTTAAATAAACATAGTTCAGCACATTCTGCCACAAGTGGCGTAGAAATATTCATATTACTCTATTAGGTATATTTTGGATACTGGCACGCAAATGGTTTGGACATGTTGAGAGGATGAATGAAAGCAGGTTGACTAAAAAGATATACATGGCGAGTATGAATAGAAAAGTTGGAAGGGGAAGGCCTCGACGAACTTATCTTGATCAAATCGGGGAAGTTCTAAAGAAAGGTCAGGTCAAGAGTACCCTAAACCGGCGAGCGTGTATGACAAGATTAATGAATGTGGATGAAGCGAAAGTAGTCTATAAGGATCGTAGCAAGTGGAAAGATGTGGTCTCTGCCTACCCCTCCGGGAAAAAGGCGTGAGTGTATGTATGTATGTATGTATGTTGGATACAGGCACGCACATTCTTTAATCAATATAATATAATTATAGTTAGCCAATTTTAATTACAATTTAATTAAATTTTATTAATGTGAAATGACACTACATTTTTCTGTTTCTTCGTCAATTAATTATTGGAAGTCATCTTTAATATTCATTTGTAAAAAATCACTAACAGTATAGAAACATTCATTCATTAACCAGTTCTTCAGATTGTATTTAAATTTACATAATGTCATATTTCTAATAGTAGGATAGAATCTGTTTTTATTATTTGTTGTTAAAGCGGTTATGTTGAAGGTTCATGAGATACAGTCTGACAGACAGACAGACGGACACTGGAGTCTCAGTATAGGGTCCAGTTTAACCTGGTACAGACCCGTGAAATAACTATTTATGTTTTAAAGTTTGAGATAATTCAATCATTTGTTTTAAATGCTACACTGAAAATAATTTTTAAATCATTTAATTAGCCTGAACATCAGAGTTAACAGAGAGTTTGTTGCAAAATCGTAAGTACCTTGTTATATTAACTAATTGATATTACTGATTTATTACAATATTGATATGATAACTTGAAAACAATGATGGAGGACTGTGCCCTGCACTGGAATGATTATGGGCTATTTACTTTATTTTTACGTTTAAATTCATATACAGGGAGTTCAGCTATGGACTGGTAATCTATACTAATAATATTATAAAGCTGAAGAGTTTGTTTGTTTGTTTGAACGCGCTAATCTCAAGAAGTACTTGTTGGAAATGAAAAAACCTTGTTGTGTTGGATAGCCCATTTATCGAGGAAGGCTTAATCCTATATAACATCACGCTACGACCAATAGGAGCGAAGCATCAGTGAAAAATGTTGCAAAAATAATCGCGATCATAATAACAGAAATTGACGCGGACGAATTCTCGGGCTACGGCTATAGTTTGTAATAAATGCGAATGCAATTTCCCATGCACAAATTTTCAAACATTCGCACTCCGAAACCTGGAACCATTATCTTATAAAGGCTTGCATAAAGGTAATTCGTTGATTATTAGCGAATGCACTCCACATTAGTTGATTGAGCCTCGACCGACTGGGCATGCATGATCTATGGCGCGATTGCTAGAACAGCGCCAGAACTAGCGAGTGATTAATTGGCTAGTCCTGGCTTGTTATTACCACTTACCTTCCAATCGAAAAGTCAATTTGAACTAGTATTTGATCAGTTTGTGAAATTACTCTTTACTTTTTCGTTTCGTTTGTTATCAACCGCTGAAAACAAGAAGAGGTTCTGTATTTTTGCGATAACAAATACTCCGATTTTATATGGGTTTTTTTTGCATTAAGGTGAAATTATAATAACACCAATTACATATATGGTCCACTATCACTAGACTCAATTGATTTGGGGTTTATACCATGTACCTTGTATTTTGTGAGATTCCGATAATTCGGCAACAACATGGCGCTTCAGTTTTTAAAGTTCTTCAGGTGTTATAAAAGGAGACAAGTTAAGCATCGTCGAAAGAAAAAGTTTGTGTCATTTGACATATCTGGCAGTACTCCTTAAGACACCTCTTACGACACCCAACTAAAGAGAAGGGCTGGTGCTATTATTTTTATGTACAGTCAACGGCACGTCAACCTACCCAAAAAGTACCACACTACACAATGACACAAACAAAAACATTTTCTAAGTCCAATTAAATCGTGTTTCACATTATTTTGAGTATAATACCATAATAATACTAATGATGCAAATTGTCTGTCCGGATAAATCTCTTCTCTTTCAATATGTTTGAATGAGTGATCACAAGTAATTCCTGACGGCTTTGACATTTATCGGCCTCACAACACCACGGAGTCAGAGGGATGAGGAGTGACGTAAAATATTCGGCCCGATGGCGACGCTCATTTAAATTATTTTGAATGTATAATAGATCGAGTTGTTTTGGCGGGATTAAACCACCCAGATAAATATTGGAGGAGACAGCACAGTAGGGCTGTGTTTGTGTTGGAACACTTTATATGTCGGCGGTAGATCGAATAAATTGATGAAACCAGGGTGCTGAAACATATTTATAGATTTATATTTTGGGGTGGTGGGATCCTCCTCCTAGTGGTCCACCCTGGGCAACGGCATCTTTGGTTTTCTAATCAATGATGACGGCTAACAGATCCCTCTGCGGTGCTAGGCTTCGTAAGAGGCCGCCTGGATGCTACCACCCTCCTGCTGGAGTCCAGCGCCAAACAGTTTTTTCTGTGTTCCGTTGGTGTGTGGGAGAACCAGTGCCTCTGGGTAAGCTCGCTCCATCTTAGGCTTCTTCTTAACCGTATAGTTAAGTATGTAGTCAAGAGCAAGCCCATTATTTATAAAAAATAAAAATAAAAAAAATACATAATAGATAAAATATTTACTCTCTATGAAACAGAACTAGGCACTGCGAAGTACTTACTTAAAAGATTTCTGCAAAAAATATGATTGTAAGTAATACCACTAAACTACGTTGATTGGCACGAACTCAGATGAAATGTGGTCACTTGAATGTTATAATGGCCTTTGCCCAGCTGTGGGAACATTATAGACCGTTACTTTACTTAATGTTATTGATGGTTATTTATTTTCTTATGAAATGAATGACAACCTGTCCCTTTGTTAATATCTAAATAACAAAGCGCAAAGTATTTCGCAATTAATTCAACGCTCCCACCTGCTCGACATGATAATTTGCCACGAAAATGACAGAGTCTTAAATATAAGATGTTTTACCATCGCAAAGCCATTTTCACCAAGTACGTACTTAGATGCTGGCCTTTGGAAAATACAATTATAAAAATATAAATAAGCAAGCAATAAGCAATTTTATTTGAAACTAACTTTTATGGGACTAAAAGTAATCTGTATTATTCTACTGCCAGTTTAAGTTTAAATTTTGCTGTACACTCATTGTACGAGTACGCTGATTTTTGATACAATTTATTTTGATTGGGCAATCGCATGAAAACAAAAATTTGATTGTTTAGTGCGATTGCCAAGTCTATCTATTTATTTAAAACGTAAGATTTTTTAGTATTGATACGATTTCTAAAAGTGTTGATAGGTTAGCTAATTACATTATAACTTAAGACAAAGGTCCCTTAAGTAGGCACTGGCTAATGAACCGACTTGGTATTACATAGATCGCACAACTTTTTAGGGTAGGAAATCTTAGTTGCTCGACTTGGGTTTTTTACAAGTTATGTTTTTGATGGCATCTCACTCCTTTTTGTAGCAATCCACGACTGGAAACTACTACTTTTTTTCCTAATTTTATCAGTATTTACATCAATGTACGTAACAGAAAATAAGAGGTTTCACTTAAGAGAGACAAACATCTTACTGTTCCAAGGATTCACCGTGCGGGTGCCGGGTCCATCTTGTGGCATAAAAATAAACTAACACTCGCCTTCACTACTTGTGTTTTTCTCCTGACCAGCCAAATCTAGTATGGACCTGCTAGTGCAGCTTTAGATACTCGTTCTAGTACTAGAACTTACTGCAATTCCGGACAAGCCAAGGTCTTTCAACAGGTTATATAGAACTTTTGCTGGTATACCTGTCGCTCCTACTTTTACAGTATAAAGACTTAGTACATAACCGTTTATTGTTAATTAATTTAGCAGATCATGATGTTGGTTTTGTTTCATTGTATGGTCTTTAGATACATTAGGTTTATTCGGCAAGGGTAAGCTTTACAAGTATAAGTTTTGTAGCTCTAAAAAAATTAAAAATTACCGGTCTCGTTAATGAACGCCCTCTGAGATTTCTTAGTGCTTTTCATACGTGTCCATTTAAATAGTCCAGTCAGATGATTTACCGAGGATTGAGAATGGCTTATTCTTAGAACTTGTAGTGGAGCTTTCTTTAATAAAATAAAGTCTTTTGTTTGCGGTCAATCCTTTTTGGGCCATATCCACTGAAAAGCTTATCGTATGATTTGAAGTATTCTGTCATGACGATGTGAGTAGTGACCCCTTTTCAAGAGCACCTTGCATCCCACTATTAGGTGTCTTGCTGTACATATCGCCTCTCCACATGTATAACAAAATTTTTCAGAGGCTTTCCCCACCTTACAAAGTTACACTGGTCAGGAAGAGTCATTTGAAAGACATTTAAATAAAGTTTTAATAAGACAGGAGACCAATAATGCAGCAAGGTGCGCCACTTCATAGCTAATGGGATACAAATCTCACCAATAGATAACCACTTGTTTTGCATTTCTAAATTCATAGCGTGCACACTTTGCAACTGTCATTTTCATCCTGTCGTAGAAAGTATTTTAATTATTTATTTACTATGTCTCGGTCTTCCATCTTCTTTCTCGTACATAACCTAGCCCTATTCACTTGTGCACCTGCTATAAATTGCTTGTGGAATTGAAGTCTAGATTAAAGTTTTTTAGCACTGTTGTCTTTTGGGAGAGATGTAATTAATTCGTCTTGTGACTTTCCCAAAACATGCGTCATTTTAATATAAAGCACTTACTGCCGAACTCAAAGTTTTATAAGTTTTTTAAACGCCCCATTGGTCTAGTGGTTCAAATAACAGGCCAAGATCTTGGGGTCCCGGGTTCGATTCCCGGGTCCACAATCAACCAAAGTCCGCAACCATAAAGTTTCGATTTTTTGAATATTGCTCGGGTTTGTGATCACCAACCTGCATTTGGCAAGCGTGGTGATTATGCCAGCTGTACCCATCATTGCTGTGGTAGGTAAGTTGAATTCAATGATGAAGGCCTTTTCCCTGTAGTGGCATGATTATTTATAGGCTGGTACAAAGTTTTTTTAAATAATAGTTTTTACTCAACTCATTATTGTTCTTTATGATCAGATTTATAAACACATTTTTTATTGTTAATGGGCATGTTCTTGGTTTCAATCTGAACCCTAGTGTTAAGAGGTAGCCAATGATGTTTTGAGCTAGTCCATAAAAAGTCTATAAGCTATAGCTTAAACTATTTTGGGTTCTACTATCCGGTACTCACTTTGTTTCGTTGCAAGATCGCGCACAGCTGGTGCGAGATCTATTAAGATAGGCAAGCTTGCTGGACTCGTGATCGCGACAGGCGTGGTTAGCTTTCTGGTACGAGGGTTTTTTTAATTCTTTTAACTATGTAACGAGTAACCTTTAACATAAATATATCTAGATATCTATTATTCCATTATATTATAAATATAAACGGGTACACGTACTAAAAAACTGCAAATGTAACTTTGTAACCTCATATATTTATATGGAATTACAAAGTTATTTATGCAGTTATTGAATCTAAAAAACTAGACTGAAATTAGATAATATTATAGTTTTTCCTTGGTTTGTACGTTAAACACTTATTGTGTTCTAAATTTGAAGCTTCTATGTCGGCTAGAAGTGCCTTAACATTTTGATTACCATTTAGTCAGTCAGTCAGTGAGTGACAGAATTGAGAACTTTGACTAGTTATTATTAATTTCTAATTATCAAACTACTTGCTCAAATTGAATGAAATTTGGAATATAGCTTACTGATGCAATGCTTGCTTGGTCACTGAAAATTCAGGCTTCTAGTTTCATTCCCAACTGTGTTATAGGAGGTCGAAAATGGCCTGAAATGCTTCGAGAAAAGATAGTACGACCGTGCCGCTTTTTTGCTCGACTTGGCGGGGGCACTGCCAGATATTTTTAGTTGGTATTTCTTTAAATCAAACTTGGAATCTATTAATAAACTCAATAACACTTTTTATTACTTGCTTTTGATTGCTTAGGAACATTCCGTGTAGTCATAGTACAGAAGCGTAAAAAATGCTACTGTGTATGTCTATAAATCATTTTTTTTATTAATACTTTTTTCTATTTACACAAATCTTATTCTCTGGTTAATCGGTGCTCCTCCTCCTCTCCATCCTCTTAAATTTTGTCGACTGATTCCAAATTCGCCCTGTATCACCAAACAAAGCATACAACCCAGTACCAGTGACACGCCAGCCCTCGTGTGCCGGATATATTCGGCTCGCTGCAATTAAACGCACCGCGCCCATAAACCGATCACTGGGGAACATGCACATGTGACTGCACTCATCTACAACCTTATGATAAAGGCATAAAGTCTAAAATAAGGTTTTCGTGTGCTGCATTCGAAAGTCGGTTAGCAAATAGTTTAATGTGCGGAACATAAATTGAACACGGATCATCGGAGGCGCACGTGCAAAACTAAAGCGGTACTAAGCCTGGTTAGTTTATGACAAAAAATTTATGTAGGAGTTAATAAAGAGCATCACAAAGTGAATATTTTCAATCTCAGAATATGTTATATTTAATTTATGTGTTTGTAAAAATAGAATGATAACAAATAATTTGGCAACCATTTTGATAATCCATTTTAAACGTGGGTCTAGTAGTGTAACTAACGCCCCGTTGCTCTAGTGGTTTAAATACCGTGCCAAGGTCTCGGGGTCCCGGGTTCGATCCCCGGGTTGGGGAACAAAAAGTTTCGAATTTTCGAACATTGTTCGGGTTTGTGATCACCAACCCGGATTGGCAAGCGTGGTGATTATACCAGCACCCATCATTGCTGTGGTAACTTGAGTTTTTCCTGCAGTGGGATGATTATAGGCTGTTACTTGGGTAATCCATTTTCTGCAGGCTCAAATGCACTAGAAAAAAAGAAGGCGTAAAAATTACTATACTAGGTATAATACCGGATTTTTTCCTAAACACAGGGTATCAATAACAATTTTTGAGCTTCCTAAGCTTCTTCATTAATTGAATTTTTATTCATTTATAATTGTTGCCAACATCCAGAAAAATTAAGAAACTGACAAAAAAAATAAAAACTTCTGACATTTCTTCTGAAAACTAAATCTATGGAAAGGCCGGTAATAAAAAACACATTGAGAGGAATTTCCACTATAAGCCTGCAGTTTAGTTAGGCCAATGGCTGAGAGAAGACGATCGTTGGGCAGTACTCCTTTAGTTGCCTCTTACGACACCCAAAAGGAAAAAATATTAGTATTATTAGTTTTTATACAAATAGCACACAATATAGAGAATAGTGTAAAGATTGAGATGATGAAAATATTGTTACAGTTTATTTTTCGTGTGAGCCTATAGAACAGACGCAACGCAACTAGGCATGTTATGGCGGTCTCTGTTTGCTAATTTAGTTAGACGTACTCTAAATGCCACTTAGGCCGACTGGGACCTAATGCCTATTACTCCTGCGTGTAAGCCGAGCAATACCCGGGATAATATTATGCCGGATTTAATAACTCCTACGTACTGCAGTTGTAGCAAGCAAAGTGCACCCTAAACTATATGTATAGGGAGTGCACTATAAACGTAGTAGCTTATCTGTCCTGTTTGTAGAACCATTGCGTAGCGAACCTTATTAGTGAGAACCTTTTTTAAAGTATTTATTGTGTCGGGTTAGGCCACTTTACATTTTTCACATTTTTAATTATGCGACCATTTGAATATGGAAAGATCGCAGATACGGATTTGAATTTGCGTTCTAAAACAGAAGAAGAACACAGCGTCATGGTCATATCGCTGTCCGATGTTCACTCACGTCAATATTTGAACATAATAATGCAATGCCGGATGCCGGTTGTAAATTTGGATAATACATATAAATTAATCTTCTTAATATATGTAAATTACGTGTCACGTTGTTTGTACGCGATGGACTCCTAAACTACTTAAAATTTGCACACCGTGTGCAGTTTGATCCAACTTGAAAGATGCAGGATAACTTACATTTCAGTTTACAGTCGCAATCAATGATATTACAATATCATTGGTCGCAATATAATTTTATTGCAAACTATTTGTTTCTTGACTCTTGACTCTGGTAAAGTAAACGCCATATTTGGTGACAATGACATTTAAGACGTCAAAATCAAATTACATTATTCTGAGGATGGTTTTTTGCGGGAGTTCGTGAGATACGTTTGGAGTCCGTTTATTTTATCGAAATTTTATTTTTTTGTAGTGATTTTTGGGTCGTAAAAGAGGTGTTATATTGCGAAACAAAGTGTCGTGCGAGTGAACAGTATACAGTTCGGTGAAATATCATGGTGTATAGGTCGTAACCAAGAAAAGTGGACCCTGAATTTTGCGCGGGAAAGCGAACAGTTCACATCTTTCTTGGGGACTTCTCTACATTCCTTCAATCTTTAAACTGTCTCCAAAAACTCCATCGCAGCATCAAAACGTCTAACATAAACGTTTTAATGCAAAAATAAAGAAAATATTACTAAAGAATTGGCTTTATGGACAAGTATCCGAGGCCGTTAAACCTACTAAAGAAAAAAAAAACATTATTCTGAGGCGATACGAAGTTCGCGGGTTCCGCTAGTATAAATATAAAAAATGTGACTATTAGTCTAAACTATTAGTGTTGATTATCAACTTCATTGTTCGTGGCACGCGAAGACTGCATTCATGCTAGAAAACAGCTAGCATAGCTACAGAATCTGCTGCAAGTAAGTGATTTCTTGATTTCCTATTTCAACTAAGAATTGAAAGGATTTGAAGTGTTTTCCTCAATTCTATTCCTCTGATTTCTTTGACCGCGCGCTCTGCCTCTGTACACCTTGTCATTTCTAAACCTAAAGTCATTCGCAAGAAGTAATTTTTCTTATTATACATTTTATACTTATTCTAGGAATCAAGTAGGCTTTTAAAATAATATTTAAACTTTGCTTGTAATTCGATACTTAGTCAAAACGAAGTTACTCAGAACCACTTAAACGAGAGATATTTAAAAAATGAGTCTCAAGATCGGTATTTACGTTTAGCGTTTTTCCAGAGGAATTATAATTAATAAAGAGGGTAAGCACAGATTGGTCCGTTTTTCGCACCGAGAGTATCCCGAATATGTGCGTGAGAGGGCCGGGAGGGCCGGGAGGGCGTGAGGAATGCCCAGCCACGTACAGGAGGAATTGTTTTATGAAATCCGCTCGGATACAGTCTTTAGAACATTGGAGGTATAAACAGAAACATTGCTGAAACTCCTGGATTGTAAACCAGTGGAGTTTTATCAAATGTTTCCTATCGCAATCAAGCGTAAAGAATGGCTAATGAATATGCCACTAGAGGCGCTTGTGTCGCGTGAGGTCCAATATCATTCACTTTTCACTGGTTTTAGCGGAATTTGTTGCATAAATCATAATTTCTTTAATTTACCTGCTGGAAAGTGATCTCCTTTGTAAAATATTGCAAATATGGATTATTTGGCGATTAATGTGAATGCTTTTAAAGCGTAATTAAGAAAAAGCGCAAAAATAGGCGGCCTCAAGAGCAACTATTTCAGAAGTTAGTTTGTTGATACGAGTATGAAGATAGTTATTTATAAACAATATAACCTTAATTAGATTCAAGATATAACACTTTGTTTCGGCGCCAATCGCCTTTGACAGCTATACCTCCGGACCTCAGTCTACAGTGGCGCCAACTGGTGAGCAAAGAAACGGTAGTCCCCATTGTGTGAATTTGTCTACACAAATTTTGTTTTTGTAGTTCAATTAGATCAGGCGCCAAGTAAGTTAGTTTCAAGTTTTTGTAGGTATTGTGTGAAGATCCAAGGAATTCTATTATCGAATTTAAATCCTTAAATAATTTATTTTTCATCGCTGATCTCAAACTGGTGTCCTTTATTGGCGAGAGACGGGCCATTGAACTAGGATTTAAAAAGGTTGTTTTTTAAATTCATTATCATCAGTAATAGAAGAGTGGCAGAATTTTTCATTTTAGATAGTTAATTAGTTATTTTACTATATATCTTCACCTGTCCATAAGAACTATATGTATAAACCTCAAGTAAAATTAAACTTAAGAGCATTGATAGTTATACTGCTAAGATTATATGAACTCATTGTTTCAGGATAAACACGATTTAGTCTTACTCAGTAGTAGTCATCATCGTGTTTTATATATGTCTTAATATATAACCCCCAGGAGGCACTCGGGTGCCACGATAACAATTGATTTCAATTGTGTCTAGAATAACTCACGATCGAGGGATTAATGGAAATTATACCTTATTCACTTGGTATAAAGTTGAAAGAGAACCCAATGGATCTAGTGGGCGCATATTACCTTTGCATACTTTACGGTGGATGATTATGTGTTCAGTTATTTACTTTATAAATGTTCATTGAAAGCGTAAAATAGAATAGTCAACTTATATCCGGTGACAGCTTCGATTTCCGAATGATTCGTGTTATCGTTTTCTCTTTACCTATTCAGAATTGAGTTTGGAATGTCCGTATTAACGTTACCAGAACGATCAAATAAACGTTACAAAAAGCGTTTAGTGTTTTTATTTAAAGCAGGTATTAGTTACTGCATCGACTTTATGACATCAAATGGAGAGGATTATTTTCTTCTTTCTGTAAACAAAAAGAGACACACACAGTACACAACAATAGATCAACATACCTAATACTTTATAATTAAAGATGGAATTTATGGGAAAATTTGACATTCATTGATAATTTGATGTGCGGACTGCACTCTGCAAAAATAAATATCCATCAGACAATGGTCATAAAATTTTTCACACACCCTTTGACCAGGCCAATTCTGTTAATTTACAAATGGCTCAATAGAATCGCAATGGCATCGCAATCGTATATTTTGACATTACTACCATATTAAATGTGTGCCCAGGCCATTAGCCATTGGCATGCCAGTCTGTACACGCGTGATGCATGTTATCACAATCAACAAGTAAACTTGCGGTCTGAGGATATACCACAAGACATTTGCACTATAATTTCTAAATGATTAGATGGATGAAAATAGTACAAATCTCTCATAAGCTGTCATGAGCGTGAAAATATAGTCATCCTATTTCCGGTGACGGTTCCAATTTCCGATAAGATTTTTTCTCATGTTCCACACCTCGACATATTTCAATTAATATTAATAGAAGCAGAAAAATATGTGCGCACTATGTACTTTTTTAATTCCAAGGCAAAAATTATAAGTTTAAAATTTGTATCAGTATATAAACTTGAAAAAAAATTTTTTTTTTTTTCAAGTTTGTGTCTGTCTGCGGTGTTGTTGCCGCTCAGGCCGTTTGTGTGCGGTTTTTATCGAGACATATTAACCTATTATTATGAAGCTCATTGACAAACTTAGCAAGTATTTGTTTGAAATTAAATATTGCTGTGTCCTGACCAGAACAAAACATTAAGTAAATAACCTTCTCTTGTAATGGGTGTCGTAAAAGCAATGTAAAGTAACAGCCTATAATCATCCCACTGCAGGACAAAGGCCTCCATCATTGAATTCAAGTTACTACAGCAATGATGGGTGCTGGCATAATAACCACGCTTGTTAAATGCGGGTTGGTGATTACAAACCCGAGCAATGTCTGCAAATTCGAAACTTCTTGTTGCCCGACCCTATCGAACCCGGGACCCCGAAATCTTTGCTTGGTATTTAAATGGGGCGTAAAAGGCGAATAAAGAAATACTGCTAGAAGAAGACAGGCAGCAGCATCGTCTTAAAACCATTGGCCAACTGCCAAACAGCGATCGCCCAACAGTCTGCCAAGCGTGGGGGCTATATTAAATTCCTCCTTCTGGGAAGCCTGCGTCCAACAGTGGACTTATACAGGCTCATAATTACTTTGATGAAATTAAAGAGATTGCTTTAGTGACCATAGTGAATCCCTCAGATACCCCAAGTACTACTTGATCGGTTTTCGTAAAATTTCAAGCGGTTCATCCAGTAGGCGGCTATGAACAAAGTTTCAAAGTAAGTAAATAAAACAAAGGCGGTTTAAGCTCCCAAAGCCGCGTCGATCTTTAGACTTACCGTTCATTAATCGGATTAAATACTTATTAATATTTAAACTCGCGTTTAGCTTTCGTTTCTATAACTTTATTATGGCTACAATTGTTAGGTACAAGTTGTTCAGTATTTACTTTGTACAAACTTCGAATCCGTTGACAAAATCGATTGACATAGCTCTGGCAATATTTTAAACAAAAGATGGGAGTCAATATGTATTTAATCAAATTCATTTCAAGTAAGAAACAGAAGCAAGAGCTTTGCAAAAGGATGCATTAAATCATGTGCGTGTCGGACCACACATTGTAAGGTCCGTAGTTGAACATAGCAAATGTAGAATTACTTGCTGCTGTTGTTTCATATCTTCACATCAACTGATACTATACTTTAAATACAATTTTTAAATTAGCCTACTGCTCTAAAACGTGCAAACTTTACATAGCTCTGATAGTTTTCCTGTCAATTTCGTTATATGTTCCATGCCATCTTTTCATGTACTCGTATCCAAACCTAAGCAACCTTAGAGTTTTATGCTCTAAGTAAGCAACCGTTATGCTGGCAAATACGGACAGAAAATTGATTAAAAACAATAGCAATTCAAAACTTAATAAGTCACACTTAAATCCCTTTATCAAAAAATGTTGTCCACAGACTCCTATCTCGCGGCGGTCTCCGACATTTACGGGTGGTGAACAAACATACCGACGGACACAGTGAGAAAGGGTCCCTTTACTTGGTCTACATTACCTACCTTTAACATGGATTTGTCAAAATATAATAAAGACACTTTCAATTAATACTCGGTATAGTTAAAGTGTATTATATTATCTGTGGTAAAGTCGAATAAGACTTTTATCCTCTAACAATGTTAACTTTTCTACCGTCTTAAACTTTTCCTGACACTAATTTTCGTTAACCTCACTTGGCAACCACATATCTACGACTTTTGTAGCCACGTACAGCCTGAATGTTATTCTGTCTGTACAACTGAACTTTCAACAGATGTGACACATGACGTCATGCGCGAAGTTAAATTGAAAATGTCATGAGATCTGAATTATTGTCGCTTAGATAATGTGTATTATGTTGTACACGTTACATGCGAACAGCCATGTTATCAACATACTCGTACCTACGACAAGAAATGAAGCTTTCAGTGAGTTCCATTTCATTTATTCATCACAACAAATTTTTGGACTTGAATGACATCGAAGTTTCTTATCGATATATTCATTCCAGAAAAACTTGTCCCATTTATCAAACAAATACATATTTTGCGGATCAAATAAGTGTTATAAGTTTTATAACCTTATGTTAATGATTAATAAAAGTGTTTTTCATATGATAAAAAAACATATTACAGCAGTTAAAAATAAATAAAAATAAATATTTATCTTAATTTTTTCTTGAATTGAATAATATCTTTAATTTACAGCCAGTGATCGGATTAGGTAGTGCAGTTTAGGGTGAGCGACCTCAAACATTATATTAGTACGGATACGCCCGCGGGATTGTGGGATTTCGGAAATATCCTAAAATAAATTTACTCTTAACTATTTCTTTAATAACAAAACATTCGTGTTTCAGTAGTTGCTTTTATTATGCAAAAATAATACATTTTCTAAAACAAATATTTGAATTACTTCATAATTATTATGATATTTAAGCAACTTAATTACAATTATAATATCGGATCTCCTCGCATGCGCCCGGTATGCGAGGAGATGCGGGTTCCATTACGCCTGAGACATAATTTTTCAAGTTTATATACTAATTTTATTTGAGTTTAAAATTATAAAAATATGGCGGCCAATTCAGCCGCGTAAAAATAGCATAACAATGTTCAATAACATTTTAAACGATATTAATCATGTCCATGTTATAATTTCGTCAAGAAATACCGCAAAATTGCACTACTGATCCGATCATTGGTTACAGCCATACACGCATTTCACTTTTAAAACTTGAAATAAGACATTGTTCAGAGATTCAGATAACTTGTGAACTTGTGAATATTCGAGAATTCTTCGTAGACGACCCGTAGCGCAGATAGAACTACGAATACTACTAACGGCCGGTCTCAATAACCTATCTATCTCCAGTTTTGGCATATCGGAGATAGAAAACAACTTTTGTCTTTGTTTCTCTGGACGGCAAAATCAGAGACAGAAGAGGTTTTCTATCTCCGATATGCCAAAACTGAAGATCGATAGATTATTGGGACTGGCCGTTATTCGTAGCAGACTACGCGCTACGAATCCCTTCGGCTGACTACGGCGTAGCATATTCAATAACTTTTTGCTGCTCTTAATGTTGACTGGAAAAAATTTTGATGATTACTGCAGACTAGACTGAAATCAGAGATATATCATAGTTTAAGTAGTTTAAAACCATGTTGTTCATAGGATGTAGTAATTATGAGCAAAAGTGAAGACGTTTACTTTAATCTCCGAAGCATGTGAGCGGCGTACCAAGTGCAGTGTCTCTATAACAGCAGTACTCACTTCAGGCTAATACGTCAACAAACACAAGACATCATGCCGCACAATATCCAGATTACAAGCTGAGAGACACAACGAAAGAAGATGCAGAGGGTACAATAATGTTTGACTGATTGACAGCCATTGTTGTGATCCCAAATTGAGTTACTATTTAAAGCACTCGTATTAGTAGAGTACTCCTCTAAAATCTACGTACCTCTCGTCATCATCATCATCATCATTATCAGCCTATCACAGTCCACTTCTGGACATAGGTCTCTCCAATTGCACGCCACTTAGGTCGATCCTCGGCTTCTCGCATCCAGCTCCTGCCAGCCACCTTGCGCAAATCATCACTCCACCTGGCCTGAGGGCGTCCTACACTACGTTTGCCGAGACGCAGTCTCCACTCAAGAACTCGTTTACCCTAGCGGTTGTCGGTTCTGCGGCTAATTGAAGGGAGAACTCCGGAGGCATAGAGTAGGAGTGTTGTCGTCCTGTTCTTCAAAAAAGGAGATAAGACCCTGCTGAAGAACTATCAACCCATTTCCCTTCTAAGCCACGTCTATAAGCTGTTTTCAAGAGTCGTCATGAACCGCCTTGCGCGAAGACTCGACAAATCCCAACCACCGGAACAGGCTGGATTTTGGAGCGGATACGGCACCATAGACCACATCCACACAGTGCGGCAGATTATACAGAAGACCGAAGAGTACAATCAGCCCTTGTGTCTAGCATTACCTCTCGTTGTGATCAGAAACAACGAAGGTACCACAAACACCGAGACCTTGAGAAAATGTAGACTAATGTCTACATTGACTCATCCGGGAATCGAAACTGGGACCTCGGAGCAGGTGACACCTTGAAAAACGGATGTACGCCACTCCGCCACGGAGGTTGTCAATTATTGTTTACCGTCCTCCTTACTCGTCAATTATTTATTATTAGATGATGGTATTACATATTCAAATGAAACAAAAAAGAATAAAAACGTTGAAATATAACCGTCTTTCAAAATACAATCGTATTAAATAGCTTATGACACTGTTTTTAAACATTATTTTACTATGGCATCATGTTAACTGATTGTCAAATATTTGTAATGCTAACTATCGGTTGCCATAGTCTTAAGGAGTGAACCTATTACTTTTACTTCCATTTTGGTATAAATATTGGTTCACAAAATAAACACAGGCGGACAAACATTCTCGACACTCGCCGCGGGCGGTATATTATACGAAACGCTTTACTATTAGGTTTTATTTTAAAAATCTATATTTCATGCTTTAACTTCAAAATGCCATCATAAATAGGTAGTCTTTTAAAATTAGACATAAGGTTAATTACTTTAAAAAATATTTTCATTTCTGTTTAAGCAGTTATTACAATTTAGGTTCACCCACATGCTTATAGAGTCATTCTCCGTCCTAACTACTAGAAATAATTGATTTTAATTATTATTTAAACGAAGTTCCTTATCGCGCGTTGCGAAAGGGGGCTAGACGGAAAAAATTGTAACGACACTTTTTGAACGACACTTTTTGCTATATTATTAGTTGCAAGCCGTGCGGCGTGCGTGTGAGGGAGAGGGAGAGGGAGAGAGGGAGAGGGAGGGAGAGGGAAAGGGAGAGGAATAGAGGGTGAGGGAGAGGGAGAGAGAGAAAGAATTTAAAAAATATATATATTAAAATGTTATTACGATTCCTTCACTAAAAATGAACTTCGGGTGTCCCTTGACACCTCTCAAGTTTTTTATTTCAATTATTATTATTTTTTACAATCACTAAAAGCAAATTACAAAACTTTTATTAATTTTCGATAATCTACTCATTAATTTAGTTTTATAATCGATTGATCAGATTCCGATTCAAACCTATTTATCTATTCAATTCAAATCTATTCGAAATGATGCCAGAGGTCAAGCTCAAGAAGTGTACAAGCCAAAGCAAACGTGTTTGCATTAGTGTAAAAGGCGGTGGTTAGTTGATAGGCGATCGTGCGAGTGGCGCGCTCCCCGGGGGCGCGTGCGTTCCGCCCGATACTTCTCAGGGCGGGGCCTTGATCACAGCGGCCACGGGGCTTTTGTGCACCGTACAAACGATCAGATACACTATTAAAAATACGTGGAACATGGATACTACCAATATCTAACGCGCTCGAGTGTCCATGCAACAGTTTTTATTTGAAAATTTTTAATATTGTCGGACACTAGCCCCACTGAAATACCTCATACACTTTCCGTTTTTCTAATCAAAGCTTCGCAAACCAATATGACGTTTACTATGACGCTCAAGTTAATCTCCATTTAGCGTCGTGGGCTCCCCAACTATTTTGATATCTAAGCAATAGTGACATGGCCACAAACGTTAACGTTTCAATATAAAACACAGAGTAGTAAAGTTTCTTAAATAATCTACAAAGGTATGTCATGCTATTCGTAGGTTCAACATTTGTTATATCTCTACCTACATTGGTGGAATTTAATTAATAAAGACACAAATTTTGTAGCAACATGCTGCCAGAAGAGGTGTACAGGATTTTAAACTTTTGTGTTTCTTTTTTTAAACAAACTTAATAACACTAATCTAAAGATTTAATGAATAAACAATATGTATAAATGAAAAATACTCCCGCGAGTGTTCGCTTTTTGAATATTTAAGTGTCTATATCGGGTGTAAAAAAAGGCTTAACGAAGCCGAATACCACATATTCTACTCATTTGTACGATAATTTTTTTCAGGAAACCATACCTGGGAAATGAATAGTTCCTGAGATAATTAGGGTCAAAGTGAAAGTTTTTTTTTCAAGATTTTTGCATAAAAATCTTCTGTTTGTTGTAACAAAACTTTTTTCTTTAGAAACATGTTGAAAATGTTCGCAACTTTTTCATAAAAATCGCTTTAAAGAGAGCAACCCGCAATAAACCGCGCGCACGCACACAACCACGAATGTCCTTCATTGTGTGCGCGCACTCGCTGTGTAACGCTTGCGTTGAGGTCGATGAACGTTCGTTCAATGCCCGCACCCCGCACTATCAGCTGGTAGCTGTGCTGTTGTGTCGTTCTTCGAAAAGTTAAATGAACGGCTTGCTGACTTTACCACTTGATCCTGATTTTAATGAACTAACAAAATAACTAATCACCAGTTATTGATAGATTAAGTAGGTAGGTATTTTTCTGACTTTGTTTGCGTTGCCAGCCTAGGTTTCGAACGTCGAACCTTAGGATCAAAAGCCTACACTTTAACCATTAGAAAGATTAAGACATGCCTCGTAGTTTCTTACCACCTACACCCACTCAAGTTTCACAAATTACAGTTTATTGGCTTTATTTTCGGATAATTTGGTCGATTAAATTAACATCAAAATAAGGCTTTAGCCGTTGCGTAGTAGGTACCACATTATGACTTAAGTTTTTTTTTCGTTTCATACGAGTAATGAGCACTTTACAGTTCCAATGGTTGATAAGTTACTGAATGCGTATGATTCAAGTCCTGTTAATGAAAACGCGCAGGCTGCATGCAGATGCATAAAAGGATTTGGCAACATTCCATCCAAATGATTGGTTTGGTTAATTTATAACTAAGCTCGTATCCAAAAACCAAAATAAAGTTTCATATCAATTCAATTGCTATGCTATCTGTGTAACCTACTTTGATCAACAATTTTTCATTCGACCTTCATTAAAACCGTACAATTTGTAAGCTGCTAGTTTAATTTGAATAATTCGTTCGATTACACGAATGAAAACAAGCTATCAAATTATTTTACTCTCACAACGAGCTTACCATAACTCTTATGTTTACCTTTTTTTTCTTACTTACGTAAATGGGATACGGAAATTTTAAGTCCTGTACGCCTAGCTAAAAAGGTTTAGCAACATTTCCGAGCGCAAACCTACGCGCATATCAATGAGGTTTCTCTTTTCGTAAAATTAAGCTCATAACTAAAAACAAAATTAAGGTTCTTAGTACTTCTTTTCACCATTCTAATTACTACAGTCAGCAAGAAAATTACTTCTCTGAGATACAAAAATTCATTGTAGCGAATAGTTTGTTCATTTTAAACGTACCAAACAAAAATAAATCTGTATGTCTGCATTAGTACTGTCATTTGACTGAATTCTTTTTTTTTCGGTAGTACAATAATACTTACAAATGATAAAATGTTCTGAACATGGTATGCCTTAACAATTCATTCATGTCCCTTTGATCGAAATCCTTACCAAAACAGATAGCAATCATTCTAACGCTACTAAACAACCGAACAATTTCGGAAGGGAGTTAAAAGTTGCTCGCTAGTAAATAAGTTGACATCTTAATGAATCTAACTTTAGGTAGATTCATTATTTATTTACTACACAGCATTGTGAGTACATTTCACACAAACGTTACAACATACTCATACATTTACATAATCATCACTTATTGATACATTAAGTAAGTAGGTGATTTTCTGACTTTGTTTGCGTTGCCAGCCTAGGATTCGAACATCGAACCTTACGATCAAAAGCCTACACTTTAACCATTAGAAGATTAAGACATGCCTCGTAGCACCTACACCCACTACAGTTTCACAAATTACACTTTACTGGCTTTATTTTCGGATAATTTGGTCGATTAAACTAACATCAAAATGAGGCGTAGCGTAGTACCACATCATGACTTAAGATTTTTTTTCGTTTCATACGAGTAATGAGTACTTTACAGTTCCATCGGTTAATAAGTTACTGAAAAATGGATAATACGTAAGATTCAAGTCCTGTTGATGAAAACGCCTGCATTAAAGGATTTGGCAACATTCCATCTAAATGATTGGTTTAGTTAATTTATAGCTAGGCATATTTCAATTGCTATGCTATCTAATGCAAAATTGTTGATAAAAGTAGGTAACTTTTATCAACAATTTTGCATTCTATCTTCATTTAAACCGTACAATTGCAATAAGGTTTCTTCTTTCGTAAAATTAAACTCAACTAAAAACAACATTAATGTTCTTTGAATTTCTTTTTACCATTCTAATTACTATTTACTACAGTAAGCAACCAAATGACTTCTTTGAGATACAAAAAATCACGAATTGCTAATTTTAGCGAATACTTTGTTCGATTTAAATGTACCAAAACAAAAATAAAGCTGTAAGGCTGTATTAGTACCGCTATTTGACTGAATTCCTTCTTTTTTCGGTTTAAAATAATACTTACAAATGATAAAATGTACTGAGCATGGTATGACTGCCTACTAAAAAAAAACAATTCATTCATGTCCCTTTGATCAAAATCCTTAGCAAAGAAAATAGCAATCATTATAAGTCGGTTAAAAATCTTAGAGCAGCTAGCGCGGATTCGCGGGGAGCGGGGGCTTTCCCCGCGCCGCAAGCGATGCGGCGCGCGCGCGAGCCAATAGGAAACCGAGAGCGCCGGTCACAAGGCCGGCGTTTGTCGGCGTCAGCGAAATCAAAAGCAAAAATCATACTTGAAATTTATTTAGTTCGGTTTCTTACGTCATCGAATGCGCTAGCCGCTAGCAAATCGCAATTTTCTGTTTTCGCGTGCTTTTTGTTGTTGTTCAGTTATCTTTTCAGTGAATCCCGTGACAGTGAAGTGTTTTAGAAATGCCTTGGCATCAGTTTAGTGCTCGTGAGTTTGTGAACATGGTGTTCTGCAATGGGATGGCTCATGGCAATGCATCCGAAGCATTGCGTCTTTATGGAACGACGGAGGCTCTGGATGACATGCCACTAGCCCAGCTGCGAGAGACGTGGTTCCAGCACGATGGTGCACCACCTCACATCGTTAGGCCAGTACGTGAACGCCTGACGGAGTGGTTTGGTGACCACTGGATCAGGAGGTATGGGCCTCAGGCATGGCCAGCCAGGTCACCAGATTTAACACCGCTCGACTTTTTTTTGTGGGGCTACGTGAAAGACAGAGTTTTTGACCGGCCATGCACATCGAGTGACGAAATGCGTCAAAAAATCATTGACGTGTTTGAAGACTTTAAACAGCGGTCGGTGCGAGGAGGCATTCTCGAGAGAGTGCATCAGAACACGCGGTATCGGGCGCGTGTTTGTTTGGAGATGGGAGGTCGACAGTTTGAGCCACAGCTGGTTCATTTGGAGAGGCCTGATTTGGACGACACGGATGAAGAGTAGGTAAGTAGGTACTTTTGTTTAGCAATTTGTGTTCTGTGCAATTTTAGTAGGTTGTGCCTGCCTACAAGTTACAACCGAAGACGATGTACACGCGATAGGGGCAAAGCGAGGCGGTCCGCGTTTGCCCCCACCCCGCCCCGCGTAGCCCATACGTACACAACACCTCGTCTAGCATTTCGTGCGCGCTATACATTGCGGGCAATAAATACTTGATTTTTTTTAATGCCTCAAAAAAAATGTCGTTTCCCAGCGATTATTTTTGTTACATGCGTTTTGGTTTGATAAACCTAATGCGAGGCTTAAGGCTTCGTTAAGCCTTTTTTTACACCCTGTATATGAATATTTAAGTGCATATCCCTTACATACGAGTATACCCTTATGCAAACTCTGTTTACGTACAATAAAACATAATCTACCTTCTTAGAAATTACATACAATTTTAAGGCTGATATGCAATTATTACTACATTACCCGCTGTTATACGAACCACAGACGGCGTGTCCACACGAGCTTAACTCTCTAAACACTTGGCGGTTACTGCCGCTTGTTTTGAGATTAAATCTAAAGGTCGCTTTCATGATATTGCAATAGACTAAATAAATGTTGTCAGTTTAAATTTTAAGTCAGCACGAATAATATCAAAATTGACACTATTTATTCGTTATTTATTTATTTACACTCACTTTTTTACCACCGCATTGGTACTCGTATATTCAGCCAAAATCTTGGGGCCCTGAGTCCGATCCCGGGTCAGGAAACAAAAAGTTTCGAATGTTCAATCATTGCTCGGGTTTGTGATCACCAACCCGCATCTGGCAAGCGTGGTGATTATGCCAGTACCCATCATTGCTGTGGTAACTTGAATTCAATGAGGCCTTTGCCCTGCAGAGGGACGATTATTATGATGTTACTTTACATTCTTAATTTCTTACCAGCGTAATACTTACTAGGTAATGCGTCAAAACGTATGTACAAAATTAAGGAGTAATGTTGATATTTTTTAAAGCATAACTCTGTTTATTTTTCTACTTTTTTTTGTTAATTGCGAGAACCTGTTATTGGCTTTCTGATACCAATCTGTTATTGTTTTTTATGTTGCATTAGCTGTTGGTCTTCCGAATATTAAATAAATAAATAAATAAAATAAATACTCAAACGTATATTTTGTATTAACATAAGCAAAAAGATACGTTTCCATTTAGAGACCCAACCCGAACAAATAAAAACGCAACAGTTTACGCGTATGTGACATCTGTGCCAACGATGATTGCCAATTAAGATTAATCCTGTTTAAATTTAATTTAACCTAACCTAACATAGCAGAAGAACGATAAATATGAATTACATCCAAATAGTTCGATTATAAGCGCGTCAGCTTATCCACTTTAATTAAACCACCTAGCCTTTGTTCGCGACTTCGTTCGCGTAGAGTTTACAATTGGGCTTTGAAAGATTAATGTGTGTCTATAGAAACTGTCTTTTAAGCAATTACATTGTTGATGTAAATTGAAAATATTATTTCTTGAATAATAAAAAAATGCCTCAGGCGGGACTTCAAACCACAACCTTGTGCATACCAGCCATTTTTAGAAGTCAAATGAGCATAACTTTTTATATCCTACCTGAACACAGATTTGCAAATTTTTATATCATACTATTTATTTGACAGTGTATAAATATGTAAAATGCCGAATAACCAGTAAAACACAAAATAGGCAATACATCTCAGCGGCGCTTTGCTCTGAAAACGGGCGCCATTCAAACTCTTACAGCGTCAAAGGACTGTGTGCGACATTGCCGAAAAACAATGATTGGGATATCCTACTTACACGAAAAATTTCAACATCTTTCTCCTACTGTATGAACTGTTACTATTTTATGTAAATAATGTAAAATACAACTATGTTAAAAGAGGAACCAAATGTTTAGTGGATTCTTATTTGTTGATGACATTTTTGTACCTGATTGTGTATCTATTTTTTATTTAAAATCTGTAACACATGATAACTAGGCTATCTGAGTGCAATTGATTGAATCGATGTCTTATATTAAGTAGGTGTTAAAATATGAAATTGCCGTTTTGTATGGACGAAATCGAGAAAAGTCATTTTTCCATACTAACAATTTTTTAGTTTTTTTAAAAACGCCTGAACCGTTTTCGATGCTATTAAAGGTGAAAGTTAGATGGTTATAAAGCTACGCATTATAGTATTTAACTTTCTGAAATTCAAAGTATATAATACAAATATACTTAATTGAATCAAGAAGGTCAGCTGACACATTGTAAGGGGTCTTTTCAACGACTTCCTTTGAAGTAATAGGCACTATTGAATTATTTTTTTAGTCGAAAGTTACTTTATTTAGTTTTTGATACAATACAAAAAGAATTACGCAATAATATGACTATACTTAAGAGCTAGACTAGACTATACTTGGGACTAGATGGCTCTGTGTGGCCCAGTGAGGTATGTCTTAAAAACAAATTAAATTAAATTAAGAATTGGGAAAATAATCGGCAATTTCATACTTTAACCCCTATTATTAAGAGTATACATTTTTATCGATACACACTATATTCCCTTCCACCCATTTATATGAGGCAAGACACATTTACTCGCCCCTTAAAACACCAACAGGACGAAAAAGTCCCGCCTGAAACATATTTTTTCAAGTTTAAATGCTGTTGTCTGTTGACTGTTTCTCTGATTTGAATTCGACGGCATTTCAATTGCAATATCTTTGGAAAAAAATGCCTTCTCGCAGATAACTAGATCTACAACGGTAAAAAAGTAAAGTGTCTACCCTTATTACTAAGTCGTCGTCATACTATAAAATAAAATTCCACATCAAACAAATGACACCTCTACGAAATGAATATTTGACAACGTATATAAATCATCGATAATCTAAAAACCAATAGACTTGTAACAAATTTAGTTTGATCAAACCACCAACATGTCAAACGCAAAATAAATCTTTCATCATTTCAAATTGAGGCTTAAGAGGAAAATCTGTAAACGTATTCAAATTTCAGGTTGGTGAGATTGGCACCCACGCGCCGACATCACAAGAACCAAGTCTTAGCAAAGAACAATATTTTCATTTTGTCTTACGTCAGGTGTTCGGAACTTTTTCACATTAGCACGTTAATTAAGAACCAAATCAGTCGGAGAGGAGCTATTTTCAAGATTTTCTTTGTGTTTTTTTTTCTCTCTGGTGGAAAGGCAAAAGTTTGGTTTGTATTAACATTATAATGCGCGAATCGAGATTCGCGGCGGCGTCAAAGTGGAGTTGAGTACTTTCAGTAGGATCACTTAACTTAGTAAATATTTTTATACTCTAGCCTCAAATGGACGCGCAGAGGCTAAGCAGAATAATAAGTACTAATTTATAACGAATTTATATTCGTGATTTGTTATTGAAAATACAAAACAGTATGTAATACATAACTGGCTTGAAATAAAATGTATTAAAAGTTTTCAAGCCGGGCTTATGTATTCAAACACATCCTCATATTTTGTTTTGCACAAATAATGTATTTTGCCTTGCCTCTGGAAGTCGTTCTAAACTAGTGTGAAATTTTCATTTGAGTTCTACAAACACCAGTTAAATGCATTAAGTTTTTATTCAAACAGTATTTAATTTTACTACCGTCAGTATTTTGGTATACACAATAAATTTTTTATTTCAAGTATCACGTACTAACCAAATGCGTTTATATAGGTTCAAAGTAAGACTGTTTACCACTTTCATGTGCTATAAACCAATATTATCTTGATTTCACAGGCATTGCAATAAACAACCAAGACGATAGTAAAAATGAAACATAAGTGAAAACAAAAATATTGTGATAGTGAACAAGTGGGGTGTGTACTATCTAAACTTCCCGTGAACGAGGCATTCGCGATGCACACGTCTTTAACATTCCGTCTCGTCTTGATGATTAGGTACTTATAATTCTGTTATATTTTGAGCAACAGCTTCTAATGATATACTGGTATGCTATCATTACTATCGAACATTTTGATCAAGTGTATTCTTTACAATAAAATTATTGTTCTGTTCTTATATGATATTATCCTCTGTTATGCCGGACTCTTTACGGTCAGGCTTCTATAAATATTGAGTGTTAAATAACAAAATATGCTGGTCAGACGCGTGTGTGTATAAAGCGTGTATGTGGTGAACGTGAGTAGAGCGTAAAGCGCAAAGTGAGCCCACCGCATTGGCGCCCATCGTGGCATCATGTTAATGAGCCGAGTTGCCGCCGCATCACGCGACTCCAAAATTTTTAATAAAGCCTCTTACGACCAACAGATTGCGCAACTTTGTTACGCTTTGCAACGAAAACTTTTTCTCTCGTAAAATACACATTTTTAACACAGTATAACATGATGTAAAAACAAAGAAATATATCCCAATTGTCAAGATATCCCGCCAGTAGATACAGATTTACCCTTGTCTCATTAACATAAGCCAAAAGGAACAATAAATTGTGTATTTACATTTATCTGACCACAGCTTTTTGTTTCTGGTTTTGTTCAATTATCGAATGTCGCAGACGGTTTATTGCAAAGGCCTTATCGCTCGTCCCTGAGCAATCGTATTTTTTCTCCTAGTTATACAGGATGAAATTTTAACCACTTTCCAAAATTTTTATAGGCGTTCAGTATAGTGTTTAAAGCCTATTTATGAAGTAAAAAATTTTAATCAAGTCGTCACCCGAAAATATTTTTCGTGATATAGTTTTCAATTTTTACGGTCCTAGACCTGTTAAGGTATAAAGGGAAATTCAAAAACTCATGAATAGTATTGTATTAAATGAATGAGATGCACATCGCATAAAAAAAGTGTTACTAGGATGCCGTATCAAAAATTTTAGATTTTTGGCGGACATTTTCTAAGTGCTTTAACTTGACATTTTTGTACTGGGCTATAGCAAATGAAAAAATACGTCATTTGTTTTTTGCCTCGTAGATTACTATATTAAAATTTGGAAAGTGGTTAAAATTTCACCCTGTATAAAGCTGCAATTTATATTCATTTGGGGATACATTAGTGAGTGTCCGTTCTGTTGTACTTATATGAATTCAGTCACGTAGTCCACGCCGTACTTACATAAACCGTCTGGTCCAGGTTGCAGGTTTGAATTCCGCAAGAAGCAATGTTGTGCAGATAGGTATGAACAAACATTCATAAATGTTTTGGTAAGACAAACTATAAGGTACACAGTTAGTGGACGAAAAACGTCATCACTAAAAGAACGCCCATTGGACATTTGTGTGCTCTTTTAACTAACTTAGTAGCACTCAACTTTAGTCTGGCTGTATCTCACTTTAGGCGATATAGAGATAGATAGATAGATACACTAGCGGCATTTCTTTTTAAAATATTATCTCTGAGACATAATTACGAAAAACTGCTCTGATAGGACCCTCAGTAAGTGCTTTAAGAATTTTGTAATATATTTTATGAAGTTTAATTAAGACAAGAACCTACAAAATTTGAACTAGAGGAATGCGTCCGCTTTTTTAAAATCGTTTTTTGTAACATACTTGCTCGCAGACTTAAAAAAAGGTGACAACGGGATTATGGATAATTTCCGCAAAGTAACGCCAGGGTCTATTATCAGCTGTTTGTCGTGCATTTAAATGTTATTCAAACTTACAAAGTTCTAACATGAAAGAATGACCGTAGGGACCCGTAAATAAGGTCATTAAAAGGGCATTCGGAATAAAAGCGTCCGAAAAAAGTCCCATGGGCACGACGATCTATAATGTAAATATCGTTTACGCAAATTACCTCAATAAGGAAAGGAAATCGGATTACACATGACCTGTGTGTCGGTCGCAGGCCGTAGGTCAGGACATAGGTATTATGCGGGTCCCAGAAACAAATTTATTTTATTTCATTTGATTGTATGTTTAATATTGATTATAAGCATTTTTTTGTTAATATGTAACTACATATATGCATTTGAATGGAATTTGGGACTCAAATTCCATTCAAATGCTCTCATTTTGGCCCAATAGGTCTTAGTTTTTTTTTATTATATGACTTAAGACATTTATTTCTCTAAATGAATTACATTCACTTGTAAGAGAAATTATTGATCTAGATTCCTATCCAATCCTTTCAAAGCTTTTCATACAACATTTTACACATGCAACTTGTGTACTAGATATAGGTACTCAAATCTCACTTCAATCAATTAAATTCAATCCAATATATCACAGACTTATAATACCCTCCACGTACTCCACTCTCTCTAGTTCTCTACATTTCTCGTCACCATCAGCCAAACAATGACCGCCAACCCGGCTGATGATTATAGTATGTCCAGTACTTATACGTATATCTTTTACTCGAAAGAAATATAAATATCTCTTGCAAGATAAACCTCTCTGCAGAAAACATACATTATATAATAAATAAACAACCTGGGGATATTGTTCGGTGAGGAATTGTCCTTTTGGCCTCATTATAAACTCATCATAAAGAAAAGCCAAAGGCTATTAGGTTTCGTGATAAATTCAAATTCAAATTCAAAATATTTATTTGCGTATAAATAGGGTACAGTACATAGTCATGAAAATATAATAAATAGAGCTTTGACCTATTCAGCCATATGCGATAGCATGCAAATATTGAAATTCCTATTACTAGTCATACAATTTTTACATTTAACTTAATTTTATCATAATTTCATCAAAAGAACAATAACAATAATAATAAATCTGTCAATAAAAAAAAAATTGACATTAAAAAACTCCCGGACAGTATAATAAGCCTTATTTACCAACCACATAAAAAGTTTACATTTAAATTTATAAAGCGGCAATGATTTTATGTCCTTAGGCAGTTTGTTGAAAACCTTTATAGCCATTGAATAGCAGCCCTTATTAGAGGTTGCCTTTTTTCGTAATGGAAGAACTAATTTGTCTCGATAACTTGTACTAAAATTTACAACATCGCTATTTTTAGTAAAGAAATTTGAATGCTTCTTGACAAACATACACAACTCAAATATATAAATGCTTGGCAATGTTAAAATTTTAAGTTTTGGAAACAGTTCTCTACAAGAATACAATGGGCCAACCCCACAGATTGCCCTTACACATTTTTTTTGTGCTATAAATGCCTTGTTAACTGTAGATCCGTTTCCCCAAAGTATGACACCGTATCTTAAAACGGAAGCTACATAGCCATGATAGGCGAGTAGAGCTGATTTCTGAGATGATGTCCTTGTCAATCTGCGCAATGGGTAAATGAATTTATGGATTTTTGAACAAACATCTTTAATATGTATATTCCAATTACAACTGTCTTCGATATATATTCCCAAAAATTTTGTGTTTTGTACCTCTTCTAGTTTTTGTTTATTTAATTGTATGTCAAGAGTTTCTTTTCGTTTCATTAGATTAAATTGTATTATTTTGGTCTTGTTTATTTTGTAAGCCATTCAGATACACTTAAGACAGAATTCATAATTTTATCATTATAGTTGAATTTAGTGTCACTACTTATTATAATTGAAACGTCATCCGCAAAAAGTACAGACTTGCATTCAATGAAATCAGGTAGGTCATTAACGTATAACAAAAAGAGAAGTGGGCCTAGGACACTCCCTTGTGGGACACCACTACAGTTTTCTTTGTAATTTGACCTGTATGATGTCATGACATGATAAGGTCTACTGGGGATTTTAAAAAGCCAGCATTCTGTCATCATATTAAAGCTTAGTGAGAAGTATTTTGGAATACTGCTGTCCTGTATGGTCTCCATTCTATGTGACTCACATAGCAAGTATTGAGAGAACTCAGAAACGCTGCCTAAGATATCTCACTCGTAAATGTAACCTTGGACGGGCATTTGAGAGTTACAACAAAAGATTAATAAAATTCGGTGTACTCATTAAGTGCTCGCCGAGAGAGATATGATTTACTTTATCTTCATAAAATATTACACTCGTCCATTGATGCCCCGGATTTGCTATCGACAATTATTATTAACACCTCTCATAGGGCACGCTTCCCTTGCATCTTTGCAATGCAAGTGTTTAAAAAAAAATACATCGTAAGTATTAAAATCCCATGGTAAGAATGTGTAGGGCCTCTAATGAGTTGATAAAACTAACAATGATAATAATAATAATAATAATAATAAATGCTTTATTTATCTCAACACGTATACATAGTTTATATAGTTTATAGGTACGTACATCATTATATGTATAAATATTGTTAACATGAAGAGACAAATCGGTCTATGACTCAGAGTTTGCAGGAAACCCACAAACCCTGTTATTCTGCCATAGCCTTATTGTAATTTATATGATTCAAAGCACATTGCGCCAAAGTACAGAGTACATGAGACATATATTCTAGTTAAAGTTAATAATATCCTTGAGGTATAACTATTTGCAAATGTAATTGGTTCGAGCCAGGGACTGCTCAAGCAGCAGCCAGTTACGGCATCTGTTGCGGAACGTCTGTAGTGAGAGATCGAGGGCTGAGCGAACCGGTGGTGGAAGATTATTCCATATCTTCGCGGCTGCATATTTGAAGCCGCCCCTGGAACCAACCAATCTCACTCTTGGAACCAATAGTTGATATCCTCTGTCTCTCAATGATTTACATTTAATAACTTTCGGGGTAATCTTAAGAAACAAATAATTTGGAGATTTTAACTTTTGCAGAGAGTGCAAAATGCATGCATATTTCAATTTGGCTTGATTAGCCATAGAAAGAATGTTTTTATTTATTAGAACCGGTGTAATATGATGTCTTTTAGGGATGTTATAACAGAACCGCATGCATGCATTTTGCACCCTCTGGACGATCTTGGATGTTTTTTTAAATAAACAAGGAGTATAAACAATGTCACAGTATGCAAGGTGTGATAAAACTAAACTATTACACAATGTTATTCGTATTTCATTTTTTAAGTACGCTCTAAATTGATACAATTTTTTCAGCGCCCCAATACATTTGCCCATTTTATTACGAACGTGGTGTTCAAACCGTAAGTTTTCATCCAACAGCAACCCGAGATTGCGCACACAGCCCTCGCCTGGGACCGTAGTATCACAAACCCTAATAATTGGCTTAGCATTTTTTATTTTTTGTACCTGGCTTTTCGTACCAAGCGTTATCGTTACACTTTTTTTAGGATTAAGGATAAGACTGTGCCTCAACGACCATTCAGTGATGGCATCTAGGTCCTCATTTAACTTGCCAGCAGCAGCATTAACTTCGTCATCAGACGGCAAGGTATGAACGTACAACTGGCTATCATCCGCATACAAATGCAGTTGCGAATGCTTCACCACGTCAATTATACTCGCTGTGTAAATTGAAAACAGTGTTGGGCCCAGTATTGACCCCTGAATTACGCCCCTATCCAAGGGCAGCTGCGCTGACATAGTCACCTTGCCATCAATAGCTGGGCACTGAAAATATGACCGAAACCAGGCAAACGCCGCTGCACCGATGCCGCATGACGACAACCTAGTAAGCAGTGTTGGAATATCTACACAGTCGAATGCTCGGCTGAAATCAAGAAGCACCAAAATTGTACCTTTGCCCTGACTTGACGCCGTTAAAATGTCATCAGTGATATTTAGAAGAGCAGACGTAGTACTGTGGTTTTTTCTGAATCCAGATTGTATAGTAGGCAAAATATTATTGGTCTCTAGAAATGATGCAAGTTGATCTTTGACGCATTTTTCTACAACTTTTGATAATGCTGGGAGAATATTTATGGGTCTTAAATCAGAGTAGTTTTCAGGGTTGGAATTTTTAGGTATTGGAGTTACAACAGCACATTTCCAGGCATCTGGGAATTTTCCTTCGCTCAGGGATCCATTAACTATAGCAAGTATCGCATCCATAGAATAAGGTAGGGTGAGATACAGCATACGCATCGAGATTCCGTCACTGCCCCTGGAGCCAGATGAAGCCCCTGAAGATATTATTTTATGGACGGTCAACCCATTGACCTTTTCAAATCTTAATTCAGAGTCACCACGCCAATGTGATAGATCCTCCTGGGGCTTGCACGTGTTCTGGCTTTTAGGTAGACTACCAATGAAATATGCATTTAGTGCATCCGGGTCTGTAAAGTGACTAGACATCAAGGTATTATCCCCATCCGTCGGAGTCATAAGTGAGTTTATATGTCGCCACATAATTTTTGGTTTAGCTTTATTGTTATTAACAAACTTAGCAAAATAAGCTTTCTTTTCAGTGGCCAGTGCACGGTTATATAAGTTACGCAAATCGCGATAGTATTGTCGGCTCCCATCAGTTCTAATAGTTTTCCATCGGCGACACGCTTTGTCTCTCAGTGATCTCATATGTTTTAAAGTGTCTGTCATCCATGGCGTAGGGGGCCGCTTAAATGTACGAGTCTGTATAGGAGCAAACGTATCTATCAGGTCTAATACGAGGGAATTAAATAAGTCAACCATGTCATTAACATCACTGAGAGCCAAAACAAGTCCCCAAGGTGTAAATTTTGCGGCATTGTTGATGGCCTCGGCATTTTCTTCCAACGGTCTAAAGGTGACTAGGCGTGGTTTTGGTCTATTACACCTAATAGGAAATTTGGTTGATACAAGGCCGTGGTCACTGAGGTCATCGTTGTGGTGTACCTCGATCATCGACGGGCTTTGATTGGCCCTAGTAAAAATAACATCCAAGAGAGTACGAGAAGTTCGTGTAATACGTGTAGCCCTATCGACAATTTGATGTAAATTATAGCCCTCAATGATGTGGACGTGTTTCGTAAGTTTTCGGTTTACAAAAAAAAAACATCTCGAATATAATTAATGCCAAGTATTCTCAATCATCGTTGGAGTAGACGGGTTCTCGAATGGAGACCACGTCTCGGCAAACGTAGTGTAGGACGCCCCCCTGCCAGATGGACCGATGACCTGAAGAAGGTCGCTGGTAGTGCCTGGATGAGGAAAGCGGGGGATCGTGCACTGTGGCGTGCCCTTGGGGAGGCCTACGTCCAGCAGTGGACTGAAATAGGCTGATTGATTGATTGATTGATTCTCAATCATCATCTTATTGTGACCGATAAGTTTCGGAGAAACATGTTGTTTTGCTTGTCTTTTGTTTTATGTTTATGTTTGTTTAAATTGTTTCATTTTAACTTCATGTTACACTTCGCTTCGAATATTTAATCATGATGAGTACACTATTGTTGGATTACCGTCTAGTCTGTAACTTAGAACTTTAAGTATGTATTAACATGTTAAGACTGTGATCTGTTTGTGTACATATACAAATAAATAAATAAAGTGTTATTCTTTTCGAACTAACTAGTTATGTACCGATCAAAGTTGATAGTCTGCAGCGTCTTTTCTTAGACAAACTGCGAACAACCCGCCTGCCAGTATTAGCGTTAAAGACAAACTACCTACAGCAGTGGACTGTTATAGGCTGATCATCATGATGATGATAATGATCCTTTAATGAGAAATAACCTGAGTCTGGGGGAATGGTGCCCAGCAGGCTGAATGGCGAAACTAATTTGTGCATGTACAGACATTCTACCGTACGATGTATAAGGTAAGGTACAATTTGAATCTATTTGTTGCACATTTTATATTGAAGCATTACATGTAATTTGGTTAATTAAAGCGACATGGATAGCACAATATAAGCGGTCTACGTCGGAGCATTATTCCCTTCGTTTCCCTTTCTCCACCCTCGCTCGACACTTGATCAATAAATAAACACCTTTAGAGGACGTACGAGTTGTGTATTCGACTGCAATTCATCTTCGTTTCATTTTATAGATGTATCTTTGTGGCACAGGGTTGTCATTCATAAGTTATACTAGGCGCCCTCTGTAGAGAAAAACGACAAATGTTTTGGTTGGCAGCAGAATACAAAACAGTATTTGAGCGACCGACGATGGGAGCTTTGAGTTGTTGTGTTTTATCTTCTCTTTATTCTTATTGGTACTCGTATTAAATAATTAGATACATATTTTACCATACATAACCTTGATAAATTATTCAAAATTACTAGCTTGCACACTATGTAGAGTAAAAACAAATATATTAGTGAAAAAGGAAGGTTGTTGTGTGGTTTATTTTATTTATTTAATCTTTATTGCACAGATTTAACAAAAAAAGTACAAATGGCGGACTTAATGTGCTTTTGTGGTGTGGTGACTTAAGCAATTTATTTGCTTGTATATGTTTTACGTCGTTCACCTAAAGAAATAAATAGATGAGAACAGGGAACAACCAAGGGTAGTACCTTACTTCATTTATTTAGTTAATGTCGAAGATTTTAAACATCAGTCATCCCTACGTTCTACACTGTGGTGGAGGCAAGCGAACTTTGACATTGATGGCGAAAATAGGGGGCGATGATATGATAAGGAGCAATACGCGTCAAGGTGGAGGAAAAACAATTTTGTGTAAATATTCACCTGCGTAGCATACTTACTGTGTTTTCTTTCAATATTCCAACTAAGTAGGATATTTTAGCAACTTAATTGCAAACATCTCTAAAGATGTTTCGTTCGGATGTTATGAGTTAGGAGTGCACAAAAACACCTTACTTGATGAAACTACGCTGAGACAAAATTTTTCAAGTTTAAATACTGTTATTCTAAATTATGCGCTCATCTTGCTTCAACATTGACATATACAATGTTACAACACTCTATCCTACTATATTATTATTATTATCATCATCATTATCATCTTAGGCAGACGACGCCTACTGCTGGACATAGGCCTCCTCGAAGCTCCTCCACAACAACCGCTAAAGCGGCTTCCCACAACCTTCACAAGATCATCGTCCGGTGCGCGGTCGCCATTCAAGAACCTTCTGCCCCAACGGACATCGGTTCTACTTACTGTTTATTTAATATAAATTTGTTTTCTGGATGTTTGAACACAGCGGAAAATCTGGCGAATTTTTCCGATTTTTGAGGGCTCATATCTTTTTTATTAATTAATTTATGAAAAGACAGAAAACATAGAAACATGATAATAGTGGCTATAGATTTTTGTGATAAATCCAGGGAGGAAACAGGGGACTACGTTACGAGAAATGTATCCGTTTTGCTCGTGGTTTTGCTACAACATTTTGTTAAAAAATAGTGAACTATAACCGATCAAGTGCTTGCAATAACACTTGTGTGTATAATCAAGCATATTTTTACGAAAAACACATTTTCCTATTAGCGTGTAAAATACTTATTTTTTTAGAAAATTGTTTTACTAAGGTATTTACCCACGATAGTTTTCAAAAAATTTTCGAATACTTATTCAGTTATTTACCTTGTCACTAAATACTGGATTTGAGCGACAACGCCTTAGAAGATGTAATTATTCTAACAATTATTGTTTGACTTGGCTTTAAAGTATTTTCTAAGACCTCATTAGTTTTACTTTTAGAGAGGACAGACGTATTTTTTCAATTAAATTATGTTTACTAAGGTCAGCATAGGTATTATATCTAAAACTAAAATAGAAACCTATGCAGGATTTACTTGGAATAAATAATTACGGCCTCAAAGCTTATTATAAATATGTAAGTATCTTGTGTCTGTCTTTAAAAGTAAGAAGTCTTTTGACTTTAGTCAAGTAAATAAAAAAACGGACAAGCGCGTGTCGGTCGGGTCAAGTGCATGGTTCCGTACTACGACTTGGCCCCTAAGTCGCGTAACCGAATCGTATCACAATCGTAATTGAACGACAGGTTTTTGACAGTTCTAATATGGGCTAAATGTCAAAATCGTCCAATTCAATCACGATCGCACAGCAATGATATTTCATTGTAATATCATTGTCGAACTGCGACTCGGTTACGCGAATTAGGCCCTTACTTGATTTAGTTTACTAGGTATATTTTAATTTATTTACTATTTAAATAATTTATCAAAATCTTAATTTGGAACTTTTTCAGTGAGATTTGTACACATATTCACGGCATAGACAGTTTTCTTTGTCTCTGGGATCAACCAAATTGTCCAATTTTAATTGCTTAAAGTTTAAGCATGGTAATAGAAAAACTTTCGCATTTATAATCTAAATATATAAAAATGAAAACTGATTTAATGACTGACTGACTGACTGACTGACAGACATATCAACGCACAGCCACAACTACTGGGATTTAAAATCTGAAAATTTTTACCGTGCTTCCTTTTATAGTGTAGGTGAGCACTAAGAAAGGAATTTTGGAAATTCCGCCTCTAAGGGGGTAAAAAGGTCCCCATAAGTTTGTATGAAACTCCGTCAGTTTTGAAGCTAAGTCGATGAAAATTGGTATCCAGCTACCTGATTAAAAATTAAGAATGACGTCTTTCAGGATTTTTGAAAATTTAATCTTTAAGGGGATAAAAAATTGGGGCAAAGTTTATTCGGTTCCGCGTCATATCCATACTCTTTAGATATTTGTACTCTCTGACTTTACTTAGTTTGTTATGACATTCAATGTGTCAATCAGAAAATAAATAGGTAATTTCTTACAAAGAGAATGGTATTATTTTAGAATTTAATAATTAACGCCGAAATGGATGAATTAACTGAATTAAAACGTGTAGGACTTTAATTAAAGGCTGCATTACAAAATTCGGCAGCCAGATACAAAACCTACGAGAAATTTCTGATTATGAATTAAAATTAGTGAGTGATCAGCTGGTGAAGTGACAAATGAGCAAATTTACCAAGAATAATTTGGAAGAGATACGACTACAAATAATATTACTCATGACCCACAGTTGGAAACTGAGATTGAAGAAAAAAATAACCTTCAGGGTATTACAGCACAGCTTAAACTAAAACTGCAGAGTTTGAATTCGATAGCACGAAACAATTCCATGTATGCCATAGATTTAATATAGAAGGTACTGAGGAGCAAAGGTCGGTCACAAACAAATCTTAGGACATCTAAATTGAACTCGGTACCATTAGACAAGGACGAAACATTCAAAAACATAATTAAACGGTTAGATACGTACTTAAAACTGAACAGATGTGATGATATCGATACAAGGAAATACACGTCAATCATACATCTTTGAGCCCAGAATTACATCAGAAAACGTATTATATTATATTTTTGTGCTCCACGGGATCCTTGTGAGTTAAAATTTGAAGAGTTGGATAAAATTCAGTTAGTAAATTATCAACAACTCAAAATTGGACAGATTACTAGAAGATTTAACAATGATGTTTGACGGAACTCTTATTTGAATATCAAACTACAAAGCTCAATTAGTGCTTCAAGAAAATGTGATCCCAATTTTCATCTAGCCGTGACGTATTCCATATGCCCTGAAGGACAAAGTTGACGAAGAAATAAGGAGGCTATGTAACGAAAAGACAAAACTTGAAAATTCCTATTGGATGTCTTATCTATATGTATATTGATACATATTCAGAAAATAAATATCGGTACTTACCATAAGAATGGTATTATTTAGAACTTAATCATTTTTAGGGTTCCGTACCCAATGGGTAAAAACGGAACCCTATTATTAAGACTTCGCTGTCTGTCCGTCTGTCCGTCTGCCTGTCACCAGGCTGTATCTCAAGAGCCGCGATAGCTAGACAGTTGAAACCTTCACAAATTATGTATTTTTGCTACCGCAATAACAACAAATACTAAAAACAAAATAAAACAAATATTGAAGGGACAAAAAAAATCGCGTTTGTTGTATGGAAATACAAGAAACGCGATTTTTTTGTCCTTTTTTGTTCGATATTAATAATAGCAACAGGTAGGCACTTGAAATATTCACAAAACACTCAGTTATATTTCTAACTTTAATAATCAATAATTAAATTAATATTTAAGGGAGGTCCCCATACAAAAAAATCAATTTTTTGCTTATTTTTGCTTGATATCAATAAATGGTAACAGGTAGGCACGACATTATCTAAATTAATGTAGGTACCTACTGTTGTTTTCGTAGTCAATGGTACGGAACCCTTCGTGCGCGAGTCCGACTTGCACTTGGCCGATTTTTGTTTATACGGTAGAGACAAATGTTGGGAAATCGAAAAAAGTGTATAGAATTACACTGTTGTACCTTATGACATTATCAACTATATTAAGCAGTACAAAAATAATTCCTAAACTGGGCATAGACCCGTATCTCAGGCAGGAAAAGGTAACAAGTGTGTTGCAACAACACTAAGCAGCTGACTGTTGGATTAAATCAATATAGACTGGTAGACCATTTGACAAGCTTCCATTTAGAAGATAATTTGATAAACTTCCATTTAGTAACGATTTATTTTTTTTAGGACGCACCGCTTTTCGGGGCCTGGCAAAGTTTGTTTAGTGAAACTGCCTTTCTAACGCATCCAAATTATCTTTTTATTTAATATCCTCCATATTTAAAAAAAATACACTTTTAAAACATGAAAATAAAACGTTGAAAAAAAAATCACCTCACTTCATAATTCCGTGTTGTTTAACTTAGGAATAGCTACCACCACGCACCCACTAATGACCAAGCAGCAGTAATTAATGATGTTTTGCTGACATCATTTGAAGCTGAAGAAATATAAAAATTTATAGACACAGTGGTCAGTACAGTCGAATCACTTCTCTATCCTGTCAAGTTTCTGAACACTTTTTATCCTACTGATCATCCTCTACCTTTCATGCCTCGAACCCACATCCCACATGAAACTTTTGTGAAACTACGTCAGCTTTTCGGTATAAATTTTGTTATGTTGTTTATAAGGATTTTTTTATAATTAAATATTTGAGGGGGTGAAAAACGGTTGAAAACTTTGTGGTTAATTATTTGTGTTTAACATCATATTGAGGTACTTGAAACTTCGTTTATCGATCATGAAGGGAGAATGACATAGGACTGGCTTTTTCAGAGCTCTACACCGATGCTGGTACTACACCGGTCTTCTATCCAAACGTAGTATGCAAGCAAATTGTCTTTGTGAAATCGCCTTTTTAACGCTTATGGATCAAGAAAAATGGTAACCTTCTTGGTTGGAAATTAAGAATGTGGTTTTTTACACAGGGCCACTTCTTCCAGGGCTCTACGCCAGCGTTGATCATATTCGAATAAAGCCTTGCAAGCTGCTTTGAATGGTTTGTTGTACTACAGCGTTGACAGTTTTGAAAGTTTCAAATGATATTGTACTTCAGATTTCATGTAAATGCAAACAGATGTGGTGCGAGCTCGCTTGGACCACGGTTCGCTAGGAGAACTAACACCGGATCCCTAAACAGTTTAAATCGGCCCCTTTCATCCAACTATTGTATTAACGGGCCCCGGTAAGTCGGCAACGACGTATCGGCTCCCATTAAGTGTCCACCACCACCTCGCCCGAGATGGGCACCTTCGGCACCGTAGGCAAAGGAAGTGGAGGAAAAGAGTGGAGGAGAGGGAGGTGAGTCGTGACGAAAACTTTGTAACAGATCAAAACCCACGCGTGCGAAGCCGCGGGCATCAGCTAGTATTAAAATAAAATATAATTCCATCCTAAGGTAATTATTAAATGATATTGATCACTATTTAATCAATTGAGGTCGCAACGAGACCCACTTTAAAGTTCAGGTCATTTCGGAGGCATATCTCTAGAAAACTAGTAGCACAGATAATATAATGCTAGTAGGAAGTATCGCATGATCGAGATGTCAAGGGTCAGGGAGAGCCCCGCGTCCACTCGAGCGGAATGGGCCCCTGCCTACTGCAGGGCTGGCACTACGAAAAAAAAATAGTTTTTACTTATAACAACTGTTTAGACCTCTCCGCTCTGAAGGTATGTAGTGAGGTTTGTATTAACCCTTCTCTCACCCATCCCACCTAAGATTACCTGTGTCCAAAAATTTAAGGTGTTTAGCGTTATCAGGTTTACGCAATTTCGCAACATTATAAAATCAAATGTATTTCAGTTTGAGAATAAGACTTGGCGAAACGAGCGTAATTTTTGGGTTGTGAGCCGCGTTATTTCTTTCGCGTAAATTACGCTGCATACAAGTATATTTAGGACAGTTTGATTCACAGTGGAACGTAAAATGAGTCGGAATTTCTGTTTAAGGATATTTACGCACTTTAAAAAACTCGACGCACAACTCAAAATTACGCTCGTGCGGCTCAGCCCAAATACACGTATTTTAATAACTGATCGCGATCAACATTACCGTTTCGTATTCTAATCATAACTTTTTTGGCATATAAGAATTATCCTCAAAATTTACTGTCGGTCAGCCCTGTCTCGGAACAAGCGCAACAGTTTGCGTGCGAATAAATCGGATTCACATTTTTCCTCGCGCCTCACGGCTCAGCGGTGCGCTCCTTTATAAACTTTGATAGACGCACGCTCCCGCGCACTCGTCTCCGCCTCGATTGGTAAACTTTACCCGATGACTTCTTATTCAGCTTAGTTTAGTTTTTACTAGCAATTCTGCCGCGGCAAATGTCGAATTCCTTAGGCAAACTTGTTTTCTCCGCCACTAGGAGATGAAGTTAAGTGAATTCGTTTCTTATTTCATTTCGCGTTGCGATGCGTTGTTATGTCAAACATTTTGTGTCGATAAGCGAAAGGTTAAGGTCTCAAGTCCCACCTAAAGCTGTCGAATTTTTTTATTCTAGGAATTATACAGGATGTAACAAAATTGTACGACAATTTTTTTCTGAGACACCATACCTGGGAAATTAATTGTTACTGAGATATTGAAGGTTAAAGTGAAAATTGATTTTTTTCAAGTTTTTTTCCTAAAAAACCTCTGTTTGTTGTTACTAAACTTTCTTCTTTAGAAACACAATGAAAAGGACATCTTCCCATAATAGGTCCAGACATAGTACACCATTTTCAAAAATCAAGAAAAATTTACTGTTTCTGGTAAAAATACATATAAATTTATATAACGTATAATTTAGTGGTTCAAAAATAAATAAGGTCGAATAGTTTTTCAAACTCCATTAGGCATTCCAAGATGGCGTCAATCTAAAAAACTTTAAATGTCAGTAGGTAGCTGTCAGATACCCCTTGTCACTTTGGCATAATCATTCACTTCAAGTTTTTGTTCTGCTTGTTGCGTTTTAAATGTAGTTCATTATAGCGACCATTTTTTCATTGCCTGGATTTGGTATTGATTGACACATTAATTTCATAATGTTTGTTGTTACAACAGTAAGCGATGGCACTCGACTCCTAGATGCGCGATTTCTAAACTGCCAAAAATGACATCTTCCGCCATGATGGTTTTGTTGTTTTGTATTGCTATTTTCTTACTTATCTCTTTATTTGAACCACTTAACGAAGCCATTTTAAAAGAATTGGATAATAACAAAATCTTGTAGGTGTATTGGTCTCTCTTTTGGTGGGGTGTACAGGTTCTGGGCCTGGCCTCCATACAATTTGGAACATCTCCTTTTTAGAACTTTTTCATAAAAAGAAAAGAACCGCGCGCACGCACATCTAATGGGGACTACCGTTTCTTTGCTCACCAGTTGGCGCCACTGTAGACTGAGGTCCGGAGGTATAGCTGTCAAAGGCGATTGGCGCCGAAACAAAGTGTTATATCTTGAATCTAAGTAAGGTTATATTGTTTATAAATAACTATCTTCATATCAACAAACTAACTTCTGAAATAGTTGCTCTTGAGGCCGCCTATTTTTGGGCTTTTTGTTAATTCCGCTTTTAAAGCGTTCACATTAATAGCCAAATAATCCATATTTGCGATATTTTACGAAGGAGATCACTTTCCAGCAGGTAAATTAAAGAAATTATAATTTATGCAACAAATTCCGCTAAAACCAGTACAAAGTGAATGATATTGGACCTCACGCGACACTAGCGCCTCTAGTGGCAAATTCACTAGCGATAGCCCCCATTGTATGAAGTTAGGTCACAGTCCTCGTCTGTAGCGCTTCGTGCGCGCTATGCATTGCGGGCAATAAATACTTGATTTATTTTAATGCCTCAAAAAAAAGTCGTTTGCCAGCGATTATTTTTGTTGCATACGATTTGATTTGATGATCCGAATGCGAGGTTTAAGGCTTCGTTAAGCTTTTTGTTACACCCTGTATTTCCAATTCATAGTTGCCATATAATTGCTTAAAGAACAATTAAAAACATAATAAAAGCTGTCCTCTTAACTGATTGTTCATATTTGTAAAAGTATTTTTCTAGGATTTTGGTATTCTAACTGTCAGTATATTAAAAAGTACACTGGTTCTAACCAAAGATATTGATGACTAGCTGTTGCCCGCGATTTGGTCCGCGTCAATTTCTGTTTTTTCACTGATGCTTCGCTCCTATTGGTCGCAGCGTGATGTTATATAGCCTAAAGCCTTCCTCGATAAATAGACTATCCAACACAAAAAGATTTTTTCAATACGAACCAGTACTTCCTGCGATAAGCGCGTTCAAACAAACAAACAAACAAGCTCTTCAGCTTTATAATATTACTAGCTGTTGCCCGCGACTTCGTCCGCCTCAATTTCTGTTATTATGATCGCGATTAATATGAACAATTTTCCCCGTTTTTGCAACATTTTTCACTGATGCTTCGCTCCTATTGGTAGCAGCGTGATGTTATATAGCCTAAAGCCTTCCTCGATAAATGGACTATCCAACACAAAAATAATTTTTCAAATCGGACCAGTATTTCCTGAGATTAGCGCGTTCAAACAAACAAACAAACAAACAAACTCTTCAGCTTTATAATATTAGTAAGTATAGATAGTATAGATAAGATGATCGAACGAATACGATTTATATGGCATCGAAACGAAAAGAATACGATCCGATTGCACTCGATAAGTTAGCTCGATCCGTGACCGCTGCGAAAGGCATCGTTACGTAGTGTATCGTCACGTTCCCTGGAAGAGGCGCCTTGATTGCGTCCCGAAGCGACTCTCAACACCTAACTAACTAAGAATTCAAACTTAGCACATCTTTGGGGCCACAGTACCTTCTATCTATTTGTATATCTACTCAAGCAACTGTGTAGTAGGTACCTACACAGAAATAGAGCACACTACCCCTAGAGTTAATTGATACCTACTTATATTCTACGTTTATGACCTACGGGGTTTATTTTATACCATGTACCGTATGGACCATGACATTTTTGCCGTGATGACAACTGATGTACCTATATGATCATAGACGGAAAAAGAATGATCATATACATCAGTTCTTTTTTTTTTCCTTTATTTGGGTAAAAAAACAATGTTGAATACAATGGTGCTTAGAATATTAGGTACTAAGTAGTGTTAATTTCAACACCAGCATCATTTACCACAACTTAAATTAACATTTTAGACATTGAGAGTGATAATAAATACTGCGGAACAAACTGAGTATCTAAACATGCTCAATACATAACATTGGGACTTAAGCAAAGATATTTATGTTATATTTTACGAGAACATTTAAACTTTCAAATGAAAGTTCTTCCGTGAGCAATGGCGCTTGCAACAGTGCCGAAACATTAGAAACTCATAGAAAAAGGTACGTAGGTACACGGTATAAACCCCGTATGAATTAACTTAGTGCTAGTGATGGCGATTATGAAAAGTCCTCCTTTAGGAGTAGCCTGTGTCTCTGTGAACCGATATGGGCTGGTCATCACCAACTTGAAGCTTAAAAATATTTTATTTATCTACTGGAAATTATACATAACTTAGTAAGTAGATACTAAAATATTCAGAATACCAAGTAGACCGGTTACGGTACGGTTCCAATGTAGACAGACCCCGAGAATCGAATTCGGGACCGTTTGTGCTCATAGTTATTACTTAGTAGTAGGTAGTACTTAGAAAATTTTACTTAATCGAATTTTAGAATGAGTTAAAAAGACAGATGAAATAATTAAGAATTAATAAACGCGTTTAATACATCAAAGACAAAAAAAGGTATTCATTATCATCTCTTTTTCCTCCTAACGCCGTGTTCCATATTAAGTCAACCGGTTGACCCCGATCCTACATCCGGCAAGCTGATTAATCCGCCTCTAATTACTTATTACAGTAGATATCTACATAAAAACATGTGTAAACCATTTTTTTTAAATAACGGTAAAATAAGCTCAATAGCAATTTCAAAGTAGCGCACAGTTGCAAGTATAGTTTTGACACAGCTACGTAAGTTACGTGGTCAATGAATTTCAAATACCTACCTACATTTTAGTTACTTATTTTTCTTTCATAGAGGTTTTTTTTTATTTTATATTCCTGCCTGGCTACTTTAAACTGTGGGTTTCGTGTTCGTGGAACTTATAACAACAAAAAATAATAAAGTTTGGGATCGCCCGTATAGGTTATAGGTACCTGCATATGCATAGCTTTATTGTATATGTTGTTACAGGTCATACAAAAAAAAGGCTGAATTTAAGATAAGTCCTCTTTTTTACGGATGAATAATCTAACATTCATCCTATGCAGTACTCATGTGTACTCCCAAAAACAATGCAAGTTATACACAGATACCGCCATCTAGTGGGTGATAGAAAACTGTTTACGAGCATGATAACGATATTTGGGGTAACCTTTTCGCAACTTTTTAACATCATACTTATGTAGGTACTTAAATCTTCAAATTTCAATCAGATTATAATAATCACCCATATTTCCTAGCTGCCCGGTGACCTTCCAAAGGGCGTTTAAAATCGTTCATAACTCGGCCGGCCGGTGCAATATGCCCGGCTCAGCCGCCGCTCCCGATCACGAGTTAATCCGGGTTTATAACAAAGCTTGACTTTCGGTTCAGAGTTATTTGCAAACTTTGTTTCTTGCATGCAAAACCATAAGTAGCACCATTATATTTGACGCCCTCAGCTCCGTGGCGAAGTGGCGTACCTATGCACTGGTTTACAAGGTGTCACCTGCTCCGAGGTTCCGGGTTCGTTTCCCGGACGGGTCATTGTAAAAGAAAAGTGTTTTTCTACATACATTATATGATATTTAAGCAATTTAATTGCAGTATAATATCAGTATTTAAACTTGAAAAAATATGTCTCAGGCCCGCCTGAGACATATTTTCACGCGGGTTCGACTCCCGAGTCGAACCCGCATCTCCTCACATGCCGGGCGCGGCCCTTGTTTTCCTATGGGTTTCGGAATAGCGACTAAAGGAGTACTGCCAGAAGACTGGCAGCAGCGTCTTCGCTCTACCATGGTTGTCTTTATTTTCTTTGACCATGGCCAACCGCCTACCAGGCGTAGCAATTACGGTATCTACAATTACAGAACACGGAAAAAAGGTTAGAAAGGCGATGTAGGCGTTTCTTAAAAATGACAAAAATATCTTTTTAATTTCTGGTCGGGATTAGTGAATTTTATTTATGAATCTTCATTTTATGAATCTTCAATTATTTTTGTTTATATGGTACAGACCTATACTTTCTCCCTTGGCCTCAGCTGCATCATAATACTCTGGTAAACCTTGTACATCAGCGCTCCTTAGAAGATCACGAGCGACCAATGGTGATACCGTTTCTTTACTCACCAGTTGGCGCCAATGTAGACTGAGGTCCGGAGGTATAGCTGTCAAAGGCGATTGGCGCCGAAACAAAGTGTTATATCTTGAATCTAATTAAGGTTTATTATTTATAAATAACTATCTTGATATCAACAAACTAACTTCTGAAATAGTTGCTCTTGAGGCCGCCTATTTTTGCACTTTTTCTTAATTCCGCTTTTATAGCGTTCACACTAATCGCCAAATAATCCATATTTGCGATATTTTACGAAGGAGATCACTTTCCAGCAGGTAAATTAAAGAAATTATAATTTATGCAACAAATTCTGCTAAAACCAGTGAAAAGTGAATGATATTGGACCTCACCCGACACAAGCGCCTCTAGTGGCACTATTTTCACACATTCACTAGCGATAGCCTCCATTGCAGTGTAGTAGAAAAAGCCTTACAGAATATAATAATTGGATGTAATGGGTTTCATAGTGAAAATAAATCCTGTAGTCTTACTTATCATTTATTTTTATTCATTAATAACTATTACAATAACTATGTACAAAATATAGCTATTAATCTATAAATTAGATGTTTTATTTAAAACATATCAGTCGCGTTATCATGGCAAAACATTAGTCAGTAGGAACGCTTCACTGGGAAACATGCCAGTACCTATTTCACGTATGTCACGCTTGACACTCCCGTTTTTGTGTAATAGCAATGGCATTATACAAAATAACAAGTATAGACTATTAATTAACAGCAGAAGCATAGCGGAACACGTTTCTAAATTAAATATATTAACCATACACTACACAGCTCTGTTTCTATGACAATACATTTCTGGATAGATACCACAATTCGAATATTACATACTCATAAAAATATACTAAAATGTATCCCATGATAACGCGACCGCAACAACTTCAACATTCGTTTTGACATCGCACAACGCGCGGACATTCACACACAAAACAGCCACGTCGTTGAAACCGGATCATGAACTTCGAACAGCAATCAGTATCGGGCCGATAAGTTCTAGTTATAAAACTCGATCAAACCAATTTGAAAACCTTTGTACAATCCGCATGCTTTATCATACTCGGTACTCAAATCATAATTTATACAGAATACGGACCCCTTAAGCTAGTGTACTATATTTTATTTTGTTTTATAATATGAATTGAATTGATTAACTTATCATTGACATCAGCCACGTTTGGCGCGGGTTGGCGATCGCGGATTAGCCAAACTGGAGAGAATACTCTGCTGGGAGTCTTCTTCTGACAGTTCATGTAACAAACCATGTAATAATTATAATTGATCCATGATCAACATTGCTCATATTTGAAATGAAATTCTCTGTTCAGCAGCGGACTTCTATGAGGATCTGTCCTCTTGGTAGTATATTACCAAACACTTAGGATACTGAGACATTTTAAATTTACCGATTGTATTACTACGATTGGATGCCCGAATTAAAATCAGTTAAAATCAGTTTTATTTCTGCAAATAGGCCCCAGGAGGCGCTTTTACACGTCCCAATATTTAAACCTACCACTGCTTCGGGACAAGTCTGGACTAGTGCCGAGAAGAAGCAGCGCAAGAAACTCGGTCACTTTATCACACAATTTTTACAAGGTAAGGTAATTTTTACAAGGTTTAAGCAAGTACGAGCTAGGACAACTTAATGCCATACATTTCTATCATTTAAATAATCATTAACAGTGTAATAGCCCTTTTTCATTAAAATAACTTTAACATACGATTTTAAGTTTATGTACAGGGAGTTCAGCAATATCCTTTGGTAATTTTTTGAAAATACGAATACAATTTCCCATAAACGATTTTCCTACTTTTCGCAGTCTGGAATTGTCAAATATGCATGTCTTATCAGCTTTTAAGTAAGGCCTTATTTAATAATGAAAAACTTAATTAATGCTTTATTGGTTTATCTTAAATAAATAACAAACAAATACACTGATTGCCGTTCAAAGCCACGGATAATACATAATTGTAAAATCAACATTGTGTATTTGACTAAAACTAAGTTTGGTTTGACAAAAACACACGTGATGTGTCGCTTCCTATGTATAATACGTGTCAAGCTCATTATGCATAGTTCATAGCAAAAATATTTAAACAATTTCAGGCCCGACGTCACTAACACTAGCGCACTGCGCACGCGCACAAACGACACGCTTCCTCGTGCTTATACACCGGCGCAGATATTGATTGTCGACTACACTGGGGTTGTCGACGAAAAACAATAGCCTAATTTGATTCCTTAATTTTGACACACCGGTTTGTTGTTTCCGAAAAGAAGTTAATGTAGAAAATGCAATTAAATGACGGAAAAACTAGTCAAGGTCAAAAACCACAACAAGTATTTACGGCATACATTGCTTTTTCTAAATTCAATAGATTTTATGATTTTTTTGTTTTCACATTTGTTTTAATTAACTATTTTTTCGGCGTGCATTTGTTTTTACCTACATTCATTTATTTTTGAGAAATTGCACATTAGTGTGACAAAATTACGGAATAAAATTAGTGTGTTGTGTTTAATAGGCCACCTCAATGTCGTCGACAGTCAATCTCTGCCTCAGTGATACCACAAGGAATGTGTAGACGTGTCACATGTGCACTGAACTAAGAACACAAACACTTCATACTAAAGTCTGATTTAGAACGACATTCGATAAGAATGGTCTCGGTACTTCAACACGCATAGGCCTTGTTTGATTCGATACTCCTTACTAAGAACATTACACAAGTAAATTAAACCTTAACATCAGTTATTACAAATATTCAGTTTAATATCGAGCCTAGGCGTCTCGATATTAAACTGAATATTCAGATTCAAACCACTCACGTCAAGGTTTATAAATATATATTTTTTTAGATTGAACAATCACTCTCACTTAATTACTAACCCTCATTTATAATACAGCACACTTGCAATAATTATTATGATACATTTTTTGTCGTAATTTATCTGAATACATAAAATTGTAATGTCATTAAAATCAATCTGTTTCGCACTTCTCTGAAAGAAGTACCGAATCAACAAGCCAATACGACTCAAAAGTAATATTTGTGAGGCAAACTTTGAATTTTCGAAGTAACTGAAATCGTTCAAGCTACTCGGTCGCTGTATCGATCAACTAATAATCACAGCTTCGAGTAGCGTGAATACTCATTAAGAGCGCTGTCCTTACGCGAATAATGCATTTTATACTGTTTTACTCGTATAAGGAGGCAAATATGAAGTAATATTCCATTGCATCTGTAATCGAAAAATTACTTGATAAATATTTTTTTTCATTCTGATAAATAAGAATCAACAAAACACTACTCATTAAAAATCAGCTGGGATTCGCTCGGTTTAACGAGATATGGCGCTGTCGCCGCCGTAGATTTGTGTTCATATTCATTTATTAATTGCATCACAAAATAGGGCAGTGGATGTATGGAGACCCGAATATAAAAAAATAATAATTGGGTAAGCAAAAAGGATTTAGAATTTAATTGTCCCCTTAAATAAGTGCCTCTGTCACCCTGCCCTAGCTCCGTTATCGATTGTAAAAAACTAACACTTCTATACTACAAATCGTATAGAACAGTTTGATAGACCACGTCCTGTACAATTGGCTATATGACACCATTCACAAATATTATAAGGACAGCACTCTTTACACTGAAAATATGTCAATACAGTATGAATTTTTCATCACCTTCAACATGTCTAACAGGCGTTCAGTGTCGTATGTAGAGCCCGTTTATGTAGGTCAAGTTTTTACCCGAAAATTTTTTTCGCAACATTGTATTCAATTTTTACGGTCCTAAGCTTGTTAAGGTGTGGAGGGAAAACCAAAAACTTATGAATACTATCGTAATGAATGAATGAAATGCGCATCGCGTAAATAAAGTGTTGCTAGGAGGCCGTATCAAAAATTTTAGATTTTTGGCGGACATTTTTGTACTGGGCTTATACCAAAAGAAAAAAATCGTCATTCGTTGGTGTTGACGTTGGTTCAAGGTGATTAAAATTTCACCTGTATAGCCGACTGAAATCAAAAATAAATTTACGGATTTTATCAGCGTTTAATTAGGGTTTTTACATTATATCGCACACCTATATGAAAAAGGGTATAACTAAAAAAATAAAAACACAATACTTTTGTTAACGATTTACTAAGAAACCTAATAGTAAAAGTGAGCAGGCAACCAGAAAACAGATTTATTTTTATGGTCTTTGTTGTTATTCAGGAACATTTTCATCATCCGAAGGGTGAAACATGAATATGCAAACTGGGGCAAGTTGGCATATTTTTGAGTTACATTTGTTGCGATCATAGACATAAGAAGTTGGCTCACAGGCTGATACGAAAATGCACCTAAAACCCTCCCCGATTTAATAAATGATATTGACTTTACGTCAGTTAGTCTAGTGGTTTAAATACCGGGCCAAGATCTCGGGGTCCCAGGTTCGATACCCGGGTCGGGCAACAAAAGTTTCGATTTTTCGAACATTGCTCGGGTTTGTGATCACCAACCCGCATTTGGCAAGCGTGGTGATTATGCCTGTACACCCATCATTGGTGTGGTAACTTGAATTCATTAATGGAGGCCTTTTCCCTGCAGTGGGAAGATTATACTTAGGCTGTATTTTCCTTACGTCAGTGTCAACTTTATAACTATGTCATGGTGTATCTATTTCATTGATAAAATCAGTTTTATTTCTGCAAATAGGCCCTAGGAGGCGCTTTTACACGTATTCGATATACGTTAATGTAGATTCTAAAGGAGCGCCCTTATTGTTTCTATTTTTTTAATTACATCAATGGTTTTTCTCTGGGTATGCCACTTGACCACAAACGTTGTAAAATGTTCAAAACGTCGGGAGAAACCAAAATACAATGCGAAAACCCTAATAAACGCGAGTCAAATTCGTAAATATCAGTCATTTTAACGTATAGTGTAAATACTTAGGTTAGTTGTGTAGGGGACTAATGTTCAGGATATTAGTCCACCACCCACCACCGGTAATAAGATACTCAGTTCAGGCATCAGTTTCACACAGACCTAATATTAGGGGTTAAAGTATGAAATTGCCGTTTTGTATGGACGAAATCGAGAAAAGTCATTTTTCCATACTAACAATTTTTTAGTTTTTTTAAAAACGCCTGAACCGTTTTCGATGCAATTAAAGGTGAAAGTTAGATGGTTATAAAGCTACGCATTATAGTATTTAAATTTCTGAAAATCAAAGTATATAATACAAATATACTTAATTGAAGCAAGAAGGTCAGCTGACACATTGTAAGGGGTCTTTTCAACGACTTCCTTTGAAGTAATAGGCACTAGTATTGCATTCTTTTTTAGTCAAAAGTTACTTTATTTAGTTTTTGATACAATACAAAAAGAATTACGCAATAATATGACTATACTTAAGAGCTATAAACAAAATAAAAAGTGGGAAAATAATCGGCAATTTCATACTTTAACCCCTAATATGTACCTGCGGCCTAAGACGAGCTGCTTTCTAATATCGTTTACGCACGATAATTACATCAAAGATGTATGAAAATAACATTTACAAATGATTGTAACGTTATTTTCATGCATTCGTTATCTATTCGTGTACCGTGATATTAGTGGTTTTTTAATATCGTTTACGACAGACGAATAAATGCCGAATGTATGAAAATGACATAAGGTTACGATCGTTCAATCATTAGTTAATGTCATTTTTATACATTCGTTATCCATTCGTCTAGCGCAGTGTTTCCCAAACATTGTTCTGCCATGGTCCGGTAATTTTCACAATGCCCCTTTGTGACCTACTTAATACTTTTGAATCCAAGCTGATTCCATTAGGTAAAATGATATACATTTGTTAATAGTAAAAATATTAGTATACACTATTTAATCATTAAATTTTAGTGCAAAGCAATAAGCATGTATTTTTTACTTACTAAAGAATCAAAGTTTGAGGAAAATCACGAAAAAAGGTTTTTTACGATGCGTCTAAGTTCGATAGGAATGTTCCGCCCCGGTATTTTTGATGGCCCGGTACCGGGTCGCTACCCAGCAAATGGGAAACGCTGGTATAGCGTAAACGATATTAAAAAGCTCGACTACGAGCACAGAAAGCGACCAGTCTAAGGCTGTTTACTGTGTTTGAGTAACCAAAGAATTTATAACAAACTAAATAAACCACAAACACATGAATCACTCCGAATACGAGCACACGAGCATATAAAAGTGTTCGTTCTCCCTCTGCGCGAGGCGGGACACGTACTTGGTGAAGGAGGCGGCGCCCGCGTCGCAGTACACGAGGCTGAGCGCGTTGTCCACGCGCGGGATGGAGACCAAGGCCGCCGCCGCCGCCGCCGCCTCCTCGGGCGCCACGTACAGCGTGCAGCCGCCCTCGCCGCGGGGGCCGGCGCCCACGCCCAGGTACATGACCGCCTCGAGCCGGGCGGACTGGTAGTGCTCGCGGGGCGGCAGCAGCTGGGGACAGAGAATTGAGTAAAATAACAGTCTAACTATAGTCCACAAAATATAGCTTGATTAGAATGACACCTGTCAAACTGAGATGACTAGTGATGGGACTGACTCGACTGATCAAACGAAAAAAAATAGTAATGGCGAATGAAATAAAACGAAGATCAGATATATTAAGATTTAACAGTGAGTCAGTATCGTGATCATAATAAAAATAATTGGAACAATCATGAAAATCAATTACAATTGTTTCATAGCATATAGAATGTAATAAATTTGAAAATTTTTCGTAATCTATTAATAACTGCAATTTGATGTTCTTAGCATCAAACATTTCTCATCAAATCATTTGTAACATTTATGTTGCATTACTTCGATTTTGAAATATTGTTAATCTGTCGATTTTGATTTGTCGATTTTACGTCACCACTAGTGATTATGAAAAATGACGTAACCTTGTAAAGACGTCTCTTAAAGTTAAGTGTAATTTTTGTGACTGGATTATTTTAATGTTTTTAACTTTAAATCTCTATTTTATATAATTAAATTGATTAATATGTACGGGAAAGTATAACAAAATAATCTTAACATGCCAGTTACCAATATTTTTTCGTGTGCAAATGTGTTTCACTTGTGTGACGCTGGTACAAAGTTACGTCGTCTGTTTTAGTGACACCTGTCATTCTAATCAAGGTATATTTTAAGGACTATAAGTAATCATATAATCCTATTAATATTGTCACGGACACTCGCCGTTCCAGGCTTCAGACTGCGAAAAGTAGGAAAACCGTTCATGGGAAATTGTATTCGTATTTTCAACAAATTACCACAGGGTATTGCTGAACTCCCTGTACATAAACTTAAATCGTAGGTATGTCAAAGTAATCTTAATGTAAAAGGGCTATTACACTGTTAATGACTATTTAAATGATAGAAATGTATGGCATTAAATTGTCCCAGCTCGAACTTACTTAAAACTTGTAAAAATTACCTTACCTTGTATAAATTTATTTAAAAAGAGGCTGACAATAGTGACCGAGTTTCTTGCGCTGCTTCGTCTCGGCACTAGCCCAGACTTGTCCTAAAGCAGTGGTAGGTTTAAATATTGAGACGTGTAAAAGAGCCTCCTGGGGGTTATTTGCAGAAATAAAACTGATTTTAACTGATTTTGACAAGCTGGAAGTCTCGAGATATCGCTGGACAAATATACATAGCTACCTAAGTTTGACCACAAAGTAGTAGCAGGATCTTGGTGCAAGCGACATTGAACTTTGGGTCAACAGAGAAAGGCACAAAATGGCGTGGCACATTGTTGGTGTTTTGTTGGCATCGATGACGAGAAATGTATATAACAGGAGTAGAAACACCGCAAGCAGTTTATTGTGAGCTTTCGGTGCGATACCTGTAAAAAGTGATCAAGTGCGAAGTAACGACGAACTTAGCGATATAAGGACTACTCTGCAGATTGGCTAATAGTCAACGACCTTAGCGACCCACCGGACTACTTGTACTTGTGATTTGGCTTGTGTGATAGTGTTTGCGACCTGTTCACCGCCCAATAAATTCTCTCAAGAAGTCGACGGTGTTTTTAACCAAATCCAGAACCTCACGTCCGTAACAATATAATACAAATACAATGGATGTTTGAATGAATGAATGAATGAATGAATAAACACTTTATTGCACAAAACACATGAACATAAATTAATACAGACGAGATATAATTGTAGGTACAATAAGGCGGCCTTATCGCTAAAAAGCGATTTCTTCCAGACAACCTTTTGGGTATAGGAAATCTCATATTAGCGTAGAAGGGGTAATGCAGTGCAAAACAAATTGTACGAAAAGATAGTCAATCAAAATTATTTTAAAATAGTTTGAATATTTACCGTAAAAATAATAAATATACCTTTATAATACATAATATATCAATTATTAAATAAAAAGAATATATATATATATACATATACATTTATAAATACAATACATTTTATTTTATTTTATTTTATTTGGAAAACATTACAGTATTTTTAAGACTACAAATAACACTTTTTTTGACGACTGGATACCAATTACATGTTTTCACTTATAAAATTCAAGAAAGCTTGTTTTAAATTAAATTCAACTAAGTATAAATTACAATATAAAGAAAAGACGACCTTGGCAAAAGACGATCACGGAATATAAACCAGAAAGTTACTACACAACATAGATCTAATCCAACTTACTCAGAATGCACATCAAACCAGTTCTTTGATAGGTCATTCTTAATGCTGTTAACACTTGAGTTAAATAAGTCGATGTCTGAGTCGCTAGCTATCGCATTGAAAACGTTAGCCGCCCTTATGAAGAACGAATTCTTTCTGTAATTAGTAGCACTATGAGGAACAGAAAGAGTTATGGGGCGTCTAAAGGTCCTACTAGGAGCTGTAATATTAATGTATGAAAGGAGATGGGGTGAATCTGTTTTAGATTGAGCAATTTTCAAAAGATAGACGATATCGGCAATTTTGCGCCTATGTTGCAACGGTAGTGTATGGTATGGTATGGTCTACACACAATACATATAATATTATATATTCAGTACAGTAAGAATATAAAAACAACTGTCTACACACACCCTAACCGATACGAAGCATTACCGAGACAGATACAGTGCCTTCACTCTAGTCTTGAAAATGGGAAGTGACTCTGATTGTCTGACGTTTAAGGGTAGAACAGATTGAACACCGAATGATTGTGAGTAGAAGTGTGAAGAATGGGAAGGAAAAGAGAGTTCGAGAATCGTTTTAGCGTAAAAGAGTTTGTTACTCTTTCACGCTAAAACGATTCAACTCATCCGACGGATCTTAATGAAATTTAGCACGGTGTTAGTTTATTGACTGGAATAACATACAGGGTGAAATTTTAACCACTTTCCAATATTTTTATAGGCGTTCGGTATCGTATTTCTATACCGTTTATGTAGTAAAAAATGTAAATCAAGCCTTCACCCGAAAATATTTTTCGCAATATAGTTTTCAATTTTTACAGTCCTACGCCTGATAAGGTATAAATGGAAAATTAAAAACAGATGAACAGTATCGTAATAAATGAATCAGATGCGATTCGCGTAAAAAAAGTGATGCTAGGCGGCCGTATCAAAAATTTTAGATTTTTGGCGGACATTTTCTAAGTGCTTTATCTTGACATTTTTGTACTGGGCTAAACCAAAAGAAAAAATACGTCATTTGTTTTTTGTCTCGTAGATTAATATATTTAATTTGGAAGGTGGTTAAAATTTCATCCTGTATACTTTGTTCCCGTGGGATCAATATGCTATAAAGAAAGTCATTCATAATTTCAAGGTTTTTTTCAGAATTAAACTTACCACAGCCATAGTGAACACAGACATAATCATTACGCTTGCCAAATACAGATTGGTACTCACAATCCCAAGGAATGTTGAAAACTTTTTGATGCCCGACCCGTAGATTGAAAAAAACAGACAGATTAAAGGAACGGCCTATAAATCATTGCAGGGAAAATGCCTCCATCATCGAATTTATGTTACCACACACAACAATGATGGGTACAGGCATAATCACCAAGCTTGCCAAATGTGGGTTGGCGATCACAAGCCCGAGCAATGTTCGATAACTCCAAACATTTTGTTCCCCGCCCCGCAAATCGAAACCGGGACGCCGAGATCTTGGCCCGGTATTCAAACCACTACCCCACATGTGGGGCGTGCACATGGCGATTTTGTTAACGTATAATTATTATTAAAAAATTGATTAATATATTACCGTGAAATCCCCAGGCGCCCACCGCTGGACCTCCAGCCTGGAGTACGTCGTGAGCGCCAAGTCGCTGCAGTCGGCCAACAGCCGGCAGAAGGCCGTACTAGCCACCAGCTGCACCAGGCCGCGGATGCACGACGCCTTGTCGTCGGCGGCCCCCGTGGCCCCCGGCGCCCCCGGGGGCCCCCGGCTGAGCCAGGCGCGGGAGATGCGCTCGTAGCGGCGCTGGTGGGCGGGGCCCGCCCGCTCCCACTCCACGTCTGTACACGAGTTACATTCCACAAATACAGGCAACAGTTAGGCGATTTGCAAACTGCGGGCCGGGATAATATTAGGGGTTAAAGTATGAAATTGCCGTTTTGTATGGACGAAATCGAGAAAAGTCATTTTTCCATACTAACAATTTTTTAGTTTTTTTAAAAACGCCTGAACCGTTTTCGATGCAATTAAAGATGAAAGTTAGATGGTTATAAAGCTACGCATTATAGTACTTAAATTTCTGAAAATCAAAGTATATAATACAAATATACTTAATTGAAGCTAGAAGGTCAGCTGACACATTGTAAGGGGTCTTTTCAACGACTTCCTTTGAAGTAATAGGCACTAGTATTGCATTATTTTTTTTGTCAAAAGTTACTTTATTTAGTTTTTGATACAATACAAAAAGAATTACGCAATAATATGACTATACTTAACAGCTATAAACAAAATAAAAAGTGGGAAAATAATCGGCAATTTCATACTTTAACCCCTGTTATTTTTGACCGCGAATTAATTATTTAAATGTAAATAGTGTCGAAACGTAATAAAGATAACATACCTTATAACTCGAAATAAATTAATTCAGTAATTAAAAGCAATAACATGACATAAACATACACACAAAATTGCATGTCAACATGATTTGACCGGGCTATAAAGTCGACTCTAACTTCAATAAGCTCATTCATGAGTATCCAATGGATAGATGTTATTTTTGTACCAAGCTGTGTATCCAGTTCTAACTTTATATTGATGAGTACTACCCGAAAACATTGATAATACTTCGTTAGCTTACAGCGAAAAGCCTGTTGAATGAATTCGTCGACACATAAAATATTTGGGTTCTTCAATAATTAGAGCGATCCCAGAGTTGGGATTCAGGCAGGAGAAACATTTTTTTTAGGAATCTTACCATACAAATATTGTGTAACATATAAAAGGCTATAAGTAGCAGGACTCACTGGTATACCGCGAGCTGACACACCTCACTGTGGCGCTAGTTGCTACGGGCTTGTCTCCACCGATCCCGGGATCAGATCGTGTTGGCCACGGATCTCGCCGAGTTGTATCCACTGATACCGGGGCAGTGTTTACAGAAGGCAATAGGAAGCTACAGTACCGGGCTACCGCAGGGCTGGTAGAGGGCGGGCTGCAGCAGGCACACCTCACTGTGTAGCTAGTTGCTACTGTATGTCGCTGTGTAAAGGTAATAGGAAGCTAACCGGGCTGCCGCAGCGCGTCCAGGACCCGCTGGTACACCTCAGGCCGCAGCAGCCCCCGCAGACACACCTCGCTGTGGCGCTAGTAGTGTCGGGGTATAGGGAGGCACAGTACCGGGCTGCCGCAGCGCGTCCAGGACCCGCTGGTACACCTCAGGCCGCAGCAGCCCCCGCAGACACACCTCGCTGTGGCGCTAGTAGTGTCGGGGTATAGGGAGGCACAGTACCGGGCTGCCGCAGCGCGTCCAGGACCCGCTGGTACACCTCAGGCCGCAGCAGCCCCCGCAGACACACCTCGCTGTGGCGCTCGAGCTGCGCCTGCACGAGGCCGCGGCTGCGCGGCGACATGTACGTGGCCTCCACCCACTGGTTCAGCAGCACCTGCGACACGCATGGTACTATAGTTTCGATTCTTAAGCGCGGCAACCTAAGCGCAGTACCGTGCACACCATTCATGCCAATAAACACTGCATACCCAGCCTAGTACGTCAAACTAAATAAAACACCGATCCTGGCATCACTCCTAAAGTCGAGTTCTTCAAAACTTAGGTTATGCATACCCTACCCAGAATTGCTATGCACACCCTTGCCTTAGCGTACGTAAAATCATCAGTAAAATCAGTTTTATTTCTGCAAATAACCTACCACTGCTTCGGTATAAGAATGTGCTAGTGCAGATAAGGAGTAGCGCAAGAAACTCGTTCAGAATTAACAGCCTCTTTTTAAATAATTTATGTTTACAAAATCAATCTTGTAAAAAGCTCTTCTGAAGAACTCCTCAGTTTAGATAAAGACCCTATTGCAGCACTTAATAAAGTCAACACTTATTTTACATCTGGAGGTCATAACTTAGCTAATGAAACTCTCAGTAAAATTAAAACGACAGATACCATGCTAGCCAAAACTGCTAAGAAAACAGATCCACCTATCAACTCATTTTGCGCTGTTCATACAGATCCTATGGAGATAAGAAATATTATTTTGGGTCTAAAACAGGATAGTTCACCAGGGTTGGATGGCATTTCAACAAAATTTATTCAACATTTCACGAAATACTTGACCTCTCCAATTGCCTACCTGTGTAATTTAAGCATAGACAGTGGTAATTTTCCTGCAATATTTAAAAAGCTGTAGTTTGTCCAATTTTCAAAGCGGGGCCAAAAGATCAAACAACTAACTATAGGCCAATTTCTATCCTTTCAACGCTCAGTAAAATACTAGAAAAAATCATGAACAAAAGACTCATTTCATTTCTTGAAAAGTTTAGGATCCTAGTTGATAATCAATATGGGTTTCGTGAAAAAAGATCAACTGAAGACGCTGTATTAACGCTAACGTCATGGATAACATCTCACACGGATAACGGGGACAAATGCATTAGTGTTTTCCTTGACCTTCAAAAAGCATTTGATACGGTGTCCGTTCCGATATTGCTGTCGAAACTAGAAAGTGTCGGAATAAGGGGAGTATCTTTAAAATGGTTTGAGAGTTACCTTACAGGCAGAGTCCAAACAGTTCGCGTGGGAAGCCATCTTAGTGACCTATCTAACTGTTCCTACGGGGTACAACAATTGATATATTTGTGTAAGCAAAACAAGGTACATTAGCTTGAATTTTGTGTAATAATGACCGCTTATTTAAAAGTGAGTGCAAGTTTTATAGCCATCCACTTTGTACAGTGAGTAACATATACGAGAAAATGAAAAGACCTGTATTTTTTTTCATAACTCACGTTGAATTCTCACAAATGTTCACATCACTACGTGACGCTTTAAGGCGTCCATGGCGGCCCGGTGCATTTAATTTTGATGAAATATTTTATACTTTAAAAACACGTTTTCAAAAAAATATTGCTCTTTTGGAAATATTGGAGCTATGTGAATAACAGTCAAATGGTGCCTTAAGCATATTGGATAGTTAAATTGTAGCTAAGTCTTATTTATTACTTTGAATTGCAGTCGAAATATGAACGTTTTTTGACGTCTTTAGTCGTCATTGGCGTCAGGAGCAAATATCAAAATGACGCTTTAAAGCGTCGTTGGCGTTCAATGGGTTAAATTCAAATCGACTTTAGTAAAAATGAAATGCATAATGTTACCGGCTAACTCACCACTTCGTTGTGCGGCGGCTGCGCCTCGGCGGGCGGCGGCGCGTCGGGGGCCGCGGGCTCGGCCCCCGGCGCGCCCGGCCCCCGCGGCCCGTGGAACCAGCCGTTGATGCTCAGCCGCGGCAGCTCCCGCGTCAGCACCTCGCCCACCTGCACACGACGCTACTGTACACTGACTGTACCAAAATTGCACCAACGTGCGTATTTTTCATACAAACAGGTTCAGTTCAGAGGCCTACAAATATAAGAGTATCAGTGCTTTAGGAATAATTTAACCGTAAATCGATATCAGAAAAGTTCGCATTTTAATTAAGCATTCTAACTGACCAGAGAAACGTGCCAATTTCCTCAAAATTATGAAAATGTGAGTTGTTTTTCTTATTTCATGCGAGATAATGGGATGCAACCGACAACTTACATGTTTCTGGTTTTTTTTTAAGGAAATAGGCATGTTTCTCTAGTCAGTTAATATACTAAATAAAAATTAAACTTTTCTGACATACATTAATTTACAGTTAAATTATTACTGAAGCACTAGGTAATACTTTTATATTTGTAGGCCTCTGAACTGAGCATGTTTGTGTGAAAACTATGCGATGTTGCAATTTTTTTGACGCCGAGTGTATTATCAATTTACACCTAGCAATTTATTAGCTTAAAAGACAGCTCAAAAACCGTTAATGATGTTACATAGCTTATTATTAACCGACTGACCTGGTGGAAGGAGTCCGTGCCCACTTTGAAGAAAGCCAGCATATTGTTCCTCGGGTAGATACGGCGTACTACGTCGAGAGGCCCACGCTCATCCCGGGACAGTAGCTCTAAGGCGCCGCCCATAGACTCGCACCAGCTGTACGAGTCTTGGCTCGATTTAGTCTGGATATAAAGAAAGTAAGTAAGTAACAGCCTATAGTCATCCCACTGCAGGATAAAAGCGAGGCTCTGAATTGAAGTTACCACAGCAATGATACCCATCATTGCCATAGAGAAAGTACATTAGAAATTTCGTAGTTTGACCAGTAAATCGATTTAGATAAATTTTAGTATGGATTTAAATGCCTGACAATAGTATTATTGATTGATTAACAAAGTCGATGAAGTTTGTAAGGGAAATTAAGGATTCCTCAGAATGTTATAGAGATTGCGATAGTTGATATCATATTATAGGTACAATTGGTGTATCATATAAAAATATAAATTTAAATAAAAACTTATTGTCCTGACGTAGGTCACGTGGGTCAAAGTATTTCGCAATGTAAAAGCATCCCCAAAGTCTATCTCCAGAAGTATAACAAATTAGCTGTAAATAATTAAATTTTCCCGTCAAAATCGGTCTAGTCGTTTCAAGGATTAGCCGGAACAAACAGAATGACAAAAAGTTTGCCCCAACCCTGATTTGTGCAATGGGATCGGAACCTTGTGGAAGGTAACTTACTATTTTAAATCATCAATTTGATTGCAGTGAACCCCACAAACTGTTCAGTTTTAGTTGTAATAAAATGTTTAAAAAAAGTTTCAAATCCTACAGACAAAATATTTATATGTACTGTATACAAATACTTTAAAATAGATTTAGTGAATAATCAGTAATGACCTTATCGTCGTGGTCCCGGCTGCCGTTCTCCATGGCGGCGGGTCGCGGCGGCCACGGCGACAGGTACAGGATGAAGGCGACGCGCCGGTCGGCCAGCAGGTCGTCGTGCACCAGCAGGTGGTCGCCGGGCCCGTACAGCGAGCACGACGCCGACACCGACGTCAGCTCCAGCCCCGTCACCTCCGACACCTGGGCCGCACATCAACATCTACATGTTACTAGAGAACTGAAATTCATTTTGTTTTGCTTATTGCTTGCACAAATTTAAAGTAAATGTACAGAAGTGCCATTCTCTACCAGCAAACCATTGGACCAAACAGACATGTTTTGTAAGCTAAAATAAGGCAATGTAATCCTAGGCCAGATATAAATTGTAATGGCCACTATTTGGTGAGAGGGTTGGGGATCGCAGTTCGTCCCAAATCGATTGTCGATCATACAAAAATCTCTACATTGCTTTATCTTCTGATGATTTATCGTCTTTGATGATTTATGATAATTTCCACAAGACAAGTGCTTCAATAGTTACTTAATTTGGAATCAGAGCAATGTTTGTGAAGTTTTCATATTCATTGATTTATATACAATACCTAAATCTTGATTTAATACATAAAAACTTGCAGATAAGTCAGAACAAAATAACTCACCCAACTCATAACCTCAGTCTTTAATAGTTCATGTATGCCTCTTATGCTCCTCTGCCAAGTGAGACTGGCAAGGTCTGTGGTTTGGTGAAACTCATATAGATCCATTTTCTTCCGTGACCAATCTAAGGTGTTCATGTCGTCCACAATGTTATTGATAATCTCCGGGTTGTCCAGCACGTTGTGCAGGAGACACACCCGGAATGGATCACACGTCAATGTAACCTCATCACTGTTGTGGTCTTTCAATTCATTCCAGTGTGTTGTGAGCCTATCTTTTAATTCCTGTGCCTAGACAGTACAGAAAATTATTAGTATTACGATAATAAAGTCTAGTATCGATGTATGTAGAATTTAATTGATTTATTCATATAAACTTATTGACTATTGTTAAAAGTGAACCCCTGCCATATTGTGATAGTGATGCAGGTGTATTTAAAAGTAAGTTAGCATAGAATCAGTAATTTTGATACACATTTCTTAGTATTATTACAGTTACTTTGAGACTGAAGTATAAGAAATACTTCAGTCTCTAAAAATTTATTGACATGTATAATTTAATGTAGGTTTTGGTCTGTAGAACTATAAGCATGTTGAGTAAAAAAACTTACTTTGAGAGAAGGATTAAATTTAGGTTCATCCATCCTGTTAGCTCGAGGGTTGAGCTGTGCTTTGACCGGTTTGCTAGTAAGGTTTTCATCTTCTATAAGCACTGAGTCATCTTCGTATGGAGACTCTGAGTCTGAACTGTAGTCTGATGAGGATGATGATGAAGAGTAATCCTCTAAAAACAATAATTACATCAATGATAAACTTACAACTCACTTAATTATGCAATATTGAAACATTGTGATCAAAATCTAAGTGTATTCATACCTTCATTATGATGACAGTGATATTTAGTCACTGCAGCTAAACAACAACATGTTTAAATACCGTTTCCCGCGCAAAGCGAATTCTCGCAAGCCCTAGCAAGTAGTTCAGTGGAACTTACCCCCACGGATCCTCTTGACTTCATCAGCGGTAGCTTGGTATGAATTCACGGCACACACATCGGAATCGTCACTATCAGTATCAGATATCTCAATCACAGTGCTTGAAAGCCGCCGCTTGGCGGGCGGCCGCTGCGTCTCCGCAGACGAGCTTTCGCAGCCGCTCGCAATTGCCACATCGTTTGCTAATGAACTGGTAGACGATGGTTCTTCATTTTCTTTGCTTGGAGAACTCATTTTAACGTAAAAACACTACATAATATGCTAAATTAACAAAAGCAAACCAAAATGATGCGACGCCTAACCTCAAAATTTGTTGACGTTTCTAACGACAAAGCTGCCAACTGCTAAAATTTTACAATTTTAGAAATGCGTTTGGTTATTCCATTTCTCCAACAACTTACACGACTGTTCAAGGAATTATTATCATTTTATTTATATTGTTTATTTCATCATGTAGGAATTATAGATATGTAATCTGAATACGAATGTAATCTACATATTTATTTAAAAGAGAGAAAATACATATTTGAACAGCTGATTTTTGACAGTGTAAGCAGCCAACTCAGTAACATTGGCATTTGGCAATTTGGCAAACGTCAATTCAACTATATATAACCTCAAAACTTTAGTCAGTAAACAAACACTTAAAATGAACAAAGTCAAGGAATCTTTAGTAAATAGTTTAAGTGAACTGCAATCTCCACAATGCCAATACTTTGTCGTGCGAAAGAAGCGGTTGTGTCGAATGACTGTTCGTCCAGGGCGACAGTATTGCGGTGAACATGAACCTCAACCAAAAAATGAAGATGGTCTGGTAAACAACCATTTTCTAATCTAAAACTGCTTTCATGCCAATAATTGACCACATTATCATATAAAATGCGTCAACCTTCTGACAACTATAAGTTATCATATCTGGTTCCTATGACCTCTCCTCTCATTACACGGTATGTTAACCATATGGTAAGAAAGCCCAATGTGTTTGCTTACTCATTATAATAACTGAAGTAAATTTCCTTACAGGTTGACACTCGGGTTCCCTGTCCAAATGACCCCAAACAGTAAGTATTTTAGACAGACGAAATAGTATTCATTTCTGCTAATTTCAGCTAATAATGAGTCATTATGTTGTCTAGTATTCATCGAGTAATGATTTTATGTCTATTACAGCACACAATGTACTTGAAGGAAACATTTTTGAGTGAAAAAACAATATTTAAATCTTACTTGAGTTAGGTTGAAACAAAATAGTTATCTATTCTTAGGGTTTGTTTTCCTAATTAATGTTCTTCAAATACTAGATGGAGTTTACTTAACACTGTAATTGTTTGTACACTTACAAACTTTCGTATCTAATTTCAACATCATCATCATCATCATAGCCAAACCACACCTACTATTGGGCATAGGCCTACCTTAAGGATATCCAAGACAAAGTCCCTTACCTTTACCCCTAAAATATGTTACAAGTATCTTTATCTGTGTTTCTACTCTGTATGACCCTTGATGATGACAATCCTGTCATCACTTTCACTCTAAATAGGTTCCTCTTCACTAAAATGATGATTCCCCTATAGAAGGTATTATTTACTGAAAATCTCTTCCACATCTAGCACTTGCTACATCAGTAAGCTCCAGAAGCATCTGTCTATTTGCAACGCTCGGCAGGGCGAGCTGCCCCCGTACATAGTGAAGGGCATCAACACAGCAATGGAGCCTGAAGACAGCCCCAGGCCACTCCTAAGCGAGGTGCCTAGAGACATGATGGAACAGCTCATTGAGAAAGTCAACAAGCTCTATGACCGTAAGATATTTCTAATTTTACTACTGGAAAAATTCTTGGGCTTGTTAAGCCTTAGCACAATGCCCTCTTATTTACATTTGTGACACTTAGGCAAATAAAAACAAATCATAATCATTTATGAATACTAGTTGAACAGGTTTCGATAAGCATCTCCTTATGGGTGTCTTAAGAGTCAACTAAAAGAGTACTTATAATATCAGTATATGTATAAACTTGAAAAATTTTGTCTCAGGCGGGACTCGAACCCGCATCTCCTCGTCAACATCATGGAGATGCAGGTTCGAGTCCCGCCTGAGACAAAATTTTTCAAGTTTATATACTGATATTATAAGTGCAATTAAGTTGCTAAAATATCAAATAAAGTATAAAGGAGTTCTGCCAGAAGAAGACAAGCAGCAGCATCTTTTCTCTACCCAATTGCTCAATAGCAATTTGCGATCGCTTACCCGCCTGATCTCCCAAAACATCACCAACTTATCCAGCACTGATTCCTTTACAGTGTACGTTAAGAACAAAATAAGTGTGGAGGCAGAGCAGAATACACCCCATAGTCGAGTAACAAGAATTTCGAATTATCGGGCATTGCTCGGATTTGTAATGAACCTGCATTTAGCACTCGTGATGAGTATGCTCATCATTGGCCATTGCTGTGAAATGCTGTATTAACTTGATTTCAATGATGGAGACCTTTTCCCTGCAGTGTAATAACTAAGGGTTGTTAATTTATTTTTGTAAGATCCCATGCTCTGCAGTCTGACTTTGCAAGTTATACATGCTAACGATCTCCCAAACCATCACCAACTTATCTCTACCTCTGATTCCTTTTCAGTGTACGTAAAAGACGAAATAAGTTTAGTAGCAGACCAGTCTATCCACCCGATGGTCCTGTCAGACTATGAACAAAGCGACCGCACTGAGAGCTCGCGGCGGCACCTGCAGCAAGCGTCCAGCCTGCTGGGGCTGGCCGAGGCCGCGGGGCTGGTGGCCGACCGCACCTGCTATGTGGAGCTGGGCGCTGGGAAAGGTGACTAAATAAATAAGTTATTTATTTCTTTTCACTTAAATCTAGTTACATAATCAGACCATTTATCTTTACGAGAGACGAAGTGACCTGCTAATAGTAGGTGACCAATCTTCTTTTAAGCAATAATCTGATTTCTTGTCCGATCATCTATTTATCTGTTATTTAATTAGTCCAATAGAATATATCTTTCACAAAAAGTAGTGAGTTGTAATCTTTTTCATGTTTAGTTATTATGCACTAAAATAACAGTTAAAATTAACATGTGCGAGTGAAATTCCCGTCACACTCGGTCCAGCCGTTTCAGACATAATTAACAAAGCCGAAATTAACAAACGGACAAACAAACACAAAAATACTCTTTTTGAGAAAGTAGGGAGTTCAATAGAATAATAACTCCGCTGACTGTATGTGAAGGAATAATTTATTATGAAAACTTAAGCTGAATTTATACAAAAATATTCAAATATTTTTTTTTACATTATAGCAAAATAGAAATTGTTATGTTTCACTTCGCGCGCGATAGTTCTCTGTCATACATTTCAGCGCGCACGCCGTTCTGTCTACGCATGCGCGAGGAGTTAGTGAAAAGTTTTTTATTTAAAATTACACTATTCAACAATCAGACTCTTTAAAACTTAATATATTAAATGGGAAAGTCTGTCCGTAAGTTATGCTTTCACGCCTAAACAACTGAACCGATTTGATTAAAGGAGATGTCCCAAATTGTATGGAGGCCAGGCCCAGAACCTGTACACCCCACCAAAAGATAGACCAATACACCTACAACATTTTGTTATTATCGAATTCTTTTAAAATGGCTTCGTTAAGGGGTTCAAATAAAGAGATAAGTAAGAAAATAGCATTACGGAACTACAAAACCACCATGGCGGAAGATGACATTTTGATGACGTCTGTCAGTTTTGGCAGTTACAAAATCGCGCATCTAGGAGTCGAGTGCCATCGCTTGCTGTAGTAACAATAAACATTATGAAAGTAATGTGTCGATCAATACCAAATCTAGAAATCGAAAAAGAGGTCGTTATAATGAACTACATTTAAAACGCGACAAGCAGAACATAAACTTGAAGTGAATGATTATGCCAAAGTGACAAGGGGTATCTGACAGCTACTGACATTTAAAGTTTTTTTAGATCGACGCCATCTTGGAATCCCTAATGGAGTTTGATAAATTATTCGATCTTATTTATTTTTGAACCACTAAATTATACGTTAAATAAATTTATATGTATTTTTCCCAGAAACAGTATTTTTTTCTTGATTTTTGAAAATGGTGTACTATGTCTGGGCCTATTTTGGGACATCTCCTTTGGCACAAAAATAGATTAGACCTTGAGAATGGACATAGGCTATTTTGCATCCCACTACAGAACGTAGGCTTCAGCTCCCGCCGACAAAGCCGCGGACTAAAATCTACTTTTATTTATTTCTATAGTTAATGAATTCCCGTTTCCCCCAGGCCACATGTCGTACTACGCGTGGCGCGCGTGGTGCGAGCCGACCACTCGCGCTAGCAGCGTGCTGCTCGTCGACCGCGCCTCGCTGCGGCACAAGAGAGACAACAAGCTACGGGATATCGCCTACACCACCGCTAGGAATCAAGCGCAGAACGCCTCCAATGAAGATACAGCTTCACCGAGTCCCGAAGGCCCAGATCAAAACTTCTTAACTGATACACTTAATGAAATACCTAGAACACTTCAAAGTTCCGATGATGACACTGTTTCGCCGACTCCTGAAAGCCCAGACCAAAAAGACTCTATAACTGACACATGGAATCATATACCTAGAAGATTTTCCGCAGAAACAGTCAATAGGACATCTCATATACCTAGAACAACCAGAGAAACAACCAATGGAATATCTCAAGACCTAAATCACACTTCTAGCATGTCTGATGCAAAGAAAACTGACCTTCTGGATGCAGAAAGTTACAGTGAGGTCTCAAATATGGACGCGCCGGTGAGGCTTAGGGCAGACTTGGCAGATCTCGTTCTAGATAAAGTCCCGGTCGTGCAAGAGTGCGAGAGGGTAGTTGGGTTTGCGAAGCACTTGTGTGGAGTTGCTACTGGTAAGTGCTTAATCTGATGTTTATTTTTGATCCAATATCACTAGTACACACTTGTCTCAAAGCAGTGGTAGGTTTGAATCATGTAGAAAAGCATCCAGGGGCCTACCTATTTATAACTGATTTTTTTGATTCCATATTACCTACTGACAAGTTTGATAGAGCACAAAATATTTAAAGATACGTCATCCAATTAAAATTAAAATATATTATTCTGACATTAATACATAAATTACAATTATTTAAGTAACATACAATTCCCTGACCCTACTACTACAATGGCCCAATAAAGAGGCTAAGTGCGGACAAAGCCCAGACAAAACAAACAAAACAAGACAAAACAATTCCTAAAAATTGTTATATGAAATTTCAAAAATAGTTTTAATAATTTTGCTCATGTAGAAACATCCATAAAATACGTGTAAAACTGTCCACTTCGCAGCGATTACCTTTTTTTATGCTCCAAAGGGTACACATGTATTGACATTTGATATAAAGTTATGAAATAAGAGATTTGACTTTGCCACAACAAGTTTACAATTCAATCCCAATTAGTTGTGGTCGATTTGTCAGGCTTTATAATGTAAATAAAAAGGTACCTGATCTTAAACATTTTCTCCTTCTACGTAAATTGACGCTACACAAATAAGCCCAATAATAACAGATTTCCTAAAATTTTGTTATATCCTACATCCGATCGCCGTGTGGTTTCAGATTTCGCCCTGCGCTGCGTGACGGCGGCGTCGCTGCGGCACAAGACGCGCGGCCTGGTCGTGGCCACGTGCTGCCACCACCGCTGCCAGCTCGGCACGTACGTCGGGACCAAATATCTCCTTGTTAGTATTTATATCTATACTCGTACTAGCTGACCCCGCGAAGTTGGTATCGCCTCAGAATAATATATTATATTGGATTTTGACGTAAGACGTCACACAATGTCATTGGCATCAAATATGGCGTTTACCTTACTATGTTACACAGAAAATTTGCTATAAAATAATATTGCGACTGTAAATTGAGATGTAAGCTATCCTATCTTTCAAGTTGGATCAAACTGCACACGGTGTGCAAATTTGATTGAAATCGGTTAAGTAGTTTAGGAGTCCATCGCGGACAAACAACGTGACACGTAATTTATATATATTAAGAAGATAAAAAGATAAAAGAAAGTCGTGTTAGTTTATAACTCGAGAATAGCTGGACCGAATTTCATGATTTTGGTGGTTTTGGATTTGTCTTCGTCGGGAATAGGATAAAAACTATTTAAACATTGAAAAAGTTACGTCAATAATAACTATTAAGAAACTGTTTTTCTTCATACATTTATCCAAGTACGCCATATTTGATGACAATGACATTTAAGACGTCAAAATCAAATACTATTCTGAGGCGATACCAATATTGGGGGGTCCGCTAGTTTTATTACAAAAAGAGTAAAGTAAGGCAAAGGCCTCCATCATTTAATTCAAGTCACCATAGGAATGATGGCTTGCTAAAGCTTTTATTTAACTTATTAAAACTACTAGCTCTTCGCCCGCGGCTCTGCCCGCATGAAGTCCAGCGTCATATAGCGCGGTCGAAAACCTGTGCCTAGCGGTGGCATATAGAAAGATAGATTAGGTAGGTAGGCAAAACCATATATTTAATTCTACGTTTATGGGCTAAACCGTTTAGTAGTTGACATATCGACAGCAGCGCCACCTACTGGGTTCTGCAGTAAAAAGTAGCCTATGTAAGTATATAAGGTCACTTTTTTTCAGGTAACATGACTTACACAGAGTCCCTGTTTATATAAAATAAAAATATCCTTATAATTTCTCCCAAACAAAATATGGCTAGCTATCATTTTATTTTTTTCTAACAAAAGAAATAATTATTTTACAAAGCATCCTGTCTAACTCTCAACGATCCCTACGTAATCGGCTCCGTCTCACTCATTCTAATGCCCCACTCTTCCCACACCTCATTCATAGGCATTCGGCGCTAATGCCGCGGTGCGCGAAGCGTGGGGAGAGAAGTAAGAGTTCATTTACCTAGGTACCTGTCTCGGGCGAGCACTACGTAGTAAGTACTGCTTAATTTACTTAAAAAATACGTAACCAGTTTTTTGACACTTCAATCAATTAGTTATTCCAAAAAAAACGAATTATAGCGCGATTCAAAAGCAGACAGCGCCATCTATTGATCGTGACTAAACAGCTGGTGAGTAAGGACCAGTTTTATAATCATCAAGTAAGTTCTGGGCAGTGATAATAAATTATGCCAGAATACATAATACGAAATGACGTAAAATGATAGTGTCTAAGTAAGCTCTACCCAACGAGTAATTAAAATAAACTATGAAATTTAATATGAAGTATTCTGGCAGATAACACTCACAGGAACTTACTTGTAGATTATGATGAGTAGGTACGAGTATGGTTAGGCATACTTGTATTGTGATCCAATAAAACACAGTTTCGTGTAAGTTTAATTTATTAGGTAAATAAACAATACATCATTAACACTCTTTAGCAATTATTTGTAATTGTTCATTTGACGAAATAAGACTTTCCATCACACTTTTTCAGGCTTTGGACTGTCAAGTTAATACGAATCGTAAAATTATTAAGTAGTTAAGAAAAAGAGTTATTTTTGTATTAACCTGGCGTGTTTAAAAGTCTTATTTACACTATTATTTACAAGTAATATTTACAATTTTACACCACCTATTTACATTAAATGTTGGACGTGACGGCCTTCTACTCGTAAACACGTCCTAGCACGGTCTAGGCAGTGTCTCCGAACCAAAACGAGCACATCTTCCTCACTTGCCATTACACTGAATGGTGAAAGTGGAAGGCAGGGAGTAGAAGCGGCACGTGTATCGATCGAACAAGGTCAGGGTCCTACATTATAACAAACAGGATGTTTTATTTTACTCTTAAATTTAAAAGTGTTCATGTGATTTATTCGCGAACTAGCGAATAAAAATATTTTTTAATTTTGAAAACCTTATTCTTTTTTTATGCTGAACCGGACGTTAAAAGGCAATTACTAAAAAAAAATTGACCTTATATACTTTATTTGATATTTTAGCAATCAAATTGCAATTATAATATCAGTATATAAACTTGAAAAATTATGTCTCAGGCGGGACTTAAACCCGCGAGGAGATGCGGGTTCGAGTCCCGACTGAGACATAATTTTTCAAGTTTATATACTGATACTATGTAAGTATTTTTATTAGGGATAATGTCGGCTTCTAATGGTAAAAGATTTTTTTAAATCGGTCGTTGGTTCGGAGCCTATTCAATACAACAAACAATGAATGGTCTGGGTGTTTTCTATGTATTATAAGTATGTATTTACAAAAAAAGTATATAAGTAAGTTTATCGGTTGTCTAGTACCCCATACGACAGGGTACTTAATAGTACCTTAATTTGGGACTAGATGGCTCAGTGTGGCCCAGTGAGGCATGTCTTAAATATTTATTTATTTAATGAAAACTTTCCTCTTTATACTCGTAATATTATTAGTGTAGAACTGTAGATGTTGGTTCGGATCGTATTTACCCTTAGCTAAACTATGATCGCTAACCCGCCTGTCAAGCGGCAATTATGACAAAATTCTCCTTTCAGAGAGACTGTATCCAGCAGTGATATAGGCTGGTAATGATATTGTCACATTCCAACAAGTCACATTTAACTCATTGTATTATCAAAATATTCCCAAGTGTACTGCCACCGATGTAAAAAAAGAGTAAAGAAACAGTTTATAATCATCCCAATAAAGAGCAAAGGCTTCCATCATTGAATTCAAGTTACCACAGCAATTATGGGCACAGGCCTCAATTACTAATTGCAGCAACCCGAACAAATTCGAAATTTTGAAATTTATACTGCCCGATTTTCGGATCGAACTCAGGCCAGGACTTTAAGATAATATTCTTATAAATTTTATTATAATATAAGAAATTAAATTGTTCTTAATTTTAATAACTATAATATTATTTTACAAAGAATAAAGTAATAAAAATAAAAATATAAATATTTAAGATAATAGGGGTTAAAGTATGAAATTGCCGATTTGTACTGAAAATCAAAATTGTATATTTTTTTATTTTTAACAAATTTATTTAATCAAAATAGTTACCATTATTATCTATACAATTGCTGCCATCTAATAGGAAGGTCATTGTGATAGAACTCTAAGGATCTAGACTGCACAAACTGTGTGAAAGCATTTTGTACTGCCTCCTGGGAAGAAAACTTCTTGTCGCGTAGATAATTGTCCAAATCACGAAAAAAATGGTAGTCCGTTGGAGCAAGGTCTGGCGAATACGGAGGATGTCGAATGGTTTCTAATTGCAGTTCCTGAAGGGTCAAAATGCTTTCTCGTGCTGTATGAGGTCTCGCGTTGTCATGGAGCAATAATGGTGAAGATCGATTCATGAGTCGGGGCTGTTTTACTGCTAGTTTTGCCAACATTGTTCGTAGTTCGGCACAATAGACATCTGCCATTATTGATTGACCAGATCGGAGAAAACTATAGTGAATAACACTATGCTGAGACCACCAAACAGTTACCATTACCTTTTTATTGGTAAGTTTTGCTTTAGGACACTGTTGTGGCGTTTAACCTGGGGTCAGCCATTGCATTTTTCTTTTACGGTTATCATAAAGAATCCACTTTTCATCACATGTCACAATTCGATTTAATATTCCTTCATTTTTGTACCGACTCAACAAGGCAACACAAGTTTCAACACGCGTTTCTTTCTGCACATCAGTCAAATCATGAGGCACCCATTTTTCGTATTTTTTTATTTTATTGATTTGACGCAAATAAGTCAATATTGTGGGTAAGGTTACGTTAAACCATGCCGCTAATTCCTGGGTAGTTTGACTAGGATCGTCTTCCACCATCTCTCTTAATTCATCGTTAATCACCTGTGTCTTCGGTGTCTTGTCTGGGCGGTCTTCCTCGTGGCTCGTTCTTCAAGTCGAAGTTTCCATCACGAAAGCGTTTAAACCAAAATCGCACGGTGCGTTCATTAGCAGATCCGTCTCCAAACGCAACATTGATATTGCGGGCTGTTTCTGCCGCGTTACTTCCGCGTCGGAACTCGTATTCAAAAATCACTCGCAATTAATGCGCAATTTTCGCAGTATCCATCTTTCTTGTCTAAGTTAAATAACAAAACCAATTGAAAGTCGATATTCAAATGTTTCACATTTTTTAAAAGAAGAACATCATAGAAACCATGTGAAAAAAGTTTCATTCGAAAACCTCAAACCATGAAGATTCTATGTCAATTCAAAGAACCTATTACAATAAAACGTACGCTGCCTATGTTTTACTAAAGAATTCAAGTTCCCCGAAAATGACGAAAGTTTAAGAAGAAAATTTTACCATGCGTCGCTCGATAGGAAGTATTATTTTATAAACAGGGCGGGAATGTTGCGACCCGGTATTTTATTTTGAGGGGCCCGGTACCGGGTCGCGACCCGGCAAATGGGAAAAGCTGCACTAGACCAATGGTTTTGTACCCATGTGGATACCAAAAATGCCATCATCAGCAGTAATGTAACAGTTAAATCAATTAAAATCAGTTTTATTTCTGCAAGTAGGCCCCAGGCTTTTACACGTCCCAATTTAAACCTACCACTGCTTCGGGACAAGTCTGGGCTAGTGCCGAGAAGAAGCAGCGTAAGAAACTCGGTCACTATTGTCAGCCTCTTTTTAAATAAATTTTTACAAGGTAAGGTGATTTTTACAAGGTTTAAGCAAGTACGAGCTGGGACAATTTAATGCCATACATTTCTATCATTTAAATAATCATTGACAGTGTAATAGCCCTTTTTCATTAAAATTACTTTGACATACGATTTAAGTTTATGTACAGGGAGTTCACAGTTCAGCAATACCCTGTGGTAATTTGTTGAAAATACGAATGCAATTTCCCATAAACGATTTTCCTACTTTTCGCAGTCTGAAGCCTGGAACGGCAAAGTTCTCTTTATTTCTGGTATTGAAATAGTGTACGTTACTTTTCTTAAGAAATAAATGTATGTTCTTACGAACGTAAACAATATTCTCGAGAATGTATTGAGAAGACACTGTACGTATATTCATCTCTTTGAAGAGCTCTTTCATCGAGTCACGGGGTCAAAGGCCGTAAATAGCCCGTACAGCACGTTTTTGTAATATAAAAATTGACTCAATATCTGCCGCTGAGCCCCACAAAAGAATTCCGTATGACATTATGCTATTAAAGTAGTTAAAATATACTAATCTTGCCGTTCCAACATCAGTCAATTGCCTTATCTTTCTCACAGCATAAGCAGCAGAACTAAGTCTTCCAGACAGCACCCTAATATGAGCACCCCATTGCAAATGAGAGTCTACAGTTATACCTAAAAAGGTAGTTGAATCTACAGAGTTTAGTGGTTCCGACGTACAAAGTAGTGTTACGTGATCAGTAATAGAACTGTAACGTGCGCAGGAGTTGGGCATCAGCGCGCGGGAGCTGCAGGTCCTGTTCAGCGTGGCGTCGTGGGCCACGTGCGGCGACGGCCGCAGCCGCACGCGACGCGACAAGCCGCAGCCTACAGATGATGGTAAGAGACCCTTCATCACGTGAGTCCTAAAGGGAGAAGGGAGAACCGGTAAAAACACAAAATATCATAACGAGGAAAGGACTAATTCAAAAATCACGTGTTTTTAAACCGTAATTCAAAACCGTATCAAAATTGTTATGATGTTGAGAAATTGCGTTATAGTGATAACGCTAAACACTTTTTTTTTCTTACCATATAATATTGTTAAGCCTATGAAAACGTACTAGGGTGCTTATGGGTTCCAGATTTCTAATTTTGTTGATTGAGTTGATGGCTTCTGCTTTTGCGCGCCGGCCAATCAACGCGTCGTTTGCGCGCGTTTCCAATATGTTTGTCTGGTTCATTCAATAAAGGCCGTTTGAATATTAGATATGGAGATTTTTTTTTTAATCAGTTTTTTATACTTACCCGTAAACTTTTAAAACACAAACAATAAATGGACCCTCGCTGATCCGTTGGAGACCGAAATATGTATCACTTAGGCTTAAGACTGCGATGCGATGCGAGCACCATATATTGCTCTTTATGATTTAATCTAAGGTTGTAATACAAAAAAGTTGCTTTATATCCTGAGTAATTATTATTGCTTATTCAAATGCATGTTGCAATCATTCTCCCAGCCCCACCGACCTTAGATCCATTAGATCAATCTAAAGTCTTCAAGCTTCCCTTCGAGGCTCGTGAGTAAGTGGGTCGACTGGCGTGCGCTGGCTGCGGGCCGTTGTCTGCGTTGATTGGTGGCTCCTGCTTCAGCGAGTCAATTAATCAACGTGGCGCAGCGCTAATGCAACCGCTAAACGTGTCGCATATGCATGCGCAATGGGGGCTATCGCTAGTGAATTTGCCACTAGAGGCGCTAGTGTCGCGTGAGGTCCAATATCATTGACTTTGTACTGGTTTTAGCGGAAATTGTTGCATAAATTATAATTTCTTTAATTTACCTGCTGAAAAATAATCTCCTTCGTAAAATATCGCAAATATGGATTATTTGGCGATTAATGTGAACGCTTTAAAAGCGGAATTAAGAAAAAGCGCAAAAATAGGTGGCCTCAAGAGCAACTATTTCAGAAGTTAGTTTGTTGATATCAAGATAGTTATTTATAAACAATATAACCTTAATTAGATTCAAGATATAACACTTTGTTTCGGCGCCAATCGCCTTTGACAGCTATACCTCCGGACCTCAGTCTACAGTGGCGCCAACTGGTGAGCAAAGAAACGGTAGTCCCCATTCCATTGATTTTGTCTCGTTCACTCAAAAATGGCCGTGTGCTCATTTGTTTTAGAGAAAATATTGAAAATATATCTGTACTTGTAATATGCAAGTTCAGTGAACTAGTGCTGAGGAAGTCCTTTTTAATGCTTTTTCGCATTAAAATACCTGACCTGGCCTGCGCAGGCGAGGAATTTTTGTCCGCTATAATAGATCGCTTACAACTGTATCGAGTGACGCAAGCGAGAGGGATTGTTAACATGCAAAGAGCGGACCGCCGGATAAAGTACGGGGGAGTCCCCGAAAAAAATAGAACTCGTTTGACTGGACTTTAGTCCGCCACGTGTGCTTAAGAGTGATGGACGTACGACGATAAACGAACAAATGATCGCACACCGTGTGCGTCGAGTTCGCGGTAAATCCACGGCGGAATTTTTATTCGCCGCGGAGAAAAGTCCGCCGTCTGCGCAGGCCATTAATTGACCATGAAAGTTTAAATGTGTGTATTACATGTTGGAGTCATTCCTTCCAGCCCTACCGACCTCAGACCCATCTGAGGCCTTCAAGCTCCCCCTAGAGGCCCGCTCGGAGGCGGGGCGGCGGACTAAGGCGCTGCTGGACTGGGCGCGCGCGCGCTGGCTGCGGGCGCGGGGGCTGCGCGCGCGCCTGCGCCGCTTCGTGCCGCGCGCCGCCTCGCCCGAGAACGTGGCCATCGTGGCCACACTGTAATTTACCTTAGGTATTCTTCGATCTAATACACGGTGCATTTTAAACCACCCGGAAAACGAAGCCCACGTTTTGTGATCATTATTAAAATTTACATCATGGCAGTTTATTTAATCTATCAATAAAAATATTTTTCAAATAAATTTACATATTTATTCAGACTTTTTACTTTGTAAGACGCACAGACGTAATGTTTTGCTGCGGCGGGGTCCCGGATGAATGAAACTTACACAGCTACATCCGTGCGCTTCAGTGTTTCAAAATAAATAGCTTATATTTATATTTTTATAAAAAAGAATGGTTATATAAGAATGGTTGTAAATACATACATACATATATACATACACTCACGCCTTTTTCCCGGAGGGGTAGGCAGAGACTACATCTTTCCACTTGCTACAATCCTTACAGACTACTTTCGCTTCATCCACATTCATTAATCTTTTCATACACGCTCGCCGGTTTAGGGTACTCTTGATCTGACCTTTCTTTAGAACTTCCCCGATTTGATCAAGATAAGTTCGTCGAGGCCTTCCCCTTCCAACGTTTCCATTCATACTCGCCATATATATCTTTTTAGTCAACCTGCTTTCATTCATCCTCTCAACATGTCCAAACCATTTAAGCATTCCTTTTTCAATACTGGTCACTACATCCTCTTTTACACCACATCGATCCCTTATCACGCTATTTTTAATCCTGTCACTCAGATTGACTCCAACTATACTTCTTTACGCTCTCATTTCTACTACATACAAGATGTAAATAACACTACCAAAATGTTATACATAATGGTAACATACCGTGGGCTTCGTTTTGAAAAATCTTCAAAATTTTGTAAAGGCATTCAGTATCGTATTTAGACCCCATTTATGAAGTAAAATGTAGGCCAAGTTTTCACCCGAAAATATTTTTCGAACCTTAAGGTAGAGTTCACCAACAGACGTTTAAGTTTTAAACAGCGTTTATAATACAGTGTAAACTCTTTATAACGTTATCCTTTATAACGTTGAAGTGAGCCCAACTTGGTTGGTTTGCGTTAAAACCCACATATTAAAACACTCTTTATAGCGATACGCCATTCTCTATTACGAAGAAATGTGTTAATATTTGTAGACAGAAAATATTTATTATCGGTATTATTGTTTATGTTATGTTATCAGGTAACAAAAGACTTTGAAACTCCCATTTCGTGACATTGGCGGAATCGTGTGGCTTTGGCCGAAACACTGCCTTCGCCTTATTATAAAAGAAGAAGAAGAAGAAGCTCCGAAACATCCGAGGTCGGTCTAGCTTTTGTTATCCTTAACTGCCTTGAACACGTGCAGTATGACGCGTTGTTTTCTCGGAAGTGATGGTCTTCGACCAAGCATACTGGAAACCTATCGTATTATCAGTCGTAAACCTACTTTGAAACTGTTAATTCTTGTTAATTTGGTTGTTTTTTTGTTTACTCCATATAACGATAACTCTCTATAACGACAAAAAATGCTCAGTCCCTTGAGTTTCGTTATAAAGAGTTTACACTGTATTATTTGTAGAGGTGCGCAAAATCGTTCATTGAAGTGAAATGAGTGATACAGTTCAGTGGGAGTTAAGGATATGTATCACTCATTTAGTTCAATTAGTTCATTTAGTTCAGTAGATCTAGTTTGATTATCTAACTCACTACTCCTTCATATTCAGTTCAATAGCATTGCATAAATGTATTTATCGTGGACAGATCTATTCTAATGACTACTAATTAAACATTTAGAAGATTTTAGCTCAAGAACTATGATATACAATCGTATAACGTAGTATGTACATAATGAATACCGAAAATATTACAAAGAAAATTGATTTTCCTTCATAGTATGAAGGAACTATAATAAATCAATCATAATAACAAAATTAAAAAACATTAAAAATTGCCTTTGACATCCATCTATCATCGTCATTAATATTAATAACACTCAGAAGGTACTGTAACCATTTTAAGTCTTAAATCATAAATGATAAAGAATATTTCCGTGTGCACTGTCTCAAATATTAAGGAGTCAGATTAGGCGCGAAACTAGCTTGAACTGTGCATCTGTCTCGATCTTACAGTAGGTACTGACAATTAAGTCCATACATTTTACTCTCAATTCTCGTTATCTCATATCACTGAGTTACTGAACTAAATGAACTGCTTTGGACTAGAGTGAGTGAGTGATACATATGGACTAGATAGGTGAAGTACTTCAATTGTGTCATTCATTCAGGAACTACCCAAGTCTAATTATTTGACATATTCTGTATGGGAATTATGTCAAATTAATCGTCAATTTATGTTTACCGGCTGTTTAAGAATTGGTGAACTCGAGTCTTAGTTTTTAATTTTTACGGTTCTAAGACTGTTAAGGTACCTATGAAAGGAAAATCTAAAATGTATGATAAGTATCGCGGAGAGGCCTATGTCCAGCAGTGGACTGCGATAGGCTGATGATGGTGATAATGATCGTAATAAATGAATGCGCATCTTGCATTGCGTAAAAAAAGTGTTGCTTGGAGGCCGTATCAAAAATTATAGATTTTTGGTGAAAATTTTCTATCTTGACATTTGTGTTCTGGGCTATACCAAAAGGAAAAATACGTCATTTGTTTTTTGTCCCATAGATTGTTGTTTTAAAATCATTACAATCATTCGTTCTGATTCCAAAGTAAATATTATTTAAAGCACTCGTTTTGTGGAAATCAAAAGTTACCAAAAATTTACTCGTGAAAATGTAGAACGCATTTTTTTCTAAATTCCTCAGAGGGACCTCGGAGCAGGCGACACCTTGAAAACCAGTGCATACGCCACTCCGCCATGGAGGTCGTATATGTTTTGTAAACACGCGAGAAGTCCTCATGATTCACTTCAACTTGATCTTTTTTATTCCTTGAGAGATTAAATAGTGCTTCTTTTGTTCAAATAATTTTATAGCACCTATTTTCATAAAAAAATACAACAAATAATTCTGTTCAGAAAAATGTGTAACATAATATACCATGACTGATACCAACAAAGTTGTTAAGCGCAGTTGAAAAAGTGCTAATCAGCAACTACCTAATAATAGCTACATTATTTCCAAATGATTATTCAGAAATAATGCTTCCATTAGGTAGTAGCTGCCAAAAAAAAGAAAATAAATAGTAAACACGAAAATATACATCATTACACTATGTAGATCATACATATTTATATCAAAACAGATGGTCACCACTTATGGACAAAAATATTTTCAGAATAAACATTTGTTGTTTCGGAATGTCTGCTTTCATGTAAAATTTTTATTCTGCTTAAAATTTTTATGTAATTTATAGTGAATTGAAAGTTTTTCTTTGATTACCAATTAAGTGTTATTTGTTATAGTACCTATCTCATTTATTTATATCAAGGGTCAATGCAACTTTGTATGACAAATATCTTTCATCACATACAGTTTTCTATAATAATTTATTTATGTTTGACTTTCAGGTCCTCTTGCGCAACGCCATTTGTTTGTCTACAACTAGAAAGCCAAGTGATACACACACATAGCAGCAAATAGTATTAAACTCGCTTATTCTAAGATGCGCAAGAGGACTTGAGATATGCATTTTTGTTTTCGTTAAAATGTAAATAAAACAACTGTGTGCAAATATAGTTTTGTATATTTATATCAATAAAATCTAATAACAAAAATCTATAATTATTTTTATTTATACAAACGTTGGATCAGCGGAAATGCAATACGCTGTTCTCACGCGCGCAAACAGCAAAATAATACTAAATACATTACAAATGAACTTTAGATGCCGCCGAGTCGTTCCTACTGGTTGTCTCGAGCCTTGACACACGTAACATTGATTACGGACTAAATGGTAACAACAATTTGAAATTATTGTATCCAATGTAACGGCCAGCTCACCTGCTCTGGTCTCTATACTCTTACAGAGTCAAGGTATATAAATCAAAGGCCAGTCTTTTCGGTGTCTATTAGGCACGGAACACGGGAACGGGATCGTCATTGTGCATTATGATGCCTAAAGATGTTTCGTTACTGACGCCTTACTCTGCTATTCGACTCCATCTTTCTCTCTTGCTCATAAAAATGTCGTAGAGTATGTAAGAGAAAGAGATATGTCCTTAATAAGGACATTCTACGACCACTGGACCTTCTCAGATTCCATGCAGACACCCCAGAGCTTCACTAGCTGTTAAACCCTGACTTAACTAATAAAAATAAATTCTCCTAAGTAACTTACGCGCTTAGGCTGCGAACAATACTCAACTAAATCAACATCGACTTATGTAACAAATGTTTTAAACACAACTTAGCGGTACAAAATACATAAAAATAAATATAATCTACTACATTAAATGCTCCGCGACTTCGGTCGCTGCGGCGAGGTACGTCTCATACAAGCGGACAGACTTTGTGCGCCGCTCGATAATAAAAGGGCGAATACAACCTTGAACGTGAGATGAATATGAAATATCAGTTCGGTCAATCGATAGTAAGGCATAGAAATCGCGAGGTTTCTATTTTTACAATTTCGTTGTTAGAATAACAGTGAAAAGCAAGCAACATCTTACATACTTGCAAAAATTAATACATGATTCTCACTGCCCAGCGCTCTAAGCTGATGTCTGTAAATGATTCCGTTCAGGCTTACGATATTTTGGAACTTTCAATTAAAAAAAAAGGAGTACATTTGCTAGTCTGTAAACGCTTTAAAGGAATGCCAATCGTACCGCCCATCAAACCCGTGTTTGTACAAAAGAATGACCTAATACTTGCCACAAAAAGAAAGTGTTGCAATGACGCAATTATAAATATGTGAGAAGCATACAGCTGGCTAAGAACACTAGTCGATATAAACATTTTTTTATATTACAATATTTACACATTTCGTAACAAAATTCGTGTTATTTACTGTAATAAAGGTCATGTTATGAGCTACAAATGGGGGCAGCGAGGAGCTGTCTACTCGTAACATATATTATGATTATACTCTTAGTTGTCACAAGGCTGATATATACTAGGTTCATAGTGAGCTTGTTGTGTAAATAGAAAATATATTAAATGTAAAGTTATGCCCAGATACCAGTTCTTTTCTAGTAAAGTAATTATATTATATACATAAGTTTGCTCTTACATTCAATGTTGCTAATTGAATGTTATAACGAGTGATAAGATTTATCTGTGCGGAGGCTGCACCCGGGTAAAACATTTATTTCAAGCAAGTAGCTTTCTCCGCTTAGTCTTGTAACACCGATTATTATTGCACAAGAGAGGAATGTACCGATCGTCCCTTTCGGTTCACTATGACTATTTCAAACATTAATCATGGAACATCGAAAACGGGATAAGTACCGATCATTAAGGCCTGCGCAGACGAGGGAAAATCCCCGGCGTACTTTTTTTTCCTTCAAAATCCCTTACAATTGTATTGATTAACGCACAATACGGATTACAAGTACCGCGTACAAAAAGTGTCTCCTCTGCGGACAAAAGTCCCTCGTCTGCGCAGGCTTTTAGTGTTTAAACTGGCGGTAAACATGTTAGGCCCGAGTTCACCAACAGACGTTTAAAATATTATTTGACATATTTTGTATGGGAATTGTGTCAAATTAATCGTCACTCTTTGTTTACCGGCTGTTTAAATGTTGGTGAACTTGGGTCTTAAAATGGTCGAAATGACGTTTATGAATAAAAATGTTTGTTGTGTATGTTATACCTCATTTCGCACTAGGTAGGACACAACACTTAGTATATAGGCTTAAGATAGCCATGTTATTAGATATATAACAAATGTACGCGTTGCGGAAAACAGTCCTTTTATTACAACTTACAAAATTGGCCTAAGTATACTAGGTGTTAGGTAAATGGTATTACAATGACATGTCGAAACAAGCCCTGTTAACTTATTCATGTAAATACTAAACCACAGTTAATTAGCATTAAGAATATTTTTATGACACATGTTGCGTGTCATACTTAACTCAATTATTTTGTGTAAAATAGTTTTTTTGTTCCAAATTTTAATACTAAATTTATGAAAACAGTATTTACATTCGTATGCTGACGGCTGGTTTGATCTATTCCTTTCTTATACAAATGATACCATTGGTATTTATTTATTATCGTAATTAATGTTCTATATAAAACAAATACCTAATTTTAATTAACGTATTTTGGGATTAATTTTCGTATTTGTGCGGAATCGTACCGGACTATAAACAAATACCATTGGTTTGAGCTCGTTATACCACTCACCTACACCTGCACATTTGTTTTTGATAGAGATTTTTGCACATGAACACAGACAGCGCCTGGAACTGTAGGCGGAGGACGAGGCAGGCCGTCTGTACCAGTGATGAAAGGACTTGAGGCTTTAAGTCTTATGAAAGAAACTCGACTCGGTATTGAGAGTTTACAATTCAAACGAGTCCTGAGTCTTTTAGGAATCTTCGACTATGACTGGAATTTTAATTTAGACTGAGTCATAAAAAAACTAGAGATTTTCAGACGATTCAATTACGACGAATCCTTATAAAACGTTTTAATATAATAGTTGCACACTTATTTAGAATAACAGTTACAATTTTTTGTATGAATATGCTTTGATCTTACACTGAAGTTTACTTTATTATAATCTAATTTTAGACAGCTCATCTTTTGCCAAACAAGTCGAAATCTTTATTAAAAGGTTCGCGACTGAGTCGTTAGTCTTTAAATAAAAAGCTCGAGTCATTTTATTTTCGATTAGCGGCCCGTCCCTTCTTCGCACGGGTGGACCCGTTAAGTTTTGGTAAGGATCTCTAATCTTTTCTAGCAATAAATATAGCCTATGTCACTCAGGGTAAAAGTAGCTTTCGAATGGTGAACGAATTTTTGAAATCGGCACATTACTTTTTGAGTTTCATCACAAACATACAAACACAAAAATACAAATAGTGTTGAAGTGTAGATTATAATGCCTGAAGTCCTTTCAGATAGTAAAAAGTCTCTCGTATGTCGGAGTCGAGACTTCTGTAGTAGTCCTAACTCAAAGGACTCACCCCTGTATTTATAAAGAAGTAATTACTTATCGTTTAAGAAAGTCATAACTTAAGATGTTACTACCTAGTGCTCACGTGAAGGAAATGGATCACCATTAATAGACATATTGTTTGGCTGAGAATGCTAACTTTTCATAGTTCCGACTTCCAATAATTACTAGATTAAGGACTACAAATTGCCACCAAAGCGATTACTTTTAGTCACGTAATTACTTTTACTCGTTTATAAATACGGGTGTTAGAAGCGTCGAGTTGTTTCATCAGCAGCTGTAGTGTGGCTGGGGGTGGGGGGGGGGGTGATGCTCAGTACCCGTAGCGCTCCTGGATGGAGGTGACGACGCCGTTGGCCAGCGAGGACAGGCGCCCCGCCACGCGCGTCACGCCCGCCCGCACCGACTCGCGCACCTGGCGGGGGCGGACGACCGTTACAGCACCATATCGAAGTTAACATGTAGGTCAGACACAGCCGGCCAAAGGGCATCGAAATTCCGCTAAACCAACAATTTATCTATACGATTCAAATGTGCGAGTCGGCTCGTACGGTAACGTACGATTAAAGATCGGTCTACGTGACACGATATTACGGCATTGTTGCAAGCTCCATAATCTCGATGAAACTGGTATTAAAATTAAACCCAGAATCGATTAACTCTACAGGGTGGATTTGAGATCATACTCACAGATTACATAGAAATAAGTTTTAAGTTAAATAAAGCAATAATAAAAAAATTTAATATAATTTATCAACAGACTCATGAGCGTTGTACGCTACTGTCATAGACTGCATGGAATTTAATGGCCGTCTAGCTTATGCAAGCAATAGCAAGCTTTTTTAAAGTGTTAAGGCGGCGTAGTTCTAAACAGCAGCGTTTTTGAGTTTTTAAAACCCATCTGAGAAAACAGCGTTTTAAAGTCTAAAAAAAATATATGTATTAGTTGAGAATCTAGTCTAGTCGCTGTCGTTATGGAATACACTTACGTAAGTACTCCGCCGACAAGATGCTGGAGCTGCCCTGGAAGCGCGACAGCCTGCAGGAGACAGTGCGCTACTCACCTCGTCGAGGTCGGGCGCCTGCACGCTGAAGGCGGCGGGCGGCGCGCGGCCGAAGTACTCCGCCGACGAGATGCTGGAGCTGCCCTGGAAGCGCGACAGCCTGCAGGAGACAGTGCGCTACTCACCTCGTCGAGGTCGGGCGCCTGCACGCTGAAGGCGGCGGGCGGCGCGCGGCCGAAGTACTCCGCCGACGAGATGCTGGAGCTGCCCTGGAAGCGCGACAGCCTGCAGGAGACAGTGCGCTACTCACCTCGTCGAGGTCGGGCGCCTGCACGCTGAAGGCGGCGGGCGGCGCGCGGCCGAAGTACTCCGCCGACGAGATGCTGGAGCTGCCCTGGAAGCGCGACAGCCTGCAGGAGACAGTGCGCTACTCACCTCGTCGAGGTCGGGCGCCTGCACGCTGAAGGCGGCGGGCGGCGCGCGGCCGAAGTACTCCGCCGACGAGATGCTGGAGCTGCCCTGGAAGCGCGACAGCCTGCAGGAGACAGTGCGCTACTCACCTCGTCGAGGTCGGGCGCCTGCACGCTGAAGGCGGCGGGCGGCGCGCGGCCGAAGTACTCCGCCGACGAGATGCTGGAGCTGCCCTGGAAGCGCGACAGCCTGCAGGAGACAGTGCGCTACTCACCTCGTCGAGGTCGGGCGCCTGCACGCTGAAGGCGGCGGGCGGCGCGCGGCCGAAGTACTCCGCCGACGAGATGCTGGAGCTGCCCTGGAAGCGCGACAGCCTGCAGGAGACAGTGCGCTACTCACCTCGTCGAGGTCGGGCGCCTGCACGCTGAAGGCGGCGGGCGGCGCGCGGCCGAAGTACTCCGCCGACGAGATGCTGGAGCTGCCCTGGAAGCGCGACAGCCTGCAGGAGACAGTGCGCTACTCACCTCGTCGAGGTCGGGCGCCTGCACGCTGAAGGCGGCGGGCGGCGCGCGGCCGAAGTACTCCGCCGACGAGATGCTGGAGCTGCCCTGGAAGCGCGACAGCCTGCAGGAGACAGTGCGCTACTCACCTCGTCGAGGTCGGGCGCCTGCACGCTGAAGGCGGCGGGCGGCGCGCGGCCGAAGTACTCCGCCGACGAGATGCTGGAGCTGCCCTGGAAGCGCGACAGCCTGCAGGAGACAGTGCGCTACTCACCTCGTCGAGGTCGGGCGCCTGCACGCTGAAGGCGGCGGGCGGCGCGCGGCCGAAGTACTCCGCCGACGAGATGCTGGAGCTGCCCTGGAAGCGCGACAGCCTGCAGGAGACAGTGCGCTACTCACCTCGTCGAGGTCGGGCGCCTGCACGCTGAAGGCGGCGGGCGGCGCGCGGCCGAAGTACTCCGCCGACGAGATGCTGGAGCTGCCCTGGAAGCGCGACAGCCTGCAGGAGACAGTGCGCTACTCACCTCGTCGAGGTCGGGCGCCTGCACGCTGAAGGCGGCGGGCGGCGCGCGGCCGAAGTACTCCGCCGACGAGATGCTGGAGCTGCCCTGGAAGCGCGACAGCCTGCAGGAGACAGTGCGCTACTCACCTCGTCGAGGTCGGGCGCCTGCACGCTGAAGGCGGCGGGCGGCGCGCGGCCGAAGTACTCCGCCGACGAGATGCTGGAGCTGCCCTGGAAGCGCGACACGCCCGCGTCGCGCTCCGCCTCGCCCTGCTGCACACGGAACACAACCATCGATACATAATAATATAGTCTTTAAAATGTACCTTGATTACAATGACAGTTATCCCTGAAAGAGACGACGTAACTTTGTACCAGCGTCACACAAGTTAAACACATTTGCACACTAAAAAATATTGGTATGGAGCATGTTAACAATATTTTTTTATACATTGCTGCACGCGTAAGACGTTAAAAGTCAAAAACATCATAATAATTCAGTCACAAAAATTAGTAAAAGAGGATGTAGTGACCAGTATTGAAAAAGGAATGCTTAAATGGTTTGGACATGTTGAGAGAATGAATTAAAGCAGGTTGACTAAAAAGATATAATATATGGCGAGTATGAATGGAAATGTTGGAAGGGGAAGGCCTCGACGAACTTATCTTGATCAAATCGGGGAAGTTCTATAGAAAGGTCAGGTCAAGAGTACCCTCAACCGGCGAACGTGTATGAAAATATTAATGAATGTGGATGAAGCGAAAGTAGTCTATAAGGATCGTAGCAAGTGGAAAGATGTGGTCTTTGCCTACCCCTCCGGGAAAAAGGCGTGAGTGTATGTATGTATGTACAAAAATTAGATTTAAACAGAAAAGATGTCTTGGCAAGGTTACGTCACAAATTGAAATCAACAGACTTTAATTATAATTCGAAGTAAATATTTAATAAGTGATTATATCAAATTGCAATTATTATTGCTTTACGAATAACGTTCATATTTATTAGTTTTTATATGCGGTAACGAAACTCTTGTTAATCTTCATGATTGTTCCAGTGATTCTGGTGATGATTACGATACTGACTCACAGTAAAATCTTAATACATAATAATATACCTAATTTTAGCTTTATTTAATTAGCCATTACTGGTTCTTTTTTTGTTTGGTCAGTCGAGTCAGCACTAGTCTCATTAGTTTGACAGATGTCATTCTAATCAAGCTATATTTTAAGAATTTTTTGCGCGAGACACGAAAAGAGAGAGATGGACTTTGTTTCGTAATTTTGTGGAATTATCCTAAGCGGCATTTATTGTGATAAAGTGGTGGCATTGTTATAATAATGTATCAGTGAGTAGGATAAATCAAATAAAAGTGAGAAACATGGAAATGCGCTCCTATTTGACTCTGATCCACGTAATCATTGAAATGTATAAACCACCCATACATTTCAATGAGTTAGGTTAGTTCAGGTTTAGGTTAGGTTAGGCTATTATGTTTATGTAAGTATTTATGATATTCAGAGATCGGAATAGGTAGAGTGATTTTTGGTACTTGCACCAAAACCACGCCCAGAAATAATAATATGGATAAGCCATTTACCGGGTCTGATGTTCCGGTATACTTACCGGTATTTTTTATTATTATGTTCGTAATTTACTGTAATGCGAACAAATAATAAACGATTACTCGTAATTTTCAAATATGTTTTCGTTCTACTGTTTTTTTTAATTTTTTTTTGAATGAATAAGTTTAATTCTTTACGATGTATATCTCAATAAACTAGGAGGCTTGATTATAATATGATTTTAGAGGCTAGGGGGAACGAAAGGTTCGGTGCTTGGTGGGAACCCCTGACACCCCCCAAGTGTAGGAATTTCAAACCCCCCCCCCCTGCCAAAGATTCAAAAATCGTTAAAACGCGTAGGTATTTATGGATTAAAGTTAAGGGGGGATAGATTCTAAGCGGGACCCAAGTTTAAGAAGAAATACCTGGCAACGGAAAGTCACGAATTAAGCTACGGAGTAAGAGCATCGGGAAAACTTGTATTGCGAAATTAAGCGTAAAACTGATTGAACAAATGGCAAACATCTTTTAGGTACATTCTGTGTGACAGTAAAGATGAAATGAAAGAGATAAAAATCAACATTGTTTATTGTTTAACACTCAGTAGAAATATCAAAATAATAAATAAAATAATATTATTCCTTATGTTTTCAAAAAACAATTACTTTACATAGTACAAAACAATATATAACTTATTTTAAAAATAAATTGGATTAAGTAACAGGACCAAAATGAAGTGTAAGATTTTAATAGGTGTCAAAAATTAACAAGATTTGTCAATCAGTGTTTCTTTCGTGATTTTATTGTCAAGATTTGTCAGTCAGTCTGTCTATTGAGATTTTTTCTGTCAAGATTTGTCAGTCAGTCAAACCCGTTATAAAAAATGTCGCAATTTTGGGTGCTCACACAAGGCAAAGGATTATTTAAATAAAGCATACAGATTATTTGTAAACATTTTCCAAAGCATATTATGTATGTGACTTAAAAGACCTGGTATAAAAATATAAAGCCCGGTAATTCGGAGGAATGTCCATATTAATATATACGATTCCGGTCAACGACCCCATTTTACTCTACCAATTCCGATCTCTGATGATATTGTATGTATTTTAAATTGACATTATAACTAAAGACTGGGCTCCATGGACTCGTCCGGAGCCATTAAATTTATATTAAAAAAAAAGCTATATTTTAAGGACTATAATAACAATTAAATACACAATCCAATACAGACCTAAAAACTCTCCTCGATTTAATGATTCACCTTGATGTTATGTCGGTATCTACTTTATAACTCCGCCAATTTATGTCCGCATACAATAGTATGGATATTTATGTCATGTTGTAAATATTTAATTGATACAGGTGGTACTAAAAATGCACCCTTATCTATACTAATACTAATATTATAAAGCTTAAGAGTTTGTTTGTTTGTTTGTTTGAACGGCCTAATCTCAGAAAGTACTGCTTCGAATTGAAAAATTATTTTTGTGTTGGATAGTCCATGTATCGAGGAAGGCTTACGGCTATATAACATCACGCTGCGACCAATAGAAGCAAAGCAACAGTGAAAAATGTTGCAAAAATAATCGCGATCATAAAAACGGAAATTGTCGCGTACGAAGTCGCGGGCAACAGCTAGTGTCAAATAAGACATTTTTTCGACGCTGATCATACGTATATCTAGTTTGTTATTTTAACAGCGGCCCGTCTCGGCTCCGCACGGGTGTCTCCGTTAAGTTTTAGTAAGTATCTCTAATCTTTTCTAGCAATAAATATAGCCTATGTCACTCAGGGTGAATGTAGCTTTACAATGGCGAAAGAATTTGAATGGCACGAGTAGTTTCTGAGTTTATTCATTACAAACATACACCACACACAGAAATACATATCTTTTTTTTCTTTATAATATTAGTGTAGGTACTCGTATATAGGGTACGAGTAGTAGATCAATGACAACATTAATTAGATTAGAAGTGTTATTTAAAATCGATAACCAAATAGTAGTAATCTTACCAGTATAAAAAGTGTATGTGCGAGCTGACATACTACATTTCATTTTACGATAAATGTGTGTTTGTCGCAGTTCAATTTATAAAATTTGTTGAGCGGCATTCTATATTATTTATTTAGCATAAAAAACAGTGTCCTACAAACAATTAACACTTCTTCAAAAAAATAGTTTATTATATCTATACAATTTCATAATAAAAGTTGTTCGGTACGAACACTTAAGTTTCGCAATACCTATTGTGTTGTGACGCATGATTTGCGGTAATTAGGCCATCGGCCGAGATATTGCGATTCTATCATTTATTTTATTAACATATAACTTTAGTGCATATTTCACCACCGTCGGGTGCGCTCACCAACATTTAGGCTAACAACAACGAACAGTTTGTAGAACGGAAAATATAGTTATTTTGTGATAATACCAAACTCTTATCATTCCAACAACCTCCCCAAGGCTCAGGCACCAACAAAAGTACTAAGTTATGCTAAAATGTTGTATTTCACTAACAAAATAAAACAATAAGTGTATGCAATATTAAAGTTATCATCTGGCTACGACTTACATTTTCACCGAAGAACTGCGCGGAACTAATCGCTTTGGCAGAACCAAACTTCTTGACCGCCGAGTCGTCCTCCACCGGCTCCTGGCGACGGCCGCGCGGCGTCCTGGCGGCGGCGGCCGGGCTGGCGACGGCGCTGGCGGCCGGGCTGGCGTCGGCCGAGAACATGGTGTGCAGCGGCCGCGAGGGCTCGGGCTCGATGCTCTCCCACGACGACGACAGCTTGTTGCCGCGCGACGAGCTGTCGCCCAGGAGAGAGTCCAGGCCTCGGTTGTTGCTGTATGGCTCGTTTCTGCACAAATTAGGTTGTTTGTCAGAATTATGCGACATTTTTATTGCGTAGCCATTTTGGTAACCATTTTGGCTTTTATTGTAATTAATAAAGGATTTTGAAATATTTATTAATAAACATATTACATAACTAGAAATAGTGAAGTAACATAATTAAAATTTTGGTTTTATTTAACAAGTCTATTTATTTGCCCCACCAGCTATAAGTAATTTAAAAGACTGGTAATTTTATGATTAGCATGCAACGCGATAGTCTAAAATAATTTAAGACTTGAAACTGTTTTTTTTTGTAAATTGAATGAGTGTTCGTGAGTGTTTGTCTGTGTGTTAGTGTGCGTGTGCGTGGCATTGACCTGATCATGGTGAAGCCGGAGTGGAAGTCGTCGTGGTCGTCGCGCGGCGCCACGCCCTCCTGCTCGATGGCCGTCATGTCCGACGTCGCCGAGTGCGACACGCCGCTGCATAGGACACATCATTAATTATACTTTACTAGATTACGATTCTATACAAATACAATTGAAATCATACTGTTTTATTTTTATTAACGAGTAAACATATAAATGAAAGATATATTTACGGATTCAAACCGGCGTTTATTTCACATCATAAATAAAATGATCCAAAAAATAATGTAAATTAAACACGAGTTTTAATCTGTGGATATTTATTTCAACACAATAGAACAATTATTTTGAAACTACTGTAATAGTAACAGTACAACTATTTTTTTTACATAATACTAGCTGACCCGGCAAACGTTGTTTTGCCATAAAAATGATTAAATTACTAAAATGGCTAACAAAAAATAGGGGTTGGTGGTAAAAGGGTAAAAATTTACGGTTGTATATATTTTATAAAATTTTAATATTTTACTACCCTACCCCTACCCCTACCCTACCCCTAAAAAATTGTGAATCTAAACCATTCCCAGATCCCCTTGAACACACACCAAAAATTTCATCAAAATCGGTCCAGTCGTTTGAGAGAAGTTTGTGAATCTAAACCATTCCCAGATCCCTTTGAACACACACAAAAAATTTCATCAAAATCGGTCCAGTCGTTTGAGAGAAGTTCAGTGACATACACACTCACAGAAGAATTATATATATAAAGATTTATAGACAGTTATTAAATGCTATTAAAGTAATTTTTTGTCAATTCCATTAATACTCGTACATTAGACAAGAAGAATGAGAAGCAGCGTTATCATAACGGATCTGATGACACATTTGAAGTTTTTAAAACTTAAAGTATATAAGCGCCTCTAGGGTCCTATTTGCAGAAATAAAACTGATTTACTTTATTTGATATTTTAGCAACTTAATTGCCCGGCATGCGAGGAGATGCGGGTTCGAGTCCCGCATGAGACAAATTTTTCAAGTTTATATACTGATATTATAAGTGCAATTAAGTTGCTAAAATATCAAATAAAGTATATAAATAGCTGTTTCATCTTAACTGACGGTCATACATCTCCAAAGATGTTTCTTTCGGGTGTTAAGGGTGCAAACTCCTAACATTTGATGAAACAACGCTGGCTCACAGCGTAAGAATATGCTTGAAAAATTCGCGCCGTGTCGCAGTGTCTCGGTAAAACTGATTTTACTGAATTTAGGAACTGCATATCCTGCCCAAAATTGCAGTTTTGAACTACAACAACAGTCTAGTGACCGAGTTTATTGCACTGCTACTTCCCGGGACTACCTCAGACTTGTCCTGAAGCAGTGGTAGGTTTAATTATTGGGATGTGTAAAAGTTTAAAAGCTCCAAGGATTCAATACAACAATGCCTTCAGGATGCTGATGGGGCTACCAAGGTTCTGCAGTGCGTCAACTATGTTTGCGGAAGCGCGTGTAGACGACTTTTAAGCTATCATTCGTAAACGAACGGCTTCGATGCTTACTAGGACTCGAAATAGCGCTAACAGCATCCTGTTGGCTATCAAAGATAAGCCATCGTGTCCCATCTCTAAGCACTGGGACTCACTAGGTTCATATTCATATGCAAGGATCCAGGAACCGGTTTTTTGACTAACCCTAATTCAGATTATTTTTATTATTGTTATTATTTTAAGTATATTTTCATTAACTCAAAAATGTATGGATCGAGACTGTCTGAAATAAACGTTTTTATTTATTTATTTATTTTATTTATTATTATTATAAAAGTGCATCTGGGGCCTATTTGCAGAAATAAAGCTGAATTTGGAACAACAAGATGTAGAATCGTCCAAGTAGTGAATAGTTAGAGTATGCTATATGTATACGTATATGGCACATAGTTTAAAACCTTACCAATTTATCTTATTCTGGTAGCGTTGTCGATCGGTAGTCGACTATCCATTATTAATCGATAGTCTATCGATAGCCAAACAATCGTAAGACTATCGATCGGCCTATCGATAGTATCGATACTATCGATAGCACAAGACAAGGCAATACTATCGAATGAGTTCAATACTATAGATACTATCGATAGAATTGTATTTCGTTATTAACAAACTATCGATAATATCGATACTATCGGTTTTATTTGCAACGATACTATTGATAGTATCGGTACTATCGATTGTTTTGGACTATCGATAGTTTAATAATTTGCAATAGTATTGTTTACAATTTTTAGGTATAATAGTCAAACACAATCAACTATGAAGATATAGGAATAAATAATATCAAATAGTTTCATTTATTATTTGACATTGCCCTAATATTATCGGCTTAAATGGTCCACCACTACCATTACTGCTAAAACATACCTAATACTATTGTAAATTGTTAAACTATTGATAGTCCAAAACAATCGATAGTATCGATACTATCAATAGTATAGTTGCAAATAGATAGTATCGATATTATCGATAGTATTGAACTCATTCGATAGTATTTCCTTGTCCGGTGCTATCGATAGTATCGATACTATCGATTGTATCGATACTATCGATAGGCCTATCGATAGGGTACATGATTTTCTATTTCGATCGGCAACAATACTTGTCGGTTGTCCTATTAAATAAAACAAAATAAAATAAATAACTATAGTCTCACGTGGTGCTGGCGCGGCTGGCGGCGGCGATGCCGAGCCGCTCGGCGCCGCGCGCGTCGCGGTCGCGGTCGCGGTACTGCAGCCGCAGCGACGCCACCTCCTGCTGCACCGCCTCCAGCGAGCCGCCACTCTCGGGGCCCGTGGCCTGCTTGAGTACGAATAATAATCCCATTTATATTATAAGCGGGAAAGTTTGTAACAATGTATTTTTATTTTATTATTTTATTTTATTTATCTAGATCACCAACAAGTTGACACTAGTACTATGCTTAGTAGATACACTTATTTAGATTTAACAGGCTAAGCGCAAACTTAATTATACTCGTAGGTGACAACAGCATGCAAGAGACAACAGCTATACTAATTTACAGAAACAAAGAAAACAAAGAAACCTTAACTATTAAACAGTTCAATTAAAAATAATTTAATTTAAATAATACATTCTTGACTAATCTAATGTGGGCTTTATTAGACAAGAGGACCTAAATATATTTATAGAATCAAAATAGATATCAAGATTGCAGTTTTTTGACTTCGACAGCGAGTTGTACTTAGTAAACATTCTATTTAGGGGGGAGAACGAACCTAAATTTGTTTTAGTGCTACACGTTGTGAGTAAATTATATCGATCTAACCTAGGAAGTTTAAAGGGGATATTTATATTGACTCTTGAGAGCAAATCAGGACAGTCAAATACACTGTTAATGATTTTGTACAGAAATACATTATCTAGCATAATACGGCAATCCTTGAGAGAGTTTAGTTTGAAGTAGTTTAGTCTATCCTCATAATGAGGTAGTTTTTTTGCTGATGTATAAATAAATAAATAAATATTTAAGACATGCCTCACTGGGCCACACAGAGCCATCTAGTCCCAAAATTAAGCTACTATTAAGTACCCTGTCGTATGGGGTACTAGACAACCGATAAACTTACTTATATACTTTTTTTTGGTAAATACATACTTATAATACATAGAAAACACCCAGACCAGTACAAACAGACATGTTCATCATGCACACAAATATTTGTACTGTGCGGGGATCGAACCCGCGACCAATGGCTCAGAAGCAGCGTTAACTACCGCTGATCCAAATGGTCGTCTATGGATGTTTGTTACTCGTTCACGCTAAAACGATCCGACGGATCTTAATGAAATTTGGCACGGTGTTAGTTTATTGGCTGGAATAACATAGAGGCTTTTTATCCCGGGAAAAGTCAGGTTCAGGTTTTGAATTCAATATTCCACGCGTTCGAAGTCGCAGGCGACAACTAGTAATTATAATAAAGCCCTTTATTCCGATATTGAGACATTTGAAATTACATATGCCGATTTATGTTGCTCTAAAAGTCTAAAGAAACATGTTACTATTAGGGGTTAAAGTATGAAATTGCCGTTTTGTATGGACGAAATCGAGAAAAGTAATTTTTCCATACTAACAATTTTTTAGTTTTTTTAAAAACGCCTGAACCGTTTTAGATGCAATTAAGATAAAAGTTAGATGGTTATAAAGCTACGCATTATAGTATTTAAATTTCTGAAAATCATAGTATAATTGAAGCAAGAAGGTCAGCTGACACATTGTAAGATGTCTTTTCAACGACTTCTTTTGAAGTAATGGGCACTAGTATTGCATTTTTTTTTAGTCAAAAGTTACTTTATTTAGTTTTTGATACAATACAAAAAGAATTACGCAATAATATGACTATACACTTAAGAGCTATAAACAAAATAAAAAGTGGGAAAATAATCGGCAATTTCATACTTTAACCCCTATTATTTCTCTAAATGAAACAAAAATTGTCACCATAAGTAGTGAAGAAAATAATGAAGTTGTTACTTTCTTTACCACCGCCACTGTCACATACATATTGACATGTCTGAAGTGCCTATTACTTTTTCTCTTATTTCGTAGCCTTCTCATAAAATCTTTCTGTTTCATATATTATAATAACTAACAATTTCTGATGTCTGATTTACTTCGGCTAAGTCTTTTTTTAAGATGTTACATTTTTTTGTTATGATCTAAAAAAACACTGTATATGATCCATTCGCATCATTAGAGGAATCGTATTGACGAAACACTGCCTTTTGCATTGTACAAAAGAAGAAGAATAATAAAACAAAAATAGTTAAGACATATAATGCTAAAAGAAATAAAAACATATTAATTGCTTCTTTTCCTGTTTGCAATGCATAATTATAATGAAATTTCACAAAATTACAACATAACAATTTACAGATAATGGCTTACCTCCATTTTGAGTTTCTCCGCCATAATTGCCTCGCGTTCAATGTCATCGAAATTGGTCGCCACTTTAGTCGCTCCGAGGCCTTTACGAGCTCCCAACTGCAAAGATACCAAACCATATAATATATTATTGGTGTGAAAGTCTAGGGTTCGGTCGCCAACTACTCGTCATTATTACTAATTACAATTGTACACATGGTTTACAGAGATATAGTGGCATAAATCAATTTTTAAATATAGCGTGTATAATAACTATTTTTACGAACACACGCGTTATAGACTAAATAGAAAATAACGTGTATCCAACTAGAATAATTTACAGCTACATTTCACCTTAATTCATACAAAATCAGTTGAAAATGGCATATTGTTAATGCAGCCTATTATAATTACTTTATAATTCTAATATTGTTGTCCTCAACCATGTCCCGATTAATTTGAATATTACATGCTATAGATGTGTTTGGAGTAAAGACTGGTAGGCAATGTTGCTTGTTTCTTTATTTAAGCCTTTGTATATGTGTATGTTTAGAATCCGTCCCCTACACAGTTGAATGTCAACTCGTATTTTAGCTAGATATGCCACATACCAAAGCTAAAGGTTAATAAGCACAAATTGAAGAGAAAATACAAAAGGGATGCTCACCCCCTGCCTCTTAGCTTGTGGTCTCTTAGCGCCGATGGTGGAGGGCCGCGGCGTGTCCCCCGCGCCCGCCCCCGCGGCCCCCGCCCCCGCCGCCGCCGCCCCCGCCGGCCGCGAGTCCCACAGGCGCGCCTCGGAACTCAACTCGTCTTTCGCTGAACGGGCCTGACACAATGTGCAAAGATTGTACTAAGCATTTATGTATTTTTTTTTGTATAATACTTTTTCATACAAAATCGTTTCAAGTTATGTGGTAACTTTAGTGTACAATCTAAAACTTTATTATAAGAGTTACAATAATGTGGACTTTATTGATCAAGTAAGTGCAGCGAATGAAATTATAAGATGCAGATGTTTCTTACTCTCTATTTTCTGTGTTCATTTAGAAATTAGAAGTTGAAACCGGTTTCGGTTTTAGGTAGGGTCAATTTACATAAAGTTTTCTACTTATAAAACATATTAATGTATAGTTATTTTTGTACGATAGTAGAGTACAATACGACAACTTCTAAAGCATGAAAGCTATTCAACATAAAGCTAGGAAATAATTCCATCTTGAATTTAAAAGTAGCTAATAACTCAGCTTAAATGACATAATAACGTCATTTCGTAAACTTTAATGAGACTGTATAATATAGGCAAGGGTTATTTTCAAAACAAAAAAAAGTAAACAATAATCAAACAATAGGAAGAAGGATGTTAAATAATTCATAACTTGTTATCACCCACTTCGCTATCAGTGACTAAACATTAAGATATTACAACTTTGTGAATCACTCAACTCAACACACACAAGCAAGCATGGCTGATGATAAAGCAGTCTGCCATGATGATTGATCATGTGAATAGTGCAAGGATAAACAAAAATTCAAAACCAAAGCTTTATCATAGTTACCTTGAGTGAAATCAAAATTCTCCAAATATTAAATAGCACCTACAATTTTATGTTTAAAGTTTTATGCTGTAATAAATAAATAATCAATAAAATATGTACAAAGTAAATTGCAATTCTTTTTTTACTTTTTTTTTATGAGTACATTTGCTACAAGCCAACATGAATGGCTTATTAGCACTGAATTTTCGCGTTGCATCAGCCACCTATTATATTTTTGTGAACTAGGCAGCAAAAGAAAATCTTCCTTCCCAGGAAATACAGATCTTAAAGTTATATAAAATGCAAACAATTGGTAAGTATACATACACTTATCCACTACACACATCAAATAAAATTCCAAATATCATCTTTTTTAATGATTGAGGCCTTTACCCTGAAGTAGGATGATTAAAAGCTCTCTTTTTTTTACCTTTTTTACTTTAGTGTATTGAAAGAAATCATTCTAATGGATTTAGGACATGTTTAAAATTTAAGAAATTACATAAAAACATAGTAATCTATGTTTTTATGAAATTTCTTCATCAAAGACATGACCATTAACTAATCTATTTAGATACTTGTTGTTTGAGCAAAATTTATTTGATCTGAGTATGCAAGAGTATGAGGGTATGGTATGGAGCCCCGGTCGGCGCGGGCGGTACCTGCGGCGAGGCAAGCTCGTTAGTGCTAGCGTGCGAGGGGCCGTGCTCCGCGAACCAGTCTACCTCGCGCTCCTTGCTCGGCTTCGGCTCCGGCGCCGCGGGCTCTAGGTGCAGCTATACAACAAGTGAACAGACTGAGTCTTGGCATAGTGAACAATTAAATAAAACTTGCACTGAAATATGATATTTTGCATCATACATTTCAAATAGGGAATGCAATCCCGCAACATAATCTCAATCCCGTTATTTGCGGGACTAAGAGTTCTTAGTCCTGCGGGATCTTGGTATTTGTGGGATCTTGCATGATGCTAATACTGTCTCATAAAATATAAGTGTATCTAGAACTAAAAATATAATACAAAATTACATCCTATTTTGATGATTATTTACACAACTTGCATTTTGCCATATGCGAATTTAATGCTTCTAGAAAGTATTTCCAAACAATTACTGTACCGGCAAAGACTTCAAACACACTAGGCCCACAGGATCCCGCTAGATAAAAAGGGCTGATCCCTCAAAAATTGTACGGGATCCCGTTATTTCGGGATCCTAGTATCCCGGTATTGCATTCCCTAACTTAAAATGTATTTTAAGTTATAATTTATATTAAATAAAAAGATATTTTGCATTCAGACACCACAATAAAAATATGTAAGTTTGTATCAAAGCTTGTCTTCAAAGTATAAGTGTGATAAGCACATCAAATATATTTATTTTCATATTAAAATTAATTGTTTTATTAAATATGTTATTGAAATCACTAGTGTGTGTATAACAGTGCCAAATTACATGACTATAATAATAATATTGCCACTGAAATTAATTTAAACTATTTTTATCATATCATAAACATAAAATATTGCATGATATTGAGAAACATGATTAGACATTAAAAACTTTCTTCCTTTGAAGGTTTGCAATACTCACCTTAGTCCCATAAGTCTTCATAGCTTGCTCAGACAGAGCATTTAACTTGTCTCTGTACAACTGTGCCACCCGCGAATTGTACTTCTGACGAGCATCATCTGTTGCTAGTCCATGGGTCCGGAAAAATTGGGTCTATGCACAAAGGTTATAGTTAGTCAAGTTAAATCTTTAAGAGTTTGAATGCATGTTTGTATTCACAATTTACATGATACAAAAATTAACATGATATGACAAACTGCTAGTACATTTTTAGTAAACAACTCTACTTCATGTAAATCCAACTCTCTGGTACTAGTTTTACATTGAAATAGCACTGCAGCAGGCACTGCTCCTCAAACCAGATTTCTAGGATCTACTGGTGGCTTACCGCGTTTACATTTCCGCCTAGCTGCATATTCCTGATCTGTTTCCATGTCCAATTAGTGTCAAGTTGTGTAGAGCGCACAAATGTGACGTGCACCCCGAGGCTCCTGTGCACCGCCGAGCAGTCCAAGCAGATGAACACTCCGTACGTCACCGACGACCACGTAGGGTTCTTCGCGTTGCAGTCGAAACATGCCTGCAAATTAGCCCACCGTGTAAACAATCACTGAAAATCTATATGGGACTAATTAAACTAGAAAATTGTACACACTTTGTTCGCTGGAATAGCTCGTAATCTTTGAAAAACTGACTCAATATCGCTTTTACTTGGCACAACGTCAGCCATTTTCGACGTGTTGTCACACAAATGTCAAAATTCAAAAATTGACGATTCAAGCGAGTGGTTGTCTTGTCACCCACCGCAGAATTATAGTGTTGCCATGTACCTAGTAACAATAAATAATATCATATCAGAGAGCAACTTTCTAGTATGATATGGAACTATAGAATAATATCACCATTGTTTTGGACATGTAGACAGCTCATCACAGCTGTTTGTTATTTTCTTTCTGCTTTGGGATTCATCTTGTAAATATTTTTTCGAATCCTAACTTAAGAGTCATAGTTTGTGTTGTTTGTGATGAATTTAATTTGCCTGATAGTTACTGACTGTTTATCATCATCATTTTCTTACTCTGGTAACCTGGAGTCGGTCTATGTTTTCCTCTTCCATACAATCTATCAGTCGTCAGTCGTCCAAACACTTCTCCATCTTACATTTTCATACTTACCTACACTACTCTTTTCTATCTGACTACCTTTCAAGTAGACTCTACTTTAACGAATATAAATAATGTTAAAAAAATTGGATAATTTTTTCTTTGAAGTTTTAAGTAAATTAGAAAAATAATATTCTAAAGTAGTAAATTTTAACACCCTATCACTCGATTAACGATTAACGATAAACCTATAAGTTAATGCTAACCTAAAAGTTTTATTCCTAATTAATGGAGCTCTAAATTATTAGCATTACTAAGTAAGCCGATATTTGGGAAAATGTAATATTCTTTGGTTCTTCTCAAAGCAGTGAATTTACTTAATATTTTTGGTACGATTCACAATTTGAACTTATACATATTTATTAATTAACACTATCAACAAAAGCATTTACATCATTTAATGATATAAATGCTGTTGTTGGTCTTGCTACTGATATGATAGATGATAATGATCATCATTATAAATTAATTCAGTAGCAAGACTTTTACAAAAAAAATGACGTATGGCACTCGGAGACTGCCGCGGTAAAGCTATTGCATAGCATTTTTTATCAACTTATGCAATCATAAAACTAAAAAGTATCACCGCTGTGCCGGTCGGAGTGGGGGGTGTTAGGTTATTTTCGTTACGGAATTTCTGGATTCGGTCTCCACGCTCAAGGCCCGCGATAGAAGCTATACAATAGCTTAATTTTATAATTTTATGTATTTTCTAATTTTGACTTTTGTAATTAAATTTTTCTGTTATTTTGGCAGATATGGTTACCATAGGCAACCATACTGTCAAAAACCTTTTTTATTCTAAATTCTTTTAAATTTTGGAAATTCAAAATTGTTCGATCGTGCCTCGCCCCGAGCATGGGCGTAGCCAGCCATGGGCTCAGGGTGGGGCAGCAGTCTAAAAAATGACTAGAAAACTATTCCCACGGTCTTACCCTGGTAATTTTTTTCATACAAAAGGGTTACACCCAATAGCACCTTATCTCATCATCATCACCATCATCATCATCAGCCTATCGCAGTCCAAAGCTGGACAAAGGCCTCTCCAGTTTCACGCCGCTTAGGTCGACCTCGGCTTCTCGCGTCTAGCTCCTGCCAGCCATCTTGCGCAAATCATCACTCCACCTGGCCTGAGGGCGTCCTACACTACGTTTGCCGAGACGCGGTCTCCACTCAAGAACTCGCTTACCCCAGCGGGTGTCGGTTCTGCGGCTAATATGGCCAGCCCACTGCCACTTCAGCTTGCTAACCCTGTGGGCCATGTCGGTAACTTTAGTTCTCTGCCGGATCACCTCATTTCTGATTTTATCCATAAGAGAAACTCCAAGCATAGCTCTTTCCATAGCCCGCTGAGCAACATAACTTGTGGACTAGCCGTACCGTCAGTGTTCACGTTTCGGCTCCGTATGTCATGACGGGTAGGACGCACTGATTAAAGACTTTCGTCTTGAGGCATTGTGGGATCGACTATGAGACGACTCGACGTAGTTTCCTAAATGCTGCCCAAACCAACTGAATTCTTCTGTTCACCTCATCCTCAAAGTTGTTTCTACCTAACAGCATTGTCTGCCTTCAATTCCCAAAAGCTAATTAGTCATATCCAAAAAGGGACTATAGTCTCTTTTGGGAGCTGAGGGATTAAGGTACACATATTTGTAAGGCATCAGGTTAATCCGCAAGCGGATGGTTACAGAAGAGTCAGACAGGTTATTCAGCATCTGTTGTAGGTCCTGCAGCGGTTCATGACGATGTCGTCAGCAAATCGCAAGTGAGAGATGTATTCGCCATTGATGTTGATGCCTTGTCCTTTCCAGTGCAGCGTCTTGAACATATCCTCCATTGCATTTGTGAACAATTTCGGGGAAATGACATCCCCTTGTCTCACTCCTCGATGCAACGGTATAGGTTTTGTTTGCTGATTCTGTACTTGGACGGACATGGTAGCGGCTTCGTAAAGACATCTCATCACTTGGACGTACCGCCAATTCACTTGGCAACGCTGCCAGGACTCCAAAATGGACCAGATCTCGAATCTGTGGATGTAGTCTGTGGTGCCATACCCGCTCTGAAATCCAGCCTGTTCCGGTGGTTGGGATTCGTCGAGTCTTCGCGCAAGGCGGTTCGTGATGACACTTGAAAACAGCTTATAGACGTAACTTAGACGGAAAATGGGTCAATAGTTCTTCAGCAGGGTCTTATCTCCCTTTTTGAAGAACAGGAAGACCACACTCCTACTCCACGCCTCCGGAGTTCTCCCTCAAACAGGAGAGCGTTAAAAAGCTTTTGAAGTTGCCTCAGTACGGGTTTACCTCCAGCCTTCAGCAACTGTGTTGTAACGCCATCCTCTCAGGGGCTTTTCCGTTTTTCAGCTGTTTAAGAGCCATCTCGATTTCGTCAATGCTGTCTTCTGGCAGGTCTTGAGTGTAGTGGCGTGTAGCTCTAGGGTCCTCATTTTCGGGATCAGGTCGAGGTCGTGTTTGTTAGTCATTGTTATCCAAAAAAATGATTTTCCTGTAAGCGAGTCTGCGTAGGGAAATCATCGATCCTTTCCATAACTCTCTACTTTTAGAGCGTCACCTATTACTTGAGCTTCAGCTATGAAACTGCCGTTGTGATTTTCACAATGTTTTTATAATAAAATAGTAAACAAACAAACAATGCGAATCGCGAATCGCCGCGATAGAAGTCTGTCTACCGGCAGGATATGCCTTTAATAGTTTGTACAATTTAATTTTATCTTTTTTATATATTTTTTTATATTATAATATTATATTTATTTATAAGTACACAGTTAAATGTCTAGTGATGATGACTCATTCCACTCTGCTAGTGATTTGTCCTTCTCTTTTCATTCTCTGAAGTTTCGGAAAATGTTTTAACGTATGTCATATAAATGCTCAGAGCATACCTCAGCACCACAGCACTATTCGGAGTTACTTAACACTTTCTCTTTAGATAATGTACATGCTGTTCTTATCTCTGAAAGTTGGCTAAAGCCCAACCTTAATTCAAATCTTTTCCCTCTGTCTGGTTTTGTGCTGATTCGTAATGATAGACTTGGGAAGGGTGGTGGTGGAGTGGCTATCTATCTGCGCAGCGATACTCCTTTTAAAGTTATTGACTCCACACCTGGTGAGTACTCGAACTCAATCGAATATATTCTTCTTGAAATTCTTGTAAAAGAAACTAAAGCTATGCGTGGTGTCGTCTACTGCCCGCCTTCAGTCAACTATTTTTCCAAATTAGAATCCACTTTAGAGCTCATCTGCTCTGAGTATTCCCATGTCGTGGTAATGGGTGACTTTAATACAGATCTACTCAACAAAACTTCTCGGTCCCGTCAGCTCTTAACAATTGTTGAATCTGTAAACCTTTCTCTATTACCGCTGAACCCTACTCACCATAATCTCGATACTGATGATACGTTGATAGATCTTATTTTAACATCACGTCCGGACCTTTCTGTCAAACATGGCCAATTACTTGCACCTGGTTTTTCCCGTCATGATTTGATTTTACTTTCTTACTTACCTTTGCCCTCCAAAGCGCAGTTCAGAGACTGTTCAAGTTCGGAGTTTCGCCAGAATGGATCAAGACAAGTTAATGCTCGACTCTTCCGCAATTGATTGGGCCTCAGTAAGTGACGCTGATAATGTTGATGCTAAGGTTGCAAGCCTTAACAGCATAATACTGGAACTCTATGACAGGCATGCACCAGTTCATTCTGTTCGTGTTAAGCGTTCACCGGCTCCCTGGATGACTAGCCTTGTCCGTGAAGCTATGGTACGGAGAGATATTGCTTTCCAGTCTTATAAAAGAGATCGAAACACAGACAAATGGGAAGCATTTAAGCGGGCCAGAAATCGCTGTAATAATATGGTCAGGACCGCCAAACGTCGCCATATTCACAATGGCGTGCTTGAGACTTCTGGTTCTCAGGTTTGGAAATTTTTGAAGAGTCTGGGTCTAGGCAAGTCATCTTCAACTACCCCGTCCTTAACTTTCTCTCCTAATGAGCTCAACAGTCACTTTTCTTCCTCGTCGATTTTAGATAACTCTGTTAAGCTTGCTACTATTTACTATTTACAATCTCTTTCTAGCCCTTCTGGCCACTCTTTCACCTTCTCCCCGGTTACTGTTGATGAGACTCGAAAAATCATTTTATCGATAAAATCAAATGACATCAGCAGAGCTATGATAATACACATTCTAGATTTTATTCTTTCAGTTATCACTCACATAATTAATTTCTCCCTTGATAGCGGATGCTTTCCATCCATTTGGTGTCGTGCCCATGTAATCCCATTACCTAAAGTGTCTAATCCAAGTTCTCTGAATCAATTTCGTCCCATTTCCATATTACCGTTCATGTCTAAAATTCTTGAAGCTGCTGCTCATCAGCAGTTTCCTAAATTCATTTTTGATAACAAATTGCTATGCCAGTTTCAATCTGGTTTTCGTCCTGGGCACAGCACTACCACTGCTCTTCTTAAAATAGTAGATGATGTGAGATCTGGCCTCGAGGACTCGCGTTTAACCGTGCTAGTTCTAATCGATTTTTCCAACGCTTTTAACGCAGTTGATCACGACATTCTCTTGGCCATTCTTTCACATCTTCGAGTCTCATCAACTGCTGTTGACTGGTTCTCATCTTATCTTCGCGGCCATCAGCAAGCCGTACGTCTCGGACATAACTTTTCTGATTGGGAAAATCTATCTTCCGGTGTACCGCAGGGTAGCATACTTTCTCCACTTTTATTTTCTATTTTTATAGATGGTCGCACTTCTCATCTTTCTTCTGCTTACCATCTATATGCTGACGACCTACAATTATATTCACAGGGAAGTTCATCAGAAATTAGTGGTGTCATTTGTCGGCTCAATGACGATTTGCGGCGTATAAATGAATGGTCTAGTAAATTTGGAGTTTAAGTGAATCCTAGTAAGTGCCAGGCTATCATTATTGGAAGTCCTAAACAACTGTCCTAAGTAGACGTGAAGTCGATTCCTCCTATTGTTTTTGATGGTGTTGTCGTCAGTTATTCTCCGTATGTCAAAAGTCTGGGACTCGTCATTGACAACAATTTGAACTGGTGCCAGCATGTTAAGGAGGTTAGCAGAAAGGTTATTAGTACTTTAAGAGCACTCTATCGGTTCAAACACTTTCTCCCTTCTAGTACGAAAACCTTGCTTGTGCAGTCTTTGGTCTTGCCTATCATCGACTATGGTGATGTTTGCTGTACTAATCTCTCTCAAGACCTTCTCAATAAGTTGGAGCGCCTCCTCAATAGCTGTATCCGTTTCATTTTCGGCCTGCGCAAATTTGACCACATCTCCCAGTTCCGGTCCCAGCTTCACTGGCTTCCCATTAGACGCCGCAGGGATTTACGTACTCTCTGCGTTCTCTTTTCCGCGCTCTTTGATCCCAAATGTCCATCCTACCTTAAAGATATATTCTCATTTCTTCACACTTCTCACGATAGAGATCTCCGTTCCATCGATACTCTTCAGTTGCTCACTCCACGACATACCTCTTCCTTTATGTCCAATTCTTTCTCTGTGACAGCTGTACGTCTCTGGAATGGACTACCACCCAAAATTAGAAATTCCACCACCAAATTTCCCTTTAAAAAGGCTTTGAGAAGCCACTTCGCTAACTAACTTTATCTTCTGCCTCTCTAGAATCATACTGGCATAAATCTGTGTATTTACATATTATGTATGTGTATTTTTGTATATGTTATGTATATATCTATTATTATTATATAATATGTATGTAGCTAGTTCGTATGTATATATAACATACACTTTTTTAAATTTTTTGTCTTTTGATACCTGTTTTGTAATTTATATTTTTTCTGCTTTTGTTAATATTTTTACTTATCACTTGTTTGCACCGCCTGTAAAATCTCTGTTTGGTCTCATGGTTGACTGGTAGAGAATGCTTTTAGCATTAAGTCCGCCATTTGTGCTATCTTTGTATAATGCAATAAAGTGTAAAAATAGAAGAAGCAAGAAACTCTGCGCTGCGCGGATGTGGATGGGGGCGCGGCGGGTGGCGGGTCGCTTTCCCTCTTAAGTTAACCACTTACTCATACACACAAACGAAAAACAAGAGGATTTTGAAAGAGGAAAACCTTTTGATTTGATCGCTTTTTTTTGTGTCGAGTGTGAAATTCCTTACGGATATTAAGTTTTGTAGTTGGTACCTAGATAATTTATTTTTTTAGTTTTCATTATGTACCTTACAGGTCAAATCCAGGGTGGGGCAAGCGCCCCACCCTGCCCCACCGTGGCTACGACCATGGCCCCGAGTGTGTGGGTGTGGGTGTTAGATTATTTTCGTTACGGAATTTCTGGATTCGGTCTCCACGCTCAAGGCCCGCGATAGAAGCTATGCAATAGTTTAATAAACCCGGTGCGGTTAGAAAAAAACGTTACAACCTAAAAGTGATCAAATTGTTGTAAAAACAGATTATTGCACTTTTGCATGGTTAGTAGAACCATACCTTGCATGCTAGGTGGGTCCGATCAGGCGTCCGTCACTCTTTAGCACAGCCTCGGCCGTACCAGGTTATCGCATATCGCATGAACATAGGCTCAGCGCCCCCAGCGAGTGCCAATATCAGCCCGGTTCAGATAAATCTAAAAAAATACAAACATTTTCTGAGGATGCCTTAACTTGATTGTTTTGCTTAATTTTAAGTTTGTCTTGTTTGTTTGAAATTTGAAGTTTCACTTCAAGGATTTCTTATATGATATATAGGATGGTGTAATAACACTTATTATTTTTACTAGCTCCATGAACTGGCTTTGTGAAGGAAACATCACTATTTTCCTTACTGTGTCACAATTAAAATATTACACTGTTATTCCTACTAACCTGATCCGATACTGTTTTTGTTTTTCTTCCGTTTCCTACCTTTTTTCCATAATCGTTTCCCTAACTTTAAACTCCGTCGTGGCAAATGCACAAGTCGTGCGAGCCATATAAAAAAAAAAAAAAAAGAGCTGTGTCAAATTGGCTTTGGATGGATATTTTTGATTTCGTGAATGAGAAATTTAACTAGGTACCAATAAAAAAAAACAACTTCATTAATATAAAAATATTATTGTTAAAAATTTGAAACTTAAAACTAATTATTCCTATGACTTCTTACAAAGTGAAACTGTTCCAAACATTTCACCCAAATAAATAACTCGTTAATAGCAAATCCATACAAATCCCATAAAAATCTTTTTTGTCCATTGCCTTTTCTGTGGTCTATGAAATAAAACTTGACAAAACTGACAACCAATAGTGATGTAACGTTTTCAACGATTGAAAGATATAAAGCTATTGAACATAGAATCGGATAATTAAACTAACAAACCCTTCATAATTCTCTTACAAGTTACAACTGACACAACCAGGGGGTCAATTTATAAAACCAACTCCTAATAGATATTTTTGTTTATTTTCAATAGGATAAAATCATGTATAAAAAAAGTATTATCAGTTTTATGCAACAGACAAGTATCAAATGCTCCTTTTAAGGATAAAAATTTTTTAGTAAGCCTTTGACTAAATCATCTTCTGTGTTGATTTTAATTATTTGTTTATGAGTTAATCAACTTTTTTAATTGTGCTGAAAAACAATTTAATTTAAAGATACAACATTAAATATTTTGCTTGCGTTAATCAATATGAAATGGATTCAATTTTCTAAAATATGAATAGATTGAATATTACTTACATACAACACTACTAAAGTTTTCGTTTGTGAGAGGGGACGCATGTCATTATTTTTCATGATTAAAAATGAAAATTTTGTTAAAATCGTGACTATTATGAGGAAGTGTCGTCTGAGTAGGCGTGTAAAGTGATTGAAGGATAATATAAAATCAACATAGTGTATGGTCAAGGTGTATATATGGGACGCTGTAAAGTTGCTTCATCTCCTAATTATGTCTACGTGCTCTTCAACTTAACGAGTGAAAGTTATGGTCTTGAACCAGTGCTTAGGGTAGCGAAAATGCGTGTGAAAAAGTAGAGTTTTACGTGAAAAGGTGAAAACAGCAGTGCCAATGGAAAACGTGAACTTTCAGCCTAGCGGCGAGGAGATAGAGCGTGCCCTGATGGACTTGGGCCCGCTGCTGGGCGTCTCCATCAAGGAGGAGGTGCCAGATGAACTTGCGAATGCAGCCGCGCCGTTGTCCCGATTAAACGTAAGCCATGTCCTACTCGCCACTATATAAAAGCTTGGTAGAAAGTTTGTTAACATGCTAAATTTTACCTTAAAATTTGATTGTTTGTATTGGGAGATTTACTATAAGATTAATACATGTTATTTCTAATATTAATTACATCAATTAATTTAAATAATTACTAAATGTTCTCTAGTGATTACAATATGTATGAAAATTGAATTGATTTGAGATGCATCGAAATAAAAAATAATTTCACTCCTTAACCCCTCCATTGTGGGTTATTTTTGAAGTGAAACTTTATTATCGGTGTTGGAAAAAAATTTACCGCCACGTTTTTCGGTTGCGCGTCACAGCGTCACATTTTTCGGTAACGCGCCATCTTTTTCTTGCCCCTAACACGGTTGGTTCAGACGATAGCAAAAAGGTAAAGTGAAATAATTAACCAATTTAACCAATTTAACCAATTTAACCAATTTAACCAATTTAACCAATTTAACCAATTTAACTAATTTAACTAATTTAACCAATTTAACCAATTTCTGGAAAGTTGCATGTAGATCATTTTTCGAAAAATAAGGCCATAAAGAAGTTTCACTTCTTACGTGTGTACACTAGTACACGCACAAGTTTTTATTGTTATAGCGACGGCTGGCGGTCTTTAATCCTGTAGGAGTGAATAAGATTTTGTATGGCCAGTGTATTGATTATCCTGATCCTTTTAACACTACAGCATTCATAGTTGTGAACACTGGTAAAGCTTAGTAATAACTAACAGACCCTGCAAACTTTGTATCGCCTCAGAATAATATTTGATTTAACGTCTTAAATGTCATTGTCATCAAATATGGAGTGGTTCTAAATATTTATAAAGAAGTACATTTATCGTACTTACATTTTCACTTGTTGATGAAGTTGATGAAGTCTGTATATTCACTGAATCTTTGACAATAAAGAAAAAGAGATGTCAAAACTTATAGTTTTAATTTCACCATTGTTGTCGCGAGTAATTATTCTGTTGTTGGCTGGTGGGTTCAACACAGTTTTATTGAGTTTAGTTGGATTGGATATTGTGTTTTAAATCTTTTTACAGTAACTCTGTTTTTGATACAAAATAAATAAATTAATAAATACATGGTAGCATAAATTATAAGTGATAAAAAAATATACTAGAGTTTTATAATATAGCTTGTATCTATTTGTGTTTAATTGTAAGATGGTTAAAAAAGCATGGTGCATAGATGGTCACATACCAATAAGATTACAAAAACAAAAAACAAGGCATTCTTACTAAATCAATAGTAACACATATCACTCAATAAAGCATTTTGTTATTATTTTAAATGTTAGTTTCATTTCAGCATGAACAATGAGATTTTATTGACATTGAAGTTACCTATTGAAAACTCTTTAATACAAATCAAATCAAATCAAATAGTTTATTTGAAGAATATAGTATCAATCAATTATATTTGTTTTACAGAATAAATTAGATTAAAATTAAATAAAATAAAATTATGAAATAATATTTAACACAATATGTTTGTCCTGATTATTCAAATCTGTCTAAAAATGTAATTGCAATGTATCTTAATCCCTCAACCCCCAGGAGGCACGCGCATGCCGCGATAACAATTGATTTCAATTGTGTCTGGAATAACTCACGATCGAGGGATTAAGTATAGCCATTTAGTCATTGTCGACATTAAATATATTTAGTATTCTACCTTCCAATGCTCTTTATTAGAAGGTAGTCTATTAAATATTATAATTCAAATACAGTGAACAGTAATAGAATACAATTTCAGTAATAGGGCAAACTTATAAAGCTGCTCTGTTATGTTAAAAAAATTTTTTTAAAAGTTGGTGGCATATAAAAAGTAGTTGATTGTATTTAGGGTTGCTATCTGTCCGGGGCATGTCTATGTTTATAAAATTTTAGAAAATTCTAGGCTTTAAACTTCGGGGTTTACACGCGTCCTTCTCTTTTTCCTGGTGGCCTGATATTACCATTATCTCTTTTCGGTAATTTAAAATGTATTAATACTTGACATGCCTACTGTAATTTAGACTATTATAAGTTACTAGCTGATCCCCGCGACTTCGTCCGCGTCAATTTTCGTAATTATGATCGCGATTATTTTTGCAACATTTTTCACTCATGCTTTGCTCCTATTGGTCGCAGCATGATGTTATAATATAACCTTAAGCCTTCCTCGATAAATTGACTATCCAACACAAAAATATTTTTTCAAATCGGACCAGTACTTCCTGAGATTAGTGCGTTCAAACAAACAAACAAACAAACTCTTCAGCTTTATAATATTAGTATTAGTATAGATTTGATTATGACCATTTTAATTAATGACATTGATTTATATATAGGATAAATATATCCCGTAGTTTGTACCTAATTGTTAAGTAAATAGAAGTAATGTACCTAATTTTAAGTTTTTGATGACATTTCTGATGTTCTTGACTAATGATGTATGTGTGAACATATACTCTTTGGTGTAAACTTGTAAAATTGTCTAAACTTTTTTGCGACTTGGATTTTTAATCTGTAAGTTTACAAATATAAAGAATAATAAAATTAGAGATGCCAACCCTAGTATTTGCGCTCCAGAATCACTTTTATCAGGTTTTTTGTTCCTTAATTCCCTCATGTCCTGTTTTGGTCCGCGCAGGTGGGCAGCGCGTCGGAGGCGGCGGGCGGCGTCGCAGCGGGGGCGAGCGCGGGTGGCGGCGGCAAGGAGGGCGCGGACTCGCTGGCGTCGCCGGCGGCCGAGCCCGCGGGCGCGCGCTGCGTGCTGTGCGCGGCGGCGCTGGCGCAGGCCGACGGCACGCCCAAGCTGATGGAATGCCTGCACTCCGCCTGCGAGCCCTGCATCAACGCCAAGCTCGAGGAGCGACAGGCTAACTCTAGGGACTTCTTAGGTAAAGACTGGAAACTGTCTATTTTCTTTTGTTTTTTTTATTATTGATGTTATAGAACTAAATATTAATAAACAGACAGCTTACAAATAAGTTCCCCAACTAATAATACACCCCTTTGACATAATAACAGGTGCACTAGATGTTTATACGAGTACAACCTATATCAATTGAATAGATACAACATCAAATCAAATAAATTCCTATAAAGTTTACTATTTACAATTTAATTCTGAATTTGATTGTGTTTTCATTAACTTAAATCATTTTTGACATCTGTATTTATAGAGTTAACCAAAGGCAGTATGCTGTTTCATAGTTGACTATCTACTATGAACAAACCTTTGGTAGTGTAATGAAGATAATCGAAAGCAACTTCGACAAACAGTAGCGGCATTGCCGCCATGCCGCCACGAGAGCCGGTCTACCTAGTCGAAAGCCGCGTGCAAGCAAGAGTATCTTTTATTTTTAATATTGAATTACTCTACTCTTCTTCTTCTTAGACTTCGTTTTGATCTTAAATGCGATCCGACGTGTCAGTTTATTGTTACAATAAAATGTATCCCTTGCAAAACTAGTGACCTAGCTCTACATAACGCGTAAGCGACTTATCTGTGTCATTACTTGTATGTGAATACTAGCTGTTGCCCGCGACTGCGTCAAATTTCTGTTAATAAGATAGCGATTATTTTTGCAAAACTTTTCACTGAAGCTTCGCTCCTATTGGTCGCAGCGTGATGTAATATAGCCTAAAGCCTTCCTAGATAAATGGACTCTCCAACACAAAAATAATTTTTCAATTCGAACCAGTACTTCCTGAGATTAGCGCGTTCAAACAAAAAAACTCTTCGGCTTTGTAATATTAGTATAGATTATTTTAAAAATAAACTTATATTGATCGGTGTATCTACCTAATATAAGTTAAGAAATGGAAGGCAGCCCCTTCAATCGGAGCGCGCTGACGCGCCACAATACTGGCGATAAGCACCTAGGTAAGAAGAGCGCCACCTCCTATTTAGCTAAGAACGTTTATATTTTATTTTAATATTATGCTAAATACGTTAATTTGCGATTTGGATAGTTTATCTGTATCCGAGTCAAGAGCTTGTGATATTAATATGCGCAAACAATATCTATCTTCTTACAGTAATCAACTAACCATAGTAACACAGAACATACGTAGCATTTCTAAGAATTTTGACAACTTTTGTACTTTTCAACAGAAATAAGAAGTTAATTATCACGTTATTATATTTACCGAGTGCTGGTTAGCTAAGCACAGTTATCTTCCACTCATACCAGGTGTAATGGATTGGGACGTAGACTTTAAATGATACAAGTCTTCCGAGGAATCGTTCTTTATTCACCAATGATGGCTAGCCTTATATACTATATAACAATACGTGACAAGAGAGGCAAGCGTGACTATCTTCAAGGAAGATATTGTTTTACGTCAATATCACGTCCCATAAGTAAGTGATACAATTTGTCATCACATACCACACAGGCTATAGTATATACAATAGCAGGGCTTGTTTACCGGGTTATTTTTCGAAAACGCTATCGTCTTAAATGCCTAAGAACGCTTTGATTTCGGTTTTGTTCGAAACAGAACGAAATAAATACGTTTTTGAAGAAAAACGTTTTCATTTAATTTTTCGTTAAAATAAAGGTTTTTATACGTTTTTATTTCGTTCTTTCCGGTCGCGTCGATACCTAAATACGAAACGAAGGACACACAGTATACGGATTTCACTCTTCTTCTCTTCTCTGTCGTTTCGCTCTTGGCAGAGCGGTCGTGGTCACGTTGAGGCGTCCGTGTTAGTGGTAGAGGCGGACACAGCTCTCTTCACGATCTCCCGCCACCCCTCTCGGTTGGCAGACTGTCTGGCACAGTCAGACACGCGGCCTCCCACTGCGGACTTCACTTGGTCAGTCCAGCGCATCGGTGGCCTGCCGCGCGATCTGGTTCCTTCCATTTTTCCCTGTACAACCAGCCGCTCTATGGAGTCGTTATCACGTCTTGAGACATGGCCAAAGTACTGTAGTATGCGCGACTGTACTATGGTTGACAGACGCTGTGTGATGTTGAGCTCTCGGAGTATGGACACGTTGGTGCGGAACTCCGTCCATGATATTCCGAGCATCTTCCTCCAGCACCACATTTCCAGAGCATCTATCTTCCCCTTTTCCAACTCGCGCACTGTCCACGTCTCTGCCGCGTAAAGAAAGATGGGAAATACCAATGTTCGAACAAGCCTGACTTTGGTGGTTTTAGTGATATTCCGATTCCTCCATACTTTCCTCAGCTTCTCCATTGCAGTTCTGGTTATGGCCATACGTCGCTTCACTTCATCCACGCAGCTGCCGTTGTTTGAAATTAAAGCTCCAAGGTATATGTAGGTCTGGACCACGTCACAGTTCGCAATCTGAGTCACTTCGGGCGAGTTGTCGTTGACGCGATCCACGATCATCATCTTAGTCTTAGATCGATTTATCCTTAACCCAAACGTAAGGCTCACGCGCTCCATTCTGAGAAGTAATTCCTTCATAAGGCCAGCACTACTCGCAAATAAGGTGGTATCATCTGCGTACCGCAAGTTCGCAATTTTGTATCCACCAATCACAACACCATCTGTCCAGTCTTCAAGAGTGATCCGCATCACAAGTTCGGTGTAGATGTTGAAGAGTAAGGGAGATATTATGCATCCCTGTCGCACGCCGGCACCTGCATGGAAACTATTGGATAGAAGGTCGTCTATCCGCACTGAGGCTGTCCCTCCTCTCCTCTCCCTGAGCAGGTGTACGAGGTGTTGTGGTGTGCCCATGTCAAGTAGCGTTTTCCACAACGTTGGCCATTTCACCGTATCGAATGCTTTGGAGAAATCAACAAAGCATATATATGTCGGCTTGTCGAACTCTCGCGCCTTCTCAATGATTTGACGAACGATGAGAATCTGTTCACGGGTTCCCTTCCCTTTCACAAATCCAGCCTGTTCTGGCGCAAGCTCCCTAGACAGATACCCTTTCAGCCGCTCGTTTATTATGTGTAGCATTATTTTGCTGGCATGTGTTATTAGGGCAATAAGTCGGAAGTTGCTACACTTCTTTGTGGAGCCCTTTTTATGGAGAGGAGTGAACACTGTATGAGTCCACTCAGAGGGCCATTTTCCGGAGAGCCATATCTTGTTGCAGATGATGTGAAAGATATGAACACCACGGTCTCCCAATGCTCGTATAGTTTCAATTGGGATCTCATCTCTCCCTGTGGCCTTCCCATTTTTAAGGTGTTGAATAGCGGCTCTGACTTCTGACTCCAGAACACCCGGCTCCAGTGAGTCACTCGCAGGCTCCGTCGAAGTAAAATTCCGCGACTGAGGATCCCGAAACAAGGACAGACAATATTGTCTCCAAACCTCTGCAATTTTGTCGAGTTCAGTAACTACTTGGCCATTGTGATCTTCGATGGCCCAGGTTTTGGACAACAGTGTTCTTGTGATAAGGCGGATCTTGTGATATAAGTCTCTTGACTCGTATCTATCAGCATGTGCCTCAATTTCGGTACACATATTGCACAAGTAGGTATTATGATCTTGTCTGCATCTCAGTTGTATCTGTGCTGACATTTTATTAAGATCCTTAATATCACTTCCCGCTGCTTTCATCTTCCTGCGTTTTTCGACAAGTTCGAAGGTGTCATCAGTCATCCAGTGCTGTCTTTTGTGAGTTGCATTTGGTGGCGCGGCTTCCAAAACAGATGTAGTGATGAGTGTTTTAGCTCGGTCCCATAGTGCATCGGGTGTTTCGTTAGCCAGATCTGCTTCTGACCACCGTCGCCAGTTCTGATCAATAATCGAGCGGAATCTCGGAACATCCTTCACCTCCAGCTTCCTCGGCTTTTTGATGGTTCTGGCTGCTTTTAGTTTGAGCTTTAGTTTAGAGATCAAAAGTTGGTGGTCAGACCCGCAATCGGCTCCAGGCAATGTGTGGGCATTAGTTACAGATGATCTCCATCGCGACCGAATCATGATGTAATCTATTTGGTTGCGGGTTTTTCCATCCGGCGATACCCATGTGTACAGCCTACGAGGGTGGTGTTGGAAAAGGCTGTTTACAATCAGCAGATCGTTTTCTGAGGCAAATTGTATTAAGCGTTCACCTCGCTCATTTCGCTTCCCGAGCCCAAATCTCCCTGCACATTTTCCCAGCTGATGAGCGTTCTCTCCGATCTTAGCGTTCATGTCTCCTAGGATAACCAACAGTTCTCTATTAGGTACCTTCGCTATCGTTGATTCCAGTTCAGAGTAAAACTTCTCAATTGCCTCGTCACTTGCGGCAGAGGTCGGGGCGTATACTTGGACGATGTTTAGATTAACTGGTGAAGCCTTTATTTTAATGCTGATAATCCGATCGCTTACTGGTTCGTACCCCATCACGCAGTTTTTCTGATGCCTAGGTAATAACAAGGCCACACCGTTCGTGCTGTTGATGTCATTGCCAGAAAAGTAAATGACGTGGTGGTCTGTCAATATATGTCCGCTGCCTTTCCAGTGTGTTTCGCTTAGGCCACATACATTCATACCGACTCTAACTACCTCACGTTCCAGTATCGCAAGTTTTCCATGTTGGTTTAAGCCGCGCACATTCCATGTTCCTATCGTCTGAAGGCGTCTAAGCTTAATAGCGTTTCCAGTAGTAGATTTTCCATGAGGGGCCTGGTCTCCTACCCCGTCATGGCCGGTAGCCAACTTCACACCGCGCACCCCGGACGCAGCGCGGCGCCGGTCGCTAATCGGTTCGCAGGGCGATCGTATCTCATCTGTTTGTGCTCTCATGTGACTTTCTTGGGAATATAGTCGCAGTGGTTTCCCTTTGCCTTCTGCACCAGGCATTTTAGAGATTATTTAGATCCCAAGGCCGCTGAAGCCTCTTCTGTCCGGTTGCCCGAGCAGGTGAGTGGTTATCCCGCCACAGCTTGGTCGTCATTGCCTCGTCTGTTATCTAGCAGGGAGCACCACGACAGCTGGAGAGCCGCCGTACCTGGGTTCTATTACGAACGTCCGGGTCGTGCAGGTGAGGTTGGCATTTGGGGCTGACCAGATGTTATTGTCATTCTCCCCCTTACTCCCCTTCACTTTCACTTTCACTCAGTTGGCGTTTAACCGGTATTTGGATAACGTTCTCATTTCGTTACCATTCCGAACGTAATACGAGAATAAAACGCCTTATAACAGTTAAAACGTATTAATACCGTTATAAAATAAACTGTTCAAGGCCCTGACAATATTAAGGTAAATCATAACCAAAATGACGGTAGTCGTGTATGCTAGAAGTAATTAAAATGTTAACGTCGAGGAGCCAACTATGTAAGACTGCAATATACAGAGTGCCCTTTTTTAAAAATGTGGATACTTTTATGGACTCACTGAATGATACTTTACAGCCGTTATTATAAAAACTAATCCCTATTTCGGTTGGTCACGACATCACGCGTGAAACGCTGGACCGATTTCGCCAATTCTTTTTCGTTTTGTTTGTCACTGTCAGGAGGTTCTTATAAAAAAAAATAAGGAAATTGCGCAGAAAATTAGAAAATTTAAGAAAACTTTATCACCTTACTTTATTATTTGTGAAGTAACCTTATCGCTTTTTTGGCGTTTGACATATAAATATAAATGTGGACAACATCACATACATTGTTCTGATCCAAATTTGAATAAATATTCAAAGCATTCGTATTTTGGAAACCAGAAACAACGAAGGTACCACAAACACCCAGACCCGAGAAAATGTAGAAAAACACATTTTTTCTACACCCGTCCGGAAATCGAACCCGGGACCTCGGAGCAGGCGACACCTTGAAAACCGGTGTGTACGCCAATCCGCCACGGAGGTCGTCAAGATTTACATAACATTGACAGAATGCGTGCTGCAATTATCGTCAAATAGGGGTAAAAAAAAAAGAATTTTGCACATGGCCACTGGCCAGTAATGTCACCTGTTCCCGTATCGGAATACCAAGAAAACTATTTATGTATACCCGCCAGATAAAAAACAAATAATGTTCTGTATCTTATCATAAATTATATTATTATAAACAATTGGTAACCTTTTTTTTTATTATACCATTTCGTAATCAATATTATTAGTTAAGACAGGACAACGTCTGTCGGGTCCGCTATTCGCCTTATGAAAATGTAATAGTAACAGGGGATAAAAACATCAATATTATCCCAGAGGACGTGGACTCCACTGCACAACATTACCTAAATATCTGTCCCTTTCGTAGCTCACTACCAGCGCACACGCTCCCCACGCATCAGAGCGGTTCGTGTTTGGATCATATAATGTTTAAATCTAATTTCAAATCTATAGCACTTGTTACTAACTCTACGTAAACTGATCATAGTGCTGCCCTACTAACCTTAAACCGTAAATTACTTAGCTAATATAACTCGTTCACATACATCATCAAAAATAAACATAAATAAACTCGAGTGAAAGATTTATGCAACATCGACTTAGGCCCAGTTTATAATTCTGATGACGCGAATACTTGCGTGTCGTACTTAATTAAAAAAAAAGTTGTGCGTGTACTAGTGTACACACGTAAGAAGTGAAACTTCTTTAGGGCCTTATTTTTCGAAAAATGATCTACATGCAACTTTCCAGAAATTGGTTAAATTAGTTAAATTGGTTAAATTGGTTACATTGGTTAAATTAGTTAAATTGGTTAAATTGGTTAAATTGGTTGAATTGGTTAAATTGGTTAAGTTGGTTAAGTTGGTTAAGTTGGTTAAGTTGGTTAAGTTGGTTAAATTGGTTAAATTGGTTAAATTGGTTGAATTGGTTGAATTGGTTGAATTGGTTAAATTGGTTAAGTTGGTTAAGTTGCTAAAGTTGGTTAAATTGGTTACATTGGTTACATTGGTTACATTGGTTAAATTAGTTAAATTGGTTAAATTGGTTGAATTGGTTGAATTGGTTAAGTTGGTAAAGTTGGTTAAGTTGGTTAAGTTGGGTAAATTGGTTAAGTTGGTTAAATTCACTTTACCTTTTTGCTATCGTCTGAACCAACCGTGGTAGGGGCAAGAAAAAGATGGCGCGTAACCGAAAAAAGTGACGAAAATTTGACTCAAAACGTGACGGTAAATTTTTTCCAACGCCGATAAAGAAGTTTCACTTCAAAAATAATAGAAAACCACTCAGGCACGGTAGAAAGAGTGGGAGATACTAGTTCCTCTCCCTTCCCCTCGATCTTACGCTTTTTCGATCAGCATCACGTGACCCTGACGCGAGTTTGGAAGTTTTTACCCATCCAACAAAAAGTGCTCAGCGCCGCTAAAGAAGTTTTCACTTCAAAACTTGAAAGGTGCCAAGGGACACCCGGATGGAACGAAGTTCCTTTTTAGTAAAGGAATTTTAATAAAATTTTATTTTATTTTAAATTTATTTTTAAATAAAAATCTCTCTCTGTCTCTCTGACAGAGAAACACGCGCATGCCGAAAAGTGTCGTTACAACTTTTAGTCACACCGGGGCTTATTCGCTGCATAAGACACAGAGACAAATTACCTAGGTATCACTGAAAATGTTTAGAAAATAAAAAACGGCTTAATGTAGAAAGTTGCCAATACTTTTATTGTTTTTCGAAGTAATCTCCGTTCCTCTCTGCACATCGTCGCTTTCGATGGAACCACTGAGAAAAGCATTCTTCCTTAGGGGTCTCTTCTATGGAATTTTCGTACGCTTTCACCGCATCTTCAGGGCTCGTAAAGCGAATATCTCGAATTATATATTTAGTTCTTGGGAATAAATTAGGTCGCAGGGCGCCAGGTCAGGACTGTATGGCTGATGACTCATTATCTCGACACCTGCCATAGTCAAATATTCAACAGTCCGTTTTGCAGAGTGCGCTGAAGCATTGTCGTGGTGAAGGAGGATCCTGCTTCGAGGGCGCTGCTGTCGAATTTTTTCCAAGACAACAGGCAAACAGCGATTGACATACCAGTCTGCAGTAACTGTCCTTCCATCTTCTAGCACAACTGTCGCGAAATGACCTTTCCGACCAAAGAATGATGTAATCATATTTTTTCCTTGATTTCTTCCTTAGTCGGCCGATCCTCGAAACGAAACACCCACTGAACTGATTGTCTTTTGGTTTCGGGTTCGTAGCAATATATCCAACTTTCGTCACCTGTGACGATGTCAAATACAGCTTTTGAGTCACCGCCGTTGAACTTATCTAACGTTTGGCGACACCAGTCCATGCGAAGGTGTTTCTGTTCGTCGGTTAAAGTATGGGGAATCCATCGGGTACAAAGCTTCCTGACGCCTAAATGTTCGTGTAATATTTTTTGAACTTGACTCATACCAATGCCTAGGCTTGCCCGTATCTGCTGATAGGTCACTCTCTTATCTTCCTATATCATGCGTCGCACAGCACTGATGTTATCTTCAGTAGTCGCTGTTAATGGACGTACCTCACGCGGATCATCATTGAGATTGCTACGTCCAAGCTTAAACTCGTTAAACCAATTGTAAATAGTGGCCCGAGATGGGGCTTCATTAAGAAATGCTAATCGCAGCCTATCATAGCTTTGTTGTTGAGTAAGCCCACAACGAAAGTCATAATAAATCATTAACCGAAAATTTTCTCACGTTAGTATCATTTTCACGTGTAACAAGAGTTTTAGATTTGCCGCCAATTCACAAAAACAAATGACAAATGAATGCAAACTACATGGTAGGTTACCAAAGAGTTCTAAAATTGAAATTCAAAAAAAGTTTTCATTTGCAATGTTTCTAACTGGCCAGTTCTAAACATTTTCAGTGTTACCATGAAGGTGAAATCTTCTCCTGCGAACCTAGTTTTACAATCATCGTACAAAAGATATCGAAACTTTTGTAACGGTCTGCTTAAGAAAGTTAAAAACAATTAGTACGACAAAAATGTATTGGAGAAGGCTGGAAGAGACAGTAAATAATTTTGGAAGTACATTAAAAATATAACGTATATGTCAAAACAGCATGAATCATCGGCGGGATGATTACAAACACATACATCGCAGCTGACGTCGGCAAATAGGGCAAATGATTTTTTTCGTTACTGTAGGAAAAAATCTGGGAAAAACGCTTAGAATCAATCACCTATATTATCACCAAGCTCTCAATCAACTTGTTGTCTAGGAACATTTATGATGTTAGTTAGATAACGATGAAACTTAGGTAGAAAGAATTAATAAAAAATACTTATTTATTTATTAGTCCTAATTGCCCATTCATACGGTTATTCGATCGTTCGCTCACTTTTCGAGTGAATAGTTTTAAAACAAAGATATTTGAATTTTAACAAGTTTAAATAGTATCTTCAAAGTCACGCTGTATTGTTTAAACATTTTTGTATTCAGAATTTTGTTTTCTTTCATTTGATACTTGTAACACTTTTGCTTTTAAAGTACCGTAATATATTGTTGTAGCATTCGCCATGTAGCTTATGTTACCTGGATTATTTTAAGAAATCGGTTGATACCTCATCCACCGAAATCGGCGCAGTTGTCTAGCCGCAAATGTGGGACGCACATAAATACCCATACTGCTAAAATCCTACTAAATATTACCCTTCCTGTTGGCTTTGTCGTAGTCGGGTGAAAATATAACTCGTATGTTTCGATAGTACTACTGAGGGTAATTCTTTCTGCCACGGGAAAACAAGGACTAAAATGTCACGGTGTATAGTGAACTAGTGTTGTGACGAGTTGTCGGTTGTCGGTCGCCAGGTGCGGAGCGCATCACGGTGACGTGCCCCGCGTGCCGGCTGCAGTGCCAGGTGGCCAACATGATCGACCAGCGCTTCGTGCTCGAGAAGGTCGCCGCCGACCAGCCGGCAGGTCAGTGTTCTTTGAGTATTTTGAAGAGTACTTACCCACCATTGCTGTGGTAACTTGAATTCAAAAATGGAGGCCTTTGCCCTGCTTTGGAATGGTTGTAGGCTGTTACTTTGCTTTTGAATACTTTAAGGATATTATGTTAATAGTCAGGGCCTCATACAGTGTTCTATTCAAATTACTTTGATTTTTAATTATTTTGATAGGTACACATCATTGCTGTGGTAACTTCGACCATTTGGATCAGCGGTAGTTAACGCTGCTTCTGAGCCATGGGTCGCGGGTTCGATCCCCGCACAGTACAAATATTTGTGTGCATGAACATGTCTGTTTGTACTGGTCTGGGTGTTTTCTATGTATTATAAGTATGTATTTAAAAAAAAAAATATAGGTAAGTAAGTTTATCGGTTGTCTAGTACCCCATACGACAGGGTACTTAATAGTACCTTAATTTGGGACTAGATGGCTCAGTGTGGCCCAGTGTGGCGTGTCTGAAATATTTATTTATTATTTATTTATTTATATTTATTTATTTATAACTTGAATTCTATGATTTGGAGGCCTTTGCCCTGCAGTGGGGTGATTGTAGGCTGTTACTTTACTTTACTTTTGAGTATTTTAAGTTAATAATAATATTATGTTTATGATGAAGAAAGAAGAAGCATGGTAAAAAATTGTAATACTTAATAAAGTTATATTTTTAAAATTGCATTTGATCAACTTTATGAAATAAATGTGGACAACATCGGATATTCTGATCCCGATTTAAGTGGTTAGTGAAAGTCTTTTTTTTTGTATAAATTTTTGTAGAATCAAAAACAATGTAAGTATCACAAACACCTAGACCCAAGACAATATAGAAAGGTGCTTTGTTTTTGTGTAGTCCTCACTTACCATTCCATCTGCCAATTTAACTATTCAGGGGACGGTTATTTAAATTCAACATTAATAGATAAATTTTACTGTTGTTGAATATACATAACAGCTAAAATATGCCGTTTCTCTTGTTTCAATCTAAACAATTAATCAAAAGACTAGATAGATACAATTTTTGCGCATAAACCAAAGTTTACGGTCCCTATCGGCGGTCACACTATCATCATGTAGTTTTATTTATTTATTTATTTTATTTATTTACATCATCCCTAATATCTATCATGACAGACACACTAATATATCCAATGCGATAGAAGGGGCAAAACATCATTACACAACTTAAAAATAACGATTAATTTAAATAGCAAACAACATATAAAATACATTTTGCGAGATCACTCAGGTTATCCCAGAACACGTCGATCCTCTCGTGAACTTGGTTCACAATTACAATTGTACGGGCAAGTGGCGTCTTAGAGAGTAGATTGGTCCTGGCCACAGGCACCGCCAGTAGCGGCGGGCGGCGGCGCTTCCACACGTAGCCGTCAGGCACGCACAGCTGTAGCCGGCGCAGTACACCAGGGTTGTGCGCAGCCCCCCGCAGTAGTCTTATCAAATATAAAGCTAGTGTGACATCTCTACGTACTCTGAGAGTATTGTACCCCACCATGCCAAGCACGAACAGTGTAGGGTACATTAACGGGTATAAGGGATACACACCATATAGCTGAAAGTACAAATGCCTGGTAAATTTATTTTGGATTCGTTCTAACATTGCATTGTACTTTTCTTCATGTTGAGCCCAAATGGCTGCCCCATACTCTAAGTGGCTCCTAACCAAAGCGTCATACAACACCCTCAGAGTGGTAATATTGTAATATAATAGTTGTAGTTTCGTGAAATACATACTTGCGGTAGAGTTCTGTAGCTGTCTGTTTTTCTGTTCGTGGTGACGCCAGGCGCGGGCGGAGCGGCCAGCGCGGAGCTGCAGTGCAACAGCTGCGAGGACCCCGAGCCCGCCTCCAGCTACTGCGCCGACTGCGCCGAGTTCATCTGCGACAACTGCGTGCAGGCGCACCAGAGGTACCGCGTCCCCCTGCAGCCTGACCCCGCCTGCAGTGTGCAGTGCAGCTGCAGCCCGCCCCGGCTACTGCGCCGACTGCGCCGAGTTCATCTGCGACAACTGCGTGCAGGCGCACCAGAGGTACCGCCTCCCCCTGCAGCCTGACCCCGCCTGCAGTGTGCAGTGCAGGTGCAGCCCGCCCCGGCTACTGCGCCGACTGCGCCGAGTTCATCTGCGACAACTGCGTGCAGGCGCACCAGAGGTACCGCGTCCCCCTGCAGCCTGACCCCGCCTGCAGTGTGCAGTGCAGCTGCAGCCCGCCCCGGCTACTGCGCCGACTGCGCCGAGTTCATCTGCGACAACTGCGTGCAGGCGCACCAGAGGTACCGCCTCCCCCTGCAGCCTGACCCCGCCTGCAGTGTGCAGTGCAGGTGCAGCCCGCCCCGGCTACTGCGCCGAGTTCATCTGCGACAACTGCGTGCAGGCGCACCAGAGGTACCGCGTCCCCCTGCAGCCTGACCCCGCCTGCAGTGTGCAGTGCAGGTGCAGCCCGCCCCGGCTACTGCGCCGACTGCGCCGAGTTCATCTGCGACAACTGCGTGCAAGCGCACCAGAGGTACCGCCTCCCCCTGCAGCCTGACCCCGCCTGCAGTGTGCAGTGCAGGTGCAGCCCGCCCCGGCTACTGCGCCGACTGCGCCGAGTTCATCTGCGACAACTGCGTGCAGGCGCACCAGAGGTACCGCGTCCCCCTGCAGCCTGACCCCGCCTGCAGTGTGCAGTGCAGGTGCAGCCCGCCCCGGCTACTGCGCCGACTGCGCCGAGTTCATCTGCGACAACTGCGTGCAGGCGCACCAGAGGTACCGCGTCCCCCTGCAGCCTGACCCCGCCTGCAGTGTGCAGTGCAGGTGCAGCCCGCCCCGGCTACTGCGCCGACTGCGCCGAGTTCATCTGCGACAACTGCGTGCAGGCGCACCAGAGGTACCGCGTCCCCCTGCAGCCTGACCCCGCCTGCAGTGTGCAGTGCAGGTGCAGCCCGCCCCGGCTACTGCGCCGACTGCGCCGAGTTCATCTGCGACAACTGCGTGCAGGCGCACCAGAGGTACCGCGTCCCCCTGCAGCCTGACCCCGCCTGCAGTGTGCAGTGCAGGTGCAGCCCGCCCCGGCTACTGCGCCGACTGCGCCGAGTTCATCTGCGACAACTGCGTGCAGGCGCACCAGAGGTACCGCGTCCCCCTACAGCCTGACCCCGCCTGCAGTGTGCAGTGCAGGTGCAGCCCGCCCCGGCTACTGCGCCGACTGCGCCGAGTTCATCTGCGACAACTGCGTGCAGGCGCACCAGAGGTACCGCGTCCCCCTGCAGCCTGACCCCGCCTGCAGTGTGCAGTGCAGCTGCAGCCCGCCCCGGCTACTGCGCCGACTGCGCCGAGTTCATCTGCGACAACTGCGTGCAAGCGCACCAGAGGTACCGCCTCCCCCTGCAGCCTGACCCCGCCTGCAGTGTGCAGTGCAGCTGCAGCCCGCCCCGGCTACTGCGCCGACTGCGCCGAGTTCATCTGCGACAACTGCGTGCAGGCGCACCAGAGGTACCGCGTCCCCCTGCAGCCTGACCCCGCCTGCAGTGTGCAGTGCAGGTGCAGCCCGCCCCGGCTACTGCGCCGACTGCGCCGAGTTCATCTGCGACAACTGCGTGCAGGCGCACCAGAGGTACCGCGTCCCCCTGCAGCCTGACCCCGCCTGCAGTGTGCAGTGCAGGTGCAGCCCGCCCCGGCTACTGCGCCGACTGCGCCGAGTTCATCTGCGACAACTGCGTGCAGGCGCACCAGAGGCACCGCGTCCCCCTACAGCCTGACCCCGCCTGCAGTGTGCAGTGCAGGTGCAGCCCGCCCCGGCTACTGCGCCGACTGCGCCGAGTTCATCTGCGACAACTGCGTGCAGGCGCACCAGAGGTACCGCGTCCCCCTGCAGCCTGACCCCGCCTGCAGTGTGCAGTGCAGCTGCAGCCCGCCCCGGCTACTGCGCCGACTGCGCCGAGTTCATCTGCGACAACTGCGTGCAAGCGCACCAGAGGTACCGCCTCCCCCTGCAGCCTGACCCCGCCTGCAGTGTGCAGTGCAGCTGCAGCCCGCCCCGGCTACTGCGCCGACTGCGCCGAGTTCATCTGCGACAACTGCGTGCAGGCGCACCAGAGGTACCGCGTCCCCCTGCAGCCTGACCCCGCCTGCAGTGTGCAGTGCAGGTGCAGCCCGCCCCGGCTACTGCGCCGACTGCGCCGAGTTCATCTGCGACAACTGCGTGCAGGCGCACCAGAGGTACCGCGTCCCCCTGCAGCCTGACCCCGCCTGCAGTGTGCAGTGCAGGTGCAGCCCGCCCCGGCTACTGCGCCGACTGCGCCGAGTTCATCTGCGACAACTGCGTGCAGGCGCACCAGAGGCACCGCGTCCCCCTGCAGCCTGACCCCGCCTGCAGTGTGCAGTGCAGTTGCAGCCCGCCCCGGCTACTGCGCCGACTGCGCCGAGTTCATCTGCGACAACTGCGTGCAGGCGCACCAGAGGTACCGCGTCCCCCTGCAGCCTGACCCCGCCTGCAGTGTGCAGTGCAGGTGCAGCCCGCCCCGGCTACTGCGCCGACTGCGCCGAGTTCATCTGCGACAACTGCGTGCAGGCGCACCAGAGGTACCGCGTCCCCCTGCAGCCTGACCCCGCCTGCAGTGTGCAGTGCAGGTGCAGCCCGCCCCGGCTACTGCGCCGACTGCGCCGAGTTCATCTGCGACAACTGCGTGCAGGCGCACCAGAGGTACCGCGTCCCCCTGCAGCCTGACCCCGCCTGCAGTGTGCAGTGCAGCTGCAGCCCGCCCCGGCTACTGCGCCGACTGCGCCGAGTTCATCTGCGACAACTGCGTGCAAGCGCACCAGAGGTACCGCCTCCCCCTGCAGCCTGACCCCGCCTGCAGTGTGCAGTGCAGGTGCAGCCCGCCCCGGCTACTGCGCCGAGTTCATCTGCGACAACTGCGTGCAGGCGCACCAGAGGTACCGCGTCCCCCTGCAGCCTGACCCCGCCTGCAGTGTGCAGTGCAGCTGCAGCCCGCCCCGGCTACTGCGCCGACTGCGCCGAGTTCATCTGCGACAACTGCGTGCAAGCGCACCAGAGGTACCGCCTCCCCCTGCAGCCTGACCCCGCCTGCAGTGTGCAGTGCAGGTGCAGCCCGTCCCGGCTACTGCGCCGACTGCGCCGAGTTCATCTGCGACAACTGCGTGCAGGCGCACTAGAGGTACCGCGTCCCCCTGCAGCCTGACCCCGCCTGCAGTGTGCAGTGCAGGTGCAGCCCGCCCTGGCTACTGCGCCGACTGCGCCGAGTTCATCTGCGACAACTGCGTGCAGGCGCACCAGAGGTACCGCGTCCCCCTGCAGCCTGACCCCGCCTGCAGTGTGCAGTGCAGCTGCAGCCCGCCCCGGCTACTGCGCCGACTGCGCCGAGTTCATCTGCGACAACTGCGTGCAGGCGCACCAGAGGTACCGCGTCCCCCTGCAGCCTGACCCCGCCTGCAGTGTGCAGTGCAGGTGCAGCCCGCCCCGGCTACTGCGCCGAGTTCATCTGCGACAACTGCGTGCAGGCGCACCAGAGGTACCGCGTCCCCCTGCAGCCTGACCCCGCCTGCAGTGTGCAGTGCAGCTGCAGCCCGCCCCGGCTACTGCGCCGACTGCGCCGAGTTCATCTGCGACAACTGCGTGCAGGCGCACCAGAGGTACCGCGTCCCCCTGCAGCCTGACCCCGCCTGCAGTGTGCAGTGCAGGTGCAGCCCGCCCCGGCTACTGCGCCGACTGCGCAAATGGGATTAATTTCTTTGACGGTTTAAATCATTTTAGTGAAAGAAGAAAAACGCGGTAACAACAACATGCACTACTGTACAGTAGACGGATATACCATATGCTAAGTAAGTTAAAAACGAGCGTCCAAACGATGTCTTATTTTTCTTCGATATGCCCTAAGCCCTGTGTTCATTTAACACCCTTTTCACCGTGATCCTGCTTAACCCCATCTGAAGGGCCAACAGTTTCTGCTTACGTATGGGATTTCTTTGAATTCGCGCCTTCACAGCTTTTACCACTGCTGGAGTCCTAACAGAGCGAGGGCGACCACTTCTTGACCTGTCATCTACACTAGAGTCTTCATTGTATCATTTTATGGTTCGATAAACGAATCTTTTGGTTATATTCAAATTTTTCAGTAAGTCGAAAATCTGAATTGGCGCGTAACCGCAACGATGCAGCGCAATAACCGCGACACGGTCTTATTTAAGTGTCCACTCCATATTTAAAAATGAGGAAATGACTAAAAAGTACACATTTTTATTTTTATGAAAATATCGAAATTCGAATTCAATAAACTTTTTTGTGGCCAGCATTCTAATATCAAAAGTTTTTATTGTGTGACAGAACTTATGACCTGACTATGTATACTAACCTTGCCGTTCCAACATCAGTCGATTGCCTTATCCTTCTCACAGCATAAGTAGCAGAACTAAGTCTTCCAGACAGAGACCTGGTATGTGCATCCCATTGCAGACGAGAGTCTACAGTTATACCTCAAAAGGTAAAGGAGTCTACAGTGTCTAATGGCTCATCTTTTACAGTAACATTTGTGGCGGCTAATCTTACATTAGGCAAAAGTTTATTCGTAGCAAACTAATGCAATAATTTTCAGATGGTATTTTTAACATTATCACATGATATTTTTTATAGTTTCAGACTACAGACAGTTTTCTAGTTTAATTTAATGTTTGTTCACTGGCAGGTTGAAGATCACCAAGGACCACACGATCAAGAGCAAGGACGAGGCTCAGGCCGAGCTGCTCGCCGCGCAGGGCGCGCGGCAGGCGCACGAGCTCTACTGCCGCGACCACGCACAGGTACTACTATGATATAGGGGTCCACACCACACACATACTACACAACACCACCGAAGGCTATACCACACCACGGGGTGCTACATCACTGGTATACACCTGTGTATGCACAGGGGGCTTCACGAAGGCTCTGAGGGGCCACATAACACTATAGGGGGCTACGATGTAACAAAGGGGGCAAAACTAACACTATGTGGGTCAACACCACACGATGTGGCCTATATCTTGCAACACGGGGGTCTATACTACGCCATATGGGTCTATACTACGCCATAGATGAGCAACAATAAACACAGGAAGCTACTCCTGGCCACAGGGGTGTACATTACGCTACAAAGAGAGCTACATTATACTTATGAGGCTACAATATACCCAGGGGCTACACCACGCTAAAGTAGGACTATTCCACGCTAAAGGATGACTACACCAGACTACACTTTATCACATGGAGCCGGACTATAAAACAGGGGACTACTCTACGCCACAGGAGATAACACCACATCTTGGAAGCTATTCCACCCTAAGAGGGTTACATTATACCGCTCCATGGGAGGCGTACATCACGGGGCGGAGAGAAAGTTTACGTTCAAGCCGCGGGGATAACTCCACTCCACAGCTAGGGGACTGCATCAGAAGTTACATCATGTCACAAACAGTGTGTGTGACTACACTTTATCACTTGGACTACACCACATAAGACGTACTACACACATTTTTTATAAGTGCCTCTGGGCTCCCACTGAAAATCAGCGTCGCAGCATGCCTTTGGCTGTTGCGACCGATGCTGAGTGGGGGCCTTTTTGGCACATTAATTATTATGTTATTTTCTTATTGTTTAATTTATGAATTTTTGAAGTGCCAAATAAAATAATTCTATTCTATTCTATTCTACATAACAATCGAGGCACTATAACACAACACAGCGGGTTACAGTATATCACAAAAAGCAAAACCACACTACTAAAGAGCCACCTCATATTATTGAGTCTACAAATATATCAAGTGCGTTGCCTCCGGTCCTCAGGAGCGGCTGACGCTGTTCTGCGAGACGTGCGACCGGCTCACGTGCCGCGACTGCCAGCTGCAGCACCACCGCGACCACAAGTACCAGTTCAGCACTGAAATGGCCGCCCAGGTATGACGCATCATCAGATCAGGTGGAGTTTTTCCCATTCTTGGTCCTCCGCCATTCTCTTCACCCGACATTAAGGGAATTTACACGATATTAGGAATGACGCATATAACTATTACTATACTCGTAACGACCGGTGGACGATTAAAGTCACTGTGTTTGATTTTAGGTCGTTAAACAATTTAATATATCGTTTTTTTATTAAGACCTACGTACTCGCGTGCGTTTCTGTGCTTTATAACACAGTTTGTAATTGCTGGTCTTCCGACTATCGAATAAATAAATAAAATAAATCGCTTTCTCTACTTTTCCTTGTACACATAGAACGAAATTGTAATATTTAGAAGTTGAAAGCGATTAAATATCCTGTTGATGGTTTTTTATCCTATGGAACGGTTCGATGTTGTGTAGATAAAGTATGATAAGTATCTCACATAATTATCATATTTTATCTACACATCAGCTATTCCCATTTCCTAGATCACGACCTGGTACCGGGCGATCGAAATAAAATACCGAGTCGCAATATTCCCGCCTCGTTTATAAAATAATATCTATATAGTTACCTAGACTATCGATCAGTACCGTGTATACCCCGGGCGCAGGCGCGCGGCTCCATCGCGGCGCTGCTGTCGGAGGTGTCGTACAAGCGCGTGCTGCTGGGCTCGGCCATGAAGGTCATCCGCGACCGCCAGCAGCTCATCGCCGACAAGAAGAAGGCGCTCGTGCACGACATCACGCAGACCGTCGTCAAGTGAGTGCCGCCGTCTGCTGTCGCCGTCCTGTCCCCTCGGACACGTTACGACTCACGCGACTCTGGGACATGACACATACACATACACGTACATAATGACAACTAGAATCACAGTCCGAAACAAAAACCGACCAGTACCTCTAGCACGAAAAACTACCGACTTCGAATCGTTTGCGTATCGAAAGCGAACGACGCAAAGATCGTGCTTCGTTTTGTAGTTCTCGTTTTTTAAGTTTTCATACTATATATTTCGATGGCGATACGAACACGCAAACGATTCGAATTCGATAGTTTTTTGTGTTAGACCCACAGGTGCGAGTCGGACTCGCGCACTGAGGGTTCCGTACCGACTTTAACTGAATTACGGGTCCACTTACTTCCGGTTAGCCAAAATTCTACAATATTTTGTAGACTGCAAAATATTCCCGACTTTTCGACCCGATTGCACGTATTATGGTTGCGGGCAGACAAATTATTATGTTTTACGTTTAAATAATTCATTCGGTTGTAATAATCCCCGTGTAGTGTTAAATTTTAACAGTCATACAATTTAATAAGATTAATAATAATTACACTATTTTGACGGCGTCGTGTTATGCAACTTGGTGTCAGGTAACTGACCAAGAAAATGTTGTTTATAGTAAACAATATTTTCTGTTTATATGAAGGTCGACAGTTGTTCTATCGGAACCCTCACCACAAACGAATTAAAATTGTACAGAGTATACGGATTTTTTTACTAACTTTAAAAAAAATTTGAAGTAAAAAATGTAAATTAAGCTTTCACTCGAAAATATTTTTCGCAACGTAGTCTTCAATTTTTACGGTCCTAAGCCTGTTAAGGTATGAAGGGAAAATAAAAAATTAATAAATTAAATAACGCGAAAAAAGTGATGCCAGGAGGCTGTATCAAAAATTTTAAATTTTTGGCGGACATTTTCTAAGTGCTTTATCTTGACATTTTTGTACTGGGCTACACCTAAAGAAAAAATGCGACATTCGTTTTTGTCTCGTAGATTGTCGTATTAAAATTTGGAAGGTGGTTAAAATTCCATCCTGTATGTACCGCTAGGCTGACGAACGCCATCAACACGCGCGGCAAGCAGCTGGTGCTGCGGCTGAACGAGGTGTGCGACGCCAAGCAGCGCACGCTGGCCGAGAAGAAGGACGCGCTGGAGCAGCTGGCCGCCATCACCGACCACTGCGTCGACTTCGTCACCAAGGCGCTCGACCAGGTCAGCCGCCACATCCTCACCCTTTACTCTACACGAGTAGATTAAAAAGCTTATTCAACAATTAGCTGAAATTAATCTAGATTTTTAGGCTTTAAATTAGATGCAACTTAAAGGAATTATATTTTCTTATGGTGTCATATACCCAATTGTTCAACGCGTGTAGTTTATTGATGTTTTAAAACTGTTTTTTAAGCAAATAAATTGCTAAAGATGGGCCGAGTACTCGGTAGCAAAGCAATACATTTAGGTAAATATAATGAAAACATCAATATTTAAAATTTAAAAAAGGTTAATTGTGATGCAGGTACAAAAGGCTCTCTGCACGATCTGGAAACAGCCTATTCTTTTTTTCTTCGTAACCGTTTCCAATCTCCAAAAATAATCGCTCGTAGCAAATGGTGCTTGCAGGAGCACAAAGAAACACTAGTGCTAAACTAACTCAGGATACCTTTTATATACTGATATCAGGATACCTTGTTTGGTGCCCTGCTCGCCACTCGAAAAGACTTGTCTTTTGCCAACAGATTTTCTTTTAACTAGCGGTCCAATTCTACAGCAATGGGGCTTTTAGCATCATGGAAGGTATATTATAGAAGGAATCAAGGTTGGAAAAAATTGAACCTAGTAAAACTCGGTATTCGTCACTCGGCAAAAGTGCTACTCGGCGCATCTCTATAAAATTGCTAATGTAAATAGAACGTGCAATAAAAATTTCGTCTGCCTGAGCTGGGAGCATTGACTCACAACTTTCCATTTCCCGTGTGACTGTTTCATCCATTGAGTTACCCAGACATTTAGTGTGTCGATGAATTTATTCAAGGTTTTACACTGTAAGCCAACGGGTTATGTAGTGCGCCTGCCATGTTTACCACTTCTGATTGTAACCCTGGGATTCGTGTGCAGGGCAGCGACACGGCCGTGCTGTACAGCAAGCGGGCCGTGTGCGCCCACCTGCAGAGGATCAAGAGCCGCCGCGCCGACATCCCCAACCCAGAGATACCCGTGCGCATCAGCCTGGCGCTGGACAAGCTGCCCGAGCTGCTGCGAGGTCAGTACCGGCACCACATCCCCGACTCCGAGATCCCCGAGCGGCAGTACCAGTGCCCAAGAAGGTCGCTATCCTTACCTGACAGCAAACAGACGCAACCAACAGCCACATCCTCGATCCGATGAAGTAAACTTACGGCCTCTAATCATCACGTTACATTAAATAGGCTTCCATCATTGAATTCAAGTCATAGTAATGGTACGTACAAGCATAATCACCACTCTTGGCAAATGTGGGTTTGGTGGTCACAAACCCAAGCGATGTTCGAAGATTTGTAACTTTTAGCTGCCCTTCCATCTGGTATTCTTATATCTAGGATGTAATTTTTAAATGTGTTTTTGCAAAGAATAAAATAAACTCTCTTTTATCATAACTTGATATGTGACATCTTTACCAAATTGGAACCAATTTTAACGTTACTTTAATTCACTCTCCCATTAGTTCTATCGAGCATCGGCGCCATAGTGGTGGACGGCAAAGTAGACGGCGCTGGCGGCGCGCAGGGGCCCTACCACCCGCCGCCGGGGGCCGCGGGGGCCGCGGGGGCCCCGGGGGGCGCCGGGGGCCCGGGGGCCATCCCCCCGCCCGCGCCCGCCTCCCCCGCGCACTCGGCCGTCGTCGCGCTGCAGCACGTCGCTTTGCATCAGGTGAGTAACGCTCTCCTACTTCATCAGTCATCACTAATACTGTACATCAATGCCACACATTCACGAAGTACCCAGGCCAAAAAAGTGGTCTATCGACTATCACCCTAAGGACGAAAATCATTCGAAAGTCATAGACCAATATTTTTGCATGAAAAATATTCTGGAAGCTACTAATACGAGTACTAAAAACTACTAAAGGGAAAGGGCTAAGGATACGTCATAAGTGGATCTCTTGAATTGTTAAACAAGGATATCCATGTATTTAACTTTATTGCTATTTTAACTACACATAAAATTTTGACCAAACTGGTAGACCATCTCCTTGGCCGACCTTACCCTATGTTAAATGGAATATAACTGTCTGTAATTCTGAAGACTCGGGACAAGTGGAAATAGAATCTCAGAGATGATAGCTTAAAAGCAATTGTCTTTCGTCATTTCATAGATCCACACTTTAATCAATGTCACATGACCTTACCATTCACTATTGTTTGATTTCAATTCTTAGTCTTAAAGGTCTGCTTGTATCTAACTTTATATGGACTAAGTGTAAAATGTGTAACAAAAAATTTGTTTTAAATTTTCAATGAATATTTTAAACTGCGCACTCCACTTCACAAAGAACACTGAAATACATGAGTACCTACTAATGCCAACCATTAAGAGATAAGGGAAACTCCTGCAAGGGTAATTAAACATGATTAAACAATGGCTAATATTGTTTTACCATAATCAAAAGAGCCCAAAGTCTCGAAGTTAATATATCTACATGTTTATGACAGTTTTATAGTTTTAAGCTCGACCAACAGATGACGTTATGTTTAGTTAGCTCGCGGCGGAGAAGCGATTTTCCGGTAGCATATATGTAATACAATAAGGTTCATTATGTGAGAGAACAAGATCAAGATTAAATACTTGCTTGGTTCAAAGTTCATAGTGGTTTTTATAAAGTTCGACCCACTAGTTAGTTCCAGTGCAAAATCAAGTTAGGTATTTAAACACTACAGTTAAAATTACTGTAACGAATCTTTTAAATAAAAAGTATTTATTGTTCTATTTTTTCTAAAGAAATCAGCTTCTCTGTAAACAAACTTTCATAGTTAGTTAAAGTATGGTCACAAGTTTCATAACGCAGTCAACAAACTATTATATTACTTAAATTACTCTTGGAAGAGACTTGCTCACCCATAGCATCTAGATTTAGAAAAAAAAACTGTTCACAATGATACAATATGATTATATGAATTATAAACAGTACCTTCAAATTTCGCTTGTTCAACGTTCTTCCGAACAGCCTGTATAACGAATAATTGCAAATTGTTCACATGTCTCAGTCTCTGGCGCGCTACCAGGTCAGTGCGAGTATGCAGTAGCCGTAGCTTTGGTGTCGTTTTCTCTATTCTTTGTGTTGTTCGTGAGCATGGCGACAAGTTACCCTTGTATACACTAGGGCCACTATATTTTCTCATAGCAGTGTTACAACATTGTTTTTTTTTTTGTAGAGAATATTACACTTATAAATTATCTGCTTACGTTCTGTTTGGCGTTTATAGTGTTTGGTATATGATTAATATGTTTAAAATTAGCGTAATGTATAACGTGGACCAATTACGACCAGCAAGGAGTAAGGTTTGTATAGCGCAAAGTTGTTACTCAAAGCGACAATGTCCGAAACCGTCAGTTTAATGCTTGTTTATCGATATTTGATAAAGTCGTTATATCATGTGTAATATGAATGTAAAGTAGTTATTAATACTTGTGGCTCATGCTCTATAAGCACATAACATTGTCATACATCATTAAACAAAATGCATTTTAGGCATGATTTTTTGATAGCCATTTTCAGTTTTGTATTCAAAAAGTTGTTATATTGACATAAAGACGTATTTAGTAACAGGCACATAACAAAACAAAATTTTATTGTATGATTACATTAAGTATCTTCGGTCGTCTTGTTCGAACTTCAAGCTTATAAAATTAGCAAGTTAGGCCTCATATAATAATGATGTACAGGGTGTAAAAAAAGGCTAAAGAGGAAACACCCCGGCGAGAGACGAGAGAACCGCGCGCACACACACCCAATTGTATGAAGTTAGGTCACAATCCTCGTCTGTATAGAGCGTTTCGTGCTCGCTATACATTGCGGGCAATAAATATTTGATTTATTTTAATGCCTAAAAAAAGTCGTTTGCCAGCGATTATTTCTGTCACCTACGATTTGTTTTGATGAACCGAAAGCGAGGTTTAAGGTTTCGTTGAGCTTTTTGTTACAACCTGTATACAGGTTGTTATTTAAATGGCATCACAAATCGGAATAGGTATAATAATAATATGTTTAAAAATATTAAATTTCTTTTTCTATTTACAAAAACATATTTCCTGGTTAATCTGTGAATGAATAGAACATGCTCTTAAATTTTTATAATAAAATGTCAATTTTTTATTGAAAACGTAATGTAAATAATTTATTGCATTCTATAATGTCACAATGGAGTTTGAAGTCATTGGCATCCATTCGACCTATCTTTGTACTTATATTATGGAATGTTTTTATGGGAACCTAATACCATAAGGACTTATTAAAAAGTTTTACAAAATAAATGATAATTAGATAGAGTATCATGTTGAATTGAGCGAGTCTAGCCGTAGTAGGTACTGCATTTACACGCGAGCCCGCGCCGCCCGCCCCACCGCGCCCGCGCCGCCTGCCGCCACACCGCGTGAACCCGCGTGACCCGACATCGCATAGCTGATTGATAACTTGATAATAAAAATAACTTTCCCTTCATAATTTGATCGGCTTAGGACGGTCAAAACTTACGTAATACCTACGTATTTAAAAAGTTGGAATGACAATATTCACAATATTCAGTTCAAATCAGCTATTTACAATAATTAAAAGAGTAGATCTGGTAGAGATCGCTGCAAGCGATAAGACCGCCTAAATTGTACTAATCTAAATCTTACTCATGTGTTATTTTTCAATTTTATGGTGTGCAATAAAGTGTATCTATCTATCTATCTATCTAAAAGATAGTCACTTAAACGTATTTTAGTAAATGTTCGAAGTGCTCGCCTCCTCTTTCCACACAACTCAATTTTGTGAGTTTTGTGAGGGTTACGCTGGCTCCACTCATATTCGTTGTGAACTTGTTAATGTTAAACAGACCGATTCTTGTAAAAGTACTTTCGTCTGTCCACAAGATGTTGGCGTCAAGATTTTGTAACAGCCAGTTACAAAATTGTAGTCGGGGTGCGTAATCGGTTAAAATGCGATCTCGTGATGGAATTGGCGCGGTTGGGTATCATAAGTGGTGAAACATTTCCTGTGTTAACATTAAATCGTTCGTGAGATCGTATAATAAAACCATTGGTTTGTGTATCGTCCCTGCACATTACGTGGTCGAGTCATTTAGCTGACACTTTGTTAAATAGCACTACACTGTTACAAAATCCAATCCACTGCAATCCTGTCCAGTCGAGGTGCGCGCGCGATATTTCCGGATAGACGACATGCGTCATCACACCTTATTACACAATGCGGAACTGATTTGGCGGCGTAGGCGCGTGCCGAAAGGCGAAAGGGGCGGGCGCGGGGGCGGGGGCGGGGGCAGGTGTGTTAGAGGCCGGGTGGCGTTATTTGTTTGCGTGTACGAACTTGAATGAATCTAGGCAATAAAAGCGCGTGCGTTTTGTCGGCACACTATTGAAGTAGAGTAAGCTCGTATGATACTTGAATGTTAATTGTACATTTAATATTTTTTTCGGTAAAATTTTATAGTTTATTTTAATTTTAAATGTATTATTGATCAATCAGTTTAAAAATATTCAGTTTTTGTATTAATCGATTTACCTCATATTTGGGGAAAGTACTATGAATCACGAGTAGGTTCTTATTTTAGAAGGATGCCAATGATTTCTATTTCATCCTGTAGATGTACCATGTTCGGGCATAGTATGTAAATGGTAGTAATCAGATACCATGACTATGTTCCTTCGTTAAAGCAACTATTTTTAAAAAGTACAAGACTAAAGGCTACTTAGCTGTACAAATGTAGTTTTTGTCTTTTTGAACTGTTCTTCAAATAAACAAATAATACAATTCCTTGAATAAAAATTTCGACTGCCCTGCGACTGACAGACTTGAATAAAGTAAAGAACACATAAAATATTTGGGTAGCTAAAAGGTAAGAGCAAGTCGCCCGGAAAGCGAAAGATTGTGGGAACGAGGTAGTCACAGGCATTTGGATCTTCATTCAAGAAATTGTATTTTCGATGTTGTTTCGTGTATAAAACCTCGGAACGTTCATGTTATTATCAGCGCTAGCAAGTTCTTCCAACTGCAGCTGATGGGGGTATACTATCCTCTGTTGCAGTCGTACGTCCAGCCGGGGACGGGGGCGGGGGCGGGGGCGGGCGGCGGCTACCTGCCGCTGGCGGCGCGGCTGCCGCGGCCGCACACGCCGCTGCGGCACCCGCACGTCACCTCCACCACGCACCCGCACCATCTGCACGGTGAGACTTGTTATGTTACACAGGAAAAATTATCTACATACAATAAATATAACTATAATGATATTCAATCAGCGCGAAAAGTTCTACAGAAGAAAGTATGTACTCGAAAAAATGTTTGTCGTTTGATGAGTCGTCGTAAATTGACAGTTGCGGTGACACTTTTATAAGAAACTATCGTCGTTAATCAAATTAGAGATCGTCAGAGGTTATTATATGGGATTCTCTTGTCGAAGAACAGATGCAATAACTTCTATTCCTCGAAGAGCATTAAATGTATTCAGTATCTGGGTATGCCTAGAAACTTACAATGGCGGAAACCATGCGTGGTCTGCCGTTATCGTTAGACATAGAATGGAATCTTTTACTATCTTAAATGAAATTAAGTTTTGTGCCATCATTTGCAATGGCGGAAACTATGCGTGGTCTGCCGTTATCGTTAGACATAGAATTGAATCTTTTACTATCTTAAATCATATTAAATTTTGTGCCACCATCTAACGTTACTGACTCTATTTCACTAGACATAGAAAATTAATTTCGAATAATGCCTCTCTTTTTCTTCAAGATAAAGTGGGGTCAGCAAACTAACCTTTTTGTCTCGAACCGAAACCTTTGCCATAATTTCAGCATGGCTTGCTTACCTACTTGTCGCCCGACATAGCCCATTAATTCTATCATAAAAAGCGCGCGACAACCACTAGTTACTACCGTATCGCTTAATATTAGATTATAAGAGACCATTATAGTCTCTGATCGTGAACGTTTCGCTCTGGTGCTCCAGGAATGAACGAGATGAACTTGCGAGGGCTCCTCAGCGCTCAGGCGCAGCGCGCCGCCGCCCCCGGCCGCTCGCATCAACAGCACCAGCAGCACCAGCAGCTCCAGCAGATGCAGCAGCAGCAGCAGCAGCAGATGCAGCAGCACCAGCAACACCAACAGCACCAACAGCATCAACAGCACTCGGCGCACAACGCGCACGCCGCTATGCATCATGCGTACCACACCAGTCAGTATACTGCTTGATTCATTACTTTTTAGACTTCAAGTCAGATCAATGTTAGGGTCCGATTTGTAGAGTTCTAAATGTTTTAGATAAAGCTCGGTTTACTTAAATATGTTGACGTGTAAAATTTTCAGGTACGATCGATTTAGATCCGGTTTCAGTGGTTTTAGGATCCAATGCATTCTTGCGCCATTCCAAACAAGTAAAACTGAAAGACCGCTCGCCTAAAAGTAATGTAAACTAAAATTAAATACCTTTTTTCTTGGACATCCTCATTCTTTCAAGCCCGTTACATTTACTAGAATCACCTTCCTGATTCGTTGCTCTACCAATGTTGGTGGTCGAGGACGTTAGACAACAACTTGCGATCGACGAACGTGCTTAAAAGTAAAGAAAAAATGTAACAACTATGGCATGATTTATATATTTGAATGGATCTAAATGCTATATTTGAGAAAAAATAATTAAGGTGGTCGTTCACAGTACATTATTATTTAAATAGTCTTGTAGTCTCTCTTAAAGAATTAAGAATAGACAGGATAAGGAATGTGGTCCGTGTTTGGTAACTATTATGTCTTTGTCTTTGTGAATGAATTTGTGGATTAAATACCTACGGGATAACGGAGAGCCCGCCTACTAGTTACGGGTTAAAATCAGTTAAAATCAGTTTTATTTCTGCAAATAGGCCCCAGGAGGCGCTTTTACACGTCCCAATATTTAAACCTACCACTGCTTCGGGACAAGTCTGGGCTAGTGCCGAGAAGAAGCAGCGCAAGAAACTCGGTCACTATTGTCAGCCTCTTTTTAAATAAATTTTTACAAGGTAAGGTAATTTTTACAAGGTTTAAGCAAGTACGAGCTGGGACAACTTAATGCCATACATTTCTATCATTTAAATAATCATTAACAGTGTAATAGCCCTTTTTCATTAAAATAACTTTAACATACGATTTAAGTTTATGTACAGGGAGTTCAGCAATATCCTTTGGTAATTTGTTGAAAATACGGATACAATTTCCCATAAACGATTTTCCTACTTTTCGCAGTCTGAAGCCTGGAACGGCAAGTTTATCTTTATTTCTAGTATTGAAATTGTGTACGTTACTTTTCTTAAGAAATAAATGTATGTTCTTACGAACGTAAACAATATTCTCGAGAATGTATTGAGAAGACACTGTAAGTATATTAATCTCTTTGAAGAGCTCTTTCAGCGAGTCACGGGGTCGAAGGCCGTAAATAGCCCGTACAGCACGTTTTTGTAATATAAAAATTGACTCAATATCTGCCGCTGAGCCCCACAACAGAATTCCGTATGACATTATGCTATGAAAGTAGCTAAAATATACTAATCTTGCCGTTCCAACATCAGTCAACTGCCTTATCTTTCTCACAGCATAAGCAGCAGAACTAAGTCTTCCAGACAGCCCCCTAATATGAGCACCCCATTGCAAATGAGAGTCTACAGTTATACCCAAAAAGGTAGTAAAATCTACAGAGTTTAGTGGTTCATCTTTAACAATTATATTAGGGGCAGCTAACCTTACGTTTGGCATCGTAAATTTAACACATTTTGTTTTATTTGCATTCAGTAAGAGATTATTTGTTGTAAACCAATGCAATAATTTAGAGAGGGTATTGTTAACATCGTCAAATGAAGATTTGTCCCTCTTGGTTTTAAAAATCATGGATGTATCATCTGCAAACAATACCATCTCACAAAGATTATGTAAGTAACAGGGAAGGTCATTTATATAAACTAAAAATAGCAGGGGTCCTAATACTGATCCCTGTGGGACACCCATAACAAGGGCCGACCCTGAAGACTCAGCTCCATTTATGCAAATCTTTTGTATTCTGCCTTTAAGGTAAGAACTTATTAGATCCAAGGAATCATTCGATGCACCATAATGTTTAAGTTTTTTAAGTAATATTTCATGGTCTACACAATCGAAGGCCTTTGAAAGGTCACAAAATACACCTAAGGCATCTAGCTTACTCTCCCAAGCCTTAAACACATGTTGTAGGAGAGCAACTCCAGCATCGGTAGTATTTCTACCTTTTCTGAAGCCATATTGGTTGCTATTTAATAATTTATTTACACTAAAGTGAGATAAAAGCTGATTAAACATTATTTTCTCGAAAATTTTACTTAGCCCTGGCAATATAGATATAGGTCGAAAATTAGAGGGGTCACATTTTTCGCCAGACTTAAACAAAGGAATGATTTTGCTAAACTTCATTAAAGTTGGAAACTGTCTATCATCAATACATTTGTTAAAAATAATAGCGAGTTGAGGGGCTAATGAACTTATGATTGTATTGATAATATTGACAGAAATTCCCCAAAGATCCTCTGTTTTTTTCATATTAAATTCTCTAAAAGTTTTTGTAATTATATCAGGGTTTATATGTCTAAAATTAAATGAAGAATTGCACTCTTCGACAACAGACTTGAGAAGGGATTCAGCTAGATCAGCAGAAGAAGCTAGCCCTTCAGTAGTAGAGGGAGCTATATTCGAAAAAAATGTCTCAAATGTGTTTGCAACCTCCGTGTTCGTGTTTATTAGCTTATCCCCTAACTTGAGAGAGTAAGTAGGTAGTAGTTAGGTCGATTTGAGTAACGTTCTTTTCTCATTAGGCTCAGGGTGGAAAAGCCGTAATTATACTTCGAAAAACATATTACGTGTAGACAGACTGCGAGGCAAGAGGTTTGATAAATTTTACTCAAAAAATTTAAATTAAAAAAAAAATCTGCTGCAAATAGTCAAATATATTCGATTCTCTTGTACTTCTGTTTCTCTTTTAACTTCTCAAAATCAATGGTCAAACTGATGGATTAAATTATTGAGTATGTTTTAATGAATTTAGAACACAATTAAGTATTTTTCTAGGCGATCCGATGTTCGCCACATCTCCTTACCTTATTATAAAGAGTTTTTTCTATTGCCACTAGTGATGAACGCGTACGCGTCGAACCCGTTCGGTGGCGGCGTGGGCGCGCTGTCGGGGGCCGCGGGGGCCACGGGGGCCGGGGGCGCGGGGGGCCGCCGCAGCGCCGGGGCCCGCACGCCCTCGCCCGCGCCCTTCCCGCCGCTGCTGGCGCCCGCCAAGTGGCACATACCGCAGAATAATGCCGCCAACGGTGAGTCACATTTGCTAATAAAATGTTAGTCTTTGATATTATTGTCTTTGATATTATATTATAGGGAGGAGACAGTTTTGTTTTGGTATCTTTAGAGTGAGTAGGCTTAAAATTTATGGACAGGTTTGAATGTTATTAGCTAGTAGTTTGAGTCTCAATATAGTAATTATTTCTTCTTCTTACAATAATTCTTTATTTGCATTAAAACATGGTATTACAAGAGGTTTGATTTAAATATCTTTTGTTCAATTAATATTATACCAAACATTATTTTTTTAAGAGGGTAAAAAACTCTTTTCAGCATTTCAAAAAATAATTTCACCCTAATTGGTACTTATTTTGGGAATTAATTCATCTTTTATTTTGAGATTTTAGTATTACACGAAAGTGTTGTTTCTTTAATAAATTGAATTCATGACGATTCCATTTGTGAATATCTCACATTGACCAACTATGATAACAATCTAAATAATATTATTGCGGGTGGATGTTTGTTGCTTAAGGACGTCAAAACGGTCCGACAAATTTGGATGAAATTTGACCCGCAGGTAGATTGTAAACTGGAATAATATTTCTCCTTTTTATCTCTGAAAAATGTACCATACCAATATACCCTGTTGCAGGCGTGCTAGAGCCGAGCGGCGGCGGTGCGGAGTACAAGATCACCCTCTCGCGGCCGCGGTCCGCCGCCGCCGCCGCCGCCGCCGCCGTCGCGCCCGCCGCCGCGCCCGCCGCCGTCACCTCCACCAACCCCAAGACGCCTAGCCCCAGCCTCAACGTGAGTCGATAGCTTTATTGTGGTACAGTGGAATCTGTTTATTATGACTCCGCCTACATTGACCGACCGCCTAATATGAAGTACTCGTAATTACACAGCGAAGTTTAGTTTACATATAAAGTTACTAGCTTACCCCCCGAACTTCGTATCGCCTCAGAGTAATATAATTGGTCACACAATGTCATCGGCATCAAATATGGCGTTTACCTTACCATGTCACACAGAAAATTTGCTATAAAATAATATTGCGACTATAAATTGAGATGTAAGCTATCTTATCTTTCATGTTGGATCAAATTGCATACGTTGTGCAAATTAATTTTAAAATTGGTTCAGTAGTTAAAGAGTCCATAGCGGATAAACAACGTGACACGTAATAATTTATATATACACCGTGAAATTTTAGTGGTTGTTTTCCCACAGTAAAATGATTCTATCTTATTAGTACAATAGATTTGTGCGGTTTTTTTTATTCAAATAGTAAAATAGCAGTTTCACGATTGTGATAAACGAAACTCGAAAGCAACCTCGAACCAATGGTACCAGCCGCGCCGCAGCCGGTCACCGACCGGGGTCATTGCCCCTCGCGCGGTGAAGTTTATGCTGCATTACTTAGTACGTAGAGCTTCTTTAGCTTTGAACATTGATTTCGTGCGGCAAGCAGTACCCAAACACGTCACATTTTGTAAAGATACTATCGTATCTCACGCTTTTGAGTTGATGATTATTTTTTTGATTAGTTGAGAACAACGATATCTTTATTTTCAAAAAATAACTCGCACGATTCGATGGTGCTACTAAAGGTAAAAAATACGAATATTTTAAATAGTTATTCAAATTGGGATCAGAACAATGTATGTGATGCTGTCCACATTTATAAAAAAAAAAACAACCACTAAAATTTCACGATGTATAAGTCGGATATAATGACTTCGCTTATAGTGACATGTCGCTTATTGTGACCCATTTTTAATAAATTGTGTCGGGTTATAGTTACCGACACACTCGGTGAGTGATCGATAGTTGAAGGGCATCCATTTTTTTTTCATGATATCTCCATTACATCTCAACGTTGCGCGTCGTCTTAAAACGTTAACGATTGAGGAAATAAAAAAATGGCGAGTCAAATTCATCTCTTGCAAAGTTTGGGGTTGGTCATTCGACAATCTAATAAAAAAAGGAGATTGCGCTGAAATGCTTTGTTGTATGACGTGTTTTTATTTCTCTTCGATGTCATTATAAAAAGATTCATCTATACTTTACTCTATTTTAAAGTAGTACTGAAATGATAAATTATTGTTGATTGAACGAAAAAGATGACTGTTCTCTGACGACAAACAGGTCAAAAAAAAAACTTTTGACAACAACCAACATTAAGATTTGTATTTTCTGGGTTTTCGAATCTGGCATCCTCGTTTGTAGTGATAAAAAGATATTAGCAAGCTGTGTTGTTCCAGGGCTCGGGCGGCGCGCTGGAGCTGGACAAGGTGTGCGCGGAGTCCGTGCAGGACCTCATGGCCACCATCGCCAAGCTGGACTCCAACGGGGTGCAGGTGGTGCCCGAGCCGCCCGCCGCCTCGCCCGCCTCGCCCGCGCCCTCCGTGCACTCCAGCACCGACGTGGAGCGGCGCCCCGGTCAGTGCCCCCGCGCGCCCCTCCCCCCGCCCCCGGCCCCCGCGCCGCCCGCCGCCTCGCCCGCCTCGCCCGCGCCCTCCGTGCACTCCAGCACCGACGTGGAGCGGCGCCCCGGTCAGTGCCCCCGCGCGCCCCTCCCCCCGCCCCCGGCCCCCGCGCCGCCCGCCGCCTCGCCCGCCTCGCCCGCGCCCTCCGTGCACTCCAGCACCGACGTGGAGCGGCGCCCCGGTCAGTGCCCCCGCGCGCCCCTCCCCCCGCCCCCGGCCCCCGCGCCGCCCGCCGCCTCGCCCGCCTCGCCCGCGCCCTCCGTGCACTCCAGCACCGACGTGGAGCGGCGCCCCGGTCAGTGCCCCCGCGCGCCCCTCCCCCCGCCCCCGGCCCCCGCGCCGCCCGCCGCCTCGCCCGCCTCGCCCGCGCCCTCCGTGCACTCCAGCACCGACGTGGAGCGGCGCCCCGGTCAGTGCCCCCGCGCGCCCCTCCCCCCGCCCCCGGCCCCCGCGCCGCCCGCCGCCTCGCCCGCGCCCTCCGTGCACTCCAGCACCGACGTGGAGCGGCGCCCCGGTCAGTGCCCCCGCGCGCCCCTCCCCCCGCCCCCGGCCCCCGCGCCGCCCGCCGCCTCGCCCGCCTCGCCCGCGCCCTCCGTGCACTCCAGCACCGACGTGGAGCGGCGCCCCGGTCAGTGCCCCCGCGCGCCCCTCCCCCCGCGCCGCCCGCCGCCTCGCCCGCCTCGCCCGCGCCCTCCGTGCACTCCAGCACCGACGTGGAGCGGCGCCCCGGTCAGTGCCCCCGCGCGCCCCTCCCCCCGCCCCCGGCCCCCGCGCCGCCCGCCGCCTCGCCCGCCTCGCCCGCGCCCTCCGTGCACTCCAGCACCGACGTGGAGCGGCGCCCCGGTCAGTGCCCCCGCGCGCCCCTCCCCCCGCCCCCGGCCCCCGCGCCGCCCGCCGCCTCGCCCGCCTCGCCCGCGCCCTCCGTGCACTCCAGCACCGACGTGGAGCGGCGCCCCGGTCAGTGCCCCCGCGCGCCCCTCCCCCCGCCCCCGGCCCCCGCGCCGCCCGCCGCCTCGCCCGCCTCGCCCGCGCCCTCCGTGCACTCCAGCACCGACGTGGAGCGGCGCCCCGGTCAGTGCCCCCGCGCGCCCCTCCCCCCGCCCCGGCCCCCGCGCGCCCCTCCCCCCGCCCCCGGCCCCCGCGCCGCCCGCCGCCTCGCCCGCCTCGCCCGCGCCCGCCATGCTGTAGTCCTCCTTGTGTATTTATAATTAAAAGCATTTTTTACAGGACGTCTAACATAGCACTTTCTATCGGAATTTTCCATATTTATTTTTGTTCCACCTGAAAATCACACTTTTTCCCATTCTCGTACAGTCCAATTAATATATTTTTTTAGCGAATAATAATCGTTTCTTTCTGTGTTGCTTGGTAAGAAGCGGTACAGTTCTTTTATCTCACGAAAGCGGGTGAGCCATACCTGTGTGTGTAAATGTACATGCACATTGTCTTTGCGTGCGTAAGCTCGGGAGCGCTCCGTTGCGGCCGAGTCGCCGGCTGAGTAAGTAGTGCTATACGGTTCGCGCCAAAATTATTCATCGAGTACGGTCAGCATGGAAGGTACGAATAAACGGAAAAAAGATGTTCACAGTGAGGTATGTCAAAAATTTTTTTTAAGTTTGTTGTATAGTTTATTTATGTTGTGTATAATTTACTGATAACATGTTTATATGTGATTTTAATAATGCATTATTTATTTTAGGATCGTCAAATGACGAGCCGAGCCGAGTCCGTTACCATGGAAGGTACGAATAAACGGAGAAAAGTTGTTCACAGTGAGGTAAGGCAAAGCAATGTTTATGTTTGATTTATAGTTTATTTATGTTGTGTGTAATTTATTAATAACATGTTAAAAGTGATTTAATAATAATGCATTGTTTATTTTAGGGTCGTCAAATGGTTGCAAATGTTTATCATTTTCTCAAAGAAGAATATGAATTCACGGAACTTCATCGAGAACCAAATTGTGATATATCACATTTGCGTAATATTACAAAGCGTACTGCAGCAGCGACGGGAGTAAGTGAACGAACAGTACAAAAAATATTAAAAGAAGAAAGAAATATGTCAAATGAAAGAGCTATCGCTAGCACATCTTCGAAATTTATTTCACCAATGAAAAACCGAAGAAAGAGAGAAAATAAAGTAGATATTGATGGATTTACAGCAGATGTTGTTCGGAGCACAATACAAGATTTTCATATTGTCCAAAAACAAATACCAACATTGGCAAAACTAAGATCAATCTTAAATGAAAAAATTGGTTTCGATGGATGTCTGGCAACGCTACGTAAGTTATTAAGTAAATTGGGCTTCAGGTGGCGTAAAACTGATAACAATAGGTAAGCTTTAGTTGAACGGCACGATAACCAGATGTGGAGATTAAAATATTTAAAAAAAATAACCGAATACCGCTCTCAAGGTCGGCCTATTGTCTATACCGACGAAAGTTACGTATTGACAACACATGTTCGAAATAATACCTGGGCCCAAAAAGACAAACTGTCTCCATTTGTAAAAAAGCTGAGTACTGGCACTCGTTTTATTTTAGTACACGCTGGAACCGATTCCGGATTTATTGAGAACGCTTGCTTGGTCTACAAAGCAAATTCCACGGCCGGAGACTACCATTCGCACATGAGTTTTGAAAATTACGTAAAATGGCTGAATGAAAAGTTGCTGCCAAATTTGCCAGATCGTGCCGTAATAGTACTGGATAACGCATCCTATCACAACACACGTGCTGAGAAGCTGCCGACGACAGCTTCAAAAAAATCTGAGATGCAAGAATGGCTCACTTCTAAGGGTATACAGTTTGACTCAAAGTTGCGCAAAGTTGAGTTATATGATATCATAAAAAAAAAAATGATTTCATCACGTACAAAATCGATGACTACATCAAAAGTAATGGATTTGAAGTTTTACGCCTGCCTCCGTACCACCCTGAGCTTAATGCCATCGAGAACATCTGGGGGGTCCTTAAAAACTACATTGCTCTAAGAAATGTTGAACAAAATATGAGCGACACAGAAAAACTCATTCAAGAAAGTATTACGAAAATTACGAATGAGACAGTATAATCAAAAAAGAAACTGAATATATGGAATATTTTGACACTGATTTTGAATTCATAATAAATTTACAAGATGACAGTGACGACGAAACTGACTCTGAAGAAGAGTCTAGTTATGATTCTACTTGAAATACAAAATATTAGTACTAAGTTTCAATGCCAATATATTATGAAAAATAAATGTCGTTCTTTAATATACGTTTATATTTTATTTTAGTACGTCGTATTTATTCCAATTGAGGGTAAAAAAATACGTAGCACAAATCTGATACTTTTATTATCTTGTTCATTAACGATGAGCTTGCTAACGCTACCTGGAGTTACGCACACAAGAGCGCGCGTCTGTACGCATTACAACTACAAGTATGGCTCGTCCGCTTTAGTGAGATAAAAGAACTGTACCTTTCGAGCGATTCTTCCAAACAATTTAGCTTCCACTAATATTCGGCGTATCTGCCTTGACGAGATGTTTCTCGGGTCATCAGGCGAAAAAAACTTCATTTTTAATCTGGTTGGAGCCTTTACTTGGGTCTTTTTTAGCAACACACAAGATTAGCGCACCTTCTCTAGGATAGGTTTTTCTTGGCCGAGCCTTTCTAAGAACATTTTCAACAGTTCCATGTGTCTTATAATGATCAACTGCATTAAAAACTTTCTTAACAGAACAATTGAAGCTATTCCTCTGTACCCATTTATAATCTATATGTAAATTAACAATTATTTGCCTAGTTGACGCGTCACAACATTTATTATTTTTGCCCATTTATAACAAAATAAAATTCAGATAAAATTTTTAATTGCCGCCAAAATAATACAAAAGGCCAAGAAAGAAATGTTATTCTCCAATTTCAAAAAAAGAACGAGATATGGATGCGTATTTTAAAATGTTTCTAATTAGGCTTCCAAGCGGCCAGTAACAGAAAATAAATTTCTACAGTGTGTAAGACTCATTTTGTAATTAAAAGTAAAATATGTTTTATTTTTTATGTATTAATGAGTTTTTTATTTGAGTTGCTATACTGGATGAAATTTTAACTACCTTCCAACTATTAAGAGGCCTAGGAGGGCCTCGTCTCATTTCTGTACATTTTGTTCTCTGATTGTAAAGAAGTGAAATATAATTGAAATAAAATTGCACCTGATTATAATAGAACACAGTTCTTATTCTTGCATGTGGCGCGAAAGGATTTCTCATTTCCTTGCAATAATAAAGATACCAATACTTTAAAATTACTACCCATATTTTAAAATATTACGTTCGTGTTACGTTTGACTATCGTTTTACAAGAAAGTACATGCTATCCTGAACATTAAATTTTACCAATAATTTGAAGATATAGTCTTTTTGCAGATCACGGGAACACTTTTTTAGTTTTCTTCCTAGTATAGCAAAAAATAATTGCTGAAATAACTTAATCTTTTAAAAACTTCCATTTTTAAATCTTTTTTTTCTGCTAGATTGAACAACTACGAGTATTAATATATTTGAAATAATATAGAGTAATCTACAGGTTTCCTTTTAAAATTAGGTAATTTTTATTTTATAAATAAAATTAATACTTCATTAGTAAACCTACTTCAAAATGAACTATAAAATCAAGCGCGCAAAACTGCTCGTGCTAGTGAGCAGCCCGGGCCTACCCAGAGAGAGGACGTATCGCTTTGTATCACTGGAGCTCCCGAGCTTCACGTTAATATTACCGCCGAAATATATCGCGACTAACACATCTTGATCAAGTGGTATGTTATTAATTATGTAGGTTTTATTTTAGATTTTTGACTATGTTTATTAATATAGTACACATTTTTGATTTGCCTTAAAATGGCCTAGACCTGGACATGGATATCCAGGATTTGATGATGAAGCTAGTAGTTTGAGATATATAGCATTTCCTAGCTTAAGTAACATAGTTTCGCCGTGATTGGGCTTGTTTGATTTGTCTTGAGAAGTTCTGTGGACATGGATAGTTTTAAATAGATAATTATCTCATTAATCTTATCATAAGTTATCTTTCATTGATAGATATCTCAATAATGGTGAGTCAGATTAAAAAAATAATGTAATTTTTGACCCTCTTGATAACCCCGAATGTTACCCTGGCCCATTATATTCTGACCTCTAAAAACGGTCAAGTGTGAGTTGGTAATTATTTTTCCTTAGTAAATTTGAGAATAAATTAGTCCCAGCCCAGCTCCACATAAAGTCGTCCGGAGAGGAAAATTTGTCTTTCTCGGACCCCCTTGGTACACAAGGTTCCTGGGTTAAGATTAGATGGCCAAAGCATCCCCTAGATGGAGCAACATATTCTAGCCGTGTTTGAGCTTGTTTGATTTGTCTAAAACAGTTCTCTGTACATGGACAGTTTCCAGGGTTTGATGATGAAGCTGGTATATGGCCAAAGCATCTCCTAAAAGGAGTAACATATTTTGCCATGTTTGGGCTTGTTTGATTTGTCTAAAAAAGTTCTCTGGACATAGACAGTTTCCAGGGTAGCATGATATAGCAGGTATATGGCCAAAGCACCTCCTAGATGGAGCAACATATTCTAGTCGTATTTGGGCTGGTTTGATTTGTCTAAAAAAGTTCTCTGGACATGGACAGTTTCCAGGGTAGCATGATGTAGCTGGTATATGGCCAAAGCATCTCCTAGATGGAGCAACATATTCTAGTCGTGTTTGGGCTAGGTTGATTTGTCTAAAAAAGTTCTCTGGACATGGACAGTTAGTTTCCAGGGTTTGATGATGTAGCTGGTATATGACCAAAGCATCTCCTATATGAAGCAACATATTCTGGCCGTGTTTGGGCTTGTTTGATTTGTCTAAAAAAGTTCTCTGGACATATACAGTTTCCAGGGTTTGATGATGAAGCTGGTATATGGCCAAAGCATCTCCTAGATGGAGCAACATATTCTAGTCGTGTTTGGGCTAGGTTGATTTGTCTAAAAAAGTTCTCTGGACATGGACAGTTAGTTTCCAGGGTTTGATGATGAAGCTGGTATATGGCCAAAGCATCTCCTAGATGAAGCAACATAATTATTCTAGCCGTGTTTGAACATGGGTAACTACTTCTCATTGCAATTTTGGACTACGATGGCTTAAGATCTCTCTTAAAAAAAATTCTTATGTCTGGTAGTAGTCCCATTATTTATTTTATACTAGAAAAAAATGTATTTTATTTTATTTATAAATATATTTTTACCGTTGAAAGTGTTTTACAGCTTTTGTTAGTGTCAAAAAACGCCTCCTTAATGCCCCCTATTGGTACATATATATAATATACAATTGGTACATAAAAAAATCGACTGTCATTGCAAAAATCCAGCGTAGTGGGACACCTCTTTTAATTTAATCTAGCCTATAGCGTCCCACTGCTGGGCGAATGCCTCCCCTTCTGCTTTTAATACGCATATAAATAAAATTAAAGGAAAACTCTGGATAAGACTAGACTGGATTTTATACTTATATCTACTTATAAGTTTACAAGAAGAAATAGTCAAACGATTAACTTTATTCTACTCGAACATTACACAAATTAAATAAACAAATCACACTAAAATAATTATTTTCGCTCAAAATTTGATCTGTTGCTACTGTATAAGAATCAGAACCGGAAAAAAAGAAAAGAAAGATATGTAATTACTTTTTGGAAGATGATAAATCATGAAATCATTTTAAATAAAAATCATGACTGGTGGTACCAAGTACAAGGCCAACTACATAATAACAAAAAGAGCTTTATATGCTTACTCGCGGTATGGACAGATTTTTGGAAGTCTAAAACGGAGAAAAGGCTCGTAGATTTTCACGCTCCATGCCACTAAGAGACACTACATTAAAATAGATAATTAAATAAATAAACATTAAACACATACCGTGTTTTCTTAAACGCCTTAAATCGTTAACAATTAATAAACAATAAACTAAAATATTTTTTTTTAACTTTTAATATAAATCAAAACTAGAGTCCTTTTCCACAAACCCCAAAGTTATTATAAATTAAATCATTGTTTACTACCTCATCTTCATTATTTTAGCCATAGGACGTTTACTACCTACCTAATAAATTATTAATATTATCTTGTAAAGGGTCAACATTGTTTACGCAAGTAGTATACATCATCGCGCATCACAGACGCACACAGACATAGTACTGCAGTGTATTTACCTAAACTTGAGCGGGCAAATTTCTTGCACGGCCTCTTAATATATCAACCACGTGACGAAACACAAATGACGTATTTTTTCTTTTGGTATAGCCCAGTACAAAAAATGTCAAGATTTAGCACTTAGAAAATGTCCGCAAAAAATCTAAAAAGAGACGGCCGAAAATCGCCCCAAAGTCGTTTTGTGTTTATTTAAAGAAAAACTTACGAAGACCTAACAATATTTTTTTGAAAATACTTAAATTAAATTAAAATTGCAAAACTTATATTCAGTTTCTTCTTATCGAGTGGGATATAAAACTACCACGAAAAGAGGAATGTAAGAATCTAAAAATGATCAACCATTTCCGAAAACAAAATATAATGTCAACATTTTTACGGCTCGGACAACCAGACTTTTAGCCAAAGGTAATTTTCGTTCAAAATATCTTACATGGTTAATCAAGGTAAACACATTGAAATAATAAAATAATTCTAATTACAGATTATATGTATATTTCTCACACTTATTAAAAATTATTCGGCTTTAAATATCAAATAAAAACAAATAAAACGCGTAAAATACCGTTACTCTCGGCCGTACAGTAAAATGCCTTTGCTATATTATTTCAGAAAGGTTAAATGTCAAGTATTCTCTGTGACCGGTCTGTCTAGCCTGTCATAATGAATAATTTTGTTGGTCCAATTTAGGTAATTAATAATTATGTAGTATAAAATAACTTGCACCGTCATTGAGTCAATTTTCGAATCGTTAGTGCCCATTTACTACATCTAAACACCATTTCTCGTTTGTCAATAAGTTTGTTGGAGATGATAGCTTTAGGAACATCTCAAATAAAACAGGCGCCATCGTATTAAGGAGAGTACCTACATCAGAGAAGGTGGTTTGTTTAGCTTTGAAATTATTAGGAATTGGAAGGACCTGGTCGTATTAGTTCTTGGCATTTCCGTAAAGTCTATTTTTTATATTATCATATGTCACAATAATTCAGTAAGACCGGAACGCACAGAAGACAGCATTATTGTAATTGTAAATCGGGTAGCAGGACTGTTGGGTGCTAAGACGTTATGGTTATCTATATTTTTTGTCTTGGCGAAGATTTATGTGGGGAACAAGGGTTGGAACCACAAATGAAAATCTTCTCGGGTAATTCGTTACGTTTATTCGTGAAAAACCTCGTAATTGCCTCGTCGTACCTACTTCACCGCCATTTAAAATCTAACTCTAGTGTCCAGTCATCCCTCCCACTCATACACCTCTCGATCTCAATCACTCGTCTTGCGTTCAAAAACCGTACAGCCATCATTCATTCGTCCAATCACCTTTCTAATCATGTCGTTCAGAAATCAATCCCACATTCGGCCATCCTGCGCAATGTCTGTCCTCAGACATTCCTTTCATTAAGTATCCTCAATCATGTACATATCGTCACCTTTCATACAACATACATCACCGTAACATACTCGTTATAATATAATATTAAACAATTTACTCTTATAACTATTTGGGTACATAAGAACCGAATTACACAGGTATTGAGCATTATAAGTACGTATCAAATTGGCTTTTAACAATAGACTTAACCACACATAGAACTGACATATAAACACAATATAACTCAAACATTTTACTTTACAACTTCGAAGATAAAACACGTTTTAATCATTACAGTAACTCATGATCAAATAGCAGGTAATAAACAACTGTTTACTTATCACACAATTTACCCTATACATCCATTCCTCATCTGACGGCTTAATCCATACTGAACCTCCTTTCATTACTGTTACAACTTTGCAAAGAAACTCATTGCCCAATATTAAATCATAAGGTAAGTATACAGGTACAACATGAAACTGGATATCGTCATAATTATTACCATCTAGATTTATCTGAACGCTACACATTCCGAGTGACCTTACCTGCGCAAAACCTAAACCAGACATAGTTATTTTAACACTTTCGTCGTAATTAAGGGAATTTAGACTTTGGAAACACTTGATTGTCATCAGATTTAAGTCACTACCTGAATCTACTAACGTAGTTAACGTTTTGTTACATATTTTTACACTTTTAACCGGTCTTGAATAATTTACGTCTTGTTGATGCGGTTTGTTTACGTTTTTGATGTTGAATCTGTCACGATGACAGTTGAGTGAGTCTTTTTGTGATGTTTCATATGCGTCATACTTCGTGTCGGTCTCACATTCGTTCTTCATCATGGCGGATACGTCGTCGTCCATCTTCTCCGTCGGTAAAGCAGTACTATTCGCATACAAACTGTCGCCACCTCGCGCCGAACTGAAGTAAACTTGTTTCGATCGTCGTTCACTCCGATCGTTGCTGCCAACATAAGCACCTTCACCGTCCTCCTCCTTGCCCAATGCGACGCCATCTTGAGCTTGAGCGCTGAAGTAAACTTGCTTCGACGGAAGTTCGCTCCGAGTACGGTTGCCAACATGATGCTCGCTGCCGTATCCTGTTCGAGTTTGTTGCATTTGAGATGTTTCCGCAGCCATCTTGAAACTTCGTGGTTTACTGCAATCCGCTGACAAATGCCCAAATTCGTTACAATTGAAGCATTTTCGGCCATGATCTTTATGAGGGCACTCTGATGAAATATGACTACGCCCGCCACAGCTGTAACATCTTGTAGTAGGTCCTCTAGGGAAATTACTTGCTTTGGAATGAACGCTTGTTTTTGACTGCGCTTGCTTGTCGTGCGACTTCATCATCTCATATATTTTGAGTTTTTCTTTTAAATCTGCATATGTTGAGACGCCTAACAACATCATTTTATTTGACACGGTGTCGTCTATGCCTTGTACAATATACTTTATGGCGACGTAATCTGGGAGTTTACCGCGCTTTCCAAGGGCTTTCATTGTAAGCATGTAATCAAAGCAAGACTCACCATGTTTTTTGCGTCTAGAACTCATCATTTCGTGGATGGCTTTCGCATCCATGGTGTCCGCGAACTCTTTGGAGATTGCCGTCCGCAGCTCTTCCCATGTTTTGTATGCTTTTTCAGCCCGTAACCACAATGCCGCAGTGCCTGTAAGCGAACGCCTCGCCACCAGAAGCCGCTGAGTCTGAGACCAATCAAAAATCTCCCCATTATCCTCAATATCTTGGATCCACGATGATACTGTGTAAATACTGTCTGTCCCGCTGAATTTAGGTACCAGTTCCTCGGCCAGGTGCAACAAACCGCCGCCACGTCGTAGGCATTTTTCGTCGTCGTAATCATCGTTAAGATCTGGCTGCCTGCTGCCACGCCTGTCCTTGTCCTTGGGCATCGTTGTAGTACCTATCGTCGTCGTCGTCGTCGTCTTGTTGGTTGTCCTCGTCAACTCCTTAGTGCACGCCGTTGTCTACCACGTGCTTGCGTAAGACCACGCCGATCGATCCACCGCGATCCCCAAACCCTTGATCCCGGACGAGCCCCCAAAAGATGTGGGGAACAAGGGTTGGAACCACAAATGAAAATCTTCTCGGGTAATTCGTTACGTTTATTCGTGAAAAACCTCGTAATTGCCTCGTCGTACCTACTTCACCGCCATTTAAAATCTAACTCTAGTGTCCAGTCATCCCTCCCACTCATACACCTCTCGATCTCAATCACTCGTCTTGCGTTCAAAAACCGTACAGCCATCATTCATTCGTCCAATCACCTTTCTAATCATGTCGTTCAGAAATCAATCCCACATTTATTTCAGACGGACTAAATCCACCTGCGTCTATTTCTTGACGACATTTTAATTGACAATGATTTAATAAAATAAATGATATTTTGTCAAACGGCAATTTATTTTATATCCCTATTCAATTGTTTATTATGTTACGATGATAGCCGATCGAGCGGAATATTATTTATTATGCACATTATTGCTCATAATAACCAAAAACAACCACTTAGATATACTTAAGTATTTGTGTATTACCTTGATACTCAAAATAGTTACTTTTGTTAGGATTTTAGGTTTAAGCTTGCATAAGTTATATAAAAATTTATATGGCATTGACTAACCTATCAATCTTTATAAAATCATTTAACTTTAAAACCCCACTATCTACGACTCGAATTACTATATATTCTTAAATAAGACTTAAAAACAAACCTAGAAATCTAGTTTTGGTCGTGACGCATTAATTTTAACTTTTGGGGCAAACAATGTATGGAGCCTCGGCCGTTTCCTTTTTGATACGGCCGCCTAGCAACACTTTTTTACGAGATTCACATCTCGTTTATTCATTACGATACTATTCATAAGTTTTTGATTTTTCCTTTATACCTTATCAGGCCAAGGTCCGTAAAAATTTAAAACTATATTGCGAAAAATATTTTCGGGTGAAAACTTAATTAACATTTTTTACTTCATTAATGGGCTCTAAGTAGGATACTGGACGTCTATAAAATTTTGGAAAATGGTTAAAATTTCATCCTGTATTATTGCATGGTTATTAATTATTGAATGTGTATATTTTTTGCAAACATTTGTACGTTGAAGTTGTACTTTTTTAATTCATAAGAAGTGTTACCACCACAGTACGTACTTGGTAAGGGTAATGTGTCCAGAACGAAGTTTTGAAGCCAGCAGCAGATGATGACGCCGGTGCTCCGTTGACAGGCAAGGCGGCAGCGGAGCGGCTGGGCGGCGCGGCGGGCGGCGCGGCGGGCGGGGCGGCGGGCGGGGCGGCGGGCGGCGACCCCAACGAGGACTGGTGCGCCGTGTGCATGGACGGCGGCGAGCTCATGTGCTGCGACAAGTGCCCCAAGGTGTTCCACCAGTACTGCCACATACCCACCATCGAGAAGCTGCCCGAGTGAGTAGTCCGTAGCTGTAGCCTGTTTCACACAGCCTAGCTATTGTTTTTGACATGCAATGAATAAAATGACGATGCCTTAATGAAAGTCGAACTCGTGATATTTCCATCAAAGTTTCATTTAGGGCTACTAGGATCTATTTTACATTTTAAGTGATTAATTATTGCCTTACTAGGCTCTATTTTGAAGTACATTTTAAGTGATTAATTATTGCCTAAAAGACGTAACACATTAGTCTATCGTCGTTGAAATTCTAACACCGCGTAACTCATTTTTTGGCGGTTTTGTCATTTTGATGCCATTCCATAGTAAATAGAAAGACGCGTCGTTTCGCCTAAACAGATTTAAGATACGACCAGTAAAAAACTTTTAAATTACGGAAAAGGAACAGCACGGAAGTCCATACATTGTGCTGCTGTCCTGTCAGCTACGGTTGGGAATTATTTGAAAAGGTTGTTTATCTCTCCTGAGAAGTTCGTAAAAATGACTTACGTGGTGTTAAAATTTTAAGGACGCTATGTTTTTATTACCTAGAAAACAGCAAAACTTTATTTTAAAAGCCCACTTTTCGTACACGTTTTTTCGTTTCAATGTGGGTTTATTTTAACAAAATCGTCGCATTAAAAACAAGTTAGAGAGATCATCAAGACTCATATGTCCAGCCGTTGATCTAACAAATATTATAAAAAGAAAAAAAAAGTTTGACAATCATGTTTTATTTATTTATTTATTTATTTATTTATCTAGATCACCAACAAGTTTACACTAGTACTATGCTTAGTAGATACACTTATTTAGATTTAACAGGCTAAGCGCAAACTTAATTATACTCGTAGGTGACAACAGCATGCAAGAGACAACAGCTATACTAATTTACAGAAACAAAGAAAACAAAGAAACCTTAACTATTAAACAGTTCAATTAAAAATAATTTAATTTAATAATACATTCTTGACTAATCTAATGTGGGCTTTATTAGACAAGAGGACCTAAATATATTTATGTTTACCATTTATATTTAAAATTTTATGTTCCATTTGTAATCCAAACCATTTAAGTACTGCATAAAAATCAAGGCTTTCCGCGTCTTGTAACAAGAAAAACTAGGTCGATTAAAAGTAAACGACGATATTGTCTTATTCGCGTGTTCTGCGGCCTTAGACAAGTTGTTTTCTATTAACGTATACGCTTGACGAATAGATAACAAATGTATGAAAATTATATTAGCTTGCGAAACGATCGTTTCGTAAAGTAATATTTAATTGTTATCCATTCGTCGATCGTGGACATTATCAGAAAGCAACATGTTTAAGCCAGGCTTAATAAAACATGAGTCGCTTCTAAGGTGTTGGATGGTTTTGTTGAGTATAGACGTTAATAGAAAGCAACTTGTCTAAGGCCGCTGATGGAACAAGAGTCGCTTCTAAAGTATTATGCATATTGCAGTGAGACGGAGACGTGGCAGTGCCTGCTGTGCGTGAACTTCGCGGAGACCGAGGAGGACCCGAGCTGGGCGGGCCCCGGGCTGTCGCCGCGGCTGCAGCGCCTCGTGGAGCGCCTCACGCTGGAGCTGTACTGCCAGTACGAGCCCTCGCTGGCCTTCCGCGAGCCCGTGCCCGCCGACAACCTGCACTACCACTCCAAGGTAGCCCCCTGCAGTACGAGCCCTCGCTGGCCTTCCGCGAGCCCGTGCCCGCCGACAACCTGCACTACCACTCCAAGGTAGCCCCCTGCAGTACGAGCCCTCGCTGGCCTGGCTTGAAACCGTATATCATGTAAAACAAAGAAATACGCAAAATACCATTCTGTTACAAAGTTCGGCAATATTTATTTATGGCTACGTTTTTTTTCCTAAAGTATTAGGCCACTTTGAAAACGTCTCAAGACGCATCTTTGGATATCTTATCTTAAGTGCGTTTGACATAGACAGTCCGGAATAGATTCTGGCCCCTAATTCAGCTAATAAAATTGTATCACAATCGTAATTGAATAGCAGATTTTTGACAGTTCTAATATAGGATTAATATCAAAATCTAACAATACAATCACGATTGAACTGCAATTGAAATAGGTGAATAAGGCCCCTGATGACACTTCCAGCAACCGTGGGCGACGACGGCAGAATGGCAATACACAGCGGCTAACATAACCCCGTATCATCACCGCGGCGCGCATACCCAAGGCCATTCTAAACCCATTTTTCTATGAAACTGTATATATAAATCTAGTTCTTATTCTCCATATTTGTTGGCAGGTGTCGCAGCCGATGTGCCTGGACATGATCCGCATGAAGCTCCAGCCGCGCTCGCCGCAGCGCTACACGCACGTGGCGCAGTTCGTGGCCGACTGCCGCCTCATGTTCCGCAACGCCTACCACTACAACCCGGTAACCCGCCACGCTCGCCACACTCGACACACCACACTATTTTTACTTCAAGCGAAGTCATCACTCGGCTTTAAATACGAGTAGATTAAGTGAATTCATGTATTAGAAGCACCTGAGGTGTCTTCTAAAATAATCCTGTATCTTATAAAATAATCGACTTCTGTGAAAATCGAATTCAGACTTGGCAATTGAATGTTGTAATTTATTGCTTAGTATTCATCTATCGGGGATGCAGACTCGAGCATGTGGATCTACTGAATGTTAATAAATTATTGAAAACAAGCCATTGCCGGATTCGGTCGTTTAATTGAACCTTGCTCTTTCCCCTTCATCACGACTCTTTCTATCATCTTTAACATCTTATCGGCTATCTTCTAATTAATAAGTGTAGATCACCCTATAGCCGAAATGCGATCGATATCGAAAACTTATAAAAAACAAGGTGTATGGTGTAAACCCGTGACTTGACTTTTTTGTAGATCGTTAATACAAAACTGACACTCTAGTCTATTAGATTATTAGTAATCGTTGTATTTGTATTTGCAGCCGGACTCGACTATCTACAAGGACGCGAAGAGGCTGGAGGAGTTCTTCGACGCTCAGCTCGCCAAGTGGCTGCCCGCCCTCGCCCTCGCGCCGCCCGCCGCCAAGCGCGCGCGCTGCTGATGCCCGCCGCCGCCGCCGCCGCCGCCGCCGCCGCCGCCGCCGCCGCCGCCGCCGCCGCCGCCGCCGCCTGACACCTACGAAGTCCCCCTGATGCAGACGCCAGAGTCTCTACCCGCGGCTGCCAAAAAGGCGTCACAGAAAATGCCCTTGAAACAGTCGCTCGAATCACAACCCGCTGCTACCAAAAAAGCGTCACTAAAGAGGCATGCTGCCGCCCACCCGCCGCCCTACGATGCGTCCGTACTGCAGTCGATACAGTCTCAACCCATCAAAGTCGAGAAAACCTCACAGAGAGAACCCGCCGCCCCGCAACTTTACGAGCTGCCCCTAAAGCAGCGGGTCGAACGACCCGCCGCCTTCACCTACGATGTTCCCTTGATACGGCCAGAGCCTCAACCGGCTGCTGTAGATAAAAGATCACGAAGCCTTCGCTGCCTCCGCTCGGCCGGGCCTCCCCCGCCGCTAGCGCCGCAGCCCGCGCCGGCCAAGCGGCGGCGAGGACGGCCCAGGCTAAGGAAGTTGGGCGACGCACCGCCTGACGCCCCGGCGGCTGAGGTTCGGGTGAAACGGGAACCCGGCGGCGACCGACCGAGTGATGCCGGCTTCAAACCGTCCGAGGAGTCATCAGCGAAGCCGCGAGACGTATCAAACACAGCTGCGATTACATGCGACCAACCGACGCCGATCGACTTGTCCCAAAAGTCGACAGAACTCTACAGAATACTCACTACCAACGAAACTGGCTCCGGCTCGCTACATCAGGGAAATCAGCGGCTTTCTCCCCGAAAACATATCAAACGAGAGGTGATCGACCAGTGTATCAAACCTGAACCCGAAAATACTCAAAAATACGACACGAGCGATCACCTTATAACAAAAAATAATGAACTTCCGATTCCGCGATCTGTGAAACAAGAACATGATATATTAGGCACACAAGTGGTTAAACAGAGTATGTCACCTCGACCGCAACTGAGCTCGATAAAACGCGAGCCGAATCAAGAGTTGACCGTCCCGATTGAATTTGACCAACTTCAGGAAATCACGGAATTGTTAAATATCCCTGAGCAATCACCCGAACGAGATATAACTCGTCCGCAGTATCGAGAGGTTCCCCTAGAAGTTCCGGTCAAAAAGGAACCATTTTGGCATGAACTGGATGTAACTAGAATCAATCAGAATGCTTCTGTTCACGTGTCTTCACCGCGACATCCAATAAAACAAGAATTGCACCATGAGTCGATTCATCAAGTAGTGAACGATTCTCCAGTAAATTCTGACTTCCAACGCAATATTATAAAACAGGTAAAAGTACAGGATTCCTCGCAAGGGGCCTATGAAGTGCCCTTACAGCAGCCCATAAAAACAGAACCATATTGGCCTCAGCTGGATGTTAGAGGGGTTCAGAGTACAGAACATGATTTATCACAGACCCAAACAGCCCGCAATCGAGAGCAGTATCAAATCGGTACAGCGTTCAAGCAAACTGTATCAGTTGACATGTCGAAGCTCTTGGAGCAAAAAGTAATCAAACAGGAATTAATACATCAACATCATCCAATAGGTACGACAACAGAACACTCATTAAGAAACATGCCCACTTGGCATCAACCCCAAATATATCAGAAAGAAGTAGCGCCAACGAATGCACAACCGCTTAATCAATCTATTAAACAGGAATTACAATATCAAGCAAAACCACCTGAAATATTATTAGAACAACCTAAACCTGACCCGCCCGCTTGGCACCGTCCAGAAGCACGTAACAATAATGAATTAAGCTTTTCACAGAATACTTTAACGCAGCCGAAACAAGAGTTCGGAACTCAACAATATACCACATTACCAGAAACACCAGTTCTGCCTAAGAAAAAGCCTTTCTGGTTTGAACAAAGTGCTTCAGGATACAATAGAAAAGCTGACAACTTCGATAGTGCACAACAAAAGTCGATTAAACAAGAACTTATACATCGACATACAGCTACGGAAATACCCTCACAACCAGAAGTTAAAACTGAACCGATACACGAGAATTATTTACCGACAAATATTATGACGGTACCACAATACGTACAGCAGCTAAAGGAGAGAATGGCGAAGCAACAGTACCAAAATATATTGCAGCAGTCGATCAAGCCAGAACCTTATCATCATCAATCGCATCCATCAGTAGAGATGCTACAGCAACACCGGCAACAGTTGATGAACATGAAACAATACTACCAACTAAAACAACAACAACAACAGCGATCATTACCAGTTGAAAATGTTCACAACTTGATGCCTCCGTATCAACAGGTACCGGTAGCGTCGCCACCAAAGTCAACCCAACGCCGCAAACAAACTTCGACACGGAGCGCTCCCGTACCAGAAGTCCCTCTGCATCCGTTGATCCCCAACTCACAACGATTGCAAAATATGACCTCGGATGTATTGCGGCAACCTGTACAAGCCCAGCTATTGCCAAGTTCATTCCAACAATATATCATGATGCCTGGTCACGAACAAACAACGAATAGGAAGCCGAAGAAACGCAGTCGAAAAGAACCGGTACAAGCTCGCAGAACGACTGAGATTCCAGTCGTGCCCCCTCAACCATTCGTAGCACAGAATCCGTACTGGCACCAGCAAGAGTTGCAGCGCCAGCAGCATCTAGCGGCAGCAACACACCAGCATTACCAGTATCCGAACTATCTCCAAACCTACGCGGGCGGGTCGCAAGTACCATTGCAGTATCCGAGTGCACAAGCGAACTGGCACGCGCCTGTTCCAACAGTGCAACAATCGTTCACCACCCCGAATCAGCCGGCACCTTCTCAGCAGCAAACGAAGCCGAGCCGAAAACGATCTGCAAAAAAACCTCCGGAGCGGACCTCGGGTAGCCGGGAGCAAATGGTAAATTACGAGCTGCAGTGGCAACAGCAGGCAGCGCAGCCCCCGCAGCACTACCCGCAGCCCCCGCAGCACTACCCGCAGCCCCCGCGGCACTACCCGCAGCCCTGGCAGCGCTGGCCGACAGCCGGTTCGCATCAGGGCCCGAATCCTAGCCGACAACTGCCGTCCGCTGAGACCTTGCTCCTTCAACAACTGGCTCAGCAGCATCGCCCCTCTGCATCGAAACGTTCGAAGAAAAAACCACCGCCGTTCGAGACCCCTCTGGAAATGTATAATCGGCGACAACAGGAGCAGAGCCAAGTGACGCCCGTGACGCCGGCTGCTCAGGGCGACTCGTCCGGCGGCATCCTCAGGGCTGCGCTGTCGGCGACCAGAGAGCCCACGGCTGCCAGGGCCGACCCCACCCGGCGGCCGGGATGACATACCCTTGGGCATTTTTCGGCCCACCCTTCACGTCTACAATAATAGTTTATTGTATCACACATCCGAAATATTAGACATGAACTTTATTAAATGCCCGATTCAAAAATTATTTAAAGGTTAACCGATAGCCTAGACACTGAGTTATAGTGACAACGATTTCTTGACCGAGGTGCTTCGGCACCCTACTATATAATAATATATGTTTAGGTGTCTTCGATGTTCTTTGTGCGTCCGACGTCAAATCAAATGTGTACTTATGAAGTGATAAGTTATAAAAAGTGGTACGATGGTCGTGGATAGTATGTTTCTTCAGTTGACCGATTATGAATGACACGCGAAGTGTGTCCACCGTGCTACGTTAGTTAATTATATAGTTTGTTAGTGAGTTCGTCCGCGAACACGTTCGTCTTGTTAGTTATAAAGTTACGATGAGTTATAGATAGATGTCATGTTCCGTTCTTAACGTTAGTAGGGCCAATAAATTGTGTTGTTGCCAAGGATAGTTGAATTGATAAATTCCAATGAATGCAGGAAATAAAAAAATAATTATACTAGTAAACTTTTGGTTATTATTTTTTTTATTTTTTAGCTAGCGTGCCAAAACCATATTTATCTTATGGGATAACCCATGAGTGAATACTCAGTTTTTAAAATGATTAGTTATGTCATCACACAAAACCTTGACACCACAATATTGGCGATGTTAAGTTTCTAACGTTAGGAATATTTTATTATTAAATGTAGATATATCTACAGACCTATTTATAAACCACTAACATCACACAAGCATTTCAATCTGTTGTCGATAATTAATAATTTGACCTGCCGAAGCTACGGCGAACAAGATTCTTCAGTAAAAGTTTTTAATCCAAATTCATGTTTGATCATGAGGCAACATATTTTTTTATTAAGAAATAATTTGTTTAACACTTGTTATAATGATTTTCTGTGATATGAGAGGACGCCGCAAACGTGACGCAAATGGTGGTTAATTTATTGTATATCTCGATGTCTCCTACTACCCGAACGGTAAAGTAATATTGTAGCGTAAGGATTATTGTATCAGTCGATGCGCAAATATATATTTTATTTTAATGTAGAAGATATTTTTATAATTAGTGGTTTTGTGAGCGCGAGGCGGCGCCGAGTGGTCAGCGGCCGCGACGGCTTGCACTTGTTGTAGTAACACATATATGATTTCATTTTTGCGTGCCTGGCAGTGGCGAATATTGTAATACGACAAGAGACTTTATCCCGTGAAGGGCTATGAATAAATGATTGAGTTCTTCCTGATGAGTATTACACTACTTTATGTCAACAGAATTAAAATGTTTATTTAAAAGTGAACAAACACTTGTCTCGCACATTTTCAGGTTGAATTTAAGTTTTTTTTTTTTTTAGTTGACCACTCGGCTCGGCCCTAACCTTCAGGCGTTCAAACAAAATAATTATGTATTTTTAATTAAACAATTACACTTTAGGAGTTAATGCAACTATAATGTTTAAGGTCATCCTTCAGTTGTGTTGTGTAACTATTGCGCAGCAGACGCAAATCGCTCTCTTATAAATATTTATTTGATATTATCAGACACAATCTCATGCTTTCCGCTTATTTTCCTGGGTTGTACCGTCCTCTTTCTGTTTCTAACTGTAGTGTATATTTTATTTATAAACTGACCAAACTTGCACTTCCGATAAGACTCGCCGTCCCACTATTGGGACTACTTTTTGCACTGATATCATTTCTCCATATTATGCATGTTGATTGTATTGCAAATTAAGATATGTTATTTTATCTTGAATCTGTTTTATCAACTATGAATGGTTACTGTTAATGTTGTTCCATGTCTTTTAATATTAATTCTTCTAGTGAATTTCTCAATGTTTTGGATAATCTCCCAATAAGTATTATTAATAGGAATAAACATCATTTATTGGAATGTGGAGTTTTATTAAAATCCTGGAACTACCATGTATCAATATTATTAAGTGGCAACATATTTAAGCGCTGTCAACGTCAAGGTTTTACACTGACAGCTGCTGTCAGAATCTGTGCTGGTGGTGATAAAGCGAGCAGAGGTTACAAGCGGCTGGTCATAAACAAATTATTTATCAGTCGTGGTGGTCGTGTTTTGTTTTTGTTAGACACAAGGCCGATAACTGAGCCATTTCGAAGCCGCGAGTTAGATATCGAATAACAACAGGCGCGGCGGTGCAGTGCCGACGACTATCAGAGGTGAGTGACCTTTGACGAGGCAATGACCTGCCGAATTTCTTAACGACGTATCTATAAATAATAGATTAAAACGAAAGTACATAATTATTTTGGTTTTATTTATTATGTATACGAATCAAATAAATGGGTGTCATACTAACTTTCAAGATTATGAATATAAAACATTTTTCAGAAAATAAAATTCAGACCATTTATAAAAATAAGAAAAAGCTTTTAAAATGTTATCGTGGTTACTTTTCCACAAACGGAAAAATATATATCCTACAAACCGAGATCACTTAGAATAAAATGTCTTTTGTAATTTAGTAACTTTGTGTGCCGGCGTTTTAAAACGAGTCTAAACAACCGGTTTCAAATTGCATTATTCTTTTTCGTGTCCAGACTTGTTTTCATGTAGATATATATCATCACTGATTGTTTTTAAAATAAGCATTACCTACAAGCTATGTATGTATTCATACATAAATAAACATGGACATTTTTTCAATACTTTTTAGTGTCATGCTATCACACTCTGCCGAATTATTTAGAGCCAAGTAACACCGTTAACCTCAATGCAATGCGCAATGGTCGCATCTCGCATCGGGTTCGGGGCGCGACATAATAATACCTAGTCTGATTAAATGTTTATAGTTATTACTTACAACAATGCTCACAAAGATATCGCCAGGACATTGAACTGGCCATCACCAGTATCAGCGCTTTTCGTTGGAATTGGAACATTGACTTTTTATCTATTTTATTGATTGGTGCAGCAGTGAGATGTTTCGAAACAAAGTATAATGCAAGTAATGCAACATTAGATAAACTTATTATTACCTACGTAGACTTTTAATTATTATTCTACGTGTAGGTACGATACTTGTAGTGAATTTATACTTTAACAATTACCTCAAATCGACCTTGCCTCACCTATCGTAGCCTAGACCTACAAAAATACAAACAAGTCATATCCAGAGTTCTCTTAATTTACTTTACGACATTATTATGTATAAGACACTAGGTATTAGCGCTCTTGGAATAGATACAATCTACGCAATGGTGGGATAAAGTTAAACATAGATTTTAGTGTAATAATATCATACTTCTCAAGAATTCAAACCTTTGTTAAATTTCATCTAATTCGGGTTAGCGGTGTATGTACGCGTCAATCTTTAACATTTATATTAGTATAAAATTTTAGAAGTCAATATTAAATACGCTCCTCCACGGATATTATAGGTACTTAGATAGCTGTTTACTTTTTCAGTCAAACACCTAGGATAAGCTGGGAACACATTATCGGACGCGACTTATAGGTATCTGGGTAATGAATGTACACTAAGCTGTTTAAACTATCGGACGTAAGTCGTGGACGTAACCTTGGGCTGACCTTCAGCTTTCGGACGTCGGACAGTAATCTGGCGCACTGGATGTATTTGTCAGGGAAGGCGTTGGAACGCGTCTGCAAGCCACGTCCCAAAAGACTGTGCAAACTTATCAGTCGCGGCTGACAGCCGCGTCCGATAATTTGTTCCTTTAGGCTACAAAGTACCTTTTGGTGCCGCAACAATGCGCCTGATCATCCCGGACAACGCTTTTGATCGCTGTTTACTTTTTCAGTCACACCTAGGCTAGGCTATAAAGAACTTGCGATGCGCCTGATAATCCTGGACAACGCGGACGTGGTGGCGGAGTGGGCGGCGCGCTTCGTGCTGCAGCGCGTGACGCAGTTCGCGCCGGGCCCGGGCCGCCGCTTCGTGCTGGGGCTGCCCACGGGCGGCACGCCGCTCGGCATGTACCGCAAGCTCATCCAGTTCTACAAGGAGGGCAAGCTGTCCTTCAAATACGTCACCACGTTCAACATGGACGAGTATGTCGGTCAGTATGCGCTATAGCACCTCCCAAGCACGAACGTTATGTGATAGCACATAGCACTTAAGATAGGCGACGTATGGTGCAGGCACATTTCATTGATTTATTTTTCAATACATTCTTACATAAAGTTTACCATTTTAAAAAATAAAAGCATTACCCCACTTCTTTTTATGAGTGATGTAAGGGACTAGGAGTAGGCCAAAAGACGACGGGCGTTGTCTTCTTCCCACCATCAAATTGGTGGAAATGCGTTTGCCAACCTTTCTTGCTTGGCACGCGCCAAGCGAGGCGATTATGGAGAAATCTTCCATAAGGAGAAGCCTATTTTGCAGGGGACTAGGTAATATAGACTGGTGATAATGATGAAGAACGGAAAAGTGGCAATGTGTTTTGACGGTTAGACTATTATAAATAAAGGCACAATATCTTTAATTTATATCCCACATGTAAATGATTCGTTAGCTTTGCACTAAGTGCAAGAACGTTTTGTCAGTGCTTCACAAATAGTACAAAATTGGTTTAGGGATTTTTTATTAACTCATAAAGAACACAGTTCACTTAACATTAGTTTAGTAACTACGAGTATTTATTAACATAAATAAATATAGTATGACGTACATACGTTTATTTATTTATAACGTATGTCGTATATTTTATTTAAAAGTTTTTGTTCACACAAGTTCCCGATTACACCCAGCAGTCCGAGCGAGTACCTACTACGAATGTCTTTTTACTAGGAAAGTAAAAAGGCATCTATCTGTATAGTCTTGATAAAGTGTTCCAGTGTTCTAATGTGGTTCTGGTTACATGGCATTGTCTAACAAATCCACGGAACAGATCGCACAACCACTTTTCTTCTGTTTGTTTTTGAACAATGCCACATAACCAGCACAATTAAAATGAGCTATGTATATTTTTAGTTCACCCTATAATAATAAAATAATAATAAATGTGGACAACATCACATACATTGTTCTGATCCCAATTTGAATAACTATTTAAAGCACTCGTATTTTGGAAACCAGAAACAACGAAGATGCCACACTATACTACCCTAATTAATGAGATAGGTCGACATTGCAGGCCTGCCCCGCGACCACCCCGAGTCGTACCACTACTACATGTGGAACGAGTTCTTCAAACACGTGGACATAGAGCCCGGCCACGCGCACGTGCTGGACGGGAACGCGCCCGACCTCGTGGCCGAGTGCCAGCGCTTCGAGGACCTCATCCGGGAGGCGGGCGGCGTGCACCTCTTCATCGGAGGTTGAGTGACGGCCTATTAACCCACTGCAGGTCAAAGTCAAGTCAGCAATGATGGGTACAGTACTGGCAGCAAAAATGGATGATCACGAACCAGAGCAATGTTCTAAAATTCCAAGATCCCCAAGATCTTGGACCGATACTTAATACACTACTAGACCAATGGTCATTGCGTTCATAGCCTAATGCTTCTTAGTGATCAGTATCTGTCACTAATGTTAAGCAACACTGGGAGTGGTCGCTAGTTGAATGGGTGACCGTTTGTGGCATCATATCATGAGCGCTTCCGTGCTTCGGAGGGCACGTTAAGCCGTCGGTCCCGGCTGTTGTCACAAGATAACAGTCGTTAAGCCCTGTTGGAGGCCTTCGGGTGGCTTGAGAAACGTCCAACGGCGGGGTGATGTTACCACAGCGTCGCTCGCCGGCCACCAACCCGCACTAAACCAGCGTTGTGGAACTAAGACCTTAAACCCCTCCCCATAAAAAGGAGGGAGACCCGTGCTCAGCGGTGGGCGAAATGGGTTGTTTCGGTTCCGGTCATTGGAGATAACACGGCATAAATTAGGACTTCTACTCTAGAACACTCTGCATGGCATCAGCCTAGAAGAAGTACTTCTAGAACTCAGAATATTCTTCAAGAACCCATCCGTATTGAGGTCCTACTATGCAACGCGATGCCCGCAAAGGGTCTATCTGTCTCTGTCACATACTTCAAGACATTGTCATGAGTGAAACGGTCTGATTGATCTGATTGATTTCCAAATTAAAACCTTTCACTAAATTAATATGAAAGTAGATAGGTACGGGACTTAGGTACATCCAAAAATAATGTTTTTTAAAATTAACTGTCGGTTTGTTGCGGCTAATCTCTGAAATGTAATCTAATTTAATTAAAAGGAGAGAGAGTCTTTAAATGAATATATCACTTGATGTGGTGATTTCAGGCATCGGCCCCGACGGGCACATCGCGTTCAACGAGCCGGGCTCGTCGCTGGTGTCGCGCACGCGCGTCAAGACGCTGGCCTACGACACGCTGGAGGCTAACAAGCGCTTCTTCGGCAACGACATCTCCAAGGTGCCGCGCCAGGCGCTCACCGTCGGCGTCGGCACCGTCATGGACGCTAAGGAGGTGCTATATGATTTTACTAGACATTACTAATATACACTAGTAATTACTTAAAACATATAAAAACTTGAAACAAAAGGCAGTCGACATTTTTAACAAACACCAGTTATTTAAATGCTTAAAATCATCTTCAAATCTGTTGCATCTTAACTGTTTTATAGTCGAAATTTTAATTTCAGGAATAATTGTACTTTCTATTTATAAACATCAATGTTAAAGATACATAACAAAAAAAATAGTGAAACTAATAGCTTACTGCATTAAGTTTTAAATAATTCTTTGACAGAAACAATGTCTTGGTCTTGTAAGCGGAAGGTTGTGGATTTGAATTCCATCTAAAGGCAATTGACATTTTTATTTATGAAGTTATTATATTTCAAGTAACGAGATTCTTATTTCATTGATTTTAAATGTTAGCCCACACAGGACCATGACTGGTCTCGATGCACATCTTTTCCTGTCTTTATTATGATCCTTTCCACTTAGTATTTACCGTGTATTTGCCCCAAACGACATTGGCGGAATCATGTAAGGCTCTTGCCAGAACACTGTTCGCCACAATTCAAAAGAAGAACTTCTTCTAGAGCTCTTGGGCACAACGCACAGTTAATGCGACTTCCTAGAAACAGAATTCTGCAATAAAAATATTTTTATACTTTGAAGACTAAGATAAAGGCTCTAGTTTTATTGGGAGCAGCAGTTATTTCTTTATTAAAACGCTTGTTCCTATGTATAGTAATGCAAAGAGTGAGTTGGCTCATACTCTACACAACCTTTGATAGTAGACTGTCTCAGTCAAAAGTCTGTTGCTGTTGAAATGAAAGATAAGTATTATACGTATTTACGGATTTTAAATTCGCGTTTATTTTGATTTATCCCGACGTTTCGAACACTTTACACTGTTCATAGTCACGGTTAGAACACGCGAATTTAAAATTCGTAAATATATCTTTTAATCTATAGTGTTCGCGTAAACTCAAGAAAACTGTATGTTCATAGATTTTTCTCGGTATACATAGGTGATGATCCTGATCACGGGCGTGCACAAGTCGCTGGCGCTGGCCAAGGCGGTGGAGGAGGGCGTGAACCACATGTGGACGGTGTCGGCCTTCCAGCAGCACGCGCAGACGCTGTTCGTGTGCGACGAGGACGCCACGCTCGAGCTGCGCGTCAAGACCGTCAAGTACTTCAAGGTGAGCTGAAGGTGGCACTCACAGAACATGGCGAAAGGGTAGAAAGGCTGTCATGCGCCATTTGTATGAGGACCGATGACGCCGGTTGCGCCCCACTACACAGTTTGAGTTCAAAAAAACGCCAATCAAGCGAATTCTTTTGACGTCGCCAAAGAAAGTTCACCTTTGGGCAGAAGTATAAGTATTTGCTCATAACCTCTGTGGCAAGCCTGCTCCGCCTTCATCGTAACATTTTTCCATGTTAAGCGGTCACACTCAACTACCCAACCACCCGGGCATATTTCCCTGCCTACCTAAGCGGGTTTAAGCTTACTTCTCGAATACAGCCTTGGTTTACGGTTCGTACTGCAAGTCTTCGGGTTCGAATCCCGGTCTGGTCAATATAGAAAATTATCTCTTCTAAATTGGCTGGGGTCTGGAAGACTAGTCGCCGTTTGTCCGCAAGATGTCAATTGTATATAAGAAAAAGCCAGAGGCCTGTGACAGGCGCTTTGGAACACTCTGACACTCGATCATCCTCGAAGCATAAGCACATGATAAGAAGACTACAAATCTATAGTTTGAATTATAAATCGTTGTGGTGGCGGGTTAGAATCCAGCACCATGCATACTTATGATGAGCATGAACACTTGCACAATAGATATTATTATCGCTTAAAAAGTCTTCTACACAATTCCCGCTCTGCTTCGGTTTTACCGACACCACATTTACTAAAACTATGACCTGATCAGTAGCAGTCAAGGATGTGCTGTATTAACTTGTATTATGTCTTTGGTGGAGTGGCGTACGCACCGGTTTTCGAAGTGTCGCCTACTCCGAGGTCCCGGGTTAGAGCCCTGGACGGGTCAATGTAGAAAAAAAGTGTTTTCCTAAATTTTTTCGGGTCTGGATATATTCGTTGTTTCTGGTTTCCAAAATACGAGTGCTTTAAATAGTTACTCAAATTGGGATCAGAACAATGTATGTGATGTTGTCTACATTTATTTATTTAATTTTATTTATCTCCTATCTCACCTTAACAATATTAAAGTAGCAATTAACTTGAAGATAACTTTTCTGTCTGGTTATTTAATTTAGTTTCTGGGAATTATTGATTTTGGTTGTGGATCGGAAAGCATGAGCATTTGAGACGGAATGCATGAGGGACATTCAGGCCTGCGATCGGATTTTAAGTATTTCACTTTTTTGACAAGTCTAAGATAGCTAGGTAAATATTAATTCCTAAAAGGTTGCATGGTCTCCCTAATTGGCTTAACTAATAAAATAAATTACTATGCATATTTTCAGTAATCTAAACTGGAGACGTATTTTTAAAGCATTTGAATTCTAAATTGCATACAAAACTTCACTTATAAATTCGAATGTTTTAAAAATACTTCTCTTAAACACTTGTCTGCAGGCCGCAAGGGAATTTAATAGCTTCCTATTATGTCTAGCTGACCCAGTAGTATTTTGTATTGGGGTTGATGAAATGTTTCCAAGGCAGATTTTTATTATTTTAATAACAACTTCTGATATCATAACAAACTGTGTTAAAAATATGATTACATTTGAACCGATCGTGGGTCTGAATATTGTGTATGTGGCGTAGGCGCTGAGCGAGGAGCACCAGAAGATGATCGAGGGCGTGCCCGTCGCCGAGCAGCGCGTCTTGCACTGACCACGCGCCTGCGGGCTCACTGTTATGATTATACTTACGACGGTGCTGCCATCACGAAAATAATTAGTAATAAGTACACTTTTAAGAAACTCCTGCTAATTTTAAATGGGTGCATTCCAGAGTCTAATGGGGGAGCACAACAAAATGTTAGAGATCAAGCGGTGAGCGACATTCCACTACGAAATATTTTTGTACTATAATTTTATACAATGTTATCGCATTTCAAGTTAAGAGTTCAAAACTTTTATATTAGGTATTCTAATTAAATAAATTTTATATTTTAGAAAGTATTGTTTTATTTTCTTAACAATATTATCATCATTTCACAGCTCATAACAATGTTCGTTCACAGACATAATTATAATTACACACTCAGTACAGTCAGGCGGTGGTCCTGGCTTCCGACGCAAGGTAAAAGTCGTCCAAAAACTAATCATCAGTCATCAGTTGTGTCTGGATCCTTTAAGAACAGTTGATACTTTCGTTAACTAGTTTTAAACTTGCGTGTTGCATACCTATTTAAAAACGTATAATGGTTACCGTTGGGGAATTTCTGGCTCTATTGCCTGCTTGAGTGCAAAGCTGTTGCAGTCAGTCTGTGCCCACACAACCAATGTAAATCGAACAAAACGTCAGGTGAATAAAATAATGTATGTTCGCGTTTCTTTTTCGTTTGTAAAAGCATAGCTCTCAGATTGACTACACTTAGAATCACGACCAAGAACTTGTTTTACTTTTACACCACCTGGGTTCACATGATTGTCAATGCAGATAACAACTTGGTTCACGGGTACACTTGTCCCGGGTATCAGTCCTTGTTCACCAGCTAGGCTCACATGTACACTAGTTCTTGGTGGGGCAGGCTGCGGACACCAGCTTGTTTTACTTGTACACTAGTTCTGGGTGTCAATCCTGTCTCCGGCTGGGCTCACGGGTACACCAGTGGTCACCGGCTGGGTGCACAAGTACACTAGGCCTGGGTGTCGTCCGTGGTCACCAGGCGGGCTAACTAGAGAGCGGTCACCAGGCGGGCCGGCCGGCGGCGGCGCGGCACATGCGCGCCAGCAGCCCGGCCAGCTGCAGCGGCGACTGCAGCCCGTCGGCGGCGCGCGCCTGCGTCAGCCCCGCCTCGCGCACCAGCGCCAGCCGCGTCGCCTCCGCCGCCTCCAGCGTCTTGCACACGCGGAACATGTTGCTCACGATGTCCTCGTGCGCGTAGCCCAGCTTGCACAGCTTTGCTATTATCTGAGCACAATCATAGCTTATGTTAGTGTTAATAGTTCTCACCGCCTGCGAAACCGAATGGACATTATATAACGCGTCTTCAGCGACGCAAAAACTGCACATTTATATAAAATAGAATAGAATCTTAAAAAAAGCAGCAAATTGTTAAAACAAAATTACTCCTCGTGAACATAGTTGACACTGAGATTCAGACCCCTAAATGTAAACTATATTACAGAGGCATAGGAGATATCGATTACTCAGCTATTTCCACTTTATACTTTTACTCCTGAATGATATCCTCTGAAAGCTTAATGATTCCCGCAGCATTATGGTGTGGTATTAAAATGTTACCATTGAATTGACTTATTGTTACTGTAGCAAAAAGTGAAAATAAAGAATGGACTTTAAATCATTATATTAAACAGCAAATTTGAGTACAGGCAAATCACTACACTTCCCAAAAGTGTGTTGGTGATCACAAACATGAGCAATGTTAAAAAATTTGAAACTCTTACACATAATAGGGATCGAACCCAAGACTCCTGAGATCATGGCCAAGTTTGTTGCAAGAAGCAGTTTAGCAGTCTCTTATAATCTGAACTGACCTTATAAGCGGCGTGTATGTCCTGCTTGACGCAGGAGTCGAGCATGGAGCGCACGAGCATGGGGTGCGGCTCGTCGCACACGCGGAACACGTGTTCGGGGCTGACGTGGCCGAAGCCCTGCGCCGTGGCCTGCAGGTTGTTGAGCGCGGCGCGCAGGTCGCCCTGCGCCGTGAACACCACCGCGCTCACGCCCTCCTCCGTGTACGACAGCTGCTCCTTCTCGCACACATCTAAAACCTGAAATTACCATATTTCTTAGATGAAAACACATGCACAATACACAACGCCAATAATTACCACAAGCTCTTCATTTTATTAGTAAAGTAAATCATACTACAAAAAAAAAAACATAGTTAGAAACGAAGTTGGAAATCCCTAAATTAAATTTTGCATTGTAGTAAATATGCCTGCCAGTTCCAATTAACTAGAAGGATTGTTATTACACAAAAAAATGCAATGAAACAGGTACCTTCTGCACTTACTTTAGTCCATGGACAGAAATTTCTTACTGATTTTACATTGGACAGAATTTACATTGGACATAAAATACTTAACACGTAAGCTGCTGAAATCTTTCTACGCTTGGGCTGCTTTACACACATCTGTGTTTGGGGCGAAATATTCGCTGAAAGCATGTGGGGCGCACGCGTTTTCTAGTCATGTCCGTATTTTAAGATAATTCATTACCAAAAGCCCGCAGCCGACGTGTTAAACAGCAACAATGTAACAGTAAATGAATATCAGAATCTTACTTTGGCAAGAATTTGAGCATCTGTCAGTCTGGAGTACCGTAGCACAGCACATCGAGACTGAATAGGCTCAATAATCTTCTCACTATTGTTGGCGGCCAGCGCAAACCGAGTGGTGCTCGAGTACAGCTCCATGGTGCGCCTCAGAGCCTGCTGAGCTCCCTCTGTCATGCTGTCTGCTTCGTCTAGGATCACAATCTTGTGTCGCCCAGCTGGTAGCGTCACCTAACAAGCACACAATATTAAACTATTACTCTACTGGCAAGAAATAGCCATTAGCCCTGTGGTGTATCAGAAATAAATATACACACAAATACTGGTTGAGCGTGCGGTGGTGGGGGTGCGTGAAGCAATAGCTCCGCGCGCACTCTAGACATGGGCGTTTTCGATATTTTAGGATAACCGTTATATATTTAGTTTTGATATCGATATCAAAAACAGTTTTTTGATATTGATATCAGTCGTAACAAATATTATGAATATCCTGAATTAAAATTAAACCGTATTCATATGTTGTTTAGTTCCATTTTCCTTTGTAAGACACTCGCTTCGCTATGTGACATCGGCCTACGACTCAGCTTCTACAAATTATGCAATATACAAATTGAACCTTATTGCTAATAAACTAATAGTAAAATTCTACTGAATAACCAAATCCCACCCGAGCATTCCCGTTGCCGCACCGGTAGCAATATTCGCTTCATCTCTCTTACACCGCCTTAAGTACGTTTATAGAAAAGAGAAGGAGTGAATATCATGATAGCATGATGCGTTGCCTAAGTTAGTTGCGTGCGTATCGTTTTATACATTATGCTCGAAGATCCCGGTAATGCTTCTCAAAGAGTGGGTCTTAGGATGAACATGAACAAGACGAAAATCATGTTAAATGCCCATGTTGCACCCGCTCCAGTTAACGTTGGGAACATTGCACTCGAAGGAACACAGGGACCTGGGACAGATAGTCCAGTTAGGTAAGTCCAACTTCGAGAAAGAGATCTCTCGTCGAATCCAGCTCGGATGGGCAGCGTTCGGGAAGCTCCGGCATATATTCGCGTCCGAAATACCTCAGTGTCTCAACAAGACGAAAGTCTTGGACCAGTATGTGTTGCCAGTAATGACCTATTGGAGTGAGACGTGGTCGTTTACTATGGGTCTCATAAGAAGGCTCAAGATCACCGATCAGCGAGCAATGGAGAGAGCGATGCTTGGTATTTCCCTACTCAATCGAATCAGAAATGATGAGATCCGCAGGAGAACTGAAACAACCGACATCGCTATGCATGCCTACTCACTATCGGGCGGCTGAGCGAGTAGGAGTGTTGTGAGATTAATTGGTGTTTTATTGGTACAAGTGACCTAGTACAAACCTTTCAAGCGTGGGTTATTCCACCCAGACACAATTAAAAATCAATTGTTATCTGACAGCTGGCTGTCGCGCGGGCTTTTAGGAATCAAGCAAAATGTACAGATTTAAACAAGAAATGGTTGTAAATATAGTATCGAAAGTACCTTTTGCTGAGCAAACATCTTGATCTTGTTCCGAACTACATCAATTCCGCGGTCGTTTGACGCATTAAGCTCAAGCACGGCGTCCTTAAATGAGACGCCCAGCAAAGCGCGCGCCAGGCACAGGATCGTGGTGGTCTTCCCCACGCCCGGCGGGCCGGCGATGATGATGTTGGGCGCGTTGCCGGTGCGCGCGAAAACCGCCAGCCGCGACACCGTGTCCTCGTTTCCCACGATATCAGTGAACACCTGCGGCCGATACTTCTCTATCCAAGGCAAGTGCGCCGTCGATTTTACTGGCTTTGCTGTTGATTTCGAAGGTTTAACCGCTTCATCGACCTCCATGATGGTAATGTCGTCGTCACTCATTTTTGGATATTATACAAAAGCAAACACAACTGATATCATCAACGAAATAATACTGTGTTGCACTTGTTATTCTTGGTGTTGGTGATTTTATGAAACTCTACTTTATTTATTTCCGGAAAGTGTTATTGGACTGGAAATACTGGAATCTGGACGGCCTACCCGCCAAACAAAAGTTCAATTTGATTTGTTTGTCAATGTCACTCAGTTGTTGTTGTTGTTGTTTTCTTCACCCATTCTGGGTAGGCAAAGGGAACTGTGCCCATACAGCCAAGTCTTCAATGGATTTTTTTATCGATATGAAATGAAAATGAAATTTAATGAGATGAAACACGGAACAGAAAAACCAGTGGAAGTGCGATGTGGCAAATTTAATACTAGAACCGCTGTCACCAAACTCACACATACAAACGGTAAATAATACGTTGCACTACTAGTAAACAATGGTTTTAATTTGTCGTTTAGCTCCTACTTACTCCAAATTGGCCTAAATTGTACAAAGTGCAAAAACAAAACACTACTGCGATCTGCATAATACAGTTCATTTTGCTATAGATAAAATAAAGCATTTACGACGTTTTGTATTTTAAATCCATCAGCTTCGATTTCAAAAAAAGTTCAGCTATTCCACAACAGATGGCAGGCAAAATTAGGAAAATAACTTTGCACTGTAACTTCCTCGAAATAAGGTTGACATTTCCTTAAAACATTATTTGTAACGCTAGTCTAGCCAGTTCGGTGACACATAATATTGTCATTATCGATAGATTGGACCCGATTTGGGTTTGTTTAAAATGTTAAAGGATGCAAAGGGTATTGTTATCCAGTTCAATAATTGACCAAAACTTTAGTAAGTTCATTATTCTTTACCTACTGAAATTATTTTCCTTTTTTTTTGCGAAGTTCATGATATTGTTATACATGACCAATTAATTTTATATAATATCTGTCATCATAAATTCGATTGCATGGATATCATTAATAGAATTCAATACCGCGTTCCAAACCGCTTAGGTCGAGCTTGTAATGCGGTAACTTTTCGTTTATTTGCACCTAAATTCTCAAGAACACATGCAGGTGAACGTGCTCCTTTGAAGCGAATTATGAAGGCATACAATGATAATTTTGCTAACATCGATGTGTTTGCCCTGTCAAAAGGTACATTTAAAAATTACATTTTACAATCACTGAAGGCATTGTGAATGCAATTGTCCCAAGTTTTATCACTCGATACAAATAATGTTTGCCCTATAGTGGCTGGTGTTTGCCGCTTGTTGAGGATGCTCGGCATCTCCTTGTGCTCTGTTGGTTCGTTGGGCGCATTTGCTGTCGTGGCTGTCTTGCCGCGTGGTTCTTGGCGGTGACATTTTTCACCGTATAAATACTGTGATAAGGGTTATTGCCATGACTCATGTGCGGTGGCGGTGGCAGCGGCCGATGAAACCGTCGATCCTATCTATAATTATATTAGGATAGATTCATATTGGATTGTTGTGTTGTTGTCAGATTCACAGGTGTAATGGACCTTAGTAGCTGTACTTATTTTTTAAATTAATGTTGTGGATAACGGTGCTGGTTGCACAAGTATTTAGATCATGTATATCTACGTTTTTACTTTAGCAATGTGTGTAATTGTTTGTTGTCCCAAATAAATAAAAATAAAATAAAAAATAATTGTAAATAATATTACGCATGAATAAATGTACGCGTCTTATTTAAATTAGAAAATTACAATAATATTGTACGTAATTCATCCTACCAAAGCAATAGAAAATAAAATAAAAATTACAAAATGTTTTATGAAACTGAATTTAAATACAACCCGATGATACAAAGATAAACTTATAAATACAGAGTATAAATTACAATTTTAGCAACCCTTTAGTTTGGTAAAGGGTAAAAATCATTAACGTTTATTTATTTTTGTGAGAATTTTAACACATAAGCAGATTTATATCGATATCAGGTTTATCGAAACCTGCTATCGCATTAGACTACATCACTAAATGAGTAGCGGACAGTATTTCAGAATAAGAAGAGAATATGTGTAATCCAAAGCTCGCTTTATTTCTGAAGTATTATGATTGGTTTTAGTTTGAAATTTATTTCATTATTAATAAATAAAAATCAAACAAGATTCTATTGAAAAACTACGATATTGTTCACGGAACAGAAAAAACAAGTGCAAGTGCAAAGTAGGCGGGACCCGCGTGCCACTACTAAGCGTAGTTACGCATACTCGACCTTAGTGCATCGCGCCTAGTCAGTAGTCCTGCGGAATTCTTTGTTTGCGTAATTCTACAGCGAAATTGCCATTTGCACTGCAAAAATTATAGTCGGAGAAAAACTTTTAAAAATGGAGGTAGGAGGAGGACTAAAAAAAAAATACAATACTAGTGCCTATTACTTCAAAGGAAGTCGTTGAAAAGACCCCTTACAATGTGTCAGCTGTCCTTCTTGCTTCAATTAAGTATATTTGTATTATATACTTTGATTTTCATAAATTTAAATACTATAATGCGTAGCTTTAGAACCATCTAACTTTCACCTTTAATTGCATCGAAAACGATTCAGGAGTTTTTAAAAAAACTAAAAAATTGTTGGTATGGGAAAATGACTTTACTCGATTTCTTCCATACAAAATGGCAATTTCATACTTTAACCCCTAATATACAGGGTGGTCCATCCAATGACGTCAAGAATTTTTTTTTAAATTCCTCCCTCCTAGGGGTACCCAAAAATACCCCATGTATGTTCCCCGATTTTTTTAGTTTTCGAGATACGATTTTTTTTATGTTTTCATCGAAAATTTCGCAAGTGTATACATAAAAAAATTACATAAAAAAAATTGATCGGTTATTTTTATGTTTTTTTTTTAAACCTAATTCTCGTGAAGTGTTTTTTCACATGCATAAGAATTAACTGCCTAACATTGCTGCATGTTGTAACAATTTTGATCCAAAGTTAATAAATTACGTTTCTGCGAGCTAGAGTTAAATTTTCAAATTCAAATTAAAAAAAAAACAAGAAGGTTGCAAAGATTCTAATAAATTTTAAAAACTTCTCTAGTCTCTAAGCTTTCCAAAAAGTGGTAGGTAAAGGAGCCATTATTTCCTGTAATCGGGCTTCAAACGTAGTGGGGTGAAAATTTTACCAATCAAGTAACTTCAATTGTGGAACTTTAATTTCATAATTTTAAATAGGTGATTGCTCCAAATTACTGAAAACCCATCTTGGTGGTAATAATAATTATTTTTATGACTGGTGTATCATTTTTTGAGGTTCATAATGAAACAATACAAATCAAATCAAAGTATTTATTAATAAAATTAAATTTACAACAAATTTTCAAAGTGCCTCCCTCCCACTTCAATACATAAACTACAGCGCCTCAAAAAATTTTGCCTTAATCTAAGAAACGCACTTCTGTTTGCTTTTATTTGGTTTTCCGCTTCGTTCAATTTCTGGCGTAGTTCGGCTTCGCTATTCGTCTCCCGCGCATAAACTATTTCTTTGTAGTACCCCCACAAGAAAAAATCGATTGGGTTCAGGTCTGGTGAGCGTGCAGGCCATTCAATTGGCCCGGCACGCCCAATCCACCTTCCTGGAAACGTTTCGTTGAGGTGCCCTTACTTCTCTTGCATAATGGCAGGGAGCACCGTCGTTTTGGAAAAACATTCTCCTTCTCGTTTCTAGAGGTACTTCTCCTAATAAATCTATCGAATTATTTTCCAAGAAGTTCAAATACTCTGGTCCATTTAGCCTTGCTGGCAGCTCAAAAGGCCCAATGAGCTGCCCGTTGAGTATTCCTGACCACAAATTCACGCTGTAGTGGTTTTGAAAATTAGAGGCTCTTGCAGTATGTGGGTTTTCCACAGCCCAAGTGTGATAATTATGCATATTGAACACTCCTGTCCTTTCGAACCGTGACTCATCCGTCCAAAGAATTTTTCTAAAAAAATCTGGGTCTTCTTGTGACCTGTGAGCTGTTGCACGCGTTGAATGTGGTAGGCGTGGTAGCCCTCTGAAAAAAAAAAACTCGATCACGACAGACAGCGACAGCGGGGCGATGATGAGGCAGAGATTTGCCTACTAATGGGTTGTTTAGGGGTTCACAAAAGTTACAGTGCAAGGGAAAACCATGACTGCAACTAAGGAATACTCCATGGGTTGACAGAGTAAGGCTCAACTTAAGCTACCTAAGAATGTAAAAAATGTTTAAAAAATGCTCACCTGATTTTAAAATTCTCAGAACTGAAGTTCGCGGTATTCCAGTTGATCTAGTTATTCTTCTTGAGCTTGTAGATGGATCAATTGCGATCTCATCCAACACCATATCCCTTCGGTCTGGATCAGCAACATCAACATCAACAGTCCGCCTCCGCGACCAGTTCCCGGAACTCGGCCAGCCATCAGAGTGTTGTGAGTGTTAATGAAAACTCTGTGGTCTGGGTAATGCTCTCGTACTTCACCTCGCCGCTCTAGCTGTTCTCGATAGAGTCTCGCAGATAATAGGCCATTGCCTTGCGCGACGCCATAATAATAATGCATCTCTGCGTATTCACCAAGTGAATATGGCATGATGCAGGTCGACTTTAATCCAAATCACTAGGCAGTCTGAATCCGAGACACAGGCACAGGTCAATCACAAGGCAAATCAAGAGTCCGGGTAGCAGTGATCGACTGTGGTCGTAGTTGGGTCGCATCGGCTTGGGCAGGAGTGCGGGGGTGCGGTGGTGAGGTGAGGGGTGGTAAGGCAGGTAAAAACGGTCCCTTATCTAACTGGTTTGACGAGTCATCGCTGACAGTGATCCTAAAACTAAGCAATAATGTAATAAAATAAATAATACAATTTTAAAAATCTCTAAGGAGAATTTTTTAAATGTTTTAATGCGTTAGAATTTATTTTCATGAAATTCAAGTTCCTCAATTGAAGTTACTTAATTGGCCAAATTTTCACCCCGCTACGTTTGAAGCCCGATTACAGGAAATAATGGCCCCTTTACCTACCACTTTTTTGTACTTTTTGGAAAGCCTTCTTGTTTTTTTTTATTTGAATTTGAAAATTTAACTCTAGCTCGCAGAAACGTAATTTATTAACTTTGGATCAAAATTGTTACTACATGCAGCAATGTTAGGCAGTTAATTCTTATGCATGTAAAAGAACACTTCACGAGAATTAGGTTTCAAAAAAAAAACATAAAAAAACCGATCAGTTTTTTTTATGTAATTTTTTTATGTAAACACTAGCGAAATTTTCGATGAAAGCATAAAAAAAATCGTATTTCGAAAACTAAAAAAAATCGGGGAACATACATGGGGTATTTTTGGGTACCCCTAGGAGGGAGGAATTAAAAAAAAAAATCTTGACGTCATTGGACGGACCACCCTGTATTGTGCATTCAGTCAGTGGTATTAATACAAAATGTCAACTATGAGTAAACGCCAAGGAATTTGTAAATTCCTTAGTAAACGCGAACAAAACGACTTTTATGACAGCTAGGCAGCTAGCTGATGTTATGACATGTCACTGTCAAAAGTGTCAATGAGCGAACACTGGTGGTGTTGTTGCGATAGCGATAGTTTCGCTATCGATAGTTGACCTTGAAACACAGTCAATAGCGCGAATATTCTATCGAAAATATCGACATGCTGCAATACGACATGATACATCGACGCGTATCGATAGTATCGACAGTTTTGTTTTAGTTACAATCGACATATTTACGATACAATAGACTGGAAATAAAACGTAACGTGTCACTTTGTCGCGCTCAATAGTCATTTCTAATAACCCTCTTGGTGCAAAATTATTACGGACTTAGCTGAATTGAATCGCGAAGGTAGATGAAGTCATCTTTTAAATGCAGCAATAGTATCGTAAAATGTTCGACTATCGATAAGGCAAAATTATCGACAGATTTGAATCTATCGATAGTGTTTATGCTAATACTATCGATATTATTGATAGTATTGATATTTGGGAATAATATTACATATTTTTATTAATCGATACTATCGATAGTATCGAAAGTATCGTCAAAGACCGATATTTTCGATAGGACTATCGATAGTATGACTGATTTTCGAGGCCACACTGTAGTATCACGATACTATCGATAGTTTATCGCTATCGCAACAACACTACTCAGAGGCGAACGAACGAACAGAGTCAGACTAGAGGTGCGCAAAATCGTTCATTGAAGTGAAATGAGTGATACAGTTCAGTGGGAGTTAAAGATATGTATCACTCATCTAGTTCAATTAGTTCATTTAGTTCAGTAGATCTAGTTTGATTATCTAACTCACTACTCCTTCATATTCAATCCAATAGCATTGCATAAATGTATTTATCGTGGACAGATCTATTCTAATGACTACTAATTAAACATTTAGAAGATTTTAGCTCAAGAACTATGATATACAATCGTATTATAACGTAGTATGTACATAATGAATACCGAAAAGATTACATAGAAAATTGATTTTCCTTCATAGTATGAAGGAACTATAATAAATAAGAAGTATGAAGGAACTATAATAAATCAATCATAATAACAAAATTATAAAAACACTTAGAATAATCAAAGTAAAAACACTAAAAATCCCCTTTGACATCCATCTATCATCGTCATTAATATTAATAACACTAAGCAGGTACTGTAACCATTTTGTCTTATATCATAAATAATAAAGAATATTTCCGTGTGCACTGTCTCAAATAATAAGGAGTCAGATAAGGCGCGAAACTAGCCTGAACTGTGCATCTGTCTCGCTCTTACAGTAGGTACTGACAAATATGTCCATACATTTTACTCTCATTATCTCATATCGCTGAGTTACTGAACTAAATGAACTGCTTTGGACTAAAGTGAGTGAGTGATACATATGGACTAGATAGGTGAAGTACTTCAATTGTGTCATTCATTCAGGAACTACCCAAGTCTAAGTCAGACACACTGTGACACACAGGTCAGACAGAAGCGATTTGATTGTGCGATTTGTATGTTTTTTCATCAGACTTTCCATTCCATAATCTGTTTTATTCATAGAGTATCTTGACAACGCAATGAAGTTATTTTCTATTCGTGTTGTAAATAAGTAGCTAATTTACTTAGATTTGTAGATCTAACATTAAACGTTAATATACATTAGTGATCTAAGTGTGAATCATCGTCCAAATAAAGGCGGTTGAGGTATTTTTACTAGATTATTTTATTTATATTTACATAATCTATAATTTGCCAATGACCGTAACTACACAAAACGTAAATATAAATTTCATTTTAACTCTAAATCCAACAACAAATAAACTCAATTTCATTTGTCTGCACGAAACTGCTATAAATCTTTTATTGGTCCATAAACACCTCTTTGCATGCAGTTGAGCCATGGAGTGGTTATTCGGTCACCGTATGACGCCGGACGAGATGCTCCGCAAGAACCAGCGAGCGCTGAACAAGGCCATGCGCGACCTGGACCGCGAGCGCCTCAAGATGGAGCAACAGGAGAAGAAGGTTATCGCTGACATCAAGAAGCTGGCCAAGGAGGGGCAGATGGTGAGATATTGACCCATCCTATCCTTCACGTAACAATGCTTAAAAAATGTGTAATCCTACAACAAGCAGTTGAGTTAAATAAGATAATGTGTTGCTTATGTTTTATAGTCAGACTTTAGATACTTACTGATTAACTTAACAATTGGTGTTTAATCTATCAGGCTGAAGTTTTTATGACCCTTGGATCATCAAAAGGAAGTCAAAAGTCTGCCTTAGGATACTGTACTGAGATCTTAAGGATTATAATACTTATAACTGCATGAATCCTCAAATCTGTTGATTTACCAGTGACTTACTTACACACCCTTCGTCTCCTCTCATCTCACACCTCACATGTCCATATCAAGATAGTCAATTTCCTTCCAACTTTTCTATTCTTATAACTCACTACTCTTAACTTTTCAATCCTTAAAATGACATCTAAAATAGATCTAGCCATTATCATCATCATCACCAGCCTGTAATAGCCCACTATTGGACAAGGGCTTCTCCAAAGGCAGGTAGGTTGGCAATCACAGGTTGGCCAATGGTTGAAAGAAGAGGAGACACTGCTGCCCGTCAGCCATAGGAGAAAGGTTTATGCTATACTTTAAATGTGCAGGCACCACATGACACTATCCACTAACTTGCTAACAATGTAATAACTTATAAATACATAATAATAAATGAAGACAACGTCACATACATTGTTCTGATCCCGAAGTGAGGAACTATTTAAAGCACTTGTATTGTGAAAATCAGAAACAACGAAAGTATCAGTATATAAACGACAACGAAAGTACCCGATAAAAGGTAGAAAAACTTTTTTTTACATTGTCCTGTAATCGAACCCGAGACCTCGAAGCAGGCGTCACCTTGAAAACTGGTGTGTACACCACTCCACCGCCATGAAGATCGTCTACGTCAACTTAAAAAGCAAAAGCTGAAAACCAGTGTTCTGCTCTTTGAGCAGTGCAAACACTGAGCTTACTGCCTTTTTGCATCGCTGCGGCACACATAACTTAGAATAAGTAATTGTTATTTTTTTATTTTTATTTGATGAGTGTTGTTATTATTTGTAATTTACTGCATGTGTGCTTTTGTTTTCTTGATGTGTGCCTTATTGCCATGCAAATAAAGATTTTATCTATCTATCTATCTATCTATCTATCTAACTACCTTATTAAAATATACAGAAACATTATTGTTTTTAGGATGCAGTTAAAATTATGGCAAAAGACTTAGTTCGCACGCGGCGCTACGTGCGCAAGTTCATGCTGATGAAGGCGAACATCCAGGCGGTCTCGCTCAAGATCCAGACGCTCAAGTCGCAGAACACCATGGCGGAAGCCATGCGCGGTGTCACGCGCGCCATGGCCACCATGAACCGCCAGCTCAACATGCCGCAGATACAGAAGATATTGCAGGTACCCGACATAACTATTACTCGATCTCAATAAGTTTCAGGCACCTAATTCAGCTAACCAAATCTGTCACAATCGTAATTGAATAGCAGGTTTTTGACAGTTCTAGTTTGGGCTAAATGTCAAAATCGCCCAATTCAATCACGATCGAACTGCAATTTAAATAGCTGAATAAGGCCCCAGATATTAGTAACTGGAATCATCAAGAAGAACCATGAACGGTTGGAGTGTACGAAAGGGTGCGCAGGACATAAACTAACCTAAACCTAACCTAACCTAACCTTTTTCCAGCGCAATCGTTTCTGTCACTAAATGTATCAAAGTGAGCTTTTTGACAAAAATAATCTTATCGAAAAAGAAACATTTAATGATATCTAATTGCTTACAAAGTCCAGTAGGTTAGGACAAGTGTAGGTTAGGTTAGGTTAGAACAGTGACCATACAAAGGCGTGAAGATTTTTGAGGCGATCCGCGGCAGCGGCCGCCGAGCGCCTCAAAAATACAAAAAAAAAAAGATTAATGATTCCTAACCTCAAAATTCTATTAAAATACTTTTTTTACCGCGCGCCTCCCTGACTTTAATGGGGGCTTTCCCCCTGCCCCCCTTACCCTACCCCGCCCCTTAACTCTATGGTCCAAGTCCTAAACTTTTAGTGACAGAAACGATTGCGCTGGAAATAGGTTAGGTTTAGGTTAGGTTTAGCGCACCCTTTGCGACAATCTGACCCCATGAACTGTCCAACTGGTAGTAAGTATGATACGAGTACTCTAGTTATGGTTCTTCAAAATAATTCCAACCATGTTGGCAAACACACACCTTCTATCCCAATAATGGAAAATAACTTTAGGGCTGGTGATCTCAATATTGAATGCCCAATAATTTATTTCTGAAACCAATCAAATACTATGTAATGTAAAGCGTTTTTAATAAAGGTTATTTAAAGACGCCTTTCATCCCTGCCTTTAAGGATAGTTCGAAAACATTAATTTACAAGTTTATGTACAATTTTACAGGAGTTTGAAAAGCAATCAGAGATAATGGACATGAAGGAAGAGATGATGAACGACTCCATCGACGAGGCCATGGAGGCCGATGACGATGAGTCGGAAAGGTATGTTTTAATTTCATTGACTACACAGATTTAGCATTTCTTGATGTATAATTATTCTTCAAGAATAGGAGTCTGAGTACTCCATGATTGCGCCTGTTATCATGTGTGTCGCTCTTTAGACGATGCAGTAGCCCAACAAATATGTATATGTCTCGCCAGCGTAACTCAGGGCTGAAAAAACACACTGAAGTCTTGAAGGTTTGCAGGATTTTAGATTTGAAGACATGTCAACTTACCTAAGGCCGCCTGCCAGTGTCAGCTGTATTCGTGTATTGTTGGTAGTCAATAACTATTAACTTGTGTTACAGCGATGCAGTGGTGGGCCAGATCCTGGACGAGCTGGGGCTGCAGCTCAACGACCAGCTGTCCGGGCTGCCGCAGGCCACGGGCTCTCTTGCCGTCACCGGTGAGTTGCGAACATATTGCCTAATTAATATGATATTAAACATGATCAATTATTTAGTGTTATTTTTATCTTACGAAATCTTACTTGATCAGAGTAAGATTTTTAGTTTGTAAAAAAATCAGCGAAGCTAATTCAGATTTACTTCCTGTGGCATAAATGAGGTGTAAGCAGGGTTTACTGCAAGCAAATAATTTAAAGGTAAATAGTATTTTACCTTCCGGACGTTTCGATTCGATTACATAAATCATGTTCGCTAGCACACTCCTATCAGTGCAAGCAAAATTTAGTGATACTTATGATTCTATCATATTCAGTGTGACATAAATGATCAGCCGCATTTCAGAATAAAGTAGTGCTTTTAAATCTCAGCAATTGGACAAAAAAGAGATAGGTAGATGTAAAAACCATTTCGAAACAGGATATTATATTCATATAATAATAAATAAATAATAATAATAAATAAATGTGGACAACATCACATACATTGTTCTGATCCCAATTTGAATAACTATTCAAAGCATTCGTATTTTGGAAACCAGAAACAACGAAGGTACCACAAACACCCAGACCCGAGAAAATGTAGAAAAACACTTTTTTTTCTACATTGACCCGTCCGGGAATCGAACCCGAATTCATATGAATGGTGACTTATGTTTTTGTGTGGAATGGTAGTAAAATGTCCCATTTTCGTGTTATAGCAAAGACGCCTCAGGCGGCGGGCGTGGCGGCGGGCGTGGGCGGCGGCGGCGCGGGGGGCCCCGGGGGCGCGGGGGGCACCGGGGGCGCTGTGTCCGACGCCGACGCCGAGCTGCAGGCGCGCCTCGACAACTTGCGCCGCGAGTAGTGCATCGACTAGTTATACTAACAGACTACCCGAATATTTGAAGCAATACGAATTAATTTGAAATTCGAGCCGGGAAGCAACTCGTGCGCAATTAAATTAATTTGCGTATTTTGAACTCGATGAAATCATAATTCCTTAATATGACAAATCTGCAGTGAATGGTTTTAAAGTAACGTAAAAAATATGTATATATCAGTGACAATATCCAATGTCGTCTCGTCGGTGTCGGTGTCGGTGTTTACGTAGTACGTATTAAAACCTAAGAGACCAATTGAAGTGACAAAACCTACAACTCGAAGGAAATTTAAGTAGGATACCCGGTTTGGGTAAGTCCACAAAATTGCTGTATTCAGATATTTTTTATGTTCAATACTTTTTACACAACGATGATTTCATTATTTTAAAAAATATCGATATTTATGGTGTGTGACGAATATATGCCTTGTGAATTTGCAGAGAAAAGTGACGAGATGTGTTATTAAAAATCTAGCTCACGTGGGCTATAGTTTACTTCGACTAGAAGTAAACAAATCAAAACAAGCAAGCAAAACAAACTTATAATTTTACGTCAAATGTGCCTTATATATCTCTGCACCTACATACTTACCTTCCTGGTAACGTAGGCATCCCATTGCATGCATTGGCGTATTTTGAACAATGCTATGTCGTAAAACCTCTGAGTGAAACTTATGGAATTTGTACCTATACTATAGTAATATTTATGGTAAGGCAATTTATTTGTCAAGTATGCCCCAATAAACTGAAATCATTAAAATATATTCTGTTAATGTGTTATATTCTGTATACATATATGACCTTAATTGTAACCGAACTCGGTCACGTCAAACAAAATAGGGGCGAAATCGATAAAGTCTAGTAACTGGCCGAGCACGAAGAAATGCCTCGAGCAGAGGTCCAAGAAACACGGAAATTGGGATTCCCGATAAAAAGCTACGCGAAGCCCGTTCATAAAGATCCATCTGTTCCTTTCAGATATTCGAAGATATTGGTATGAATGAGAGAGACAGCTAGTAAAATAAGTAATGGGCTATAATTGTCATCCCAATGCATGGCAAAGGCCTCAATCATTAAATTTAAGTTACCACAGCAATGATAGGAACAGGCCACGCTTGCCAAATGCTAACTGGTGATCGCAAACCCGAGCAATTTTCGAAATGTCAAAAGTCTTATTACCCGACCCAGGGATCGAAACGAAGACCCCCAACTCTTAGCTCGATACTTTAACCAAAGACCAACGAGAGAGACAGAGTCAAATAAACTATAAACATTGTCTTGCTAAGTAAAGCCTTGATTCATGTCCGTTGTATTACATCGTTATTGTAGTTACGAATCTCTTATCTGTGCGTTGTGCCTTGTCTCTGCTAAAGTTCCGAGGCCTACTCAAGTGTTCAAAATCGGAAAGTCGATGTCCGACACGAGTGATTTGTCGCTTTATGGTCGAGAACGCCGTGTGCGCTGCACAGCTTGTAAATATATATCACTTGCTTACAATAATGTATAATTCGCTTTAAAATAAAATTCTTTTGATTCGTGATTCCAAAGGAGTGCGCCGGCGCAAGGGGTGCGGGCGGCCTCATGTATAGAGATGTTGTTATTGTAATTTGATTAAGTTTATCTAAGTATATTTTAATAAATATTTTTATATTAATACTGTATTTCATTTACTTAAATCGTCTTGCTTATTTAGTAAGGGAGTAAAGTTAACAGCTAATAAAGAGCATAAAATATGTAAATAACCTGATGGTCGATGGTTTAGGCAATGATAAGTGACAATGATTAAAAAGAAAACAAATATAATAAGTTAAACTTTATTTATCATAATATGTTTTGATATCACTATAGGTTCAATATAACATTTAATGAAATACTATTTTACATAAAATATTATTAAGTAGATTTTCTAAAAGTTGGTACACATCACTAACATCGAAGATTGTATATAACAATACGAGTTACATAAAAACAATTTTATTAAATACTTGTTAGACTCCACAGTGTGGAAGTCACACGGCCGCGGCCGCGAGTGAAGTGAAGAACTTTTCGCTTCACTACGAATGCACTTTCACATTTATAATTCTGAGCCAACTCTACCGTTAACACCGGCCATACACAGATATGTTTGGATGTCCTTATTAATTATTATTAATACAATACAGTTATTAATACAGTGACGACCTTATTATGTAGTTTTTTTTATACATCCTCGGTAATAAACTATCTACTCAAACACGAGTAGTAATCAGTTGTGAAAAGTGAAAACACTATGGAACATGTTAATAAAACTATCATGTCGGTGGATTTATAATATAGCTAATATGTTCGGTCGCTACTGTATTCAGAATGCGTGAACTATAGTGTTCTGCTGTAATAGAGGTTGTGATATTTTAAAATCTTGACGATATCGTTAGAAACGCAGCTCTGTGGAGACTTAATGCACTATTATTACTCATACTCACATATATAGGTATAGATAGGCTTGCATCAGTAGCCACGGTAACAGAGCAATTTAAACCACTAAAACCGAAACAGACGAATAAAATCAGACACAAACGACATGACACAGCCCATCAGAACAGAAGTTCCCGCCTCTAATGAATGAAGTAGCAGTTATTACATGATTTGAAGAAAGTATACGATTTAATAGACTTCCTGTAAAACGCTCGCTTTTGTCTGATGGTCTTTGTAAACGCGTAAGGGCGTGAATTTATACTTAAACCCCGAACTAAGAGAAACTCAAGAGAATTCCTGCACAAATAGAAAAGTAAACTAAAAGAAAATAGGTTTAATTAGGTGTGTTTCCAAAACTTATATTCTTCTAATGACGTTCGCAAGTCTCTTCTGTATTTACTGCCAATGTGTAAATTATATCATAAACTATATGTGTGTATAAATAAAAAAATACAAAAAGGAATGTACACGAAGTCGTAGAAAAAAGAGTTTTTGTTGCATAAAATCAGGTAGATCTTATAGTTGTTTGAACTTAAAATATTCATATTAATAATAGGATTTTTCATTTGAATACATAACAAAGTGTTTATTTAGTATCTAACAAGTGCCATTTAGAACGATACACATATTAAGAAACCAAGTTACATATTCATCTTTGGCACCTGATAACAATACGCTTGCTATGAGCTAATGGGTTATTTATATTGGTATCAATAAGTATAATAAAGATATGTCGCAGTCACAGTCGTGCACTCTGTTGCATCCCAAAACAAATAACAATATATTTGTATATTAATTATATCAGATTAGTTTCTATACCAAATAAAGAGAAGACAGTAACTGATACATATCACAGACCGTTACCAATGTTTGTGCCCTGCGGCGGTCCAGTCCACATCCCACGTATTTAAAAATATACATTTACACTAACATACAACAACATTTATCTACAAAACTACAAATCTGTATGACCAATAATTTGTAAAACTAGTATAACAATATTTACGTCTTAAATACTAGAACATGGAAGATTTTAAATACCATAAAATTTACTATGAACTTACTAATAAATGTAAAGTTGAATACATTTTCATGTCTGTGGCAATCTACAGCAAACACTGAGTAAAGTACTACCAATACTAGGTGTAGGTACTCTACAAATACAATTATATTATTGACATCGTCATTGGCAGACAGCACGTGATTATGTTTCTTTAACAAACTCGAATATAAAGTGTAAATTTAAAAAAACCTGTCTTGGAACCATTGTACCATGTGCTCGACGTCTACAGGGTGCAAACACTAGCTTAGCCACATTATCTTTATAATCTTGAGCTACAGAATATAACTACTACGTGTAGGCTAAGTTAGGAGCAAGTCAATTTTGAGCTATGTTCGTCCTGAAGCAGTGGAGGATTCAGGATTTTGATTTGGGAGGGGCCTGACCTTTAGTAGGTTTTACCCCAGGTAGTGTAAAAAATTAACGGTACTGTAGAGCAAAGGCCTCCATCATTAAACTCAAGTTACCACAGCAATGATGAATAGGCGTAATCACCACACTTGCCAAATGTGGGTAATCACAAACCCGAGCAATGTTCTAAAATTCGAAACTCTAGTTGCCTGACCAGGCAATCGAACCGAGGACTCCGAGATCTTGGCGCGGTACTTAAACCACTAGTCCAAAGGGGCGGTAGTGTAGTATGTAGCCGAAATTTCCATTGTCACGAGAGGACTCAGATGTCTTCGGAGGGGGCTAAATCCTTTAGGGTACCTATTAGAACACCTAAAATTCAAATATCTAAAGTTAAAACCCCGATGTTCAAAACCCCTAAAATTACAATACCTAATGGTTCTTATAGCTTAATAAATGTCCTCTAGCCCCCCTTGGATCCGGCACTGTCCTGGTGTGTGTGTGTGCGCGCGCGTGCAAGACTAGTGCGCGTGTGTGCGCCCGGGGCGGGGCGCCAGCACGCTGAGCGCGATGCCCAGCTGGGCCAGGTAGTACGTCGACATCACCAGCACCTGCCGCAGAGGCCTAGGTTACTCTTCTTTTAGAGTCTACACGAATGATTTATTCGTTGCGCGAATAGCAACCTCATGGAGCCACGGCCACGACTCTGCGTTTAAAGCATGCCTTTAAATTCATTGTTATTTAGTCGCAAATAAATCTCGTAGCAAGTACAATGTCTTGAATCTTGAAATATATAAATTTTTTAGGGATAGTGAGGTTTCACTAAAAGTATCGGGAATGGAATATTTCCACTGTTCCTGTCATATTAAAATCTTTTTAATTGCAAACTCCTTGGTTTTAAAAATCGAATACCATTTATTTATTTAAAAAAATATTCTCGGTCTTATCACAAGTTCGTCCAAAAACTGCAGTCACCCAAGAAAACGTTGATGCTGTGCGTAAGCTGATTGAGGAAGATCGACATGTGACATACCGCGAAATTCAGGCAACTTTAGACATTAGCATGAGTCAAATACAAATAATTTTGCATGAACAATTAGGTGTAAAAAAGTTGTTTTCCCGATGGATACCGCATTCGCTCTGTGAAGACCAAAAAGCGGCTCGCGTTACTTGGTGCGTCAGAACTCTCGAAAGATTCCACGCAGGATCCTCAAATGCTGTATACAACATCGTATCAGGTGACGAATCCTGGATATACGCGTACGAACCCGAAACAAAAAACCAGTTACGAGTTTGGGTGTTCGAAAATGTGTTAAAGCTAACAAAAATTGTTCGTTCACAAAGTGTTGCAAAAAAAAATGGTGGCCACGTTTGTCTCCAAAATCGGACATGTTGCGACTATTCCTCTTGAGGGACAAAGAATGGTTAATGCAGAATGGTATGCTAGCATTTGTTTGCCACAGGTCGTTTCTGAACTCCGTAAAGAGAACTGCAACCGCCGCATCATCCTCCATCACGACAATGCGAGTTCTCACACCGCGCACAGAACAAAAGAGTTTTTAGAGCAAGAAAACATACAATTATTAGACCATCCGCCGTACAGCCCCGACCTAAGCCCTAATGATTTCTATACTTTCTCTAAAATAAAGAATAAATTGCGTGGTCAGAGATTTTCATTATCTGATGAAGCTGTGGACGCCTACAAAACGGCCATTTTCGAGACCCAAACTTCCGAATGGAATGGTTGCTTCAATGATTGGTTCCGTCGTACGGAAAAATGTGTCAAGCTTCGCGGAGAATTCTTTGAAAAGCAATAAATTCATTTTTAAATAGTACTGTTGAGTCACTTCCTTGATTCCCGAAATTTTTAGTGCCGCCCTCGTATGCCGCTTACAATGAGGTTTATCGAACGACCAATTTGTTTGACAGAAACTATGACTATGCAGCTCAATTTGTTCAAGTTGTGGGTTCAAGTCCCATCTAAGTTTGTAATGTAAAGTACTGTTATCAGATAACTTATCCTTTGATGATTGGTTAAAAATCAGTACAATTTGTCACATAAATAAAGCAAGTAAGTAAGTAGCATCTTGTCGACGAGACGGATTTTCACCGTGTCTTCGTCCGGTCGTCAGTTAGGTATCGGACACTATGGAGGTTCGTAAACGACACCGGCAAACTACAAACGGTGAACCTGCTCAGCCAGCACCGGCCCGGCGCCGGCGCCGGCCTAGGTTGAAACCGTCTCGTTAACAAGGGCCTTTACGGCGGGGTACCATTTGTGGTATCCATAAAGGGGTATGATTTTGGTCAAGTCTGATATCATGGTCAAATCGTCTAATCGACAAATCAAAAATTAGACAAATTATGCAATTGGCCAAAGGTTACATCACAATATTTACCGTGTCTTTTTTTTTTTTTTTTGAATGGATCTATGCTGTGGCAGAAGGCCGTTACAGCTTCACCGGGCGGGTCACAATGTCTGTCGATACGCACCTGCCTGTACGGCAGCGGAGTGGCGAACATGCCGTACGCGAGCAGCGCGTCGGAGGCGAGGAACAGCAGCGCGCCGGCCGCGGCCGCCCCGCCCCGCGCCGCCCCGCGCCACGCCAGCGCGCCCAGCAGCTGCGCGTACGCCGGCACCAGCAGCGCCAGCCGCCCCGGCAGCGACAGCGCCAGCGGGAACAGCGCCGCCGCCGGCTGGGTCAGCGCCTGCCCGCAGTCACAGAACTAGCCTTCACACTCTATTTCGTTTTGCTAAGCAGATTTAACTTCTACAGAATCATAAGACCGCCGGCGGTTGCGAATTTGCGATAACAATTAATTTCAATTGTGTCTGCAATGGCTAAAAACTTGAAACCCTTTTAGGAAATAATCGCACTTTGGATTGTATGAATTAGGAAAATTTGATTTTATGACATCTATGTACTTATGGCTATTTTATTTTATTTTTTTTATTTTATTTTTAGGAAAAAAACATTAAACGGTCCATCTTTTAAGAGGAAACACAAGGGCCGTTTTTCCATACAAACGTAGTCCCCTGTTTCCTCCCTGGATAAAGCCAGTAGAGCGATAATTTTTATTACAAAAACTCATGGCCACTATTAGCATGTTTCTATGTTTTCTGTTTTTTCATAAATTAATAAATAAAAAAGATATGAGCCCTCAGAAATCGAAAAAATTCGCCAGATTTTCCGCTGTGTTCAAACATCCAGAAAACAAACTTAGCAAAATTTCAAAGCCTTTCTTCAATTTTTAATGAAAAAAGTATTTAAATCGGACTAGTTTTGGAAAAGTAATCGGGGGACTACGAAACGTTGATTTGGTGTGTTTTTAGTAGGTATCTTCGGTCCGAAGCAGTTGTCTCTATTACACTCTGCGGTGAAGGCGTTTGGCACTGCGCGACAGCAATAGATTTTACAAATACCTATTTTTCAATTCTCTCGCCCGTGGTGTTTCCTCTTAAGCAACATTTTATTTTTATTTCTCAACATTTAAAGTTCGTCCGTTAACCAAGAAGCTAGAACATAATTTTTTAGGACAGGAGCATGCTTAACAAACTGTTTTAGTTACGAGAAATTTTCACAGGACTAACTTTTTCATCCGTAATTTCAGTACCTTTAATCAAAGATAAATTCTATTGGTTTCATGAGTGTCTTGAATGAGAGCATTAATATCAATGTCACTAAAGTTGCACTGCAGCAGGCTCTACGCCTTGGATCTGAGGAGACGGACTTTATATGATAGGTAAACGAGACGCCTAGGCGCTTGGAATTCCAAGACAAGGGTTACTTAGTTATTTCGTCTAAGCCACAACGACGGCCTTCGAAGCGAATGAGGTTCAAGTTTGCCAGGTACTCGTACATACCGCGATGTGCCACGCGGGCGGGTGGAAGCCGAAGGCGGCGAGGTAGGCGACGTGCGCGGCGGCGAAGGCGGCCATGCCGGCCTCGAACAGCTGCGGCCACACCAGCAGCGCGTCGCCCAGCGCCGACAGCGCCAGCCCCAGCGCCACGCGCCGCGCGTACCGGCCCCTGCGCGACACACATCAGCCCGGTGCATTACCACGTCTAAAGTTACGGCCTAAATCAACCCACAGGGCAAAGGCCTCCATAATTGAATGTAGTTGCCACACCAATCGCCGCACGTACCGGCCCCTGCGTGATATACATCACTCCGGTGTCTTACCAAGTGTTAAAAAATGTATAAATTATCGGCCTATAATCAACCCCCTGCGAGGCAAAGGCCTCAAGGCCAAGGTTGGTGATCACAAACCCCGATTTATGTTTAAAAATACGAAACTCTTGTTGCCAGACCTGAGGATCCGAACCCTGAACCCCGAGATCTTGGCCTGGTACTCAAACGAGGAGTTGCGTTTACCAAATGCAAACTTATTAATATTGGTGGTGCACCATATTTGAGGTTGCAACCAACTATAGAAAAATACCAACCTTTCTCTTTTTCTCTCTGTCAATGCGACATAAGGAGTACTTACTGCCAAAGGAAGACTGACAACAATGGCCTCTGTCTTCTATCGGCCAAACTGCAATCGACAAACCGATTCCCGATTATGAAAATTCACCTTTTTGGGAAGCCTTTGTCCATCAGTCAATTGAAGAAATGATGATGATAGATCATCATCTCAGCCAAATGACGTCAATTTTGGACAAAGGCCTCTCCTAAGGACCACCTGATGGTGACAGACTGCATCTGAAGCACTGCAAATTCACAGCAAAAATATTTTTTTACTGTCTAGACTAAGTAGTCTTGTCGAGTTGTACTCATAGTTTGTAGATATCTGACAATGAATCATCTTTAGGTTTTAATAGCCAGGAATCAGGATTGACTGAGGCCCCAAACCAAGACATGATGTTGCTATGGTCGACATTCTATCTCCTTTCTATCTCTAAAATTAAAGGATTAAATATTCCAAAAAAACATACAAACACACATGCATAACAACAATAAAACTACAGTTCAGATAGTCCACCTGAAAATCATCCTAAAATACACTGTACATTGCAAAATCGATATCAAATTAACGACCTCCCAAAATACTATTTTAAGCCATTTCCTAGCAACAGTTTGGTTGGTGTTTCAAGACAGGGAGATCGATTGGCGGCTGACCTCGCCGAAGAGCCGAGCGAGACCATCACGTGACTGAATACACGTGCCGTGGTTGCATGACAATGTGCACAGTGCACTGGTAATGTATTACTACTCGGATGAAACACTGTAGGTACTTCCATTTGAGATCATTAAAAAAATATATGACGATGAATATTCTTAGAAGGAATAGCGGCGGTCAATACCTATTGGGTTCACGATTAAAACTTTTCTTACATTGTTCTGATCCCAATTTGAATAACTATTTAAAGCACTCGCATTTTGGAAACCAGAAACAACGAAGGTACCATAAACACCCAGACCCGAGAAAATGTAAAAAAACACTTTTATTCTACACTGACCCGTCCGGGAATCGAACCCGGGACCTAGGAGCAGACGACACCTTGAAAACCGCCACTCCGCCATTAGGTCGAAAATTATTCAAATGCCTACTCAAAAATTACGAACCCGATACCGATTTGGCTTTTGAGCCACGGTTCTATATTTATTCTTCCGCCGACCAACTGCTACACAGATTATCAGAAAGCATTTAACTGCATCGAAACATGGTCAGCATATCATTATACCGATATCTATCTCAAAGGTTTGAGATGCCCGTCATACAAGCTCACAGCTGCGCAGCACGCTGCAAGAAGTAAATTAGCCTAGCAGTCCAAATCCAAACCTATTTATCTAAGTAACTGTATCTCGAAGTGAGACGAAGGCGTTATCTTAAAAATATCTCCCGGTTTGGTACGAAAAATATAAATTTAACAGTACCTCCTATATAAACTTGAAAAATTTTGTCTCAGGCGGGACTCCGCGAGGATGCGAGGAGATGCGGGTTCGAGTCCCGCCTGAGACAAAATTTTTCAAGTTTATATACTTGACGGCGGGAGCGGCGGCGGAGCGGTAGATTGCTCGACACCGTCCTCTCGTGGTGGGGGTTCCATAGTCGGGATAACTCAGGGAAACGCAGATTTCCAATCACGTTGTATTTCAGAATCACAGGTAGGTACAGTAGGTAGTGACGGTGAACGTGACAGGTTCGAGGATGTGACTGTTCACGGTGGTGGTCCGCAGTAAAGTGAAAGAGCAAAATGAATCCATCGACTCTGTCCTCGTGTAATGGCGCCAAAACGATACTAGCGCCACCACACTGCGTTCACTGGCACTTTACAAATCAACCAATCAGATAATTGTTACGTCATTACCGGTACTACAGATTCAAACTAGAAACTATAATGTTGCCAGGTATACGCGCGCGACGACACGGCCATACTGACTGGTTACACGTCCTCGAGTATACCTGCAACAAAAAATACCTTGGAATGACAGAACGCTCGGCTTACCCTGACTACAGGGTTGTAGAACACAAAACAAAATCCAGAAGAAAGCCTCAACAGTAAACACAACACAATATGAACAATGAACAAAGCAATATGTACACACACGAACACACTTAAAGACGCAAACATGTCTCAGAAATTGGTAGTAAGTTGCCCTTTACAAACAGGTCCTCATGGACCAACCACTAAGTCCCCATGGACTTATCACTAGGTCCCCATGGACTTATCACTAGGTCCCCATGGACCATCCACAAAGCACACAGAGGCCGTTCACTACACCACACCTCCAATCGCACATTGCGCCCTGATCGACCAAAAATTGAGTCCCAGTTACAACTACGTTGGAGGTATGTTGTCTTAACGAGACTGGCCGCTGCCACGGCCCAGGTCGCACCTCGCGCCCTGATCGGTCTCCCACAGGACCGCAGTTACGAAAACGCCGGGACCGTAGCATACGTAACCAAACAAAATAAACTAAGTGTGTGTGTGTGTAGGCAAATAAAATAACTTACTCACTATCAGATTTAGAATCTATGTCATAAACATTAAGTTCAATAGGAACGGTACTTTGAGGCATTCTTCGAGGGCGATCGTGAGCGTATTTATAACTTCTGTTATCAGTCAAAGATTTTAAAGTATAACGATCACCTTCGAGGACTTCCAGAACTTTGAAAGGTCCCTTGTATTTAGGGTCAAGTTTAGTCTGATTCCTTTCCTCATTTTGGATGAGGACTAAATCACCTACAACAAACCTATCAAATTTTGCCTTATTAGAATCAAAACGAGATTTTTCGTAAGTTGCACTCTTTCCGATATTGTGGGCCGCTTGTTCTCTTGCTTCGGTAATATCGATCTCGTTTTCGGTATCGTCAGCCGTCAAAAGATTAAGAGGACGTGCTACGCGACCAATCATGAGTTCAAGTGGGCTCGCTTTAGTTACGCGTTTCGCGGTGCAATTTAACGCTAACTGGACTTCTTCGAGTGCATCTTGCCATGACCTATCAGAAGTCTCTACCGCGGTAAGCATTCCCTTTAACGTGCTCATCAAGCGCTCCACTTGACCGTTCGCTCGACTCGAACCTGTCGCGATCAAATGTAACTTAATGCCGCTTGATTCACAAAAATCTTTAAAATCTTTGCTCGCGAAACATCTACCTTGGTCAGCTATTAAGCGCGTGGGTGCACCAAAAAGGGAGACACTAGACTTCAAAGCCTTAATAGCACTGGGAGTGTCAATACGTAGAGTGTGATATAAAAGCACGAATTTTGTAAACGCGTCAATTAACACGATCACGTATTCTCATTCAATTCGCGGTAATCAGTCACCATACGCTTCGTTCCGTCACGCTTATCCACGAGTAGTATAGGACTAGCGAAGGGAGAATTACTCGGTCTAATTATGTTGGCATTCAATAGTTATCGTTAACTTTAGCGCGCACTAAATCTCGCTCTTGCGGACTGAGACGATAGGGACGGCGATACACGGTACGCGTCGGGTCTTTAAGTCGAATTTTCAATTCACCAGTTGTCACTCGCGTCTGTGGCAAACCGTCAATAAAGGCAAACGAAAACTCCGTCAACAAATTAACAAGATCATCTTTTAACGCGCCGCAGATGTCTGTACAGATTGAATGCAAATCTATTTCCGTAATTGCACTACAAAAACTAACCGGTTTAGTAATTGTAAGCCGTGCACTCGATAAATTAACGTTCACTCCCAAGTTTAAAACATCTGAACCGATCATGATATACGGCATACTGCCGTCCGGAACGATAAGAAATTGCAAATGTAGGGAATGCCCGTCTATACCTACCACATTAGTAATTTGTTCGGTACAATGGATATGGGCGTTGCCGACGCCTGTTAAACGCACATTAGTTAAACTACGCACTCCAGAAAACCGGTTTGCTATACTAGCCTTCACAAGAGAACACTCAGCGCCACTATCAAAATAAAAAGGGTACGACTCACCAAATTGTGTAAGTTCGCCTCGGACGCCGCTGATCTCGCAGACGTTGACCCGTCGCTCGAGCGCAGCGCCGCTGGCAGCACCGCTGACTCCAGCGCCGGCGACGGTGCTTGCGCCCTTGCCAGGCGCGCCGACTCCGTTGCCTCCGTTCTTGCTGCAGTGGGGAGCGATGTGGCCTTTTTCTCCGCAACGGTAGCAGGTCACGAACTTCTTCGGATCTTGAGTGGAGCTCGAAGACGTCGGCGCGTGCGGTTTGTTACTTCTAGTGTTGCAGTCGACCGATCTGTGCCCAATTTTATGACAATTGTAGCACTGAATCGGTTTGTTTACATCTCGTGAAGTGAAGTTCATTCTGTTTCGTTTTGCTTCATTTCTGAGGGTATCCGTGTTTTTTTTTTCTTGCTTGCGTTTAAGAGAAAACGCTTGCACTTCCTGGATTAGCTTCGTTCTTGTTTTAATGTCCGTTGTAAATGCTAAGCGGTTGATTCTACCATTAATTTGTGCCAGATGTGCGAGGACATATGAAACGGCGATTTCTTCAGACTTCATGTCCTTCCATTTGGCCATTAGTGACGTTATTATACGACTGGCATATGCGGCAAGGCTTTCTCCCTCTTTAGGTCGGCTATTATTCACCTGAATAATGGTGGCGGCGCAAGTTTCAGCAGTATCGTAGCGCGCCAAGAACAGGTTTTTGAAATCTTGCCATGTCATTCCCGGGTGTGCAACTTGAGGGAGCCATGTTGATGATGATTCTTTAAAAGCCTTACTCAGTGCAATAATTAGAGCTCCTCCTTCCATAGGCCGTTCGGTGAGGCAGATATCCACAGTCGAGCACCAGGATTGTGGATCGGCGTCCGTCAGATCAGGATTGAATTCAGGCAACTCGATTGTCACAGAAGATGGCGGCCGTATGGCTTCAATCAGGCGTATCATATTCTGGTTCTGTTTTTCGAGCAGCAGCTGCCAGAGGGTATCCGACGATGAGGCATGAGCGTATCCCACTTCTGATGACGGCGGGAGCGGCGGCGGAGCGGTAGATTGCTCGACACCGTCCTCTCGTGGTGGGGGTTCCATAGTCGGGATAACTCAGGGAAACGCAGATTTCCAATCACGTTGTATTTCAGAATCACAGGTAGGTACAGTAGGTAGTGACGGTGAACGTGACAGGTTCGAGGATGTGACTGTTCACGGTGGTGGTCCGCAGTAAAGTGAAAGAGCAAAATGAATCCATCGACTCTGTCCTCGTGTAATGGCGCCAAAACGATACTAGCGCCACCACACTGCGTTCACTGGCACTTTACAAATCAACCAATCAGATAATTGTTACGTCATTACCGGTACTACAGATTCAAACTAGAAACTATAATGTTGCCAGGTATACGCGCGCGACGACATACTGATATTATAAGTGCAATTGGGTTGCTAAAATATCAAATTAAGTATATAAATTTAACAGATTTTGAATTCGCGTTTATTTTGGTTTATAACCCTATTTAATAAATATCCATAAATTCTATATTTTATTTTTATGTAGGTCTTGCCAGGCTTATCTTTATTTTGTTCAGATGACCTTTTCAATCTTACGTAACGTCCTGAAGGTCAATAGCCTCACATAATTGATTATCACGATTAATATTAATTTGAATTCTCACAAAAGATTTGATGAGCTGCTAAATAAATAGGTATGAATATTACAAGAAATTAAATAGAATAAATATTTATCGTGTTGACGTTGGTAAAATCGCTGGTTATCGCTGTAAACGCGTTTCTTTCTTTCTTCTTTCTATCTAAGGGTAATCAAATAAGTACTTAAAACAAGAATGAAGAAAAAGAAAAACACTAAACTCGAGAGAATTCCTGCTTAAACAGGAGAAAACTAAAGTGAAAGAAAATAGGTTTAATTAAGTAGTGTGTTGTCAAAATTTTGTTGTTTTTTAGAGCGATTCGGAATACCAAAGGGGCCGGGCGTGCGGATGATGATGAAGGCGAAACTGCGAAACTTGGTGATGCACGAGACTTTGCTATGTTGATTTCAATTATGAAGGATAATATTATGAATTTAATACAATAGAGATATTGTGTTTCATTAGGTATCACTCTGACGACACGCCCCGTATCTGTTGTTTTTTTAGTACCTACCTACTTTTGGTCCGCCATATCAAATAATACCTACCTACCTACTAAAATGCTTCTATACTAATTGAAGGCGGTAGAACATGCTTTGCTTGCAAGAGTAACACATAATCAGATGATGCACCATGTCGCATTATATGGTTTTCCCGTTTCGAATCATTGCATTTTATAAACAATCAATGATGACAAGGGAGAATAGGAATAGCCTGACCTTTCTGACTTCGCTAACTTATTCAGAACTTTGATCTTATTTTTCGATCTATTTTAAGTTATAAATTTCTCGCGAGGTTTTTGATGGTCACGGGTTACAAAGGCTGACTCACTGGTCTTGCACGTGCTGCGGCGGCTGGTGCAGCAGAACGAACAGCATGAGGCACAGCACGGGCGAGCACTTGGCGGCCGCAGCGGCGGCCGAGGGCGCCAGGTCGGTCGCCACCACGAAGTACACGCACACGCACTTGAAGAACGGCACCAGCCCGCCGCTCACGCCCAGCCGCTGCATCTGCTCAAGGAGAACACAAATGGATTCCAAGGCCGGCCGCGCCGCATGTACTTACGTGTGAACTAGGGTGCCCAAGGTTTTAATGGCTTGTAGTTTTTAGGGTTCCGTACCTCAAAAGGAAAAAACGGAACCCTTATAGGATCACTTTGTTGTCCGTCTGTCCGTCCGTCCGTCCGTCTGTCAAGACCCTTTTTCTCAGGAACGCGTGGAGGTATGAAGCTGAAATTTATATCAATTACTCAGGTCTACTGTCCCTTGAAGCTGTGAAAAAATCAAACTTCTAAGCCAACGCAATCAAAAGATACAGCCGTTTATGCCGCAAATTTTTGACACTTGCAAGGGAATCAAAACCTACAGGGTGCTTCCCGTGAACTCAGAATCTTGAAATTTGGTACGAAGCAACGTCTTATAGCATAGATAAAGGAAAAATTACGAAAACCATAAATTTTTAGTTACATCACATAATATATATTTTTTTAATAATTTTAAACTTACTACCCATTTCCTCATAAACGCGTAGAGGTATTAAATTGAAATTCATACCAAATACTCAGGTCTATAATACCTTTAAGCTGTAACAAAATCAAACTTCTATGTCAACGCAATCAAAAGAAACAGCAATTTAAGCTGCATATTTTGAAACTCGCAAGTACTCGCAAGGGAATCAAAACCTAAAGGGTACTTCCAGTCGACCTAGAATCTTGAAATTTGGCATGAAGCAACGTTTTATAGCACACATAAAGGAAAAATTCCGAAAACCTTAAATTTATGAACGAACTTTGTAAACCTTGCAGGTTTGTACGGAACCCTCGGTGCGCGAGTCCGACTCGCACTTGGCCGGTTTTATTTATATTTGGTTTTACTATCGTGGCGTCACGTGCCACGCGTGATGATACGACATTTACACTGGTATTAGTGTCTTTTTTCAGTGGAGCTCTTAATGACAAAAGCGATCTCATTCAGAAAACAAAATTGGGTAAAGGAAAAAATATGTGTGAATGAGCGTCGAATTCGAAACACTAAGTTGGTACAGTCGGCCAAGAAAGTGGTGTCACCCTAAGGTTGGGTATCATTCGCGCGTCATAGAACAACAGGGTTGATTATCCATTCCAAAAATATATTCTGACAGCTAATACATAATACTAGTCTCTTTCATGTGTACTTTTTGGCCAACCGTACCTACATAGAAATTTTTTCGCGCGTTATTATAAAATAAACTAGCTGATCCGGCAAACGTTGTTTTGCCATAAAAATGATTAAATTACTAAAATGGCTAACAAAAAATAGGGGTTGGTGGTAAAAGGGTAAAAATTTAGGGTTGTATATATTTTATAAAATTTTAATATTTTACCACCCTACCCCTACCCTACCCCTAACCTACCCTACCCTACACATACCCAACCCCTACCCTACCCCCACCCCTACTATAAACCCTTCCCTACCCCTACCCTACCCTACACATACCCTACCCCTACCCCTACCCTACCCCCACCCCAACTCTAAACCCTTCCCTACCCCTACCCTACCCTTACAAAAAAAAGAGATAATTGATCAGTTTTCGACCGGAGAGGAAAAATTATTAAATTACTAAAATAGCTATTAAAAAATAAGGGTTGATCGTAGAAGGGTGAAAATTGAGGATTGTATGTATTTTTGTATGTTGTATCATAAAAAAATAGAAATTAAAAATTTTGTCTAAAAAATAAAAAATAAAATTTAGGGGTGGACTACCCCTAACATTTAGGGGGATGAAAAATAGATGTTGGCCGATTCTCATAGATACCGGATAAGCACAAAAAATTTCATCAAAATCGGTCAAGCCGTTTCGGAGGAGTATGGCAACGAAAACTGTGACACGAGAATTTTATATATTAGATTCTCTAAGTATTTAGGTATTTACAATAAATAAGACAACAATTTTCTAATGAAGCACGGTAAGTTTTACCTACTAAGTACATACCTATCAATTACCAACGCAAGACAATATTTGATAAATAAATACTTTTAATAACATTAATTAAGAAATACAGTAACTATGGTATTACTGGTTTATCTAATTTGTAGCTTGCTACTAAACGATCTTCCGAAGTGGTGACTACGCAAACAGACATATTGTTTGTTTAAATTGTGGCAATCAATGAATTTCACTAGGAAATAACTGATAACTTTGAATATAACTTTATAGCACTGACCAGTTTAGTTGGTGATATTATCATTTTTTGACACCGTACGGTGTGTAGATATTACGGTGAAACTCTGGACACTTTATGACGCAGTAATAATGATCTGGAATGAAACGGGGACGACCACAAGTACACAACACAACACGAGACACGAGGGACTTGCCAGGCGGACTCCCCGCAAATCCACACAGCATCATAGCAAGCTACGCGAATATATAAATAAACTTGTTTTGTTTTGTTGATATCAATTTGTGCGCAACTATAACGTTGCCAATTCAAAATCATGGTTCATGCTACGACAAGTGAACTAATATTTTCATCTTCCATTCTTGCCGGGTTACATTGAGGTTCGTTCAGAAACCGAATTTGGTTTTCTACGAGTCATGCTAGCTGTCACCGTCTGTCATTATTTGTCAATTGTGTCAAAGTCATATGTTATGTCATTGTTTTTTTGACATTTGATTGAACATTTCGTTTTATGTAGCGTGTGTGGAATGTGGCAAGCGATTTCTATTTGTTCGTATTAATTTTCCTAACTTAAAATGCCTAAGAAGAAGACTGGACAGCGCAAGAAAGCCGAGAAGCAGAAGCTGCGGCAGAAGGAGATCCGCAACGCGCGCGGCCAGGTCGACCTGGCGCAGCACCCATGCAACATGCCCATGGAGTGCGACAAGTGCCTGAAGTAAGCAACTCTCTAAAATAAATACCATGCAACTAATTTGTATAACCAGTCATTAAGAAAATTAACCTGAAACCATTTGATACACAGCTTTTGTAGTTTATTAAAACTAAGCAATCTCTCTCTAGTTAGGTACTGGGTGTGCAGACAGTGCCCAACTAACCCATAAGCAAATTAAGCAAGGCCATCTTGCTTAGGACAGTAGTCTTAATCCCTCAACCCCCAGGAGGCACTCGGGTGCCACGATAACAATTGATTTCAATTGTGTCTGGAATAACTCACGATCGAGGGATTAATATCCAGCACTGGTTACTTTTAAATTCTGACCACAGGATGTCTAGTGTAACCTCTAAAGACAAAAAGTGTTTCTGAACCTAATATTTACCAAATAATCAAAGACAGTTATTGTCAGTCAACTTGCTGGTCCTGAGAGCATAACCAGAGTGGTGGAAACTTTTTAAACATATTTTGATGTTTCGCAAGCTTCTAACATTCAATAATTTGTAAAGACACATCAAAGATAAAGTTCATTTTTATTGCAATATTTTTAATATTATTTAATAGGTATACTTCAGAGAAAAGAAATATAGAAATCTAATACCTCACTAGAGAAAATATATTTTTTGACACTAATTTTAATATTTTACTAAACTACCTAATTAACCCTTTCCGTGCCAGCTACGAGATAACTCGTAGTGCGGGTCTTTATCATGGTGCCGACTACGAATATATTCGTAGATTTTCTGGGGCCTTCTATACAAATATTTATTTATTGGCACCACAGGTAAGTTCTGATTTTGACTGTTGGGCCTTAGCAAAGAAAACACATGATAAAATCAAAGATCAGACTTTCAATGGAAAAAAGATATGACATGACAAACATGAGGTACTTAGTAGTAGTACAAACAAACAAAGGAAGACATGATTCCATCTGTTCTGCAGTAGGCCTACAAAATTTAGCTGTGATAAGCTTTGAAACAATCAACTACACATAACACCGGAATTTTTGGTCGAGTCTTATTTTTGGCACACACGACACAAAGTTTAGTTGGCTTGCTTTTTTTCTGTAGGTGGTATATATTTCAAATAATTTTGCAACAATACTTGGACACTTTGATTGTCCTCTTTGGACTGTCCTGGTCTTATATACCCTGTAACCTTTATTCAAGTAATAATCTGTTACAATTTTTGTAGCTGGTCCACCTTTCAGAGCCCCATTGCGCTAATTTAAAAATGGCTCAATAGAATAGTAATTGCATCGCAATCGTATATTTTGACATTACTACCTAAATAAATCTGTCAAAATATACAATTTGATTGCAATTGCGATTCTATTGAGCCATTTTTATATTAGCGCAATTGGGGGCCTGGCCTTCTGATTTGCCTGTATAGTTTTATAAAGTATATTGTATTATTTTCAGTATTATGCCGTTACTTTCACATAGTTTGTATATCTTAAAGCCATATCCTATGTATTTTTTTATGTAAACTTGAAAAAAAAAGCCTTCTTGTCCATAACATTACAGATTCGTCTCTGCAAAAATCTTTAGACAGAGCATAAATATCTTGCATCAATTTGTTTTAATGTTCTACCAAAAATCTTATTTTGTCAATACGGTCACTTTCATCAACTTTTTCGTTGTTTGAAAAATTAAAAAAAATTAGTAGTATCTGGAATTTATTACGGCAAACTACTTAAAAGCTGAATGTCATTCAACTGATACAACTTATGCTTACCTACTCCAATACAGTGGTTTTTGGGGTAATTGCAAGATACCCATATGTAAAACAATGGCAATAAATACCTTCATCTCGGCTTTATTGCTTTCTCACCATTCTTTCAATCTTGAAGAACGTTGCAAACGACGCGTTGAAAGTACTTGGGTGGCAAAGCGGTTAGTTTCCGTGACTAATTTTGCATGAAAACGTAAACGGCTATAGGTACTCGTAGTCGGCATTGTCTAAGGGATTTTTATTCTACTTTGCCAGGTACGATTTATCTCGTAGCTGATATGTGTATGACGGCATACAGCAAAAAAATGTGAAAATATTCTGGCGCTGAAAGGGTTAAATACCTCAATCTTCTTCAAGAATAATCTATTAGTAAAAATTGCATGAAACTCAGTGGCCATAGTTTTTGAGTTTAATACATGCAGGCAACTCAGCGGAGGCAGGCTGACAAGAGGTTATTATGGCGATTTAGCACACACAGGGACACAGGTCTTCATATTAGTGATTAGAGATGTAAAAAAAAATGGTGTGCAGGAAGCAGAAGAGCCGCGCGTTCTGCTACTTCTGCCAGGCGGTGCAGCGGCTGCCGGCGTGCGCGCAGTGCGGCAAGGTGAAGTGCATGCTGAAGGCGGGCGACTGTGTGGTGCGGCACCCCGGCGTGTACACCACGGGGCTGGGCATGGTGGGCGCCGTGTGCGACTTCTGCGAGGCCTGGGTGTGCCACGGCCGCAAGTGCCTCACGGCGCACGCCTGCACCTGCCCGCTCGCCGACGCCGTCTGCCTCGAGTGCGAGAGAGGTGCATTACACACATATCTAAACTATTGTAGCTTTGAGGATTGTGACAGCCTATTTGCTATAGATAGATAAATAGATAAAATCTTTATTTGCATTGCAATATGGCACACAAGACAAAAACACATAAAATAAAAGCACAAGAAGTTTATAAATAAAAACCATTATAAAATTTTAATATTGATGACCCGGGCTTTAACTTTGGAAACTGTCTTCAATATTTTTGATTCTAGAAAGGGTTATAATAACTCTTTGTGCTGGAAAGCACATTAAGATATAATAAGCTAACCATTATTTAAAAAAGTCATGTCAAGGCCTGTAATAGACAGCTTGGAAAATTCTTGATGAAAGTCGTATAAAAAAAGAAAATGAAAATTGGTTTAATTACTTTAGAGAGTTCAATAGAAATGGAATAATAAATTGTTGGTCTTGTTGAGTACTTCCAAAGCGCTATTTATTAGTACTTATCCAAGATTTTAAACAGTAGTTGTATGAATACTCACCAGGCGTGTGGGAGCACGGCGGACGCGTGTTCCGATGCTGCTTCTGCCAGGGCTTCCTGTGCGAGGACGACCAGTTCGAGCACCAGGCCTCCTGCCAGGTGCTGGAGTCCGAGACTTATAAGTGTGAGTTATTTTATCTTATAATGACATTTAACTCCCAATATTTTTGTTACTTAATTTTCCGCGAAATTTTATGTAAATCTGATTGCTTTTATTCTGGATTTCATATATCTGTTCTATGCTAATAATATGTATAGACAGCCACTTTGATTACTGTATAATAAATGTGTTATATAGATCCCTTTATTTTAACAGATGAACAAGTACATAAAAGATTATTATTTTGGCGACTCATTCAATCTAGTAGTCTGCGATTCGAATCCTGTAAATGTACTAGAGTCAAAGAGTTCATAAAATATGTGTATTCAACTGTTATGTCATTACTCGGAGTTCTGGACTGGATCTGCTTTAATGAGAAGTTACTTCTTTCACTGGTCATAAACATTTACCACTAGATTTTATAGACTTGAAAGTGTGTCCTCGATGGTATTTCAGGCCAGTCGTGCAACCGCCTGGGCCAGTACTCGTGCCTGCGCTGCAAGACGTGCTTCTGCGAGGAGCACGTGCGCCGCAAGCTCGCGCGCCCCCCCCCCGACCGCCGCGCCGCCCCCCCCTGCCCCCGCTGCGGACACACCACGCACGTCACCGCTGACATCAGCGTCTCCAGTGAGTACAGACCCCCCCCCCGACAGCCGCGCCGCCCCCCCCTGCCCCCGCTCGGCCACACCACGCACGTCACCGCCGACATCAGCGTCTCCAGTGAGTACAGACCCCCCCCCCCGACAGCCGCGCCGCCCCCCCCTGCCCCCGCTCGGCCACACCACGCACGTCACCGCTGACATCAGCGTCTCCAGTGAGTACAGACCCCCCCCCCCGACAGCCGCGCCGCCCCCCCCTGCCCCCGCTCGGCCACACCACGCACGTCACCGCCGACATCAGCGTCTCCAGTGAGTACAGACCCCCCCCCCGACCGCCGCGCCGCCCCCCCCTGCCCCCGCTGCGGACACACCACGCACGTCACCGCTGACATCAGCGTCTCCAGTGAGTACAGACCCCCCCCCGACAGCCGCGCCGCCCCCCCCTGCCCCCGCTCGGCCACACCACGCACGTCACCGCCGACATCAGCGTCTCCAGTGAGTACAGACCCCCCCCCCCGACAGCCGCGCCGCCCCCCCCTGCCCCCGCTCGGCCACACCACGCACGTCACCGCTGACATCAGCGTCTCCAGTGAGTACAGACCCCCCCCCCGACAGCCGCGCCGCCCCCCCCTGCCCCCGCTCGGCCACACCACGCACGTCACCGCCGACATCAGCGTCTCCAGTGAGTACAGACCCCCCCCCCGACAGCCGCGCCGCCCCCCCCCTTACCCCGCTCGGCCACACCACGCACGTCACCGCCGACATCAGCGTCTCCAGTGAGTACAGACCCCCCCCCCGACAGCCGCGCCGCCCCCCCCTGCCCCCGCTCGGCCACACCACGCACGTCACCGCCGACATCAGCGTCTCCAGTGAGTACAGACCCCCCCCCCGACAGCCGCGCCGCCCCCCCCCTGCCCCCGCTCGGCCACACCACGCACGTCACCGCCGACATCAGCGTCTCCAGTGAGTACAGACCCCCCCCCCGACAGCCGCGCCGCCCCCCCCCTGCCCCCGCTCGGCCACACCACGCACGTCACCGCCGACATCAGCGTCTCCAGTGAGTACAGACCCCCCCCCCCGACAACCGCGCCGCCCCCCCCTGCCCCCGCTGCGGACACACCACGCACGTCACCGCCGACATCAGCGTCTCCAGTGAGTACAGCCCCCCCCTCCGACAGCATCGCCGCCCCCCCCCTGCCCCCGCTCGGCCACACCACGCACGTCACCGCCGACATCAGCGTCTCCAGTCTACACTTAGAAAATGTACGGAAAAAAAAACCGGCCTCCAAGCAACACTTGTTTTACGCGATGCGCATCTCATTCATTAATTACGATACTATCCATAAATTTTTGAATTTCCAAAGTTTTTAATTATGAAAATTTTTTACAACATACTTTTTAATTTTTTGAAAAAAAAATATTTTCGGGTCAAAACTCAAATTAAATTTTTTACTTCATATATGGGCTCTAAATATGATACTGAACGCTTATAAAACAATTTGAAGGTGATGAAAAAGTCATCCCCTGTATAACTGATCGTGTTGTTGCAGCGCGCACGCACCGCTACGGGCGGCAGGGCGCGGCGCAGCCCGACGACGACGCGGACGCCGCCTACTCCGGTACGTGCCTCTAGCTAGTGCTAATTAACATGTGTACCGACTTATACTTGCATGACAATCATAGGAATTCATTGAAAAAATTATTTATAGAATCCAATGAGTACAGTCACTATAGTCATTTGTACCGAATCAATCTTGCATGGTCACATGGTCAGTTTCTTTGTAAATGCAATAGCTTGGACATAAATTTTGATTGTCTTAGATGGGTTCCGCTTACCGGGCTAATTAAATAAAAAACTATTAAAATTATTTTTATATTGTTATAAAAAGGTTTTCCACCTTCACCAATTGCTGAATAATGAAATGAAAGATATGTTTTCAAATTTTTAATCGAAACACTGTAGAAGTAGGAGCGAGAGGTATACCAGCTAAATCTCTCTATAACCTGTTGAAAACTTGAAACATATTGGCTTGACTAGAACTGCAGTGAGTTCTAGTCAAAGTTATCAATGTTTTTTCACATATTTAATTTGATTTGATTTGAACCTCGACTTTTACTTTTTAATACAAATGCATGATTGCAGTTATTTAGTTTCGTTACCATCATTATATCGCTTTCACTTTATCAATTATGTTATTTAAATATTTTTTCTATGGCTCGTTTCGTGTTGTAGGCGAGTACGACGCCTCGGGTGGGTACTCGTACGCGTACTCGGACTCGGAGGAGTCGGCCTCGGACTCGGAGGGCTCCGACGAGTCCGACTCGGAGTCCAACAGCTCCGGCGCCGAGCAGCCCCCCGCCGCCCCCGCCGCCCCCTAGCGCCCCCGCGCCCCCCGGCGGCCCCCTGCATCCGCGAACATGCCGATCACAACCAAATACAGTTTTGCAAACTATGGAAATATTTTTTACTTTAATCAGTCTGTACCACACTTGTGGTGTGTGCAGACATCTAGGCAGTGCCTACTTCAATTGATAATAATGATTAAAGTTAATTATATGTGCTAATAATGCCCTATTGCCCAACACACACCTTACCCCATAATAATTGAGGATCTAGATGGTCCTTGCTATAAACATATATCTTTTATTTTCCGATCTCACCTAACTACTCCAGTTTTAGGCATTTAAATAGTTCTGATTATAAATAGAACAGAAACATTCCAAATTCTTCCATTTCTGATTGTTGCTTTGCATATCAATTTGTTAGAATCGGACATTTCTAACATTATATTAAAATTTATAAATCGATTAATGTAGAAATCGGAAATTAATTGTACTAATCTTAATATCTCATCGTTAAAAAAATCTAAATGTATTGAGTGTGTCGCACCGTGTCCGCCGGCTCAAATGTTGCAATTATATAGTATCCGAGTCATATTGTACATACAGTTTATCTGCTTATTTACACGATTATGTAATTTGTATGATGATGGTAATAAAATAACTAAAACAATAATAACAATCTTTATTTGGAAAAAACATTCATAGGTTGAGCATAAATTACAACACATCCTTTGCTCGGCGCTGACGGCGCTATGTTCGACGTAAACTCTAAGAAGTACAACAATAATGGACTCATTTATTTGTAAAATCAAATTATAATTATGGAACGTCAATAAATACACATTATAAATAGCTTTGGGCATGTTTTACGTAAAGTTCTTGAGTCGAGTAACGAGTTGCGTAGGATAATTGTAATTGATAATAATTGTAAAAGATAATCCTAATCATCTAGGATTTAATTTTGTAGTCATACAACTTGTCTGTTCCCCTATCTCTGTTTCTCCCTCATGCTGATATCCTAGTCTGAGTGAGAGACAGAAACGTGTGGGTGTTGGGGTTTTTATTGATAAGTAAGACCTGTTTTATTATGTGCATGTGGATTGAGTGTTCTAGGTAATTGTCCGGAACTTTCTCTCTATACTTTTCACAATTTTTTTATGTTCACCATCGAATTTTCACAATTTTTTCCTAAAACATTCGTGAATATCGTAATGTTTAGATAAACTTTTGAAAAAGAACACTCAACCCACACGCACATTTTATTGCGACCACTGTAATTCAGTTTTGATCCGTCAACAAAACGACTTCGAGAATTCACGGATCAAAATACGAACCGTATACGGGCACCGTCCGTAAACACCAAGGCAGAAGAAACGGGGCATCAACGAACACGTATCGGATTTGGATAAGTTTTCAAAAGCCCTAACATCTGATAATTCGAACTAAATGCTGGCGCAAAGGAATTTGCAGTAAGTAAAATTTTGGATTGATCTGCTTTTTTAATATTTTTATTATTATTATGGTAGTACCTACACAGTTAGTGCCTGGTAAGTGATTGAGTGTGCCCCAATTTTGGGAAAAAAAACAGTACATATAATTGACATTGCAGTTCCGAATACACACAATCTTCATAAGACAATTACTGACAAAATTCACAAGTATTCTGAACTAAAAGAAAATAATAAACATATGGGGTATGAAAAAAGTCTACATAGTACCACTAGTGCTCTCTAGTACAGGAGTCATACCTAATCATCTGATTACCGCACTACATAATTTAAGCCTACCCGAATACACCTACATTCCAATGCAAAAAGCCGCGATTCTCAACACATGCCGTATCGTGAGGAAATTCTTACAGGACGATACTTCAAATTTAACATCTATAGGAAATCAGTCTCACTTGGCTTAAGCCCGTGGGAAAAAAAAAGCGTTCTTTTTTTCTCTGACTCGAGAAGCAAAATTGCAAAAAAATATAAATAATAATAATAAAAATCTATATTTTCTCAACACAGACAATAGTTACATTATTGTGTGTGTGCTAGTAGTGTCATGGGCACTTTTGCGGTAGGGACTACTCGGGGCGGACATTAAACTGTAAGTAATTTCGATAATGTGTGTAACCTTTAAAATTTTTCAATAAATGACCTTTAGAGACTCCTAAAAAAAATTAAAAAAAAGTAACAAAATCTAATCTTGTAAATTAAAAAAAAAATTGAAAAAACTAAATAATTTTGTGTGTCGCACTCGTAATGCAACGGCTAGTAAAACTAGAAAGCAGAGCCCGCGCACCAGGTCTGATACACATGTTTTTTATTAGTGATGTGTCTTACTATACTTATCTACTATAATTTAAAGGCATCAGCATACCGAATGCAGGGCAGCAGCAGCACCGGTTGAATGTGAACTGTTGTAATATAAGAAATACTGTGCGCTGCGTCATAGTAAAATCGGCTATTTCATACTTAATGTTATCGAATCAGTGTGAAAATTGAGTGTTCTAGGTAATTGTCCGGAACTTTCTCTCTATACTTTTCACAATTTTTTTATGTTCACCATCGAATCTTACGACAAGTTCTTATCTTGCGCCTAAGAACCAAGAGCACCAAAATATCGCCGTACGAGGCCGTATCGCTGTCAAATTAAAATTTTAATAAAAACCCGGCCTATACAGATTGCGGTTTTAACCATAGATTTAATATAGATGATAGATTGGCAATTGAATCCTGAAAACGAGACCAAAACTAGGTTACGCTAGTGTGCATAAAGTGAGCATGTGCGTGAGATAAATAGTGCAGGTACTGCATTGTCTGCTTGCTTTCGATGTCGATTCCATCGACACAGTTAACGTTGACGCAGGTGACTTATTTTTTAGTATTATTAAAAGAACGCCAAAAAACTGCAAGTAAATACCTAGATATGTTTTTATTTTATAATTACTTATCCCCGAAAAAAATCAATTAATTGTAAAAAATATCGTAGGCTTTACTTGCCAGTATTTAACAATTTTGCCTCATATTGCGATCGCGATCGCCAAAGTTGAAATAAAACTGATACTTATTTTTCAATTACACATTACAAACGTACACTAAATATACATATATTTAATGTTTAACTAATGGGGATTGATGGGGGCTTGGACAATATGGAGATTGATCCAGAGCGTAATTTTACATCCTGAACGCCTCTGTGTTAAAAACACTTAGTCCAAATGTAAACTGCAAATGCTCGAATATTTATTGGGCGAACATTCTTTTCTATTAGGCAATTTCAACCATTTCTAACGTATTTCAACAATTTAGGCTGTATGCGGTTTACAATGTGGAATATGTCACCTAATGAAATGTCGATAAGATATCATCGACAACGTCAATCACTAAAATACAAAAGTGACGTTAGTAATTGCTGAAATTCACGTATTTGATATAATTTTTAATTGAATTCATATGAATTTAAATCCTTGTTCTGATGAAATGCCCTATCAATTAGTATACAAAATTTTAGTCAAAGCTCTGAAACATTGCATTTTGCTGCTGATAATCGCGATTGTGTGTTGACGTGTGAAATGTACAATTATGTTGGTTCCCTTTTTTAGATGAGTTACTTCCAGGTACTGAACATGTAACCATAATGAAAATACATCAACTCGACACTTTTTTACAATAATAAAAATGAAACTAGTAAAACTAAAGGGAATATTGTGTTGCGCGTGACAGACGTCAGAACTCAGAAAAACACTACGGGTTCTTAGCGTGTACGTGAACGGCCTTGTGATCTATCTCGTTCTATCATATAGCTGCATTATATTCTGTCTCTTTTCATTGCCAATCTAACAGTAGTATATTAAATCTATGGTTTTAACCGTCTCCTTTACTATAGCTTTGAATCTGCCACTGCGTTCTGTGCGGCGTCTCCCGCAATGTCCGCTTCTTTCGTGTCCTTCGTTTAGTATGCTCGAGCCTTAATAATACGCATTGACACGGCTATGGGTAGTTATGCTTAAAAATAATTTAAAAAACAGACTGTTGTAGAACATTGCACACCCCTGATGCACAGCAATTCTGGGTAATTACGTAACTTAAGATTTATGTTGGGATCGGTATTTTATTTGGTTGTACTTATGCGGTGCTTATTGGCATGTATGGTGTGCTCGACACTGGGCGTAGATGCCCTGTCCCTATAGCCTAGTTCGCATTAGGCCAGTATTTTGATCGCTTCCAACTCGCTACTAACCAGAAAACCGTTCGTACTTTCGTTCGAACTTTGAATACAGTTCACAAATAAGTGGTGTGTTTTAAATGAACTTGACTAAATCGACAGGTTCAGACTTGCTTAGCCGGTAAGCCAGTGGGCAGGGAGGCGTGGTGGGTGCTACTCGCCCGTTAAATTAGAGCAAAATGGATTGGCCCGATTAAAGGTTTTAAGTAGTAGTGGTAACTAGTAGGTAGGTAGTACTTTGGTGAATCAATAATCTATACTAATATTATAAAGCTGAAGAGTTTGTTTGTTTGTTTGTTTGAACGCGCTAATCTGCGGAAGTAGGTACTGGTTCGAATTGAAAAAATATTTTTGTATTGGATAGTCCATTTATTGAGGAAGGCTTTAGGCTATATAACATCACGCTGCGACCAATAGGAGCGAAGCATCAGTGAAAAATGTTGCGAAAACGAAAAATTATTGATATTAATCCCGATCATAATAACAGAAATTGACGCGGACGAAGTCGCGGGCGACAGCTAGTAAAATATAATTTGACTCAATAATAATATAATATTATAATGTAATATTTGCATGCTATAGTTTATGGCTGAATAGGTAAAACAATTTTATTTTTATGAGACCTGTAATGTACCTACCCTATTTGACAGGCAAATAAATGATTTGATTTGATTTCTCTTCTCTGTCATTTCTGATTTGATTTGATTTTTTTTAAATTACTTACTAACCTACTCGACTAAATTTTTGGTGTTTAGACGCGTTAAGTTACTAAATTACTCGCTACTCTCTAAATTACTGGCCTAATGCGAACTGAGCTTATCGGTCGTCGTCGTCTTGCTCCGCGAAGCGCAGGCGCAGCGCGAGGCAGGCGCGGCGCTGGTCCCCGCGCAGCACGTACGCGGCGGCGCCGAACGAGCCGTAGATGCCCTCCGCCGGCAGCTCCGAGTAGTCGAACACGTAGTCCTGCACCACGAACGAGCCCTGCGCCAAAATATATTTCCAAATTTTGAAATGAGTCTCTTAAATTCTGAAGGTTTAGTATATAGCAATGTTTCTAACACTTTACTGCAGTGTTCGTGTCACGGACAGACTCAGTAGTATTCGAAATGTCGGGATAAACCAAAAAAACTTGAATTTAAAATCCGGAAACTTAACAGGTTACCTACATTACTTGCGCGTGTCACAGTCAACGTCGCCGAAAAAGTGGTCTCCGATTTCGGAACAACGTGAAAGCTAAGAATCGTTAGAATAAGAGACGTCGCTGTCGTCGTGGTCACTGCAGCCACAGAACATTGAAAGAGGGTTTCATCAGGCTATCTCGACGATTCGAGACGATTACGCTTAATTTGCGGTTGCCAAACTTCTGGTTTGTCATACATTTATTTCCGATACTAGTTTTTATTTTAAGATTTAAAATTCAAAATTATGTAGGTAATCCAGATTCAATAACATATTTTTTACATTTTAAACTAAGTAGATATGTGTATAGAACCTGGAAGAGTCCAAAATATGGAAAATAGTTTTTGGCCTCATTGTAGGCAATTTGCTTAAATCATTCCAATCAAAATTGTGCTACCCTTTCCTATAGGTAGGTACCTTGGTAGGTACTTAAGATAGGACCAAAACTAGAATCAAAATTTGTTTCTCAAATTCTGAAGCCTCATAGTGTTCGTATTGGTAAGAAGCATAGCACTTTGCCTAGTATAAAGTAACCTCAGGCACAGGGAACTCCGGCGGGTCGAGGCCGGCCAGCTCGAAGAACTCGCGCACGTTGTCGGCCGCGTACTTCTGCACGAAGCGCGGCAGGCACTCGTCGGCCAGCACCTGGTAGGGCTTGCAGCCGCCGTCCACCTGCTTGCAGATGTCCACATACATCTGCCGGGAAACGCTGCTACTAGTCATGGGAATATTTAACGGTGTTTCCTATATCAGGGAATATACTTATTACTCCTATCTCTGAAAAGAAGACGCAAACGGAACAGGACTGTGGAAACTCCTCATGTAGGTATGTGAGCTATAAATAGCTACCATAACATATTATGAACTTTCTTATGCGATGAAATTCGGGTTTACTTAGTAGTTATTGTGATGTGTAGCTTAAGGCAGACCAAAACTAATTCGACCAGACATTTTGATGTTATGTTACATATTTACCTAATACATGTCTGACAATAATACTAATTAATTACTTTGTTGAAAGTTAACTCTTCGATAGATTTGTAACTTCCGATACATTTAAATTAAATATGAATTAATAAGATATCCCCTGACTCCTTTATTTTCTATTCGGCTCTGGTGATACATGGCGCACAATTTCGTGTCAACAACAGGTTTTACCAGAATTCAGGCTGGTATCTACAAATCTATTTCATTTTATGACTTTACTCTGACGTTAATAAAGAACTCTAGATGCTGGAACAAGACCGATTAATTTACCATTGAGGCTTGAGAAACCTGGTAATAAGGACAAGTGCTGAATGAGATGCCCACCCCGTACGAGTCGTCGATGACTTCCTTGCTGGTGATCTCGACGGTGAAGCCGTCGTGCGTGCGGTTCATCTTGCGGCGCGACACCGCGATGGCCACGGGGTGCTCCTCCTCGCACTGGCTCACGCTCTCCACGTGCCACATACCTGGACCCTTGTACAGTAACATTACAAACATAAGAAAAGGCACACTACCTTACGTTACCTACCTTTTGTTAAAAAAAGCTACGCATGGTCAAGGCTACGACAATACCTAACTGGGGACTATAAAAAAAATGCAGTCATAACAAGTGCGGTATCAAATGAAAGAAGACAAAATTCTGAGTACAAAAATGTTTAAAAAATACAGCAAATACACAGGGTTACTTTGAAATTATTGCATTTACGTAGTACGTTATTTTAGCGATTAACCGAGCGGCTGCTTAGTCTCAGATCTGAGCCATATGACGATCGATTTCTATTGTCTGTAACAAACCGCATACAAGCGGTTAAGTGGGTACCAGAGTCCTTACTCTGCAACACAATGACCGTATCTTCGAATTCATCTGTCCCTATCACTCATACCGATGTCTTAAATTATCTGAAAGAGACAGGTATATCCGTAAATACGAGCTTCGTGTTGCAGAGTAAGACATCAGGTGCGTAACGGACTTCAGTATCTTATATTTGTAGTAAAATCAGGCAATAGAACTTACAATCATGTTGTCTCCTAAACAGATACTTATTATAGACCACAACAACATTAAACAAATCTGCACAAATGATGACACAGCCATTGTTATTATTTACCTAAGCCCTAGCGGACACCAAGCTGAAAGTGCTACCTTCGCGCCTTTAAATATAACAAAGTTGATGATGATAAATGTTCAGGAAGTAACTACTATGTACCTTGATGTAGTTAAAATAATACATTGTTAGATACAATAGAAACGCTGTGATAAAAGTCTGTAACATTGTACCTGTACTTATGTAAAAATATTCGCCGTAGTAGGCATGTGTTCACACTACTACTTATAATACTGAGTAGGTAGTAAAATATTTAACTAATGGTCTAATTGAAATTCAGAACACATAGATTAGGTACTCTTGGACTTATTCTATAGCTGATGCAGTGGCCAGTGGCCATTGTAGAAGCACACTTAAGCTACTCAAACTAAGGCGCCTCAATGGATCTGTATGCCGAGTGAACCTCTTTGTGTTAATTTCTACTATTAAGCTTATTAACTACTTTACTACCCGAGTATAGTATTTTTTTTATCTTTGCCACCCGAAACTTACCTTTGAGCGTTTCCTTGCTACTGCATAAATCCTATAATACCTACTTATTGCCTTTTCGCAATGTTACTTTAGGTACACTATTTATGTGTGTTGCTAAGATCAAAATTTATATTATTTTAATATCTAGAGAATTAGAAGCTGTTTTAGGTAATATATTTTTAAAATTTAACACTCATCGTTTTTTAATACACCCCACCCTCTTGTTGTTTTAATCTTAGCAGACTATACGTATCCTATTTAAAATCCATATTTAGAGATAAATAAGCAAGTATTTATTTCCAGTCGAATCATCGTAAAGGTAAAAGTAAAAAAAGAGTAAAGTAGGTAACAGCCTATAATCCCACTGCAGGGAAAAGGCCTCAACCTTCGAGCAACGCTAAATTGTTACAGTTAAATTTACCACAGCATTGATGAGTCCTGCTCTTGACTATAATCACCACGCTTGCCAAATGCGGGTTGGTGATTAGAAACCCGAGCAATGTTCGAAAATTCGTAGCTTTTTGTTATCCGACCCGGGAATCAAACTCGGGACCCCGAGATCTTGGCCCGGTATTTAAACCACTAGACCAACGGGGCGTTAGCCCAAGTCGTAAAGGTACAGTTTTAAATTAACACTAAATCTACTATTATTCTAACAAAAACGTTTCAAATCCTAAATGTTTTTGGCACTAAATCCGCCATTCGTATTTACTTTTTTATCATTTGCTTCTCACGGGGAAATAGTGTGTCTGCAGCTCTATTTGTGCGTGATGGTATTTGTTTAGTTATTGATTATACTCTACACGATGCGGAAATACACAGTTATGACGAGTAGGTATCTAGTACCTAGAACACTGTCCACCATGCGGTTATGCACCCAAGGCCTTGCGCTCGCTGGTCTTCGTGTCACACGATCACATGCAATCTCGTCAACTGCGAATTATTTTCTTTTACCTATCTTACTTTCATTTTATGTTACATTCTGTATTCCATTAAAAAGTAAGCCGGGTTGATTCATGAACATTGTTTCTAAAATCTAATTTATTGCGATGGTCTGATCAACACCTCTTTTCCATGTTCTGTGGATCAACCCGACATTTTTTTAAAGGTTTTTAAAGAACCTTTCTCCGATTTCGCAAATGTCCATCTCATGAAATCGTCCCCACCCTATGTCCCCACCCGATTCTCAAATCTGTGCATTTAAAAGCTTTTTTTGTTTTTCTTTTCTCATTGCATCAATTTCGTGTTTCTTACTACTAGTAGTAAGTACTAGTACTTTTCTTACAGTTACTTGCCTGTTAATCTTAAAACTACGAAACTGAATTAGCGCCTTATTATTTTGATTACAGAAAGAAAAATCCTTTCAGCAAGAAATGTAGAGTAGGTAGTAAATCTTATTTCCGCTTTATTATTATCTTCATCTCCTTCAACTTTATTTATTACAACACCTTCCAACCACTGAGCCATTAGGGATAAGTACATCAAAGTACATTTTACATACAAAAATACCACATTAATAACTTGAAAGGAAATCAGTTTCTGCATAAAACAGAACAAAATTAAACATTGCCATACCAAAATATAATTAATGTTGTAGTAGTATTCAATATCAATTGCTTAATGCTCAACAAAAAATTATTGTTAATTTTATTAAAATTTGTCTGATAAATTAACAAATTGTTAAAGTTTTAAAATAATTAGACCAGTGCAAAGTTGTAAAGTCAAATTCAAAGGATAGAATATTGTAAAATTTAAATTGCAATTTTTAAACTTATTTTAATTAGGATATGATTTGATGATTGATATTAGATTTGTTTGAGAATTAAAGTAAATGAAATATGTGTATCTTACACCTCCCTTTTCTTCAGTGGATAAGTATAGAGTATAATATATTTACTTTGAAAAAAATAAAATTGGTTGTTCTGTGCAGGAATAACAACAACTTAGAAATAAAAATTACTTGAATAATTAGATAAATTGAGCTATAATAAAGACTTTCAAAGAGTATTCTTAATCTATCTTATGGAAAAAAAAACACTGAGTCCTTCGACAATTTGAATCTAAAAAAAGAGAAATATTTCATGCTTCAATATAAAAACAACAAATAGTTTTTATTAATATGTGTACAGTGGTTATCTCTCTAGATTATCGTAGACAAGACAAAACATAATGATTCTGTGATTCCTTGCTCATTCCTTGCTAAAGCCTGAAGTGGTCACTACCATTATTTGCTACCATACCACTGAACGTTCACTACGTTTTAGTAGACAAACTAGGCAGAACGACGCAGTGATTTATGGCAACATTAGTCTAGTATTTGACAGCTACGCAACGATTCCATATCAGTCCGTCTGAAACGAAAATAATAGACTTTTTAGTCTTTTTGTAGTTAGTGTAGTGAGTGTTGTGTGTGTCTCTCTATATTATAACACGAATTCCGTCCAAGGAGTGTGAGAAAATAGTGGAAGACGCAATGCCCTCGTCGGAGGGCCGTCGGTGAAAGTGCATGGTGTTGTGACCGTGATAGAGGCGGGCGAGTGGGCAGCCGTGAGGATGGGCGTGGGTCTTCAGCCGCTCGAGTTCACCGAGTGCCTGGCGGACAGCCCTCAGTTCCGCGAGAACCTGCAGCGCCACGAGAAGGAACTCGAGCGCACCAGCCAGCAGATCAAGCGCCTTATCAAAGAAGTTAAGGATGTTGTGCAGGCCGCCAAACGTAAGTCCTTGTAGATAACGCTCTACCGTTTCTATACATAGGTATTGTTATATCAGGGCATTAGAACATTTTTTTTCTTAGGTTTCTTAAGTTAGATATAACATTCAGTAATAAACAAATTAACAAGGCCAAGTGCTTAATTGTGACATGGCATTAGATTAAGTTTTTTTAAGTTTCATGTTATTTTGCCTATTCTTTGTTATAATTCTCATAGAATTGGACATAAGTTAGTATGTCAGTAAGTAAGCTAACTTCTATACTCTGACAAGTTGTTAATTTCCCATAATATTATTGCTTTCTTGAATGACGGGTATTTGAAGACTGCAATCAGATTTGAATGCCCAATAAGTTGAATTTAAGTTTCTAATGCCTCATTTCATCGGTGGTTGCTGGCATAATTTCCTTCCTGCTCCACTGGCGACAGATTGAATGTGTGTCAATGGCTTTCTTAATGGTTGCATGCAAGATAAGTGTAAACATAGAGCTCTAATTGTGATTGTAGTAAAGTGATGACAGTATGAGCAGTCAGCAAGCTAATTACTGTGGCAGTAATCACATTAACTCCTTTTTTACTATGTGTTTACCTACCACTAATAGAAGGCTGGTCAGTTAAACTTTATATTGTACCCTATTTATGATATTGACACAGTGGCAGTGAGTCATGATGTCAAGTTGCTCGGCACAGACCTTAACTGGCCGAGTGCAAACTGAGACAATAACAAGTGGTGCTCATTAGCTGCTTTGCCTTATCAGTGCACACCTACACAACAAACACACACACACTTGAATACAATTAAGTTTTTAATGTTCCTACAGTAATGATGTCATTAGATGATTTAGACAAATCATTAATTAACAAATAGAGGTGAATAAATATAATTAGATTTATTACCATATCATTTGGTAAAATTGTAATGGTTTTTGCTATATTTGCTTAATGAACTGTAATGTGTTAAGAAACCACACAAGTGAGTCTTATCACTTGTGATATAATCAGATAAGTGAGTTGTGGCATCAGAGCCCGAATAACGTGTTATCTGTGGAGCTGTAATCAGACTTTCTTATGAAACAACACATACCTACATAGGATAGTTGCTGTTATTTTATGAATTTTTAATATTATATATTGCAATCAAGCAAATAAATATGTTTATTTATATTTCTATTTCAGTTGAAACAGAAAACTGCCTCCATTTTGCTAGCCCCTATTAATTTAATTATTTATCTACTTTATTGTACACTAGCCATTGCCTGCGACTTCGTCCTCGTTAATTTCTGTTATTATGATCTGCAACATTTTTCGCTCCTATTCGTCGCAGCGTGATGTTATATAGCCTAAAACCTTCCTCAATAAATGGACTATCCAACAAAAAAATGAATTTTTCAATTCGAACCAGTACTTCCTGAGATTAGCGTGTTCAAATAAACAAACAAACAAACTCTTTAGCTTTATAATATTAGTATAGATTGCACAAGGTGACAAAAACTTACGAATTAGACAACAATGTTGTACAGTGGCCTGCACATCAGATTAAATTTTTGTAGCAGAATCATCCCTGATTCAACTGCATAAGATGCCTCTGTGATAAGCCCTATGCCTCTCTCCCAAAAACCTTTGGATACCTAGTTAAAAAATATTGCAAATACCTAGAATAACTCTCAGTGTAGTCTGTAAGGCACTGTAGGGCCATCATTATAGGGTCTAAGTTCAGGCAATGAATGTCTATAGTGAGTGAGTAATAATGAAAAAGATTTATGTGTGTGCAAAAGAATCTGTAATTTAGATAAATATTGAACTGGACAATAAAGGCAAGAGAACAACAAAATACCTACTATCAATAGTTCAAACATGCACTTGAGGCAGCAGGCCTGACAATAATATTTTTTCACACTAACAAAATTAATGAGATTAAGATTACTATTATCAATTGTTACTAGAAATTAATGTCAGCTTAAGGTTATGAATTATAAAGAAATGACATTGGCTGTTATGCCTTGATAATCAGAAAAAACAAAACTTATCCAAGGTGTTTTATGATGTCTTTGCAACTAACATAAAAAGTGTCCAATTTAATAAAATTGATGTTATTGGGCAGCTTGTATTTCATCATGGCCTGTAAATGCTTACAAAAATCTACAAAATTTTTTTAGATAACATTTTATTGCTGACAATAGTCATTAAGTTTCTTTCTTCTTCTTTGCCACACAATTATTATTGTTCTAATTCAGCAGTAGGATAGATATTAGGATGTGTTAAAATACCTTATGAGGCTTCCTTGCACAAACAAATCTAATTAATTGGTTTGATAGTATATGCATAAAATAAGGTCTCAATGTCCTGGATTCAATCCCATTGCTCAGGTTTGTGATCACCAACAGCATCTTTGCTGTGGTAACTTGAGCTTGATGGTAAATAATAAATGTGGACAACATACATTGTTCTGAACCCAATTTGAATAACTATATAAAGCACTCGTATTTTAGAAACCAGAAACAACGAAGGTACCACATACACCAAGACCCGAGAAAATGTAGAAAAACACTTTTTTTTCCACATTGACCCGTCCGGGAATCGAACCCGGGACCACCGAGCAGGCGACACCTTGAAAACCGGTGTGTACGCCACTCCGCCACGGAGGTCGTCGGAGGCCTTTGCCCTGTAGTGAGATAGTTATAGGTTACTTGTATATGCACAGGGCTGAGCGCGGCGCAGCTGGCGCTGGCGGCCAGCATGGAGCAGTTCGAGTTCGCGTGCATCGACGCGTCCATGACGGAGGACGAGCGCGTCATCAGCCGCTCGCTGCACCACTTCGCGACTCTCATCCGCACCATCGAGGACGAGCGCGACCGCATGGTACGTGTCGCTGGCCCTCTTACTTATGCTGATGTCTTAGAGCATTCATTTCCAAAGTCAATGTATGCCGACAATATAATATAACTTAATATTTGATTAAATATAATGAAATACTTCTTTCACCAATTAACCAATACTCTCTCACTTTTTTTCAAAAACTGTATTCTGTGGTTGGGACTCAGCCGCAACGCAAAGCATATTTCGATCTAACCTTCAAATTTTTTTCGACTAGAAATGTAGCTTCAGGGGGCCACCGAACCAGCAAAATTTTTAAAGGAAAACAAAAGGTTTTTAGGGATAAAAAACAGAGGTTCTGTCAAACAGGTAAAATTTAGATGAGACATCAGAATCGCGTTGCGTTTTAGGGCCTCAGGCCAAGACATGCGGGTATAGGATTGTAGTATGGGCTCAGTCTATGTTACGTATTAGTCTAATGACCCATAAATAGTTGAACATTTCTAGGTCTCCCCGTGTTCGTGTTAGTAGAAATTGTAATCTTTCTACTGCAAGAAAAACATTAAATCGTTTGTTTGTCATTTGCTATTTACTAGCATAATAGTTACTGTGTCTATTTGTTGTGAGGCGAGATTGAGGTCGAACGTGATTACTGGGAACCGGTTGAAGTGTGGTATATAAGTGTTATCTGCATAGCTTAGAGGAGGTAAAGAGTTTACTAGATAATTAACTAAATAGGTGGATATTTGAAACACTCTGGAAGAATTAAGAATGCTTGAGGAGTTGAGTAAACTTAAAAAATATATTTGTTACTACGAAAGATTGGTAAGGTCGTCTACCTAGAAGTTCACTGCGTAATCCAACTTGTAATTAGGCGTCGAGCCCCACATTCCTCGGCCTGTGTCCGACGTTTTCATTGCCTACAAACAGGCTGCGCAGATGCCCTTGTTTGCCAAACAAACGTCCCTGCGCTAACGCTACCGTTTCTCGGAAATCTAAAAGATCGCTCAGTGACTATCTAGTATGTATAATGGAGATGATGTCTTATTGTCTAAAATATACTTCTTGTTAGTTTAAAGTTATTGTTTTTGTTGCTAGTCCTAGTTGGCTATAACTAAACATTCATATCAATTGCTCTAGTTTTGATCATCAACAGTCACTTATGCACAAATCTAAAACGATTTATACGTGATGATAAGTCATGAGGCTGTTATTGAGTCGTATGTGTAGCTGCATGCAGCAGGTTAAATCGTTATCGTTCTGTTACATAGTATGAATCAGTGTTGCCGTTTTAGTGACTTTGTCGCTAGATCTAGTGGATTTTTGACGAGCTTGGTGACATTTTTTTACAATTTAGTAACTAGAAAAAATCTAGTGCTTTTTGGTGAGATTTTGAACCTCATCGATGGACACTCAGTTTGTTTTGATACTCAGGATTTTTCACAAATATATTGTTATAAAATCAACTACAAAAAGTTAAGGTACCTATATTTTGTGAAGCTGTTGGCAACACACGAACGCAAAATGGTTGTCGGGGATTTCCCTTTCAGAAGATGCGTTCGGTGTTCGTTTCATTGCATGTCACTTTAACTTAGAAATGTTAAGTAATGCTATCTTTCTTTATAAATCTACCAGTGTATAACTACACTATCGCATTTTATTCAGTCGCTGCGTGGTCAGTTTCGCTAAGAAAGTGTTGTTTTTTATTTTAGTTTTGATTACAGAAGTGAGTGGGAATGTCAAGAAGAGTTTAAAAACTGGCTAAAGCCTATTGCGAATTTGCGAGTGATCTAACTAAAGCGTTTATTCTGTCACAGTGAATTTCATGCTAGATTAGCCTATATAAGAAAGCACTTGGAAACAAATAACACAAACAAAAAAGTGAAGTTATTTTTAAAAATAAACAAATCTGTTTTAGTACAGCTTTCCGTAAAAAAAAATGCAACAGAAGACGCATCATCAACTTAGCGCCAATGCCTTCTACATCGTCTCAGCATTCTTCCACTCAACTTGAGCTTGACGAAACAATCAAGACAAAGTTTTGCAACTTATTGAGTTTTGATCAATTGGTATATATTTTTTTGTTTTTTATTACATTTAAATAAAAAAAATATTTTAGTGACTTCTAGTGGTTTTTTTTAAAACCTTTTTCCCCAATTCTAGTGAGTTTTTGACATGGGTTTGGTGAGTTTTCTTTTTCCTAAACGGCAACACTGGTATGAATGTATTCTATTCATGTAGAGTTGTCATTGGGGCCGTTGGTGTGTGACAGACACGCCCACGGGCGGCGACAGGTGAGCGTGATTGTTGTCTGTGGCTGCGCGGGCGCCTTCGAGCTCCAGCCTTTGAGCCTTCAGGTCCACGCCCGACCTTCGAATCACTTTCTCGTTTCCGTTATCGAGCGAGCACTTTTACTCGCACGTGGACCGAACGGGACGCGGCCGGCGCGCGCGCAATCTTTGAATATTAATGCGCGTGGACATAATTGCTCGTTGTATAACACAGTGTAACGGTGAGGTCGGCGCGCTCGCGCGGAACGAACCTTGAATGTCAATGCGGATATCGCGTATCTTCTATCGCGATTCGCGCGTCGCCGACCACGCGCCCGCAAACATTTGGAATAGCGCCGTACCCGTACATACCCTAACGCAACCGCGGACATGTTGTCGGACGAGTCGAGCCGACGATCATAAAAATTAAATGTATCTCGACTCGAGTAATTACGTCATGTGTCCGAGTTGTAAATAAGGCGTAAGACGGGATCAACGCTCTCGGCCGCCACCGCGGCAGAACTTGTTCGGGGCTCCTTGTCGCGTGATCTGTTGAATTAAATCTGTCCGCGTTTATAGGCGCTAATACGCTCGCCCTGTCGATCGATGGTGCTATGGTGCGAGTGCGGCAGCTCGCTGCAGCCGTCTGCATTAGCTGTTACCTAATGCTTAGTTTGCATATTGGCCGTCGTCGCTCTAGGAAGTCGTGGTATAATTAAGTAATCATATTTGTTTTTTATGTTACCCAATCGCTGATTTCTTTTTGCATTGCTTTCTCTGATGCATAACGTGACCATAAGTGAGTCAGGCGTCGCTTTGTAGGTAGGTGTAGTGGGCCCAGCTGCTAGCCCCCGCCGTCAGGTCAGGTCGCGCCAATTGTAATCGATTCGCGCCTCTACCCGGTGCTTACTATTTGCTTAACATCACCGCCTACAATTGTTTTTCAGCTGTGCGTACAGCGCGCCACAGCCGCAGGCGGTCTAGGTCATCGGTTACACAACTACGATCATTACTATGAGTTATGTGACTAAAGACTAACTGCGTTTAGATAAAGTCTATTTTACTAAGATAATATAGTCCATGCTGAGCATTTCAATAAAGTTTAAAATCGATTGATTGTATTTTAAGGCAGCTAATTTGTCATTGGTCAGCCATCGCGATGACGAATCTTTTATGAAGAACGCACGTGCAAATAGTTCCATTTGCATTATTGATTCAACAGTGATGTGCGCAAGGGCCTCATTTAAAGCGAGCCCCTTCGGAATCTGATTTAGATCCCGCTTCATTCATGACTCCTCGCGGGCGGAAGCGCCTGCGATTAAGAAGAGGAAACACAAGGGCCGTTTTTCCATACAAACATAGTCCCCTGTTTCCTCCTTGGATAAAGCCAGTAGAGCAATAATTTTTATTACAGAAATCTATGGCCACTATTAGCATTTTTCTTTGTTTTCTGTTCTTTTCATAAATTAATTAATAAAAAAGATATGAGCCCTCAAAAAGCGAAAAAATTAGCCAGATTTTCCGCTGTGTTCAAACATCCAGAAAACAAATTTGGCAAAATTTTAGAAAAAAAGGAGAACATACGAACACGACCAAAGCCTTTTTTAAATTTTTAATGAAAAAAGTATTTAAATCGGCCTAGTTTTGGAAAAGTAATCGGGGACTACGAAACGTTGACTTGGTGTGCTTTTAGTAGGTATTTTCGGTCCAAGAAGCAGTTGTCTCTATCACACTCTGCGGTGAAGGCGTTTGGCACTGCGCGACAGCAATAGATTTTACAAATACCTATTTTTCAATTCTCTCTCCCGTAGTGTTTCCTCTTAAAGCCGAGATCAACATTGTAGTTTTTTTTAGTCGAGTAACGGATGAGGTATCTGTAGTACCTCATTATTAGGAAGTATCCAAGCATCGAAATACAATCCGAGTGCTTAATATTAAAATTGCAAAATTACTTTATTACATACATGTAGCTCGCTAGCGCCACTCTCCCTCTCCCGCCACTTGTGCCAATTTGTTAGTTTACCTACAGTTGTACTCGTGCTCTGTGTTCCACTTCACCAAATTTATTGTATCCTCTTAAACGAAACATTAATGTGACTGCGCTGAATCACAGCGCGAACCACTTGAGAAAACACGTCGTCACAAGTAATCAGTTTGCAGAGCTGTCGCACGGGGTGCGAAGCGTCGTGGGTTCATATTCCACTTGGGCCACATAGGTTTTTTTTTAGGTTTTCTAATTTAATTCAGAAATGTTGACATTAAATTTATTTATTCTGGAGCGGTACGGAGTTTGCCAGTGCCATGTCAACTAATAAAATAATAAAATGAGTAATGTGAAATCTACCTATCCTTTCATGATCCCCGCTCTGGGTCCTGGTTGGTTCAGCAGGTCTCCATTGCCATTCAACGTAAAGGGAACAGCCAGCGTAATGGGAACCTTTGGATCAGCCAGGCAGCGGGGAGAGACTGGAATTACTTCTTGCTAGTAATAATTCTAGTAAATATAAGAGTTAGACAATGCATTTTTGCTGATTATATTTTGAATTATCATTGTCGACGCATGTGGCCGATTTAAATTTATTGGAATCGTAATGTTATTATTTGTTTTTATCTTTGTTTTCAAGTCTATTTAACTGGTCAATAAACATTTTCTAACATATGCACAGCAACACGCATTTGGAAAGCGTGATGTATGCCAGTTATACCCATCATTGCTGTGGTAACTTGAATTCAGTGGCCTTTGCCTTGCAGTGGGATTATTATAGGCTGTTACTGACTACATATACGAGTAGTAGATATTTGAATGTTTTGCGTGTGTGTTGCAGCTGGGCCGCGCGCACGAGCAGATCATCCAGCCGCTGGAGAAGTTCCGCAAGGAGCACATCGGCGCCGTCAAGGTAAACAAACTTCCCTACTTATCGCACATTTGATAGGATTTCAATTATACTAATTATACAATCAAGGTGTACCAGAGCTTGGAGCAGGATGAGGCTATGGAAGATATGGACTCTACTATGTAAGCAACAACAAAATTCGGAAAATACCAATCCGTTACAAAGTTATTAAAGGTCAAATTCATTGGTATTCGATTTACTATAACCCAAGTAAGGCAGATGTTTGTTTAATGTTCTGCTACACCTTGTATATTTAACCAACATATTAGAAGCGGTAGAGCTGGGCTCCTGTAGATAAGCTTATTCAAAGTATTGTTAGACACTTTAAACATTCACTAGTGCTATCAATCAGTTCGCAATGAGTGCGAACTCATACCGCCCCCGCGCCGCTGCTCACGTGCGATCCGACTGCATCGGTTTGGAGTTTGCACTCCCCTTTGTTAACTTAACATTTAATTAAACTATTACTATAATATTTCAAGACACGCCTCACTGGGCCACGCAGAGCCATCTAGTCCCAAATTAAGCTACTATTAAGTACCCTGTCGTATGGGGTACTAGATAACCGATAAACTTGTATACTTTTTTTTTTGTAAATACATTCTCATAATACATAGAAAACACCCAGACCAGTACAAACAGACATGTTCATGCACACAAATATTTGTACTGTGCGGGGATCGAACCCGCGACCCATGGCTCAGATGCAGCGTTTACTACCGCTGATCCAAATAGTCGTCGAACTCACAAGATAATATGTATTATTCGCTTGACACTCGGGGCCAAAGAAAACCCAGTTTTCCGTATACAATATGATTTAATATTAGAATTAATTTAATTTAAACAGTGAACGATGCGTATGTTGGCGAAAACGGAAGGGTAATGTGTGACACTATTCTTTTTTTACTGATCTTAACAATGTAGCAATTTAAGGGTCGTCTGCGTTGAGGCCTAAGCCTTAACACTATACTATTATTATTGGATTACTGACTCATAAGTTGAGTTATTGTGCTACGTAGTACATTGTGATTCAATAAATTTCTACCATAAAGCCAAGCATAGAAACAAATTCTTCATATTATTATTATGTAAAATTGCATATTACAAGAAATAAAACCTTATTACTTACAAAACTTGGTTCAAATCGTTTGAGCCATTTCCGCAATACATCGACAAAAATCACTCGCTTAAATGTTAAGATAAGACAACTATCAGTATTGTTTACTGATCTGACTAATGTCCTGCTGCAAACCGCTGATAGTCTATTAAATAAAACAAAACATCTAGTCAACTGGGTTAGTACTTTGAATTACTACTAAAATCATTTAATGACTTCATTCCAAGTTACTATACTAAGTATATCACGTTGTTTTATGTAAATACCATTATTGTAGTAAATATAAATAAACAATTGAATGTTTAATTATGTGCTCATAATCAATTTATTGTCGTGATAGCGGAAACGGACAATAGCGCGTTACAATATTAAAATGGGGCGAGTATATCGAATGGAAGTGATTTATCGAGCGCGTGGTATAGGTACCTAACCTATCTACTTATATTATTATGACAGTCAGTACATATTGTGTGAACTATATCGGCGGCGAGCGCAGTGCGGAATGCGCCACGTAATTATCGGTGGGTTGACAATTACAGCAAACAATAAGGCATTGATAACGTTCGAGCGCCCTCCACTCGAGCGCACTGGATGTCCACGGACAATGTCACCACTCGCCAGGAGGGGCGCGGGCGGCGCGGCGGTCCTCGCTGAATTAGGAACTTCCTGATCAATCGACTCAGTACTTAGACCATCCTTGTGATTTCACGTGAAATCTACAGCAGCCTGCAATAAATTTACTGCAATCAACCTTGCTACGCCATCAGTCATCGGATCGATCATGCTATTACGTTTTTTACGCTAGAAATTCTTTATTTGCTCTGTTTGTAAGCAATTGTTGAACTGCAGCCCGCTAAGCAATTCTGATCTTGCTGAAGACACCACGGCTTTGGCATCTAATTGCGTCGTCATCACCCATCACCTGCTGGCGAGGCAACACATACATTCATTTTGAGTTGCTGATGTCATTTTTGTGACGCTTAAGTAAACAAAATGTATCCGTCTTTTTCTAATTAGGTTGATGACTTACGCAATTCGGACCAATAATAAAATTGTTTTTTTGATTCGCTGCAGGGAAATACCCTCGCATGAACCGTAAAATAATGCTGTTTCGTTTATATTGAGTTATGGCTATCACTAACAGACAAATAGCCGTGAAAGAGCTGACCCGCCAAGCACACGTCTTAAATCAATAGGGCAGGGCTGCTTCACCGGAACTAAGAAATCGAATAATAAGAAAATAATAAATTCAAATAGCATATGTGACATTTCAAACATGCAACTTTATAATTAAAAATTATATTCCGCGAGGACTATGACTACTATCTTTGGGACTTAGGCGGTATTTTCATGCCTTAAATTAGTTTGTACCATGCGCTATGGTATGTTGTGGGACAGCTACTGCTTTCACTTGTAATTATATCTCGACTGTACCTCTTTATATTTGAAAGCCGTACCTGTTGAGACAAACCACACGTTGTCAGCCCTAATGGATACGTTCTGCGACGCACGGCAGCTCGCGTGCGCCCGCGCCGGTATGCTCTAATTAGGAAAAGTTTAGCACAGGGTACTGGACCGCCGGTGACGTGACTACAATTACAATCAATGGCATTGGAGAAACATATATAACTGCAATTAATAGATTTTTTATTTGTTTAAGAAATAAATACACTTGTGGCCGTGATCACTGATCTGATCAAGCATCAAATTAATTTTATTTTATTGAAAGGTACAAACAATCTAAAATTAAACAAAAGAAAGGTATGACTTGTATTTAAAACTGACATGAGCATGTATACTGACTGACATAAAACTGACTGAGGCAGGTGACTAAATGATTAACGCTGATACGCTGAATGAACATGGTGCATAATATAGTTTGGATCAGATAATATTTAATGAGCATCCTCCCCTTACACTTGTAGCGAATGTTTGCATTAGTTTAGCGCCATATCGGCGCAATTATCCGTATCTCCGTTGTTCCGCTCGCCTCAGTAAAGATACGCGGCTGATTTACGGCGCGATCAGCGGCCTTGCCACTTTGCTTTACTATCTAGCCATTATACAGGGTGTTAGATAAATGATTTAACAAGCTAAAACCTATACTATGGAGAAGTCAGATATCTGATATTATCATTTATTTTTTTACGCTTCGTTGGTCTCGTTAGGTTCGAATCCCGGGTCGGGCAACAAAAAGTTTCGAATTTTCGTACGTTGCTCGGGTTTGTGATCACCAACCCGCATTTGGCAAGCGTGGTGATTATGCCAGTACACCCATCAGTACTGTGGTAACTTGAATTCAATGATGGAGGCCTTTTCCCTGCAGTGGGATGATTATAGGCTGTTACTTTTACTTACTATTTATTGTTTAGTATTTTCATACAAACTAAAATTTGAGATTCCGATTTGTACGAAAATATAAAAAAATACATATTGTATCAGCTTTCTGACTTCACGATAGTATTTGAATGCATATGTTAATATAGGCTAGTTTCGTATTGCTTCCAAAATCGTTATTTTGCTGCGACTCACTCAATTAATTATCGAATCCGTTTCAACAATCAACAGCGTTAGTTCGTCGTCGTGTTGTCCTCGTTGCAATGTTGACATACCAGTTGATAAATCAATTATTGTCTCTTTTAAAGGAAAATTCCAAAGGAAAATATTACATTTATTCTGTTAGTTTATTAATAACTACAAAATACAATGTAAATAAATACATTATAATAAATTATATTAAAATGCTATTATTAAAAACATCAAGGTGATTGGTACAGTTTTACGCTTGCGCGTGTTTAGATGATTGACGACATTTGTCTAGTAGGTAGGTATGTGTTAGTTTGAGCAGACGAGTCACGATGCCCCTCCCTCCCCCTCCCACCCTGCCCCGCGCGCTGCCGTCTCTCTATCTCCCTAGAGCTGTCTCCGTCGACGTCGCGTCGCTCACGTACCTATTTCGTTATGCAAATAAACGACTAACAATTAACACTAACTTGCGTAACACACCACAACGCAAAATGTAATAAGGTTGGTTTTAAATTAAACTTGAAACCTGTACTAAAGCCAATGATTGATGTGTAGAATGAAGAAGGTTTTTATTTAAAGTAGTCATATGTACTCTATGAATGGGTAGCGCGTTTCACCGTAAACAGCTCATTAACAAACAAACTGTATAATAAGGAAAATGTATTGAATGAAGGTCACGGTCGAAGAGACACACGGCAACAATTTAACTCGTCGTAATATATGCGGTGCTCGCTGCTCATTGCCGCTGCCGTTGCTACTCGAAAACTCATCCGATTTATTTGTTCCGCTCCGACTGATTCGATATTTATTTACACTTCATCTACACAGATAAGAATCATATATCGCGTGTCGGCTCACCGACGACGCTCGTGTAATTTGGCGAATATATCGCGTGCGCTTATAAAGTGTTTGGATACTTATATGTCCCTCGCGTCTGTTGCAGGAAGGCAAAAAGAAGTTCGACAAGAAGACTGCTAAGTTCTGTCAGACGCAAGAAAGAACACTCTCGCTCTCCACCAAGAAACCAGAAAATGTCTTCCAGGAGGTAATTATATTATAGTGGAAAAGGATACACAGTCTTAAGACAAGCGATGTTAAATATTTTAGTAGCATACATTTGAGAATGTGGGTAAATTTATTAAGCTCTTGATTACTAGACATTTTGCTAAAGATATAAAAAATGGCTAGTAAATTTACCCTTGCCGTCCACCAACCCGCACTAGGCCAGCGTGGCGGAACTAAGGCCTTGACCCTTCTCCTAAAAAACGAGAGAGACCCGTGCTCAAAAGTGAGCGATTATGGGTAGTTACTTAACTATAGGAACATTCCCTTCGCGCCAAACCCTCGGTGATCTTTTAGTTTTTTGCACCTGTAAAGAGTTATTTTTGTTCTTACATAAATGTTTTAAAGATAAAGGTTAAAATTCCAATTCCAATAGTTACACTAGAAAAGGAGGTCCTTCTAGATAAAATAGGTTAGTCGTATGCACTGGCCCCTAATTCAGCTAACCAGACGAACTGCAATGGGGGCCGTCGCTAGTGAATTTGCCACTAGAGGCGCTAGTGTCGCGTGAGGTCCAATATCATTCACTTTGTACTGGTTTTAGCGGAATTTGTTGCATAAATTATAATTTCTTTAATTTACCTGCTGGAAAGTGATCTCCTTCGTAAAATATCGCAAATATGGATTATTTGGCGATTAATGTAAACGCTTTAAAAGCGGAATTAAGAAAAAGCGCAAAAATAGGCGGCCTCAAGAGCAACTATTTCAGAAGTTAGTTTGTTGATATCAAGATAGTTATTTATAAACAATATAACCTTAATTAGATTCAAGATATAACACTTTGTTTCGGCGCCAATCGCCTTTGATAGCTATACCTCCGGACCTCAGTCTACAGTGGCGCCAACTGGTGAGCAAAGAAACTGTAGTCCCCATTGAAATAGCTGAATAAGGCCCCCTGAACGTAACATTATCGCGTTTTCGGCAGGCGGACGCGGCGATGGACATGGCGGAGCGCGACTTCTGCCAGGCGTCGCTGGAGTACGTGTTCCAGCTGCAGGCGGTGCAGGAGCGCAAGAAGTTCGAGCTGGTGGAGACGCTGCTGGGCTTCGTGTTCGGCTGGTGGACCTTCCACCACACGGCGCACGACGTGCACGCCGACGCCGAGCCGCGCGTGCGCGACCTGCAGCTGCGCATACAGCGGGTGAGGCGCTCGCTCACTCACTCCTTCACTCACTGAACGATTGATTGACTGACTCAGTGAGTGAGTGAGTTTTTTTATATATAATGGGCTTGCTCTTGACTACATACTTAACTCTACGGTTAAGAAGAAGCCTAAGTGGCTCTGGTTTTCCCACACGCCAGCGGAACACAGAAAATGTGTTTGGACTGGAAAACTGGACTTCGGCAGGAGGGTGGAAGCATCCAGACGGCCTCTTACGAAGCCTACCACCGCAGAGGGATCTGTTAGCCGTCATCATTGGATGGAAATCCAAAGATGCCGCTGCCCAGGGTGGACCACTAGAAGTAGATCCCACCACCCCAAAAGTATTGGGCCGCAGGTTACTCCCCGCGGCGCTGGGGCCGCAGCAATGGTGGGCACAGGCATAATCACCACGCTTGCCAAAAGTGGTCGAAAATTCAAAACTCTTAATGCCCGACCCGGAGATCGAACCCAGGACCCCGAGATCTTGGTCCGGTATTTAAACCACTGGACCGACGGAGCTACTGCATATAAACCTGCTGAAAAGCGTTATAAAATCCCTTGCGTGGTTTAATGTACTTAGGGCCTTTATTATCAGGCGGGCCCGCATGCGGCTGGCGCGCATTTCGAATACATTGCTAGCTTTATTTGATAGATCACTCGCGCCCAGTATCATCTATCAAATGTACTGCATGCGTGTGCGCGCCACCCGCATGCAGACCCGCGTGACAATAAAAAGGGCCTTAGTGAATAAAAAGGTAGAAACAAACACGCAAGACCGACTTCCTTTGATACTGAAAAAAAAAATAACTAGGAAAATGGTTCGTCATTAATGTTTAATGTAGTTTTCATTAATTGATTGATGGGACTGTTGATTCCTGAAGTCAAGATCCTAAACAGTTTTACCAACAATATGCGCAATAATGCGCTTCTTACCAACTAAGCATTTCAAGACAATATAGGTTATTCAACAGTGAATAAATGGAAATCATATTTCCTTCAATATTCATGCCCTAATTTCAACAGTTGGTAAATATTATTCTAGCCTAGGAAAAAGTACCTTTTAAAATATTACTCACTGTCAAGAAACCGCAATACACTCCAATCATGAAAATGTTATCGACCCATCCTTCTGCACACGAAAGCTTGATTCAGCGCGATAGTGATTTATGTAAGTATGATAATAATAGGGGTTAAAGTATGAAATTGCCGATTATTTTCCCACTTTTTATTTTGTTTATAGCTCTTAAGTATAGTCGTATTATTGCGTTATTCTTTTTGTATTGTATCAAAAACGAAATAAAGTAACTTTTGACTAAAAAAAAAAATGCAATACTAGTGCCTATCACTTCAAAGGAAGTCGTTGAAAAGACCCCTTACAATGGGTCAGCTGACCTTCTTGCTTCAATCTATATATATAAAAATGAAAACTGATTTAATGACTGACTGACTGACATATCAACGCACAGCCCAAACTACTGGGATTTAAAATCTGAAAATTTTCACCGTGCTTCCTTTTATAGTGTAGGTGAGCACTAAGAAAGGAATTTTGGAAATTCCGCCTCTAAGGGGGTTAAAAGGGCCCCATTAGTTTGTATGAAACTCCCTCAGTTTTGAAGCTATGTCGATGAAAATTGGTATCAAGCTACATGATTAGAAATTAAGAATGACGTCTTTCAGGATTTTTGAAAATTTAATCTTTAAGGGGATATAAAATGGGGGCAAAGGTTGTTCGGTTCCGCGTCATATCCATACTCTTTACATATTTGTACTCTCAGACTTTACTTAGTTTGTTATGACATTCAATGTGTCAATCAGAAAATAAATAGGTAATTTCTTACAAACAGAATGGTATTATTTTAGAATATAATAATTGGCGCCGAAATGGATGAATTACCTAAATTAAAACGTGTGGAACTTTAATAAAAGGCTGCATTACAAAATTCTGCAGCCAGATACAAACCCTACGAGAAATTTCTGATTATGAATTGAAATAAGTGAGTGACCAGTAGGTGACCAGTGACAAATGAACAAAATTACCAAGAATAATTTGGAAGAGATACGACTACAAATAATATTACTGATGACCCACAGTTGGAATCTGAGATTGAAGAAAAAAATAACCTTCAGGATATTACAACACAGCTGAAACTAAAACTGCAGAGTTTCAATTCGATAGCACGCAACAATTCCATGTATGCAGAAGGTACTGAGGAGCAAAGGTCGGTCACAAACAAATCTAAAGACATCTAAATTGAACTCAGTACCATTAGACAAGGACGAAACATTCAAAAACATCATTAAACGGTTGTATACTTACTTAAAACTGAACAGATGTGATGATATTATCGATACAAGGAAATACACGTTTCTGACATCTTTGAGCCCAGAATTACATCATAAAACGTATTATATTATATTTATGTACTCCAAGAGATCCTTGTGAGTTAGAATTTGAGGAGTTAGTTAAAATTCAGTTAGTAAATTATCAACAACTCAAAATTGGACAGATTATGAATATTTAACAATGGTGTTTGACGGAACTCTTGTTTGTATATCAAACTATAAAGCTCAATTAGTGCTTCAAGAAAATGTGACACCAATTTTCATTTAGCCGCGACGTATTCCATACACTTTTAAAACATGAAAATAAAACGCTGAGAAAAAAAATCACCTCACTTCATAATTCCGTGTTGTTTAACTTAGGATTAGCTACCACCACCCACCCACTAATGACCAAGCAGCAGTAGTTAATGATGTTTTGCTGACATCATTTGAAGTTGAAGAAATATAACAATGTATAGACACAGTGGTCAGTAAAGACGAATCAGTTCTCTATCCCGTCAAGTTTCTGAACACTATTTATCCTACTGATCATCCTTTACCATTCATGCCTCGAACCCAAATCCCACATGAAAGTTTTGTGAAACTACGTCAGCTTTTTGGTATAAATTTTGTGAAGTTATAAGGATTTTTTTATAATTTAATATTTGAGGGGGTGAAAACGGTGGAAAATTGTGTGGTTAATTATTTGTGTTTAACATCATATTGAGGTACTTGAAACTTCGTCTATCGATCATGAAGGGAGAATGACATAGGACTGCCTTTTCCAGAGCTCTACATCGATGCTGGTACTACACCGTCTAGCGGCCGGTCCTAATAACCTATCAATCTTCAGTTTTAGCATATCGGAGATAGAAAACAACTTCTGTCTTTATTTCTCTGGACGGAAAAATCAGAGGTAGAAACTGTTTCCTATCTCCGAAATGTCAAAACTGGCGATAGATACTTACATTATTGGGACCGGCCGTAATTCGTCGTCCACCTAGATGTCCGATCTAGGTCTTTTATCCAAACGTAGTATGCAAGCAAATTGCCTTTGTAAAATCGCCTTTTTAACGCTTATGGATCGAGAAAAATGCATTTTCCTACTTGTTTGGAAATTAATAATGTGGTATTTTACACAGGACCACTTCTTCCAGGGCTCTACGCCAGTGTTGACCATATTCGAATAAAGCCTTGCAAGCTGCTTTGAATGTTTTGATGTACTACAGTATTGACAGTTTTTAAATTTTCAAATGATAGTGTACTTTAGATTTCATGTAAATGAAAAAACAGATGTGGTGTGAGCTCGCTTGAACCACGGTACGCTAGGAGAACCAACACCGGATCCCTAAAACGATAGTTTAAATCGGCCCCTTTCAATCCAACTATTGTATCAACGGGCCCCGAACGACGTATCGGCTCCCACTAAGTGCCCACCACCACCTCGCCCGAGATGGGCACCCTCGGCACCGTAGGCAAAGGAAGTGGAGGAAAAGAGTGGAGGAGAGGGGGGTGAGTCGTGACGAAAACTTTGTAACAGATAAAAACCCACGCGCGCGAAGCCGCGGGCATCAGCTAGTTAAGTATATTTGTATTATATACTTTGATTTTCAGAAATTTAAATACTATAATGCGTAGCTTTATAACCATCTAACTTTCACCTTTAATTGCATCGAAAACGGGTCAGGCGTTTTTAAAAAAACTAAAAAATTGTTAGTATGGAAAAATGACTTTTCTCGATTTCGTCCATACAAAACGGCAATTTCATACTTTAACCCCTAATATATGATGTACTAGCCTTTGCTCGTTACTTCGTCTGGCTTGGAATTGGGTTCAAAGAGAAACGAATAATGTAGTCATACACTTCATATAAATATGTATATACTATGCCTATGAATGTAATATACCGGCAGCGCCATCTATCGTCTTTTTGAAAGAAAGAAAGAAATATTTATTTGACACAAAACAACAACACAAAGCAAAAGGTTCCCTCTCAGCATGAGTCGTCACGACAGCCAGGTTCGTATCGCGCCGCTGATTTTTTTCACCTGATTACATACTAATTACAACTGCTATGCCGTGTATGGGAACTACACGATATTTTTAAATAAATAAAAGACTGTATGGTTATTCTGATGCCTAAGCTAAGTGGAAAGTTACATCAAATATCAGTAGTTTTTGCGTGAAAGAGTTACAAACATCCATATACACTCCCATATATCCTCACCATTTCGCATTTCTATTTTGTAAGATTTCTTCATGAAAAATCAATCACCTATATCAAACGAAAGTGAAAAAAGTTATCTTCGAAGATTGAATACTAATGCAATGCGTCACTTCGCCAGGTGGCCCGAGAGGCCTCGGTCCAGGAGCCGCAGGGAACAGTAACTGCCACCACACTATAGTAGGTCTCGCGGCAAAGTGTTCAGGCGAATGCCATAGATTTGCTTTCAAGTGTTTTTGCCGTAACAATCGTGTCCAAGCGCAGCTTGCCTTTTGATTTTAATAACAATAGAGTTGACTTATTTGTACATCAAAATATTAATCTCATCCAAACAAATGCAGGACAGACATGACTGACGGTGACCCTTGCAGCCTCAAGTAAATAATTGCAGGACGGGCTTCAGAGAGGGATCTTTAATTATTAAGTAAAATTTTACTGATCGGCAGGCATTTTACTGCATCACTATTTGACTTTGATGACTAGAGAAGTCATCACAGCAAATGTACTCGTGAGTCATGTCTGTCCAGTTCAACATCGTATGTTCGATTACAAAAATCCTATACTCGTTTCCAAAACCATCCAAAAATCACATAAGCTTAATGATCACCTAGTTAGAGTGACGTGTGAGCGAGAGCATGCGTGAGCGAGACCACCAGAGCAAAGCATGTTGTGCGTGTGAGTTTTCCTGTCGTGTCGTGTGTGTGTGTGTGCGTGTGTACTAACATCCGGGCGCTTGCAGACGCGGAGCAACTTCGAGGAGACGAGCAAGCAGACCGAGTCGCTCATGAAGAAGATGATGGAGGTCAGGCAGATGGTGAGTTCCACAAGTATTTGTCTAGCGTGTCCACACTGCATTCATAACACTGTGAACAGCGTCTTTGTGTTGCGAGTTTCTGACGGTCTGCGGAGCGGAGTATTAAAGCTGATTCAGTAGACTTTCAATCACAAAAACTCAGATAACATTCATCTCACAAGACAAGAGACAAGGCTAGATTTGCTTCTATCTATGCTTTTGAATAACGATACACTATGACTGTTTTTAACGATGGCCTGGTATTTGTGATGTTTACGCCACAAGTTCTTGTCGGCTTATTGTCAGTAGGAGGCCAATGCTTATCACTAGTAAATATTATTTCGCCTATAGTTTAGTAGTGTTTGTATCTTTTGCAGACCAAAGAAGAGGAGCCAAGTGAAGACAACGAAGGAGTCTCGCGTGCGGGATACTTGTTCCTAATGGAAAAGAGTAAGTTCCTAACTACTGGTAGCACTATACCGTAGACCTAGCACTCGAATGGTCCCCGAGGCCAATCTATTTATGTGAAGTTCTAAAACCCGCGGTCTTTTCCAGAGGCGTTCGGCACTACGTGGAGTAAACAGTATTGTACATACGAGCGCAGCTCGCGGACGCTGTCGCTCACGCCATACAACCAGATCAACATCAAAACGGTAAGTGATTCATATCCTAATCATATTATTGTTGTACAAACAACAGCACGTCAACCTACCACAAAACGTCAAATTTTCTCAATTGATATTGATCTCTACTTGTTGGACTTAAAGTTGAAAATCAATACAATGACCTTTAACTTTTTGTGTAGGTTGACCTGCCGTTGTCTGTATTTTGAGAATATTGCTCGAATTAACTTTTCTGTCCTATTTTATAGTTCGGTCAACAGATACGAGGAGTTATAAAGTAATCATGATGAATATAAACAAACCAAACTAGATAAAAATATTGTTTTTTCAACATGTAGCCTAACACGTTAATACATTTATTCTATCTGTTTTCTAAGGCTATAATACCCATAGAAAAAAATCCTGGTCTCGAATCTCCCAAAACTCCTCCACAGCGGCCATCACTTCTCTAACATCTTCATGTTTCTTAAAAGTTAAGGAAAGAGGTAAAAGTCACGGTGTTCAAGCAATTCGAAGCCCTTTTCTTGAATTGCAGCCATGGCAACTGCAGCCTTGTGAACCAGTGTGTTTTCTTGATGAAACAGCACTCCTCAGAGCTCGGAGTTTACTGCGTCTTTTTACCTTGATTGTCTCCCGCAATCTTTTTATTTCGTCTGTAGTGGCTCCCTTTTCCAAATAATTCACCATAGAGAAGGTGGTTGGGATTTACGAGCTGCTTGGGACCTAGTCAGTCATAAACAATGAAGTCCACAAACCATGGATACACTGCAAATACTTTGGACACAGTAAACTCATATTGCGTGGTCGTGGATAGGAACATAACTGAAGATAATTAAAGACTAAAATTTTTAAACATTTTTAAAAATTGCCTACTATAAGACGAATAACACCTTAGTTATTTTTTTAGCGTCTCATAAACCTGATTTATTTTATTTGATGATGCAATAACCTTTCCGCCGAACTCGACACTTCTTCGAGAATTTCGGCGTCGGTGATTCGGTGATTTCATCAATTGCTGTGGTGAATCTAGATTCTTGGTCACGAAATTCTTCATTAGCGTGAAACTTTTCGAGATTCAACTTCGAAAAACTTTCGGCTAACATTCTCGCCCCGCCCTATTGGGATAGTAGTTCAAATACCGGGCCAATATCTCGGGATCCCGTTGTCCATCTCGTTACCCGTCATTGTTATGGTGATTTGAATTCAAAGATGAAGGCCTTTGTCCGGCAGTGGGATGTTTAGAGGCCGTTACTACCTTACATTCTCGGCACCTAACAGGCAGAAACCATTTTCGTATTTAATTCTTTGGCGAAAATCCTTTAAACATTGTCCTTGAGGATCCCTGCGACTTGAAGCTACATGATCGATGGTCACTTCGATTTTCAACGCGACATCTTCCACTTTGTTCACGTTATTGCCAAGTCTTTCAGTGGCTGTTTATCTCAGTTTAAATTCCTTGGCTCATCGTGCACCGGTGGAATATGGAGTCCCAAAACGTTTCTACCAAGTTGTTAGTGGACATTTTTTCAAGAATAAGTACATAATAACAGCTTTTACATGTTGTTGTATTTTAGTTTTGAAAATAAAAATAAAATAAAATAAAATAATTAGACTGACTTAGGGCGGATCGCTGGTATGTTTGTTGTTTATAATGAACGAGTTTATTTTGATGAACATGCTTGCTGTTGTGCATACAGGGCGGCAGCGGCGAGTGCGTGTGCGTGTGCGGCGGGCGCGCGTGCGTCGAGCCGGTCGAGCGCCGCTTCTGCTGGGAGGCCGTGCCCCACGCCCGCGAGCGTGGCCCCCTCACGCTGCAGGCGCTGTGCGAGCGCGACCGCGCCGCCTGGCTGCGCGCGCTGGACTGTGTGCCGCCGCCCCCGCCCGCCGCCGCGCCCGCCCGGTGAGTGTGCCCCGTGCCCCCCGCCCGCGAGCGTGGCCCCCTCACGCTGCAGGCGCTGTGCGAGCGCGACCGCGCCGCCTGGCTGCGCGCGCTGGACTGTGTGCCGCCGCCCCCGCCCGCCGCCGCGCCCGCCCGGTGAGTGTGCCCCGTGCCCCCCGCCCGCGAGCGTGGCCCCCTCACGCTGCAGGCGCTGTGCGAGCGCGACCGCGCCGCCTGGCTGCGCGCGCTGGACTGTGTGCCGCCGCCCCCGCCCGCCGCCGCGCCCGCCCGGTGAGTGTGCCCCGTGCCCCCCGCCCGCGAGCGTGGCCCCCTCACGCTGCAGGCGCTGTGCGAGCGCGACCGCGCCGCCTGGCTGCGCGCGCTGGACTGTGTGCCGCCGCCCCCGCCCGCCGCCGCGCCCGCCCGGTGAGTGTGCCCCGTGCCCCCCGCCCGCGAGCGTGGCCCCCTCACGCTGCAGGCGCTGTGCGAGCGCGACCGCGCCGCCTGGCTGCGCGCGCTGGACTGTGTGCCGCCGCCCCCGCCCGCCGCCGCGCCCGCCCGGTGAGTGTGCCCCGTGCCCCCCGCCCGCGAGCGTGGCCCCCTCACGCTGCAGGCGCTGTGCGAGCGCGACCGCGCCGCCTGGCTGCGCGCGCTGGACTGTGTGCCGCCGCCCCCGCCCGCCGCCGCGCCCGCCCGGTGAGTGTGCCCCGTGCCCCCCGCCCGCGAGCGTGGCCCCCTCACGCTGCAGGCGCTGTGCGAGCGCGACCGCGCCGCCTGGCTGCGCGCGCTGGACTGTGTGCCGCCGCCCCCGCCCGCCGCCGCGCCCGCCCGGTGAGTGTGCCCCGTGCCCCCCGCCCGCGAGCGTGGCCCCCTCACGCTGCAGGCGCTGTGCGAGCGCGACCGCGCCGCCTGGCTGCGCGCGCTGGACTGTGTGCCGCCGCCCCCGCCCGCCGCCGCGCCCGCCCGGTGAGTGTGCCCCGTGCCCCCCGCCCGCGAGCGTGGCCCCCTCACGCTGCAGGCGCTGTGCGAGCGCGACCGCGCCGCCTGGCTGCGCGCGCTGGACTGTGTGCCGCCGCCCCCGCCCGCCGCCGCGCCCGCCCGGTGAGTGTGCCCCGTGCCCCCCGCCCGCGAGCGTGGCCCCCTCACGCTGCAGGCGCTGTGCGAGCGCGACCGCGCCGCCTGGCTGCGCGCGCTGGACTGTGTGCCGCCGCCCCCGCCCGCCGCCGCGCCCGCCCGGTGAGTGTGCCCCGTGCCCCCCGCCCGCGAGCGTGGCCCCCTCACGCTGCAGGCGCTGTGCGAGCGCGACCGCGCCGCCTGGCTGCGCGCGCTGGACTGTGTGCCGCCGCCCCCGCCCGCCGCCGCGCCCGCCCGGTGAGTGTGCCCCGTGCCCCCCGCCCGCGAGCGTGGCCCCCTCACGCTGCAGGCGCTGTGCGAGCGCGACCGCGCCGCCTGGCTGCGCGCGCTGGACTGTGTGCCGCCGCCCCCGCCCGCCGCCGCGCCCGCCCGGTGAGTGTGCCCCGTGCCCCCCGCCCGCGAGCGTGGCCCCCTCACGCTGCAGGCGCTGTGCGAGCGCGACCGCGCCGCCTGGCTGCGCGCGCTGGACTGTGTGCCGCCGCCCCCGCCCGCCGCCGCGCCCGCCCGGTGAGTGTGCCCCGTGCCCCCCGCCCGCGAGCGTGGCCCCCTCACGCTGCAGGCGCTGTGCGAGCGCGACCGCGCCGCCTGGCTGCGCGCGCTGGACTGTGTGCCGCCGCCCCCGCCCGCCGCCGCGCCCGCCCGGTGAGTGTGCCCCGTGCCCCCCGCCCGCGAGCGTGGCCCCCTCACGCTGCAGGCGCTGTGCGAGCGCGACCGCGCCGCCTGGCTGCGCGCGCTGGACTGTGTGCCGCCGCCGCCGCGCCCGCCCGGTGAGTGTGCCCCGTGCCCCCCGCCCGCGAGCGTGGCCCCCTCACGCTGCAGGCGCTGTGCGAGCGCGACCGCGCCGCCTGAATCACTAAGAAAAGACTAGGCCCCAAAAGAACCTTGAGGTACTCCAAAAGAAACACCAAAAACTACACACTTATAACCACGAGCAGCAGTAACTACTCTTTGAGTTCTACCCAACAGACAGAGTGACATCAATCAAACAAGAGTACAACGATCTCAGCAGGATTTTAAATTTTGTGCAGTGTTAGATGGTTGACTGTATTTGATACGCTTTATTATTATCAGTTTAAGCATTATACCTTTACTTTAAGATCGGTTAAATATCATGCTACCACGCTCTCTGAGATGTAGATTGGATGTAAAGTGTCTGATTCAGACGGTTTGTTATAGTCAATTTATCTCAAACTTTTCTTCATTTTCATTTTGGTAAAATTTTCCTAATAATAGGGGTTAAAGTATGAAATTGCCGATTATTTTCCCACTTTTTATTTTGTTTATAGCTTTTAAGTGTAGTATAATATTATAACGTAATTCTTTTTGTATTGTATCAAAAATTAAATAAAGTAACTTTTGACTAAAAAAATGCAATACTAGACGTGCCTATTACTTCAAAGGAAGTCGTTAAAAAGACCCCTTACTATGTGTCAGCTGACCTTCTTGCTTCAATTAAGTATATTTGTATTATATACTTCGATTTTCAGAAATTCAAATACTATAATGCGTAGCTTTATAACCATCTAACTTTCACCTTTAATTGCATCGAAAACGGTACAGGCGTTTTTAAAAAAACTAAAAAATTGTTAGTATGGAAAAATGACTTTTCTCGATTTCGTCCATGCAAAACAGCAATTTCATACTTTAACCCCTAATATTCTCTAGGTCGTCGGAGGTACACCAACAATTTAATCGCTCGAAAAGATAGTTTCGAAAACCTCCTCCCATGCTCACTGTTGTACTGGTACTGGTACGGGTCGGTGGTGATAGTTTCCATTCCCGCCCCCCGCAGCGAGGGCGCGCGCGAGCCGGGCGGCTGCGCGCTGGACGCGGCCGGGTTCCAGTTCGCGCGGCGCGTGGCGGCGGCGCTGGAGGCGCGCGGGCTGCACGAGCAGGGGCTGTACCGCGTGGCGGGCGTGGCGTCGCGCGTGGCGGCGGCGCTGGCGGCGGGCGCGGGGGCCGTCGCCGGCGCCGAGCCGCGCACGCTGGCCTCGGCGCTCAAGGCCTACCTGCGCGCGCTGCCCGAGCCGCTGCTCACGCACCGCCTGCACCGCCAGTTCGTCGATGTGGCCAGTCAGTATACATTCACTCACTTTTAACTCTACACCGTGAAATTTTAGTGGTTGTTTTCCCGCAACAAAACGATTTACCTTTAGTAGCACCATTGAATCATGCGAGTTATTTTTTGAAAATAAAGATATCGTTGTTCTCAACTAATCAAAAAAATAATCATCAACTCAAAAGCGTGAGATACGACAGTATCTTTACAAAATGTGACGTGTTTGGGTACTGCTTGCCGCACGAAATCAATGTTCAAACAAAAGAAGCTCTACGCACTAAGTAATACAGCACAATCTGTACCGCGCGAGGGGCAATGACCCCATCCGGTGACCGGCTGCGGCGCGGCTGGTACCATTGGTTCGAGGTTGCTTTCGAGTTTCGTTTATCACAATCGTGAAACTACTATTTTTCTATTTGAATAAAAAAAACTGCACAAATCTATTGTACTGCTAAGATAGAATCATTTTACTGCGGGAAAACAACCACTTAAATTTCACGGTGCATGTATGCACTTACAAATGACGTTACTCTGTGTTAAGATTGACTTGTCTTCATTGAAGCGATTAAAAGTGTTTTAAAAGCTGTCTTCGAAATGTCCGTTGCATTACAGAGTTATGTCAGAGAATTCCGTTACACATGAACATTCTACAACCTTTCTTTTGTTACGATACACGCGGACGGCTGTAGTCTTTATAATAATTATGGCAAGATGACAATACCAATGCTTTTATTCTACGTTCAGATGCGAGTCAGTACAATACCACATCTACATTGAAATCATACTCCACGGCTCTTCTCTGATTTGACACACGGACGATTGTAGTCCTTAAAATATTTGGTTTCATTAAAATGACAATTGTATACTAACTTTATTTGTATAGCTTTTAATGAACGTATTTTTTTTTTATATTGTATGTGCTTATTGAAAACGGATTACACTATACCTCCTATATTGCATTGGCATTTAATACGACCTTAAACTTTTGAAATTCCGGATCCCCGTAGGCATCTCCATATTAAAATCAATGTTTGAGTTCATTGACCCCAAATCACTATCAATTCCGTTCAGTTATAATGTATACGAACTACGCTCTGAACTACTGCCATGCGAAGTACGGTCTATGGGTTGGAACTCATCAATGACTCGAATAGTAAACTTAATCGCCAACGGCTTTTATATAAATTTACAGGTCAAATATATTACATCCAAAACAGATTCTGGTAACACAATTGTCATGCATTAACAATTAGGAATATCTAATTTATTTATTTATTTTAAGGACAACCAACAAAGCATACACCTTAAATATTACAGGTTTTAACAATATATGGTAAAACATTATGTGGTGCTGCCTTACTTAAAGGCTGCCACGGTATGCACAACAATAATAATAATGTAGAAAGCACATTACATGAATAAATAAAATATGAAATTACAAAAGCAAAAATTTAATCTATTTTGCTTTAAGCAAATAAAGATTATGATTATGATTATGATTATATGCTAAGACAATCTGGTGTCGCAATGTAGATTTGAATTTTCTTAGCGAATATGATAGATCGGAGATGATCGCGAAAGATGGCTAAACTGTGACTGGATTCGGTTAATTGTTTAGAAATGGCCCAATTTAGTTCTAAAAGTTATTTTCCAAAAAGCCAAACATCTACATACTCTAGCGACCTTGAATGGGTTATTGAAATTTATTTGTGAGAGTAAATCTTGGCAGTCTATATAGCCATTGATTATTTTATGCAAGAGGAGATAATCGTGCATTTTCCTACGATTATCTAAACTAGTAAGTTTCAAATATTTCAGCCTGGAGTCATAACTGGGAAGTTTCTTCGCCATTCCACACTGATAAGACAGATGCCAGAGAAATATTTTTTGAATTGCCTCTAATCGACGCTCATGTACCTCGTAATAAGGAGTCCATACTACACTGCAATATTCTAAACCCGATCTGACTAATGAATTAAATATTGTTATTTTACTAAATGTGTTTTTAAAATCCTTACAATTGCGCAGTATAAAACCTAATAGTTCGAAACTTCTTTTAGCTTGTGGATATGGAAACGAAGCTTATTATCGATATGAACACCAAGGTCACGTATTTCTGCAACTTCTTTCATTAAATGGTTATTAATAGCGTATGACTTAAAGTAAGGTGTTTTTTTTCTTGGAAAGTGCACGAAGTAGCACTTGTCGACGTTAAGTAGCATTTTATTAGTATGGCACCAAGATGTGAAACGGTTTAAATCGTCTTGTTAAAAACCTATCGTTTTCATTTTCTAGACGTTTAACTATTTTAAGGTCGTCTGCGTATAAATAAATATTAGAATAGAGGAAACAGGCCGACACGTCATTAACAAAAATGTTAAAAAATAACGGTCCTAAATGCGAGCCCTGTGGGACGCCTGTTGACGTCACTAATGCATTTGATGTGTAGCCATTTACAACTACCCTTGACGATCGTTCAACTAGGTATGATGTACACCAATTAAGCAAGCTGCCGATGATTTCGCATTGATAAAGTTTAAAAGTAAGAATATTGTGGTCCACCATTTCGAACGCCTTACTAAAGTCTGTGTTTTTAAAACGACGTCAACAGGCTTCCCACCGTCTACGGCATTAACAACCTCAGTGACAAAAAATGCTAGATTAGTTGCTGTAGAGCGGGCTTTGATAAACCCATGTTGTTGCTGTATCAGAAAGTGTTTCGTGTGCCAATATATAATGGAGTAAATTAAAGACTCGAAAACTTTGGCAAATATCGGCAAAAGCGAAACAGGTCGATAGTTATTAATATCTGATTTATCACCTGCTTTGTGGATAGGGACAATAAGCGCTGCTTTCGAGGTGTTCTAATAAATTACAAAACATATTCTATAATAAATAATGTAATATTAATTAAGTAAGAGTACTTTAAAACCTTTTATATTAAGTACTGTTTGTCTTTAAACCGATTTTACTATAAAGGCTACGACTATCGGGTAACTAAATAAAACCATAACAACATAACTGAACTTAATAGAAGGGGATATAATCTAAATATGCACAGCGCTACCTGTTATCGCTTGTTAAAAATATTAGAGTCACAAACAACTACAAAGTAAATAATAGCTACCTCAATAGCCTTTTCTTGCACGGCAAGTTTTAAAAGAATGAGTAAGGTCCTTTCCAATATGTTTCACTTGAGAGTTTCTGTGAGGCCGCCTGCGCTTTAGATTTTCATAAACGTAAGGCCTCGGTCTCTTATGTCAGCGAGAACGGAGAGCGGCGCGGTTCAATTAATACAATTAAATGGGATTAGTTTTGAGTGCAGCGGCGCGGGGACGATACGCAGACCTCGATTCCTCTGAGATTGAGGTCTTGAGTCTCGGCCCGCGGTCCGCGAGCTCTTAAGCATAGTTCGCATTAAGCCAGTATTTCAGTCGAGTGACTCGCTTTAACTCGCACTCAAACGACAGTGTGAACGGTCTTCCGGTTAGTAGCGGGTTTAAAGGGAGTCATTCGACTTAAATACTGACCTAATTTGAACTAGGCTTTATGGCAGTAGTGCAGTGGTGTAGGTAGTAGGTAATATATAGTGCCCTTTTGATTTAGAATGCGAACAACGCGGCGCACGAATAGCGGGGCTCCGGGCGCTAGTGCGAGCGCTGCCGCCGCCCAACCGAGACATGCTGCGGCTACTGCTGGAGCACCTGCGCAAGTACGTGCCGCGACATGTAGCACAACAAGCACTAACACACACACACACACACACACACACTGCGACACAACCGAGACATGCTGCGGCTACTGCTGGAGCACCTGCGCAAGTACGTGCCGCGACATGTAGCACAACAAGCACTAACACACACACACACACACACACACTGCGACACAACCGAGACATGCTGCGGCTACTGCTGGAGCACCTGCGCAAGTACGTGCCGCGACATGTAGCACAACAAGCACTAACACACACACACACACACACACTGCGACACAACCGAGACATGCTGCGGCTACTGCTGGAGCACCTGCGCAAGTACGTGCCGCGACATGTAGCACAACAAGCACTAACACACACACACACACACACACTGCGACACAACCGAGACATGCTGCGGCTACTGCTGGAGCACCTGCGCAAGTACGTGCCGCGACATGTAGCACAACAAGCACTAACACACACACACACACACACACACACTGCGACACAACCGAGACATGCTGCGGCTACTGCTGGAGCACCTGCGCAAGTACGTGCCGCGACATGTAGCACAACAAGCACTAACACGCACACACACACACACACACACTGCGACACAACCGAGACATGCTGCGGCTACTGCTGGAGCACCTGCGCAAGTACGTGCCGCGACATGTAGCACAACAAGCACTAACACACACACACACACACACACTGCGACACAACCGAGACATGCTGCGGCTACTGCTGGAGCACCTGCGCAAGTACGTGCCGCGACATGTAGCACAACAAGCACTAACACACACACACACACACACACACTGCGACACAACCGAGACATGCTGCGGCTACTGCTGGAGCACCTGCGCAAGTACGTGCCGCGACATGTAGCACAACAAGCACTAACACACACACACACACACACACTGCGACACAACCGAGACATGCTGCGGCTACTGCTGGAGCACCTGCGCAAGTACGTGCCGCGACATGTAGCACAACAAGCACTAACACACACACACACACACACACACACTGCGACACAACCGAGACATGCTGCGGCTACTGCTGGAGCACCTGCGCAAGTACGTGCCGCGACATGTAGCACAACAAGCACTAACACACACACACACACACACACACTGCGACACAACCGAGACATGCTGCGGCTACTGCTGGAGCACCTGCGCAAGTACGTGCCGCGACATGTAGCACAACAAGCACTAACACACACACACACACACACACTGCGACACAACCGAGACATGCTGCGGCTACTGCTGGAGCACCTGCGCAAGTACGTGCCGCGACATGTAGCACAACAAGCACTAACACACACACACACACACACACTGCGACACAACCGAGACATGCTGCGGCTACTGCTGGAGCACCTGCGCAAGTACGTGCCGCGACATGTAGCACAACAAGCACTAACACGCACACACACACACACACACACTGCGACACAACCGAGACATGCTGCGGCTACTGCTGGAGCACCTGCGCAAGTACGTGCCGCGACATGTAGCACAACAAGCACTAACACGCACACACACACACACACACTGCGACACAACCGAGACATGCTGCGGCTACTGCTGGAGCACCTGCGCAAGTACGTGCCGCGACATGTAGCACAACAAGCACTAACACGCACACACACACACACACACACTGCGACACAACCGAGACATGCTGCGGCTACTGCTGGAGCACCTGCGCAAGTACGTGCCGCGACATGTAGCACAACAAGCACTAACACGCACACACACACACACACACACTGCGACACAACCGAGACATGCTGCGGCTACTGCTGGAGCACCTGCGCAAGTACGTGCCGCGACATGTAGCACAACAAGCACTAACACACACACACACACACACACACACTGCGACACAACCGAGACATGCTGCGGCTACTGCTGGAGCACCTGCGCAAGTACGTGCCGCGACATGTAGCACAACAAGCACTAACACACACACACACACACACACACACTGCGACACAACCGAGACATGCTGCGGCTACTGCTGGAGCACCTGCGCAAGTACGTGCCGCGACATGTAGCACAACAAGCACTAACACACACACACACACACACACTGCGACACAACCGAGACATGCTGCGGCTACTGCTGGAGCACCTGCGCAAGTACGTGCCGCGACATGTAGCACAACAAGCACTAACACACACACACACACACACACTGCGACACAACCGAGACATGCTGCGGCTACTGCTGGAGCACCTGCGCAAGTACGTGCCGCGACATGTAGCACAACAAGCACTAACACACACACACACACACACACACACTGCGACACAACCGAGACATGCTGCGGCTACTGCTGGAGCACCTGCGCAAGTACGTGCCGCGACATGTAGCACAACAAGCACTAACACGCACACACACACACACACACACTGCGACACAACCGAGACATGCTGCGGCTACTGCTGGAGCACCTGCGCAAGTACGTGCCGCGACATGTAGCACAACAAGCACTAACACACACACACACACACACACTGCGACACAACCGAGACATGCTGCGGCTACTGCTGGAGCACCTGCGCAAGTACGTGCCGCGACATGTAGCACAACAAGCACTAACACACACACACACACACACACACTGCGACACAACCGAGACATGCTGCGGCTACTGCTGGAGCACCTGCGCAAGTACGTGCCGCGACATGTAGCACAACAAGCACTAACACACACACACACACACACACTGCGACACAACCGAGACATGCTGCGGCTACTGCTGGAGCACCTGCGCAAGTACGTGCCGCGACATGTAGCACAACAAGCACTAACACACACACACACACACACACACACTGCGACACAACCGAGACATGCTGCGGCTACTGCTGGAGCACCTGCGCAAGTACGTGCCGCGACATGTAGCACAACAAGCACTAACACACACACACACACACACACACTGCGACACAACCGAGACATGCTGCGGCTACTGCTGGAGCACCTGCGCAAGTACGTGCCGCGACATGTAGCACAACAAGCACTAACACACACACACACACACACACTGCGACACAACCGAGACATGCTGCGGCTACTGCTGGAGCACCTGCGCAAGTACGTGCCGCGACATGTAGCACAACAAGCACTAACACACACACACACACACACACTGCGACACAACCGAGACATGCTGCGGCTACTGCTGGAGCACCTGCGCAAGTACGTGCCGCGACATGTAGCACAACAAGCACTAACACGCACACACACACACACACACACTGCGACACAACCGAGACATGCTGCGGCTACTGCTGGAGCACCTGCGCAAGTACGTGCCGCGACATGTAGCACAACAAGCACTAACACGCACACACACACACACACACTGCGACACAACCGAGACATGCTGCGGCTACTGCTGGAGCACCTGCGCAAGTACGTGCCGCGACATGTAGCACAACAAGCACTAACACGCACACACACACACACACACACTGCGACACAACCGAGACATGCTGCGGCTACTGCTGGAGCACCTGCGCAAGTACGTGCCGCGACATGTAGCACAACAAGCACTAACACACACACACACACACACACTGCGACACAACCGAGACATGGTGCGGCTACTGCTGGAGCACCTGCGCAAGTACGTGCCGCGACATGTAGCACAACAAGCACTAACACACACACACACACACACACTGCGACACAACCGAGACATGGTGCGGCTACTGCTGGAGCACCTGCGCAAGTACGTGCCGCGACATGTAGCACAACAAGCACTAACACACACACACACACACACACACACTGCGACACAACCGAGACATGCTGCGGCTACTGCTGGAGCACCTGCGCAAGTACGTGCCGCGACATGTAGCACAACAAGCACTAACACACACACACACACACACACACACTGCGACACAACCGAGACATGCTGCGGCTACTGCTGGAGCACCTGCGCAAGTACGTGCCGCGACATGTAGCACAACAAGCACTAACACACACACACACACACACACTGCGACACAACCGAGACATGCTGCGGCTACTGCTGGAGCACCTGCGCAAGTAGGTACGTGCCGCGACATGTAGCACAACAAGCACTAACACACACACACACACACACACTGCGACACAACCGAGACATGCTGCGGCTACTGCTGGAGCACCTGCGCAAGTACGTGCCGCGACATGTAGCACAACAAGCACTAACACACACACACACACACACACTGCGACACAACCGAGACATGCTGCGGCTACTGCTGGAGCACCTGCGCAAGTACGTGCCGCGACATGTAGCACAACAAGCACTAACACACACACACACACACACACTGCGACACAACCGAGACATGCTGCGGCTACTGCTGGAGCACCTGCGCAAGTACGTGCCGCGACATGTAGCACAACAAGCACTAACACACACACACACACACACACTGCGACACAACCGAGACATGCTGCGGCTACTGCTGGAGCACCTGCGCAAGTACGTGCCGCGACATGTAGCACAACAAGCACTAACACACACACACACACACACACACTGCGACACAACCGAGACATGCTGCGGCTACTGCTGGAGCACCTGCGCAAGTACGTGCCGCGACATGTAGCACAACAAGCACTAACACACACACACACACACACACTGCGACACAACCGAGACATGCTGCGGCTACTGCTGGAGCACCTGCGCAAGTACGTGCCGCGACATGTAGCACAACAAGCACTAACACACACACACACACACACACACTGCGACACAACCGAGACATGCTGCGGCTACTGCTGGAGCACCTGCGCAAGTACGTGCCGCGACATGTAGCACAACAAGCACTAACACACACACACACACACACACTGCGACACAACCGAGACATGCTGCGGCTACTGCTGGAGCACCTGCGCAAGTACGTGCCGCGACATGTAGCACAACAAGCACTAACACACACACACACACGCACACACACTGCGACACAACCGAGACATGCTGCGGCTACTGCTGGAGCACCTGCGCAAGTACGTGCCGCGACATGTAGCACAACAAGCACTAACACACACACACACACACACACTGCGACACAACCGAGACATGCTGCGGCTACTGCTGGAGCACCTGCGCAAGTACGTGCCGCGACATGTAGCACAACAAGCACTAACACACACACCCACACACACACACTGCGACACAACCGAGACATGCTGCGGCTACTGCTGGAGCACCTGCGCAAGTACGTGCCGCGACATGTAGCACAACAAGCACTAACACACACACACACACACACACTGCGACACAACCGAGACATGCTGCGGCTACTGCTGGAGCACCTGCGCAAGTACGTGCCGCGACATGTAGCACAACAAGCACTAACACACACACACACACACACACACTGCGACACAACCGAGACATGCTGCGGCTACTGCTGGAGCACCTGCGCAAGTACGTGCCGCGACATGTAGCACAACAAGCACTAACACACACACACACACACACACTGCGACACAACCGAGACATGCTGCGGCTACTGCTGGAGCACCTGCGCAAGTACGTGCCGCGACATGTAGCACAACAAGCACTAACACACACACACACACACACACTGCGACACAACCGAGACATGCTGCGGCTACTGCTGGAGCACCTGCGCAAGTACGTGCCGCGACATGTAGCACAACAAGCACTAACACACACACACACACACACACTGCGACACAACCGAGACATGCTGCGGCTACTGCTGGAGCACCTGCGCAAGTACGTGCCGCGACATGTAGCACAACAAGCACTAACACACACACACACACACACACACTGCGACACAACCGAGACATGCTGCGGCTACTGCTGGAGCACCTGCGCAAGTACGTGCCGCGACATGTAGCACAACAAGCACTAACACACACACACACACACACACTGCGACACAACCGAGACATGCTGCGGCTACTGCTGGAGCACCTGCGCAAGTACGTGCCGCGACATGTAGCACAACAAGCACTAACACACACACACACACACACACACTGCGACACAACCGAGACATGCTGCGGCTACTGCTGGAGCACCTGCGCAAGTACGTGCCGCGACATGTAGCACAACAAGCACTAACACACACACACACACACACACACTGCGACACAACCGAGACATGCTGCGGCTACTGCTGGAGCACCTGCGCAAGTACGTGCCGCGACATGTAGCACAACAAGCACTAACACACACACACACACACACACACTGCGACACAACCGAGACATGCTGCGGCTACTGCTGGAGCACCTGCGCAAGTACGTGCCGCGACATGTAGCACAACAAGCACTAACACACACACACACACACACACTGCGACACAACCGAGACATGGTGCGGCTACTGCTGGAGCACCTGCGCAAGTACGTGCCGCGACATGTAGCACAACAAGCACTAACACACACACACACACACACACACACACTGCGACACAACCGAGACATGCTGCGGCTACTGCTGGAGCACCTGCGCAAGTACGTGCCGCGACATGTAGCACAACAAGCACTAACACGCACACACACACACACACACACTGCGACACAACCGAGACATGCTGCGGCTACTGCTGGAGCACCTGCGCAAGTACGTGCCGCGACATGTAGCACAACAAGCACTAACACACACACACACACACACACACTGCGACACAACCGAGACATGCTGCGGCTACTGCTGGAGCACCTGCGCAAGTACGTGCCGCGACATGTAGCACAACAAGCACTAACACACACACACACACACACACACTGCGACACAACCGAGACATGCTGCGGCTACTGCTGGAGCACCTGCGCAAGTACGTGCCGCGACATGTAGCACAACAAGCACTAACACGCACACACACACACACACACACTGCGACACAACCGAGACATGCTGCGGCTACTGCTGGAGCACCTGCGCAAGTACGTGCCGCGACATGTAGCACAACAAGCACTAACACGCACACACACACACACACACACTGCGACACAACCGAGACATGCTGCGGCTACTGCTGGAGCACCTGCGCAAGTACGTGCCGCGACATGTAGCACAACAAGCACTAACACGCACACACACACACACACACACTGCGACACAACCGAGACATGCTGCGGCTACTGCTGGAGCACCTGCGCAAGTACGTGCCGCGACATGTAGCACAACAAGCACTAACACACACACACACACACACACTGCGACACAACCGAGACATGCTGCGGCTACTGCTGGAGCACCTGCGCAAGTACGTGCCGCGACATGTAGCACAACAAGCACTAACACACACACACACACACACACACACTGTGACGCTCTGTGTGCGCAGGGTGGCGGCGAACAGCGACAAGAACCTGATGACGACGTCGAACCTGGCCGTGTGCTTCGGGCCCACGCTGCTGCGCGCCGAGCGCGAGACCGTGGCCGCCATCCTCGAGCTCAAGTTCTACAACGTCGTCGTCGAGACGCTGCTCGACCACTACCACGAGGTCAGCTAGTATTTATATATAACTTAATCAGATTCTACAGATCGCAGTGGGCGGCCGATTTTGTTGTAATTGTATTAAGAGGTTGATTTTAATGGTGCAGGCTAAATATTCTTTCTGCTACTGATATTTTTGTTATATTTCAAATTTTTATTAAAAACGTATTAACTGCTGTTTTCGGTTTAACAACAAAGCTCTAAGGCTAAACCAAAATATGTGATAATAAGCATTTAAACCAATTCCAAGTTCAGTACACACACATAGTATAGATTTGCTAAGTTTTGGATTACTATCAGCCGTCACTAACTAGTGAACGTTGGCAGATATTCGACTCTACGCCGCAGCCGCCGCCGCCGCCGCCGCCGCAGTCGCAGTCGCAGTCGCCCAACGCGACGCAGCCGCAGCCGCCCCCGCCGCCCCTCTACAACGGCATCGTCAGGTAAGACCTTAAACAAATTCAACGCTTGTGTAATAGGTTTTTTCCATCATCAACACATAGCAGTCTTCTTTTGGACGAGGCTTTACAAAATTGAGGATTCCGCCACTATCGCTACATGACATCCGATGTTTGTCCATTGCTGGAGAGAAGGAGAAGACGCAGAGTTACCTATAGTGGTATTCCGCTAGTCGCCTTTTACAGTCGAAGTCAAATGGTAAGACGAGAAAGAGTGATGCTGTTCGATTTCACAGCCAACCATAATTTTAAAATCTTTTTAGCAGGAAAAATGCATTACTTGGAGGCAGGAACATTATGCCTCCGAAGATTTGTACACATGACTATAGGGATGAATGCTCGGGAGCATAGAGAACACAACCGAATCTTGAGTAGCTCTAAGGTGAAATTATAACCACTTTCCAAATTTCTATGTAACAATCTAAAAAACCTATTGAATTGTCTAACTTCAGACCATAGTGGACAGAAAGCATCATTTGAGCACCATCGTGTCCCAAACATAGTAGATTATGTGTATAGGCCGGTTACTATTAATAAAATAGATAGATTTAAAGCAAAAATTGAAAATGGTGTTAATTTACGAGACAAAAAATAAATGACGTATTTTTTCTTTTGGTATAGCCCAGTACAAAATCTATACTAATATTAGGGGTTAAAGTATGAAATTGCCGTTTTGTATGGACGAAATCGAGAAAAGTCATTTTCCCATACTAACAATTTTTTAGTTTTTTAAAAACGCCTGAACCGTTTTCGATGCAATTAAAGTTGAAAGTTAGATGGTTATAAAACTACGCATTATAGTATTTAAATTTCTGAAAATCAAAGTATATAATACAAATATACTTAATTGAAGCAAGAAGGTCAGCTGACACATTGTAAGGGGTCTTTTCAACGACTTCCTTTGAAGTAATAGGCACTATTATTGCATTTTTTTTTTAGGCAAAAGTTACTTTATTTAGTTTTTGATACAATACAAAAAGAATTACGCAATAATATGACTATACTTATGAGCTATAAACAAAATAAAAAGTGGGAAAATAATCGGCAATTTCATACTTTAACCCCTATTATTATAAAGCTGAAGAGTTTGTTTGTTTGTTTGTTTATTTGAACGCGCTAATCTCTGGAAGTACTTGTTCAATTTGAAAAATTCTTTTTGCGTTGGATAGTCCATTTATCGAGGAAGGCTTTAGGCTATATAACATCACGCTGCGACCAATAGGAGCGAAGTATGAGTGAAAATTGTTGCAAAAATAGTCGTGATCATAATAAAAAATTAAAACAAAAAAATGGTTGCCTGCAAAGTCGGTTTTACGGGCGAAGATTTTACGTGACAACGTCTTTTCACTACAGACACAGCTGACGATACTTTAACCACACGTGTGAACTTGTATTATGACGCTTTCTTGTTTTTCCAACGCCAAGAACGTTCGAGAAAGACAAAGACAGAGACACAAGCATGCGCCGATTCAATGCGCCTAATTCTCTAGTGCTGCGCGCGCGGCAGACCGATCATAGTTGAGTGGGAGAGAGACGCAAGGCATTCGGCGGGCCTCTCTCTCGTTCGGTGACTCATCGTAACGTTACCGAGCGTTACACTTTTTCATAAGTGACTCCCAGCCGCAACCTAATTTAAGACGTTGTCACGTCAAAAACTTTTTGTTGTGAACCGATTAGTAAATGTACTAATCCAAGTATTTTTCCTTTGACAACCTCTGAGGCTTTAAACTAAGAGGGAAGACAAAAGCTAGGCCGAATATGTATTTTAATGTTGTTCATCAAAACATTCAAGGCCTGGCCGGCAAAGAGTTAGGTTTAGGATTATTTTTAAAAGATTTTAATGTTCATGTAATTTGCCTCACAGAACATTGGATAAAAAAAACATGAACTAATGTTAAACATTGAAAATTATAAAGTCGGTAGTTCGCTCATAAGGGAGTCTGCATCTAGAGGAGGATCACTTATTCTTGTTAAAAATGAATTCAAATGTAAAGAACGCAAAAACATCGTGTCGCTTTCAGTTGAGCGAACTATTGAGCATGTGTTGAGCTGGAACAATTTATAATAATTAGCGTGTATAGCCCCCCCAAATCTAATTACCATATTTCTGAATCCACTATGGATGAGGCTCTGAGAAGGCTATCAAAATCGTGTAAAAAAGTAGTTGTATGCGGTGATTTCAACCTTAATATATTAGAAGACACACAAACGTCCACTCAATTTCTTAATCTCTTCAAGTCATATGATTTAATAAATCTTTTCAATGAACCTACCAGGGTAACGCCCACGTCGGCTACTTGCTTAGATAATATTTTTTGTAATGGTAGTGTTAAAAAAAAACATATTGAATTGTCTAACTTCAGACCATAGTGGACAGAAAGCATCATTTGAGCACCATCGTGTCCCAAACATAGTAGATTATGTGTATAGGCCGGTTACTATTAATAAAATAGATAGATTTAAAGCAAAAATTGAAAATGGTGTTAATTTACTAAAGCCTGGTAGTCAGAATGTTGATCAATTATATGAGGGCCTTTTTGGTTTGGTAAAAAATGAATTTGATAATCATTTTAAGCAGAAAAAAGTAAAAATCAACAAACAGATTTGTAAGTTTAATGAATGGGCTACACCTGGTATTTACAAAAGTAGAAAAACATTATATGATTTGTATAGTCTAAAAGCTGAATCTCAAAACCACAACATTATAGACCATGTTAAAAAATACTCCAAATTATTTAAAATAGTATGCGCCAAAGCAAAGTCAATTTATCTTCATAATTTAATTTCGGCTTCCAAAAATAAAGCGAAAACTACTTGGATTATAAATAAAGAACCATGTAGACTAAAACCAAGCAATCCTGCTTACTCTCTCAAATTAGGGGATAAGTTAATAAACACGAGCACAGAGGTTGCGAATACATTTGAGAATTTTTTTTCAAACATATCTTCCTCCACTACTGAAGGGCTTGCTTCTTCCGCTGATCTAGCTGAATCCCTTCTCAAGTCGACTGTCGATGAGTGCAAATTTTCATTTAATTTTAGACATATAAACCCTGATTTAATTATAAAAACTTTTAGAGAATTGAATATGAAAAAAACTGAAGATCTTTGGGGAATTTCCGTTCATATTATCAATACAATTATAAATTCAATAGCCCCTCATCTCGCAATAATTTTCAACAAATGTATTGATGATAGACAGTTTCCAACTTTAATGAAGTTTAGCAAAATTATTCCATTATTTAAATCCGGCGAGAAATGTGATCCCGCTAATTTTCGACCAATATCTATCTTGCCAGTACTAAGTAAAATATTTGAAAAAATTATGTTTAGTCAACTTTTATCGCACTTTAGTTTGAATAAATTATTACATCACAATCAATATGGATTCAGGAAAGGTAGAAATACCACTGATGCGGGAGTAGCACTTCTAAAACACGTATTCGATGCTTGGGAGAGTAGGTTAGATGCTATAGGTATTTTTTGTGACCTGTCAAAGGCATTTGATTGTGTGGACCATAAAACGTTAATTAAAAAACTCAGACATTATGGTGTTTCGAATGATTCGTTAGATTTAATTAACTCATATCTCACAGGTAGAACACAAAAAGTTTGCATTGATGGAACTGAGTCTTCAGGGTCGGCCCTTATCATGGGTGTCCCTCAGGGATCAGTATTAGGACCCTTGCTATTTTTAATATACATTAACGACCTTCCATATTATATGTATAATCTTTGTGAGATGGTATTGTTTGCAGATGACACTTCAATAATTTTTAAAATGAAGAGGGGCGAATTATCATTTGACGATGTTAACAATACCCTCTCTAAATTATTGCATTGGTTTGCTACGAATAATCTTTTGCTTAATGCAAGAAAAACAAAATGTGTTAAATTTACTTTGCCTAATGTAAGGTTTTCCGCCACAAATATTATTGTAAAAGATGAGCCATTAGACACAGTAGACTCCTCTACCTTTTTAGGTATAACTGTAGACTCTCGACTGCAATGGGGTGCTCATATCAGGTCTCTGTCTGGAAGACTTAGTTCTGCTGCTTATGCTGTGCGAAAGATAAGACAATTGACTGATGTTGGAACGGCAAGATTAGTATATTTTAGCTACTTTCACAGTATAATGTCATACGGAATTTTGTTATGGGGCTCAGCGGCAGATATTGAGTCTATTTTTATATTGCAAAAACGTGCTGTGCGGGCTATTTACGGCCTTAGACCCCGTGACTCTCTAAGAGAGCTATTCAAAGAGATCAACATACTAACAGTTGCATCTCAATACATTTTCGAAAACATTATGTACGTCCGTAAAAACCTCGAATTTTTTGTCAAAAATAGTGACGTACACAATTTCAATACCCGAAATAAAGATAAACTTGCCGTTCCAGGATTCAGACTGCGAAAAGTAGGTAATTCGTTCATGGGAAATTGTATCCGTATTTTCAACAAATTACCACTGTCAATTGCTGACCTCCCTGTACATAAATTCAAATCATATATCAAAGTTGTTTTAATGAAAAAGGGCTATTACACTATTGATGATTATACAAATGATAGGAACGTTTGGCTTTAAATTGTATCAGCTCGCACTGGCATATATCTTATGTAAACATGTTTATTTAAAAAGAGGCTGACAATAGTGACCGAGTTTCTTGCGCTGCTTCTTCTCGGCACTAGCCCACATTTGTCCCGAAGCAGTGGTAGGTTAAATATTGGGACGTGTAAAAGCGCCTCCAGGGGCCTATTTGCAGAAATAAAACTGATTTTAACTGATTTTAATAGAAATTGACGCAGACGAAGTCGCGGGCAACAGCTAGTGTCAAGATAAAGCACTTAGAAAATGTCTGCCAAAAATCTAAAACTTTTGATAAGGCTTCATAACAACACTTTTTACGCTATGCGCATCTCATTCATTCAATACGATACTATTCATACGTTATTGATTTTTCCCTTCATACCTTAACAGGCTTAGGACCGTGAAAATTGAAAACTATTTTGCGAAAAATATTTTTAAGAGAAAACTTGATTTACATTTGTTACTTCATAAATGGGCCCTAAATACGATATTGTACGCCTATAAACATTTTTGAAAATGATAAAGTGATCCTGTATAATAATGTCAAATTAGACATGAATTATTGGCTTTTAATTTGGAACACAGTTACTATATACATACTACACCACGTGACTTCTGCAAGAAGACATCGACATATAATAAGAACTCGATGTGTAGTCCGATACATAAATGGCAGCTAGAAACTTTTCTTGATTGAATGATTGACATTGATTTTATGTCAGTAACGCCCCGTTGGTCTAGTGGTTTAAATACCGGGCATAGATCTCGGGGTCCCAGGTTCGATCCCCGATCGAACGTTGCTCGGGTTTGTGATCACCAACCCGCATTTGGCAAGCGTGGTGATTATGCCAGTATATCCATCATTGCAGTGGGAACTTGAATTCAATGATGGAGGCCTTTTTCCTGCAGTGGGATGATTATAGGCTGTTACTTTATGTCAGTGTCAACTTTATAATGTTTACATGCAATAGTATGGATATTAATGTCGTGTTGTATATATTATAGGTTGTACTAAAAGTGTTTATGTCAAACTAGTTTTTATGATCGCGATTATTTTTGCTACATTTTTCACTGATGCTTTGCTCCTATTGGTCGCAGCGTGATGTTATATATGGACTATCCAACACAAAAAGGATTGTTCAATATGAACCAGTACTTCCAGAGATTAGAGAGTTCAAACAAACAAACAAACAAACTCTTCAGCTTTATAATTACAATTACAATTTACAATTTATTAGTACAATTACAATTTATTAGTTAACAATAATAATTTCAGGTCCGCACACTAGGCTAAGCCTGTCCTGTGAGGAACAAAAAAACGAGTCACAAAAACAACTAATATAGCTTAAATAAAGAAATAATAAGTAATTAAGAGTAAGGAATTAGAGAAAAATAAGAATATAATATCTGTAATACATATTTGAAGAGAACTTGTCTCAATGTAAACTAAAAGTGGACTATGGGCAATACTATAAATTGAGTGTGATGAATATAATAATAAGTGTGCTTATAAATGTATTTATACTATAATGATGAAAAAGTCAATGTAATAAATGTTCCAAACCAACCAAGTACGGAATTTTGTAAATTATCATATAACTTCCAAAAACTTTTCCGTTTCGTCATACGACCATTTGAGCAGCAATTTCGTAACCAAAGATTTTGCTCTAAAGACAGAGCACTGTTTAATATCAGTTAATTTAACCATTTTATTATAGATGTACGGAAACAGGAATCGACCAAAGTGATGAGAAAAGGATGTATGAGTGAATACAACAGGGATCTTAAAAACTCTCTTTTTGAGTAAGTGGTCATATAAATCCGAAGTTATGATCTTTCTGTGAGTACGCGCCACAGCTCTAACCAAGAACAGCCTTCGCACGCTAAGGACCCCTGCTTCCTCATACAAGGCGGCAGTGGAGTATAGTACTGGCTTAAAGAGGGCTACTTTTAAGACACCCCTTTGGGCTCTCTCCAGTATGATTAGAGATGATTTAGCTGCTCCTCCCCATGCGAGAATACAGTAAGATATTATAGATTGGCATAGAGCCAGGTAGACAGCCTTTAAAGTCTTTCCGTCTGCGATATCTCTCAGGTTTCTCATTATGGGTATAAGTTTTCTTACTCGTGCTGACATATGGGCAGTGTGTTGATTGAAAGTGAGTTTTTCGTCCAAAATTACTCCGAGATAGCTTAGAGTCTCTGACCTTTTAATACTTTCACAAACACATATGTCGGATTGTTCAGGATCACAGCTATGTATTCTTATTTGTATTGAGTTGATATTAGGGGCAGAAGCAGCTGTCTTGTGAAAGCAGAGAAATTTTGTTTTGGACGTATTTAGTGTCAGGAGGTTTCTTACCAGCCACTGTGATACCAAGCTCATGCCGACCTCAGTCCTATGGCAAACCAGTTCCCACGAAACATCATGAAAAATAAGAGCTGTGTCGTCAGCGTAGCAGATTAAGTCCGCATTCTGTAAAGGAATTGAAAATATACTGTTTATGTACAGAACGAATAATATTGGTCCAAGTATGCTACCTTGAGGTACGCCAAAAGAAGAAGTGCTTATACTGCTCATTTGATGATCAATCCTGACACACTGGTTTCTATCATTTAAATAGCTGGTAAACCAATTTAGTGCACTTCCTCGTATTCCATAGCCTTCCAATTTTGCTAATAATATTGGCAGCGACACAGTATCAAATGCCTTTGCCAGATCTAAGAAGACGCCGACACATCGATGACCAGTATCTAGATGAGTAGAAATAATATCTGTCAGGAGAGAGACTGCATCTTCTGTGGATTTGCCTCTGCGAAAACCGAATTGTCTAGCTGAGATTAGGGAGTTGGACTCTAAGTATGACACCAGTCTCTTGTTTATGATGCGTTCCAATAGCTTCGAGATGCTTCCTAGTAGCGAGATAGGTCGATAATTACAAGGCACATTTTTTGAAGAACCCTTATGAATGGGAATTACAATAGCGGTCTTCCAAGCCCTGGGGAAGGTGCCAGTCTCAATGCTCAAATTAAAAATAGTTGCTAGAGGGGCAGCTATGGTGGATCTGATGGCTTTCAAAATTTTGTTATCTATGTTGTCAATGCCAGGAGAGCTGGTTGGGTCCAGTTGTAGAATGAGGTTCAAGATCTCGTCTTCACTCGTTGGCGAAATAAAGAAGGAATGAGATGGAGAGGCATTAATTTTTGCATTGGCAGCTAACGACTCCTGCGTTTCTTTGAGATTGGAGAGTATAGAGTTTGCTAGATTACTGCCCACAGAGCAGAAATAAGAGTTGCATGTATCCAGAGATTCCTGATTTGAGCCGTTCTTTGTAGTGAGTAGTTCATTGGCGCAGTTATAATTTTTAGCAGGAAGTCTATGTGAAATTTTGTTGATGCATTTCCAGAGCTTTCTTGGAGATTTTTTATTTTCAATAAGCTGTTTGCTTTCAAATTCAATTTTCAGTTTTCGGAGAAGCGAAACATAGAAGTTGCGGTATCTAGTGTAGACTACTTTTTTTGTAAAATCATTAGGAGAATCTTTGTAATCAGCGTGAAGCTTGTCTCGGTGTTTTGAACAGCGAATAAGGCCAGGGGTCATCCAGGGCTTGATAATAAATTTCGAATGACTTAATTTGACCAGACGGGAATGACAAGAGATTGCATCTGTAAGAATCACTGAGAATTTTGAAACAATTTCGTAAATAGAGCTATTTTCAAACATAGAAGACCAGTCAATGTTATCAAGGTGAGTGGTTATAGCTGCGTAATTAATATTTAGCCTTGTTCTCTGTATGGGTTTCTTAATAAAGCCAGCCATTCCAATCATTACAATACTGTGATCTGTAAGGTCAGTCTTGCACACGGTGGACTCTCCTAATATTATATAATAAAATCTATACATGATTTATTATGAGTAGGAGCGTTTATGGCTGGAATAAAACCGTGTTCTGAGAAAAGTGTTAGATATGATGCAGCAATCATTTGGTCCAAGGCAGAAGGTAAGATGTCAATATTTATGTCCCCTACGACAGCAAGGAATGGACTTCGAGGTAAGGTTACAAGAATTCGATCAAGGGATGAGCAAAAGATAGAAGTATCGACAAAAGACGGAGATCTATAAATGCCCAGGACTGTAAACACATTGGGGACTGCAACAATCAGGGAATTCGCTTCTTCGATATCCGGTTCGAGAACATTCGGAGACCATTTATCTTTAACATATGCTATCACTCCTCCGGCTTTATTTATGTACTTTTCGGTATTGTAAGATACGTACCCGCTTAATTGCCTAATAACTGAATAGTCATTTATCCAGCATTCGCTCATAATTATAACATCAAATTGAATACCTAATCGAGCGTAGGTAATAAGAAAGTTATCAAAATTGCATTGCATGCTTCGAATATTCACATGAAGTACTTGGATTGAATACTTTTTCATAATAGAAACACACCCTTCCGGAACTGATACTGTGTGGCATTCGATATTCAAGGAATTATCTATATCTGTCAAAAGGTCTAGAATCATATTAGTAAATTGAACAAACTTAAAGTTATTGCAAAAGTAACATGAATGCCATGAAAATTCCTGTTTGGAGAGTGATAAATCTTTTTATTATTGCCATCGATGAAAGCACTGAAGAGTGAGTTTGTGCGAGAAGACAAAATACATACATGTGTCTGCAATGCGGATAAATGATACATGTTGCAGGAATGTGTAAAATACCCATAGTTAAGATACACAAATAAATAAAAATGAAAACCTATAATTAATGTTAAGATAATAGTACTAAAATCATAAAACTCTACAGAGATGTTTGACAGAGCATTTCTAGAAAGCTCATTAGGGTGAAGCTGGCTTTGGAGAAAGTCTTTGTAAATCATCATGAGTTCTGATCTGGATAGGTGGGCTCCCGTCTCTGCTGTCACGTTTTCGAACATAAATAAGTCCATTTTTAACCCAGCAGTATTTATAATCGTTATGTTTAGCCCAAACTCTTGAGGAACGAAAAAGACGCCGGGCATCAGCTGTCAGTCGTTCGTTTACGAAAAGTCTCCTCTCCGGCCCACTGCCAACTACTGCCCTGCTATCCAATGTATGTCGAGCCTTCGCTTGCTTGAGAAATTGATCCCTTTTCGTTCTTCGTGTAAAGGATATCACAAGAGGTCTCGGTAACTGCTCTTTTCCGATAGCGTCAACTTTTTGCCTAGAACCTACACGAGATGCATAGTTCACGTCGCGATCGTCAAGCTCAACACCAATCATATTCGCCGTTGTGAGAACCAGATGATAAGGATTCTCATTCGGCGATTCAGTTACGCCTAGTATTTCTATGTCCGAGCGAAGTGAATTGTGGTGGAGTTTATTGTTAAAATCAGTTAAAATCAGTTTTATTTCTGCAAATAGGCCCCTGGAGGCGCTTTTACACGTCCCAATATTTAACCTACCACTGCTTCGGGACAAATGTGGGCTAGTGCCGAGAAGAAGCAGCGCAAGAAACTCGGTCACTATTGTCAGCCTCTTTTTAAATAAACATGTTTACATAAGATATATGCCAGTGCGAGCTGATACAATTTAAATTGATTGATTTGATCCTGTAAATCAGAGACCTGTGTTTTCAGAAAGGCATTTTCTTTTTCTTTGTCTTCGAGAAGCTGAATCCTGGTATCAAATACCAAAAATTTTGCTGTGAGATCATCAAATCTAGTTGCGAAGTCAGTCTGCATCCTGGCCATGTCCTGGCGTAGGAACTGAATTTCTGACAAAAGAGACTGCATGGTTGTGTTCTCTGATGAATCGGTAGGAGGGATAGAAATAATGCCAGGAGAGTCGAATGTTTTTTTACGGAAGGTGACATTTTCGTTTGGTCGAATAGGCGTGTGGGTATTGTCCCCACCTTTCTTTACACTCGCATTACAGTCCGGGCAGATCCATTTGTTAACTTGGGCACGAGATAGGTGTAATGCGTTTGCACATGCAACGTGAAACTTCTTAGCACACTTTCGAGCTGTGCAGTGTATGATATCTTCATTTTTAACAGGTCGAAGGCAGCCAGCACAATTCATTATAATGTTATAAAATGCGTGCACTGATCAACAAACGGAGCACTGAAAGCAAGAGTATTGGAAACGTTGGAATAAGGCACGGTGAAAATGTTCGACTAGGTTCAACTTATATGTCAACGTCCAAAGAAAAAATAATTTATCTTTGTTGAAGACTGCACTATTATAAGTAATTAGAATTTATAAACACCAATATACACGAAATTAATTTGATATTACTACGATTTACACTACAATTTCATTTTTTTATAACGAATATTATATTTTAAACACAGAGCAACTTGACTAGATGTTGACATGACAAAAATTCGCGCCGTGTCGCAGTGTCTCGGTGGCCTAATGGTATGGCGCCCGCCCGGCATGCGAGGAGATGCGGGTTCGAGTCCCGCCTGAGACAAAATTTTTCAAGTTTATATACTGATATTATAAGTGCAATTAAGTTGCTAAAATATCAAATAAAGTATGATGATTGTGTATCTAGTTTTTAGGGTTCCGTACCCAAAGGGTAAAAACGGGACCCTATTACTAACACTTCACTGTCTGTCCGTCTGTCCGTCTGCCTGTCACCGGGCTGTATCTCAAGAGCCGCGATAGCTAGACAGTTGAAATTTTCACAAATTATGTCTTTCTATTGCCGCAATAACAACAAATACTAAAAATAAAATGAAATGAATATTTAAGAGGGCCATACAAAAAGCGCCATTTTTTGCCATTTTTTGCTCGATGTCAATAAATGGTAACAGGTAGGCACTACATTCACCATTAAAATTATGTACCTACTGTTTACCTAGTCAATGGTACGGATCCCTTCGTGCGCGAGTCCGAATCGCACTTGGCCGTTTTTTTTTATATTATTCAATTCTAAAAATTCAAATTAAAAATCGTTTATTGTGTACAAATACAGTTACATGTCATTATAGTCGTTGGAACCTCCTTTTAAGCATAAAAATGCCTGTCTCAGAAGGCAAATTATATCAATTAGGAATTATATCAGTGCAAGAAGAACATTGAAAGGAGATGGAAACTTTTGGGCCCAAATGTAATGAGCTGGGCCAAAAAATCAGTCATATTTTAAAAGTTTACATAAATTGGCAATCCAGAAGCGGAGATAATATGATATTAATTGTTTTGTCAAGAAATCGATTAGTCATTTCGTATCGATCAAAGACCTAAAGAAGTGAAACTAAACTATACACTACAAGAAATTAAACTAAAATAAAATACACCGAACTCGTGATCACAGGTTGGTTAAATATTATATGAAATATAAGTATATTTTAATTTCAATCATTTAATTCATAAATAAGACTATCGATTATCTATTACTAATTGATTAAAATCAGTCACGTGTTTGTGGTCTATGTCTGGAATGACAATGTCACTTGACAGTTCCATGCATTTTGGTTAAAATATGTAAACATGGGGAAAAAATCATTCCTACGAATGAGATGGTGAGTCATTATTACTTATGCATAATTGTCTACTAAATATGTATAATAAACATTGGTATTTGGGCAATATCTAGGATCAGACTCTAGTAAAAGATTGCAAAATAACCTCACTTTTACTAAACAGCCCTACAATAACATATCTCGGCTTTCAGATTACGAAAAATTAAACAATATTCAGCGAAAGACTTAAATGTATTTGCCTTTTAATTCTCACCATTTTTATCTCTACAAACTGGGCCCAGATTTGTATGGGATTGTTTCGTTCTCCTTTACCACTGCGCTGGCAGAGATGCATGAATAGTAAGTATAGGTGCATCTCAACAGAAGTTTAATTAATAAAGACTAATTAGTATGTGTGATTTATTTTGACTTTCGTTTGACCAGTTTCAAACCAGTAAAAAGAGAAAGGTACACCGGTAGCAACAACTAACTCTCAAGAAATACCCTTAAATTAGTACTTAAATAACATGTAGATCCTGATCAAATATTGTTAGCAATATGTCTCAATTTTGCATCAATTCAGGCGCCAAACCTGTGCGAAGCATACAGCGCTGAACCTGTTAATGTACGACCTGTACTAAACTAAGGTACATAATAGTATTGTTATCGGCTATAGCATTGTTTGTGTCATTTAGTGATCATTATATTCTGAGAGGGCCCATAGTGTACCAACATAAGTGACACAAAACACCCCACACTTTTCTCTAAATAATACTTATATTCTTCGACATTTCGTCTACACACAAAATTGTTGTGATGCTCAAAGGTTAGAACATTCGCCCGTTAAGCGGACGGTTGTGGGTACGAGTCCCACCTCAGGGAGTTGACATTTTTATTCATGTAAATGTATATTTAAATTACACTAGATGTTATTGCATCGAAAGTCAAGTGTTGTCAACTATGTCAATTGGTATAATCGTTATTTAAAATTTAAAGAATAGGTATTGAAAATAATAATACAACAAGGGACAGTCGGGAACCATATTTACAACAGTTTGTTAACCTAAGACGAAATATCACTTTTTTAACGCTTTGTTAAAAAAGTGATATTTCGTCGCTTCGCGTGCAACACCGCGGAAGAGCAGTTTGTAATCGCGTATCTGCTTTTATAAAATTTTACAAGAGGTTAAGAAAACTTTACGGACCAAACCAAGTAGTTACTTTTTTGTGACTTATTTTATAAGAAAGTTACTAGTTAGTTCGTGATGTTTTTAAAAAACTTTTCATTTCTCTTTTATCCCTATGATATCGACAAATCATTTTTTCACTAAGACGAGGGCCTATTGATTTTAATTTGTCTAGCTAAAGTCCTGCAAAATCTGTAATGTGCATCATTGAACGTTGTAACCGATTAGTTGCGGCTGCTGTTTATTTTTGCTTTTTGCTAGTTTGTTTTCGCACGGGCCCTTTGTTCGCGAGAGCGCGTAAGGACAAGCCTCGACATGCGGTGAAAGGGCCGAAGACACAATAACATAAACAATGCCCGTCCTTCAATGCACCGAACTTGTCTTTCTGCCAATTGTTGTGTACTCAACAATATTTACGACGGCATTGTTCGGTCATCTTTAAACGATGGACTCTGCAACGAATCGCCACTCACTAACAACTGGGGCGAATAAGGCGTCACTGGTCAAACAGTTCTAACGAGATTCGAAGCGTGAAGTAATACTTCTGCTTCTGTGAACTGTAGATATAATAATAATGTGTATCTAGTGTGCAAGCGTGATGTGATAGTGTGCGGCGAAGGCACACGCCAGGTGCGCGTTTTTGTCGCGCCGTGTGCGCTATCTGCCGCCAGGTGCTTCGCTGCCGGCTCCGGTGCCGCGCGCCATTTTCGTACCTACCCCTCTCACAGATAAGGGCGGATATCGCTCGGCAAGCGAAGTCGCGTGCAATTAACTCGCAGCAGATGTTCGACCTATAAGTCTTCTTTTAAAGCGAGATGCTTGAATATACTATTTATAATACATTCTCTAAGATATTTACTGTCCCTTCACCCCTGTCCAGGTAGTGTATATTATTTTTTTAGACCACTAGAGGATTTGAATTGCAGTATTTTTTAGTAAGATTGCACTCAAGAAGTCTATTATTCGTCATAGTTTTGAGGTCAAGGGAGAATGCCATTAAATCTTTTTCAGCATTGATATTCAAGTAGCAACGGAAGGTATCTGCCCTAGCCTGTCCACTAGCCACATTCACCTTGTATTAATCCTAAATGATTATTGGAGTTTCCTATGTTGCACTAAAATATTTATAATAATAGCGATAGTAATATTTATTTCAGTTAAAATCCATACATAAATAATAACCAAATATTTCATGCCTTAAAACCAAATCTTTGCACACTTGTTGTGTTCGACGCCCTCTTGACCTAGTGCCCAAGCGCAACCAGCCAGCCGTAGATTTAGATCGACCCCACCATTATTTTAAAAACAAAAAACTATCGTCATGTTTTGTGGGTTGTAAGTATGTACCTGTTCCACAGAATAACTAATAGTAGTGTTCTTCCATTTATAATTTAACCTTGAACTTGTCGCGTTTGTGAACTTTGTTTTCAGTAGGACGTTTAATGCAGAACTTGATTTTCTGACTCTTATGACGTTTCTAGTTTCCGTGACTCAGTCGTTGCATTATGAAATCAATTTATTGAAATATTCGTTCGAAGGTTCGATTTCTGGTTCAAGTCAATGAACAAAAATGTTTTAGTAGTAAGAATTTTAAGAATGCAGATTTTGAGAGTATTCGTAGAGTTGGTAACCTAGCATTTATTTCTTCATATCGACATATCAATATTGTATCCTGAAGCCATATGGATAATGAGGAATATGAAGAAATATTCATCCGCTCCAGGGCCCACTTAGTCCTCGGGCGCTTTCGGCCTTTTTCTTATCGTGTGATAATCCTTCGAGGATGATCTGATGTCAGAGTGTTCCAAGCAGCCCAATACAGGCCTCGGACGTGTTTTTGTTTTTACGACTTTCATATTGCGACAAAAGCTGGGATTAACGGCTTAACGAGCCTTTTCAAGCACCTCTTCCAGACCTAACAGAGTTCAGAGACATTTAATGGTTACTTAGGCCGTGCCTTAGTAGAGATTTGAAAAAGTTCAAATCAAATCAAATCAAATTAAATTCTTTATTTACCATAAAGTTCACTCTCAAGTCAATTTAAACTAGATCGTTTCCTATATTGGTCAGACCGGGAGTTGAATCCAGAACCCTTGCGTGGTGGCGGCAGACCACCGCGGTGCTACTATACCGACCGGGTTTGAGGTCCGTCTCGCGTCGGCGCGTGCGCATTTGACGCGTGCGTGCCTCTCGGCCGCTCGGTCGCTTCGGCGCGGCTAAAAAAGGTTTAATTGGAATAACGCAAAACCTCTTCAAGGGACTATTCTGATGCTTAAATCAACCACTATTTGTATGGGAGAGTCATTAAAATCAAAATATAAAAATACTAACCTCAATAGTACAACCGAGCAGATGTCACACTTTCTATTTGTTACATTATGTTTTTTATGGTTTAGTTTTCTACCAGGCAAACGCCACTTACTGCTAGACATAGAATTAGGATCTTAGTTTTATTAGATGAAAGTACTTACCTAATTGTCAGTTAGTAAATATGTAAATTAAACTCTTTTACTCTCTGTTTAATTTGATTTTCCCGCGCATTACCTTTGGCTTTGTATTGTATTATCTATGGTGGCAGCACTTTTTTCAACTGTTCTAGAATAAAATGTTAGCTATCTATTACAATAATTCTGATATAACAAAATAATTGAAGCAATAGCATTTAATGTTGTTTCTCTTTACAGGTTAGTAAATTGTAGTTATTTGTTCATAAGTGTTTAAGTAAGTTGTGTTTGCAATTGTAAAATTTGTAAGTACATAATAGTGTTTCATAAAAATAAATTCCTCTTTACAGAGCAACAACTAGATACTCTTTGTTTCGATTATCAACTTATTACAAATATTATAACAAAAATACTGTTGCTCACTGAAAATTTTTGAATGCTAAATTTATAGAGTAATGCGTAAATGTTACCTTTAAAATTTATTCCGTGATATTTATTCAAAATGCTGTATGTTTTTTTTTAATAAATAATGGGCTTGCTCTTGTCTACATACTTAACTATACGGTTAAGAAGAAGCCTAAGATGGAGCGAGCTTACCCAGAGGAACTGGTTCTCCCACACACCAGCGGAACACAGAGGCACTGTTTGGCGCTGCACTCCGGGAGGAGGGTAGTAGCATCCAGGCGGCCTCTTACGAAGCCTACCACCGCAGAGGGATCTGTTAGCCGTCATCATTAGTTAGAAAACCAAAGATGCCGTTGCCCAAGGTGGACCACTAGAAGTTAGATCTAACCACCCCAAAATTGTTACTGCTAAAAGATATCGGCGCTTTAAAATATTGTGCATTAGTTCCAAGTCAATTCTTGTCTGTCTGGTAAATTGATAGGATAAGTCCATTTATTACAGGAAGCATTTATTTAAATCAAGAAATCGTATTTCATATGCGGATATCGGTTTTAATTATTGTGTCAATCACGCAATAAGTATTTCGAGTACACAAAGCGGCACCCGTCGCAACAAAAAGGTTGAGAAAAAACCTCCCGCGCTCCGCTAATAATATGACCGCCATAAAAACAGAGACTCAATCCGGCCCAACTGAAAAGGAATCGTAACGGATGTCTCGACAATACCTTCACCGTAGAAAGGGCGCAATGAGATAATGGAGGGAGCGGGGCGGGTGCGTGGGGGGGGGGGGGCGAGGCTGCGTGTGTCCGACAGCTGTTCGCGCACTCGGGACACAAAAAGCAGCGAAACCTCGACCCGCTGTGGCTGTGGGCACTAAGTACCTGACCTGACTAATACCTGCCGGCTATTCACGCCGCACCAGTACACTGAGCTTATCAGCGATCAAGATCTCGGGAGCCTAGGTTCAATCCCCGGTTCGGACAATAAAAGTTTAGAATTTTCGAACATTACTCGGGTTTGTGATGACCATGAATTTGGCAAGCGTGGTGATTGTATTTGTACTTATCATTGCTGTGATGTCATGATTGAACGAAGGAGGCCTTTGTCCTGTAGTGGGATGATTATAGGCCGTGGCTTTACTAAAGCGATGCCCTCATTGTTATTTTACCTAGAAACTCTTTACACAACCTTGTGTTAGTCATTATTGAACTATTTCTGTCTTTTAACAATAGTAGCTAAAGCCAATATGGTTCCGTTGCAATTTCTGGGTCCCCGATTTAACACGTTACCTGTGCATGCCCCACCGATGGGGCATTTTGAGTTACTTGTCATACGTGAATGCCCCATCGGTGGGGCACATGAGGACCACGCAAGTTTAAAGGCTTGTTACTAAAACTAACTAACTTGAAACTTGTTTTCAGGAAAAAAAATATTTAATGCGCTTCATTTGCGCGGGTACAAAAGTAAAAAACAATGATAATTTATACTATTTTAAAAACTAGCACTAACGCAGCACATTAACCCCAATTTGCGTTTGCACTTATGGATTTGCGTCCATAATCTTAGCTACACAGTTAACGTGTTAAAATCCGCACATCGTTAGCGTCGAACCGGTCGAGCCTCGCTCACCCTCTGTGATGCGTAATTGTGTGTCGTTGCGCCGACGCCGACCACCTGATAACACCACGTGTAGTAATTGGTATTAGGGCAGTGCACTTTGTTACATTGTTCTGTAGTAATTTTTTAAAGCTTGTTAGTCTATCAAAGTTTTAGTATTTGCCTTCGTTAAGTGATTAAACACAACAAGTCTCGTGAAGATGGATTGGGTAGTTCGGGATATTCGTTTGTTTTGAATTAATGGTTAAATTAACTGTATTTAATGCTCACAATTTATGAAAGTTACATGGTATTACTTTTTTTATGATGTATTAGAAGTTAAAGTATGAAATTGCCGTTTTGTATGGACGAAATCGAGAAGTCATTTTTCGATACTAACAATTTTTTAGTTTTTTTAAAAACGCCTGTATGCAATTAAAGGTAAAAGTAAGCTGGCTATAAAGCTACGCATTATAATATTTAAATTTCTGAAAATCAAAGTATATAATACAAATATACTTAATTGAAGCAAGAAGGTCAGCTGACACATTGTAAGGGGTCTTTTCAACGACTTCCTTTGAAACTTTGAAGTAATAGGCATTAGTATTGCATTTTTTTTTTTAGTCAAAAGTTACTTTATTTAGTTTATTACGCAATAATATGGCTATACTTAAGAGCTATAAACAAAATAAAAAGTGGGAAAATATTCGGCAATTACATACTTTAACCCCTGTTACTTAAAAAATATTAAAGATCAGTGCACACCTCAAACAACTTTTTGTTTCGCTTATTGTTACTGATTATTACTAGTTACTTATTGTTGGTTATTGTTAACGCCCCGTTTGGTCTAGTAGTTTAAATACCGGGCCAAGAACTCGGGGTCCCAGGTTCGAATCCCGGGTCGGGCAACAAAGTTTCGAATTTTCGAACGTTGCTCGGGTTTGTGATCAGCAACCCGCATTTGGCAAGCGTGGTGATTATGCCAGTACACCTATCATTGCTGTGGTAACTTGAATTCAATGATGAAGGCCTATTCCCTGCAGTGGGATATAGGCTGTTACTTTACTTATTGTTACTTGTCTTATATACGAAAAATAATGAGTTAATTATAACTATCATTACAATATATTGTAATGAAATTTAAGATAACTTAATACTAATCGTGACTCGTGACAGTCAATATCTTATCATATCACGACGCTGGTTATTAGCTATCATACTATTTAATATTCAACCGACTTAAAAAAAGGAGGAGGTTCTTAATTCCCTTTACGATCGACTGTATGATTGTTACGCGAATACTCCGCCAATTATAAATGTGTAAGGGAGGGGGTTGTAAGGTCCTCGTCCCGCGTCGCGGAGGCTGCGCCGCGGAATGCGCACCTGCCGCGCGGAGCCGCTAGGCTTCTGCAACCTATTAATGCAGATACGTTTTAAATTACCCTTTTCTTAACAACATGAAGTATACAGAAAATTATGTTGTGGTCTCACGACTTAAATTCTACTAGTCTAGTAGAAAATATACTAAGTATTTACTCATCTATTCCATGCCCGCGAACGCTGTATTAGCTTGAGACCCCACGTTGAGATAAATCAAAATTTTATAATTATTTATTTATCAATTAACGGCTGCTCGTAATTGCTTAAATATTTAACTGAATTTTCAATCAAAACGTCATTATCTTTTTTGTTCATTTAGTCAAACAAACAGGACACGTTATTATTTATGTGACACGGCGGCAGGCTCGTCCGTGCAATTCAGATAAAGCTGAAAAAACAAAAAAGCACATTCTTGTATGTATATGTGTCAAGCAAGACTGAGCGTCGGTCGCTGGTCGCGGAGGCCGCGGCGACAGGTGCGCGCCCGCAGCTGCGCGCTGCGATTCCTCGATGCTTCCATGCTAAGTGATGCTAAGAATGCAAGCCGACGGTACCTACAACCTATAATATTTAATTATATTAGCCAAAAAAACCTAATAAGCAAAAATCTGTTCATTTTCTAATTAGGCTTTACATGTTCTAATATTTTATCCAACGACTGCTTTACACAAGTGTGGGCTAGCGCCGAGAAGAAGCAGTGCAAAAAATTCGGTGATTATTGTCAACCTCTTTTTAAATTAACGCCAGCAATTAATTCCACGAAAGAGAGACAAGTTTTTTTCTATATTTCGAGGATTTGATTACTTTGCCAAACCTTGCAAATAAATGATTAAATTTTCTTTTATCTAAGTAAAGTAAAATAACAGCACTAACAAAGCCCATTAATTACCCCACTGCAGGGCAAAGATCTCTATCATTGAATTCAAGTTATCACAGCAATGATGGGTACAGGCGTAATCTGCTGCTTTCATCTATTCTCATAAATTATTGTCGTTGCACTGTGGTACGAAGACGATAGGATATTATTGAAACACTCCAAACCAAATGGGTAACTTAAAAAAATTGTCTCAGGCGGGACTCGAACCCGCATCTCCATGCATACCGGGCGCGACGCTTTACCAATTTAGCCACCAAGACACGGCGTCAATTTTTCAATTTTTCATTTATCGCTGTAAACCAGCGTTGTTTCATCAAATGCTAGGAGTTTTGCACTTTTAACACCCGAAAGAAACATCTGTTACAGATGTTTGACAGTCAGTTAAGGTAAAAAAAAAATAGGTATGTCATTCTTCAAATCGTCTGTCACATCTTTATGAGTTGCAATAGTCAGTGAACAGAAGCTTTCTTAGTCGTCGCCCAGCCTCCCGGGTCTGGGCACCTGCACTCGCGCATAAATAGCGCCGCGCTTGCGCCGGGGCTCACTCGCCGCGCCGACGTCGCCCGCACCGGTCGCTCGCGCTGGAGTATACCTGTACTGTACCTGTGCCCACCTGTGTTCGTTCTAGTGTTAGTGTTTAGTGTTCAAAATGATTATTTGCCTCTCTGGATTTGTTATTGCTGGGTTCGTATTGTTTGCTTTTTATTACGCATTTTTTTATATTTTTGCATAAATATTTTTATTTTGCAAAAGAAAGTTTTATCACGTTTATTAATCCAAAACATCTGTTATTTTAAATTAGGAATAAATTATTTTTGAATTTTTTCCCCTTGTGTAATTTATGTGCTAATATATTTGTGTGCCTGTACCTACCAAAATGCCAAATAAATATTTTTTTCGTCTATTTTAAAACTTTTTAGATTCTCTTTTTTTTTTAAAAAAAAAACGTGACTTTAATATTGTTAATGTTAGCATAATAATTAATTGTACCTAACTGCATATATTTCCTTTGCTTATTTCTTCAATCTGAACTATTTTTAGCAGAGATCTTAAACTTTTGTAATATTATCTGAACCATTCATAGACCCGCAATGAGGAAACGTAGTCCCAAAGGAATGATTAGGTACTAGGTAGTGCCATTGTGAACCTTATTTCGACAGCAGCACGGCCTGCGGCGATCAGCTGTTCGCGCCAGGTGTGCGCCGGCGCGTCACATTTTTTGTTATCTGCACAATTCGGGTGATGCCGGGGGTGAACGCGTTGATTTATACTATGTGCTAGTTTTTATTCATCCTGGATTTAACATCCCTAGTTCCTTTATTGTCACGTATGTGCTTTCACATTTGATGAAAAGAAATATTCGTTCCACATTTATTTGAATTGATACAATTGCAAAGAAGACAAACAAATTATATTTTTGTGTGTATAGTGTAACTAAAAGTGAATGTTTCTTGTTACAGAACTTCCCCGACATCGATACCTGTATCTGTGAGAAATGATATTGTAAGTACAAACGTCATACTTAAACCTTGTCTGTAATCCCTAGCTAGATTGTTAAGTCATCACTAGTTTATATGAGTCTACAGATGGCTACAGGCCTCTTCAAAAGGATAATTTTATCATATAAAATAAAAATAACATATATGCGCCGCTTGGCAGGGGGGTTGGCGATCGCATTTTAGCCAATCCTGGAGAGAGGAAGTCTATTTCTCTAAACGAATTTTACGACATCCGTGGCTTGCTACGAGGTCCCAGGTTCGATTCCTAGTCGGGACAATGTAGAAAAAAGTGTTTTTCTACATTTTCTCGGGTCTGGGTGTTTGTGGTACCTTCGTTGTTTCTGATTTCCAAAATACCAGTAATGATGATGATGATGATGAGTGCTTTAAATAGTACTTTTGGATCAGAACAATGTATCTGATGTTGTCATCGTTTATTTATTCTTATTCTCATTTATCAGAATAGAAGGGGCGGTGTTATTATTTTTATGAAGTTACCTTACCAAAGAAATATCAGCTTAATACTGGCATTTCCAGACACTCTACGACCTGCAGATAATTTTTCGCTATGTACGAGCACGCTCGACATTCTTTAACTTTAACTTAACAGAGAATTAAAACTCTTACACGCTAAATCAATTGTTTTTTTGTGATAAGATATGTGATAGTTATCGTTGTTGTCGCAGGGCATGAGCGTGGGCGTGGGCGTGGGCGTGGGCGTGGGCGCGCGCTACTCGCCGCACCACCACCAGCTGCTGCACCACTTCGCCGCGGCGCCGGGTTCGTACCACCTTGCATAATGTTATTATTACACTAAAAACCACGGAAAACACACCATTTTTCCGTTGTTAGAATAATATGCAATTTTATCGACGTCACTTGCAGCTGTAGAACATTATTTACCATGTTATTGGATAGTTCGTTATTAAATTTGCTATTCATATGATTTTCTCTATGATACCGAATTGTAATCTGACTTTAAGACTTCCGAAAGGTCGGTAAAATGTTTCGTGCGAGTGATCTTGCACCGTCACTTCAGGAGAATCTTTAATTGTGACTAGACCTGGTAAATTCATTTAATTGAATATTAATAGTCTATAGATGTGAAAAAGTCAGTCATAAGACGCTTGACAGCAGGCGTCCTATGTGTTCAAATCTTTAAAAGACGAGAGTTAGGGAATAATATAGTGAATTACAGTGTTGCTTCCCTTCACAGGTCGCTCCAGCAGCAGCTCGGCCGAGTCTGTGTCCAGCCACAGCGCGTCGCCGCCGCCCGCCCCCGCCGCCGCCGCCGCCCCCGCCCCCGCCGCCGCGCCCGCCCCCGCTCGGTTCCCACACACAGCGCGATACACGTGAGTACATACCCGTTCTTGCAAGACTAGGATTTTATTAACAAGCAAGATATCACTTTCCTTGATAATTATGCTGAATGTCACTTTTTATTATTCCCTTTGGTCTATAGGTTAGTACTATAGTACGTACCGACGATCATTTTAAAAACTAACACATAATATTTAACATAAGAATGCTACAGAGTGACATTCAATTCTGCAATGATAAATTACACTGGTCGTCAAAAAAGTCGATCTATGTTCGTAATTTTCATACAAATATGCTCAGTTCAGAGGCCTGCAAATATAAAAGTATCATTGCTTTAGTAATAATTTTAATGTTAACCGATGTCAATAAGGTTGGATTTTTAATTAAACATTTTAACTGACGAGACAAAAATGCTAAATTCCTCAAAATTAGGAAATTGTAAGTTTTTTCTTGTTTTATACAAGATCTGGGTTACGAACAACAACTGTTTCCTTTTTTTAAGAATTGGCATGTTACTAGTTAGTTTTAATGATTTTAAAAAAAATCAAACATTTCTGAAATCGATTTCCATAAGACTATTACTAAAGTACTCATTTTTTTATGATCGGAGGGCTCGTAACTGAGCACGTTTGAATGAAAATAACGCTGTCGGGCCGAGTGTACTCGTATTCGAATGGCACGAAGCGTGTGTTGACGTGTGACGTCGCATCTGCATCCCGCAGGCGCGTGCGCACGCTGTACGCGTGCCTGGGCGAGAGCGAGGGCGAGCTGTCGTTCGAGCCCAACCAGATCGTGACCAACGTGGCGCCGTCGGGCGAGCCCGGCTGGCTGCGCGGCTCGCTCAACGGCAAGAGCGGGCTCGTGCCCGAGAACTACGTCGAGCCGCTGCCCTAGCCCCGCCCCGCCCCGCCCCCGCAGCCCCGCCCCGCCCCGCCCCTTGTTGATGTTTACCCGCTTACCATTTGTATATTTTGTACATTGTAAATAAGAGTCTGTTGATATTTCTATTTATATTATACTTATGTTGTGAATTTTGTACCAAATATACTATAACGTATTATTATCCGCTCGTGGATTAGTGATTAAAAAGATTATATTAAATACGTTATGTTTCATTCGCCCGAATAAAATGTGATAGATTGATTGTCAATTTTATTACTCTTATTGTGATACAGTATTTTACATACGATATAAAAAATATATTAAGAAGCGGTACCCTTGCGATCGTTCGGCGACTCTGTAGTCGCGCGCAGGCGAGCGCCGAACGCTCGCGCGGGGTCGGTTCCGTCGAACGATTTAGATATCGATTCAGCAGATCGATCATGGATCGAAATCATTTTACGGTTGACTCGAGAATGCCTCCGGACAACGGAGATGGCGAGGGGTACAAACAAGCCTGCACTTGCTTCGGCCTATCTATCTTCTATCGACCTGAACTTTGGTGTCGACCGTGACATCTTTTTGTCTCCGCCGCCCGAAGGCTTTCTCCAGCATAGGCGCGATACAGTACTCTTGTTTATTTTTACATTAATAACTATCTACAATAAAACATTTAATCCATTATTGATGCGCCATAATTAAAACATGTGAAAACAACTCTGTCGCATTGCCTAAAGCAAATAACTTTAAAAACATTCTTTATAAGCTCAGCTGCCTTTCAAGTTTCGGATCTTTTAATTCAGAGAGACTTTCACATTAACAACGTTTTGCTAAGCGCATTTTATAATACATTGCTGTCGCACATTATATGCGAAATATCACCAAACAAAGTATTTCTGAGATTAATGTGCTTTAGGGGTACTAACTTTTTAAAACTTTTTAAAGTGTTTACACTTAGAACGAATTGATTTTATGGTGCTATTATTATTATTGTTCACACATCAATAAGTAATATAGCTTAGATCACACTAAAAGAAGCCACCGGCAAGGACAGTAAGATGTAATATATACAATACAATCTTCCATTTCAATGTCACATACATCTCATTGTACAACGTGGAACTACAAATAGGCAAAACCTCAGATAACTGATTTTTAATTTAATATATCGATGTATCAAAATATTGCTAAAAAAAACATATCTCTATATCGATCTTACGATTTTTTAAAGTTTTCATTATATAAAGAATATATAATTCATGAGAATTAAAAGTGATCCTAGTGATTGTTTTATGTGGGAGGAAGATTTGAATAAAGTTACCCTGATATGAATAAATTATAATCTCATTTTATTCCCCAAATCTTTATTATGCCAAGAATTGTAACCATAAGATGTTCGAAGTGATTATTTTGTATGATAATGGTACTGTGCATCAATATTGTACCAATGACTGTCACACGCGGCTGTCACAGGGCCACAGGTCGTGTCCCGGTGTCAGGGCATAGCCCAGACACGGTCGGTGTAGTGCTGGCGGTGCTCGGCAAAATAAACATTTGGGATATTAAATAAAATAATTATTTGTCCTCAAGTTCACAAATAAGTTGTTCAAGTTAGTGACCCACTATTTATCCTATAATAAAGGCAAACATTTTTTTTTACAAAATCAACCAAAAATGAGAATCCTATTTACCAATTATACAAGTAAAATACAAACAATTTAGTTGATTCGCGATCTCTACCATGTGCCTTGTTTTTTATGAGCTGTTAGGAATACTGCAAGTGTCATGATCATGGAAGAACATGGTAAAAATCTCGAAACAAGTCACATGATTGTGACCATTCAAGTTTCAATCAGTACATATACTTACACAAATGTCACCTAATCTTACATATTATTAAATCCAGTCCAAACACTTATATTAACATTTAAATAAAAAAAGGAACTGTAATAACACACGTCATGGGGATATCCATAGTCGAATCTACTTCCCACAAAATAAAAAAATAGTGTAGATAATCAAACTTCCTTACTACTGTTCGCTAGTTCAACCTGAGACCATGTTGTGGAACCCAGTTGAAACTTCAGGCAATAAAATAAGCTATAGCTGCGTTCGACACACTTTAAGTCATTAGCAATGCGAAAGCTGCTAAATGCCCTCTAGGATCGGATATAGTTCATGACCTGGACCAAAGTTCTCGGCTTCCGCAATTTTGTGGCTAAATGTTACCTAAGTAGTCCTTTAAGCAATGTTTCAACATGCGGAGTATAGTGCATTTTCAGAAAAAAAGAATATTTCGATTTTATTTTTCTATAAGGATCTCACTTTTTGACAACAGTTTTTTTTTTCACATAGTATGTCAAAATAATGCGTTTCGTTTTATAATATTAATCTTATTTATATATTTATTACAATTTTCGAAAAGACATAACAATAAAAAAAAATTTTTTTTTTAGGATGCATTGTAAATATTTATGACGATTTTAGGTTTCTTCTATATAGGTTTAACTCGTAACGGAACGCAAAATGTGTTTTAATAATATTTAATTGTCTACAAAATCCAGAAGGTTATAAAAAGTGTAGGTTAAGTTAGGTTAGAACAGTGACTATACAAGGAAAATCCGTAGTAAATCCTATTTCTGTTTCCTAAGCTCAATTTTATTTTCAAAATATTTTTTGTTTGCACCGAGTCCTCTGACTTTACTAGGGGTTTCTTACCCCTTCCCTCCCCCTCCCCCCACCTTGAATTCAATGGTCCACGATACGTTCTTTTACCATCAAAAACTATATTACGTTACAATATCAGTATATAAACTTGAAAAATTTTGTCTCAGGCGGGACTCGAACCCGCCTGAGACAAAATTTTTCAAGTTTATATACTGATATTATAAGTGCAATTAAGTTGCTAAAATATCAAATAAAGTGTATATTACGTTACAATTAAAAATGAAAACCAACACAATAGCTACGAGTATAATACGAGAGCAAAAAGCGTTTAAACTGTTTTGGAACATTTATCACATATTTCAATACACAAATCACTTGTTTACTTTAACACTCTTATTATTTAGACCCAAGCAGAATAACTCGGGTGCAATTTGAAGTTCAAAATATTTTGTAAGTTTCCTAAAACTTCGTTAGGTTTACCTCATCTCAGCTGATCAACTAGATCAACTAAGTAATACTACAATAAAACTTTTAACGCTATGTTAAAGGTATACGAACGAACTAACACATAAAGCTAATTTATTAAAATCAATCTAAAAAACCACATTTGTTGCGTAACACAATTAATTATTGTTTTAGATAAACTATTTTTTTTTTCTGAAGTTAATGTTATCATTTTTATTATATTTCTGAATGTTGCTCTATGAGTGTTTATGCCTGCTTATGCTTAAAATATTTATTATACAAAAAAAATTTATTTCGTCGTTCTAAACAATGTGCTTTTAGGGTTTTGCTTATTTGAAGTTTCGCGTAGTGTATAATGAATGATAGATGGTTTAAACAAATTACTTTAAAGTACGAATTGATAATGTATATGACGTAAAGGTTTAAATTTTCATCTATGGTGATGTTAACAAAAAACAGTCTTTAAAAAGTTTAATACCTCTGCTCGATATTGAACCTAGTTTGGTGCAAATGTGTAAGGTTAACTATAAATATAAACATATTTATTTAGTCATCAACTAATAACAATTTACAATGAAACGAGACATCGATAATAGGTAATCAACAAGCTTTTCAATCAGGGAGAATCGGTCGACCACACGGACAAAGTCCGACCGTACCACCGGACAGAAAGCACTGGTCACTGCGTCGTCACACACATCGAGCCGGGGTAGTATGCCCGGGATCGGCGTCGCACAAGAGAAACGTAGCTAACATTTATGGAGCCGGAGACCGACCGGGCCCTCTAGGGGTCACTAGCCGGGCCCTCTAGGGGTCACTAGCCGGGCCCTCCCCTGCGCACTCAGGCGCTGCCCTCCTCGCCCTCCGCCGGCTCCAGCAGCCGCCGCACGCGCCCGCACTCCTCCAGCTGCGGCGGCGACGCGGCCACGCTGCCCGCCCCGCCCGCCGCCCCGCCGCCCGCGCACGCCGCCGCCCGCCCCGCCCGGCCCGGCCCCGCCCGCCCCGGCCCCGCCCCCGCCTCGGCCGCCGCCAGCACGCGCAGCCGCCGCGCCTCCTGCGCGCGCACCACCGCCAGCAGCGCCGTGTGCTTGTCCCGCAGCGCCTGCAGCCGCGCCGCCGCCTCCTCCGCCGCGCGCCGCGCCGCCCGCCGCAGCTCCGCCGCGCCCGCCTCGCGCGCCGCCAGCGCCGCCTCCAGCTCGTGCGCGCGCGCCGCCGCCGCCTCCGCGCGCGCGCCCGCCGCCTCCGCCTCCGCCTCCGCGCGCGCCGCCGCCGCCCGCAGCGCGCGCGCCTCCGCCTCGCGGCCCTCCGCCGCCCCCGCGCCCGCGCCCGCCCCCGCCCGCGCCGCGCCCGCCAGCCGCGCCTCGCGCTCCGCCAGCACGAGCAGCTCGCGGCGCAGGCGGCGCACGCAGCCGGCGCGGCGCTCGGCGGCGGCGGCGGCGGCGGCCAGCGCCTCGGCGTGGCGCGCGGCGTCGCTGGCGCCCCCGCGCGAGCGCCGCAGCTCGGCCGCGTCGAGCGCGCGCTGCGCCTCGGCCTCGTGCAGGGCGGCCTCGGCGCGGGTGCGGGCGGCGCGCTCGGCCTCCAGCGCCGCCTCGAGGCGCGCCTCGCGCTCGGCGGCGGCGGCGGCGGCGGCGGCGGCGGCGAGCGGGGCCGCCGGTAGTTCGACCCTCGCGCGGAGCTCGTCGCGCTCTCGTTGTAGTGCGCGGGCTCGCTCGCGCAGCGCCTGATCGATATTATTTAGTCAATGTCGACATCCGCTATCTCGTCGGGCGACCTATCCGATAATCAGTTTGTACCGAATAGAAGTACATTGTCAACTATAAACGGATTATTAAGTGTAAAACAGAAAGTATTCCAGCTAGCGTTATTTTAGTACTATACACAGATGTCAAATTAACTCGATCTATATTCTACATCGATCTTAGCAACGCCTTTGACAAAGTGGACCACCAGACACATAAAAATTAGCCGCGTAGTAAATTCAAAGATAACGCCGTACTAATTAATACAGGAGGATAAAATAAAATAAAATAAATAAATAAAAGACATACACTCTCAGACAATAGGGATAATAAATCGCACCTTCACGCGGCATATAACGTTCATTCCCTACGGTGTTAGCACGCGCAACTCTTTGTAGTGCTAAAGGTTCAGTACGACATGTAGGCAGCTTCTTTGGGACCCAAATGTTTCATCATCATCATCATCAGCCTACGGCAGTCCACTGCTGGACATAGGCCTCTCCCAAGGCACGCCACTTTTCTCGGTCTTGAGCTTTGAGCATCCAGTTGCTTCCAGCCACCTTGCGCAGATCGTCGCTCCATCTAGCAGGGGGGCGTCCAACTCTACTTTTGCCCATGCGCGGTCTCCACTGCAGAACTCGATTCCTCCATCGTTCATCAATTCTGCGACAGATGTGAGCAGCCCACTGCCACTTCAGTTTGCATATCCGAGTAGCTGTGTCGGTAACTTTGGTTCTCTGTCGAATTACTTCATTTCGGATTCTATCCTTAGAGATACTCCAAGCATAGCTCTCTCCATAGCTCGCTGAGCGACTTTTAGCTTGCGGACCAGCCCCATGGTCAGTGTCCACGTTTCGGCTCCGTATGTCGCCACGAGTAAGACGCACTGGTCAAAAACTTTTGTTTTTAGGCTTCGGGGTATGAGCGACGAGAAAATATGACGTAGCCTCCGGAATGTCTGCTCTAATAAAGCAGGACAATCGACGATACCACTGACAATTTCCCGTAGATATACAATGTCCGATACTTTTTATTTTTGAAGTGAAAACTTCTTTAGCGGCGCTGAGCACTTTTTTGTTGGATGGGTAAAAACTTCCAAACTCGCGTCAGGGTCACGTGATGCTGATCGAAAAAGCGTAAGATCGAGGGGAAGGGAGAGGAACTAGTATCTCCCACTCTTTCTACCGTGCCTGAGTGTGCTGTTTTCTATTATTTTTGAAGTGAAACTTCTTTATCGGCGTTGGAAAAAATTTACCGTCACGTTTTGCGTCAAATTTTCGTCTCATTTTTCGGTTACGCGCCATCTTTTTCTTGCCCCTACCACGGTTGGTTCAGACGATAGCAAAAAGGTAAAGTGAAATAATATTTAACCAATTTAACCAATTTAACCAATTTAACCAATTTAACCAATTTAACCAACTTAACCAACTTAACCAACTTAACCAATTTAATCAATTTAACCAGTTTAACCAGTTTAACCAACTTAACCAACTTAACCAACTTAACCAATTTAACCAATTTAACCAATTTAACCAATTTAACCAATTTAACCAATTTAACTAGTTTAACCAATTTAACTAATTTAACCAATTTCTGGAAAGTTGCATGTAGATCATTTTTCGAAAAATAAGGCCATAAAGAAGTTTCACTTCTTACGTGTGTACACTAGTACACGCACAACTTTTTTATTTTTGTTTATTAGGGATAAAAAACAATTGTACAATATTTTATTCTAAAGATCTTAGAGTATACTAAATTAAGTTATTATACAACTAACATTATTATCCACATGTATAGTAAAAGTTTAAATAAATTACGTGCAACTCTGCTACGCGCCTTCAGAATGCTCGTTAGTTTGGTTAAGCCATTATCGTATCAAATAACTTAGAAGTAAAGTTAACCACGCAATATGAAGCGCTGCAGGCAATGAACATATTATGGTAACAATAACATAGACACAAGAAAAGGAAGAGAGCATAGGGAATGTATGATCACATTCCTTGAGCTTGAAACAGAAATTACCATGATCCACGAGTATCACTGCTTGCGCAAAAGAGCCCGAGTGACGCGCTTTTTATACAAAGATGGTGAGAGATCGAAAATATCGATGTTTTTAAGGTCAGTGTTATATTGTTACTTTACTTACTTTTTTAGTATAATCTTTTCTAAGGTAAAGAAATGATATCTCCTATATCTTTTCTCATAACCATTAATATTATATTGTAATTATCTGAGAAATGTTTTTGTATAGATTCTATACGGGAAATATAAACATTGTATCGGAGATTCCAGACTACCGAGGCATACTCGAGGAAATACTGCTTTATTGGTTTAATAGATGGTAAATAATAAACATATTGTTTATCTGTATTTATTGTCGGCTAATAATTACTTTATCGACATGTTATATCTTACCATGACTAATACGAGGTGGCGCTACTGTGCGATGCGATATAGACGCTCGCTCTGTTTTATCGGTCTCTTTTTTATTCAAATTTAATTTTATTCAAAACCAAGTGAGTTTCGTTTCTAGGACCTTGCCATTAAATTTTCCAATAGATTTAAATTTGTATGTGGATCTAATAATAAAGCCAAGAGACTGTGACGTTTTATTGACAACATAATCAAACAGAAGCTTTGAATCCTGAATCATTCTTAAGTCCTTCATAGACGTGACTTTAGATAGTTGTTTATTATGCAGCGTGTATTGATAGTTTGTAGGCTTGGATGAATTCGTCCATGTTTGTAGGGTTATGTTTGCAAGAAAAAGTCATTGCATAACATTTAGCGCCATTTAGATTAATCTTGTTTCGAGTAAAGTATTGCATAAAATTATTGAGGTCACTTTGTAAAAGGTCACAGTCATTACAATTTTTGACAGACGTAATGATTTTAGTGTCATCTGCATATAGTAAGACTTTTTCATATTGGAAGCATAAGGTAATATCGTTAATGAAAATTTTGAAGAGCGAAGAACTTATATAGAGCCCTGTGGTACGCCGGATGGTATTGACATCCAGACCGACGTGAATTGCGACCACCTGGGATCTATTAGTGATGTAAGATGAGAACCATCTGTATATCCTATATACAGCTATATACAGTTTCTCCAAAAGCGAAAGGTGATCTATACGATCAAAAGTCTTACTAAAATCCGTAAATATACAATCCACCTAAAATCCTGAATTTATACGTGATGAGGTATAATCGTTGAAAACTAAAAGTTTGGATACTGTTGACTTGTGTTTTAAAAACTGAACCGACTTAAAAAAAACTCACTAAAAAGTATAAAATAACACAAGAACAATGTTTTATTTTAGAACCTATTTACCTACTTACAATATTTTTTACCAACTAACAACTAAACAGATCGAAGTCGTTGCCGAGCGAAATAGAATAGGAATATAATCACTACTGAATTGATTGCCGCTCGCAAACATAGATTTTTTTTAAAAATTCCCTATTTGATTTGTTTCACTTGTAGAATTAAAGGACAAACCCGTTTCCCATACAATCTTGGGTCTGACGTTACAAGGCTGGGAATTGGCCATAAATTAAAGCATATTGAAAAGATTCATAAGCCATATTTTCACAACTTTCTACAATTGGAAAGTTACTTAAATCAACCAATGAACTTATTATATATTATAACCTATATCATGTATTATTTTACAAATAAATACCATTTTGGTACTTTACCTGGATAAGATCTAGGTTCATTTTCTATCTATAGGCAATATAGGTAGTAAACAGAGCACTTCAGCAGGGCAGTGATAAAAATGCAAACCACATTAACTTGCGCACGAGTACGAAACATGTTAAAATGTAGTCTATGTACGTAACGAAATGTGAGTGAATTGGAGTGAATGACAAATGACAATTAACTGTCATTGTCAGCTGATATTCTTAATAATAGTGCAGCCTGTTAGATCAGGAATTGAACTATTCAACATGTTCAATTGTTTTATCAATGATTACTTATTGAACTGCAAAGCTCGTTGAAAAAATGTTAATTACATTCTCTAAGGTTTTTATACTTATATCAGGCTTTTAAAACGAATTATTTAGCTTATTCCTTAAAAAATGCAATTGTAAAGAAGTATTACTATAAATCGATTTATTCCAAATCGATTAAAACGTTAAAAGCCCCGCTCTATGAAGTGACAGAGCGTTTACGGAGAAAGTCACGTTTTAATTAAATGTGAGTAAAACGGCTTACAGAGACTGTTTAATTATTAGAAAAACAATATGTATTGTCTCATTTTCTCCACTTGTCCATTGCCAATTAAACTATCTTTTGGAGAAATAGGCAAGTAAAATAAAAGGGATTTTTTGGCATAATTTTCATTGTTGTAACGTCGGGCCCAAAAATGGGGTTCTCCTTTGTATTGTTTGGGCTCGGCACCGACTTCAATCTGTTTAGTTGTTAGTAGTTAAAATAATATTGTAAATAGGTTTTAAAATAAAACATTGTTCTTGTGTTATTTTGTACTTTTTAGTGAGGTTTTTTTTGAAGTCGGTTAAATTTTTTATTCAAATTCAAATTCTAATTATTTATTCACAAAATACACGTAATTACAATAATATTGTCTTGTACAGAATGAATCAGTGTAAATTGCCCTAGCGAGCATGTGAATGTCAATTTTATAATTTCAAATTAATTTATCCCTCGATCGTGAGTTATTCCAGACACAATTGAAATCAATTGTTATCGCGGCACGCGCGTGCCTCCTGGGGGTTGAGGGATTAATTATTATTTTAAATGTCAAATCGTCCAAAATTTTAATACATTAAAATGTCAAAAAAAAATTAAATGTCAAACATGAGTATTTCCCTAATATTACAGATTGTCAATAAAATCACAATGTCAATAATAAATGATAATCAAAATTTGAAAATTATGGTACAAAAAGCTCGGTATTTTAGGTTTTTATCTTAGTTGGTAAATTTAGTTAGATATTGAAGAATTCACTAATCGAATAGAAACATTTCTCTTGTAACCATTCATGTATTAAATATTTGAACTCTGGTAAAGGAGCTTTCTGCAATTTACAAGGTAGTTTATTAAACATTCTTATAGCCATGCAATAAACTTTTTTTTTATATAAAGTTAAATTTATTTTTGGTAATATCTGTCCGTGCGTCACAAACTAATGAGGATATTTTTTCACAAATATGCAAATTTCTTTTATGTACATGCACGGAAGAGGCAATATTTTAAGTTCCTTATAGAGGGGTTTACAACTATCCCTATAATCAGCTCCGCACATCGCTCTAACGCATTTCTTTTGAATTTTTTATTATTTATTAATTAAAACGCATTTATTTAAAAATAATTTATTTTTCTCTTTTTAGTGTTAAATAAATTACACAACTATTAATCCTCCGTTGACCGGAACAGTACCTACATAAAAATAGTGATGACGACTTCTAGATGAAAATGTATGAATTATTAGAGAAACTCCCCCCCCCCCCCTCATCGCTATAGAATCTTAAGAATCATCCTCCAACTCCTAGCTGCTTAGAAGTTTGACCTTCCATCATCAACTCACGTGAATAACCTGAAGGAAGACAACTATCTGAATATACGCGCCCATAACATTTAAAAAATAATCCTCTTACTCCTAACCGTTAAGGAGTTGTACTTTCCATCATCAGCTCATCAACATAAAATGATTAGTACCAGACGCAAATACTGAAAATCTTTTAGAAAGATATGCAAAAACGTAATACGTGCTTATAAAATTTGAGGGTTTCCCTAGATTTCCCCGGATTCCACCATCAGATCATGACTTCGTTAAAATGGGACCACATGAGAAGCACCAGCTTTCAAACAAAAAAATAATTTTTAAAATCCGGTTAACCAGTCTAAAGTTTTGAGGAAACAAACATAAACAATAACTTTCACAAGGAAAACACAACCTATTAATTTCAATTACACGCTTTATAATAAACAACTTAAAAGAGTCCTCGAGGTTAGAGATCTTGGTGTGCAGCTTGACAGTGGTTTATACTTTGAGTCTCAATTCAATAAGATTGCTGCCAAGGCGTATAAACTACTTGGTTTCATTTTTAGGCAAGGAGTTGATTTCAGGAATATAGACACACTTGTACTTCTTGTTAGGTCTCAGTTGGAATACGCTTCTGTTGGGTGGAACCCTCAGTACAAGAAATATATTAAACAGTTAGAGGGTATTCAGAACAAGTTCATAAGAAGCGCCCACGCTGACACAAGCGCCGACAAATCTCCGCCATGATAGTTTGCCGGCGAGCCGCCCGCTTTGCGGCGAGCGACGCGAGGCGGTCTTCTTTGCGGTGTTGCCAATTTTGCTACTTTGTGGCTAGATGTAGCTATTATGGTGTTGGTTAGCTACAATTTTCAAAAACTTTTAGCTACTTTTTCTAACACCTTTTTACGCATGAATGCATTTGGTTTTCGTAGTAGGTAGATTAGATAAATTATTATCTGAGATTAGTGTTTGTACAAATAAAACGAAGAAATCGATTGTTTTATTGTATTCAATAAGACGGGATGATTAAAATTATCCCAATCTAACTAAGAACTAGTTGCGTAGGTACATACTTCAAACTACTTATTGGGTTAAATTTTGAATTTTCTTTTTATTTTAGGCAAATTTTTAAGAAGCAGTTGGCAACAAAGTAGGTACTTCAGTCGTTCATTTGCTTTGTGCGTGTTCGGTGTGATTTACTGGCGTTTTCGTTGCGAAATCTGTGTTTACGTGTGTGTTATGAAAATGTCTGTGTTTTCTAATGCAGAACACTATGAAATGATGTTGTGTGTAGCTCGAGCACGGGATCTTAAATGGGAAAGATTCATCGATGGTAGGCCGGCAGCTGAAAGGCGACGTCTGCCGTCGTATCGGTGCTTTCACAATATGGTGACTCGTCTGATCGTCTCCACTCTACGGGTTCCTTTCATCATTCGGGTGGCAGTGGGCGTCCGAATACTAATGAAGAACGTGTAGAAGAGGTTCTGCAGCTTTTCAAAATGAACCGACAACCAGTACAAGGCGTGCCGGGGTAAGACTCAACTTGAGCCATATTTCAGTGTGGCGAATAGTCAAAGATGATGGTCAACACCCGTACCACTACCGTCGTACCCAGGAACTACGTAAACCGTTTAATTTGGACGGATGAGGCCACGTTCACCAGGTCCGGCCTTATGACACTGGACTTTTTTTTGTTTGTGGGGTTATGTGAAGGATAAAGTTTATTTTACGGACTGCCATACAGTGTCTGAAATGGAAAACCGTGTGCGGTCTGTGTTCGCTATCATAACGCCTACAATGGTGCGAAATGCAACACAGGCCATATCAAGGCGGGCAAGATTTTGCATCTGTGAAGGCGGACAGCATTTTGAGCCACTATTGTAGGTAAAGTACCTAAACTTTCATAATACTTTCGAAATAAACTTTATTAATTGAATTGCCGGAACCGTCATGATAAAATGGTTGTGTTTTGTGCGTTTTTCGTTTATTTGTTTGACTTTGTCACGTACGTAAAAAGAGAACTTTGAGTATGTGCGTGTGTGTACTGTGTATAGGGATAAAAATGTACTAGGCGAACATGACTTATTGTCGGCTATTCCATGTTTGTGAATACGGAAAAGATAACCAGGAGGGAGGAGGTGGTTGGTTATTATTACTCCTAGTAGGGTAATGAACCTGAATTAGTGGTGTGCTGCACGTTATCGATATTATTATTAAACATTATTTTTACTCGATATTAAAATTTAGTGCTATCAATATAAGACATTTACTAAGGACTTATCAAAAGAGATTATGCAACACCCTTCAGTAATTACCCATTTTTTGAAACAGCCTGTATACAGGGTGAAATTTTAACCACTTTCCAAATTTTCATAAAGCAATCTACGAGGCAAAAATCAAATGACGTATTTTTTCTTTTGGTATAGCCCAGTACAAAAATGTCAAGATAAAGCACTTAGAAAAAGTCTGCCAAAAATCTAAAATTTTTGTTACGGCATCCGATTAACACTTTTTTTACGCGATGTGCATCTCATTCATTCATTGAAATACTATGCATAAGTTTTTGATTTTCCCTTTATATCTTAACAGGTCTAGGACCGTAAAAATTGAAAACTATATCGTGAAAAATATTTTCGGGTGACAACTTGACTTACATTTTTTTCTTCATAAATAGGCTCTTAATACGATACTGAACACATATGAAAATTTTGGAAAGTGGTTAAAATTTCATCCTGTATATAATTTAGATATTGGTCTATACTTTTATATGTTTATTAGTTTGCTCGCCACTTTTATGCACGGGGGTTACGAATGCAATGCAATGAATGAATGTGGGAAAAGGTTAGAGCACATGCGACAGGGTCGATGATCGGTCGTGAACTGACTATCGGAAGTCTTACATATTATTTATCAGAATCCAGAAAGTTTCAGTATGCCTATGCCTATAATAAGGTATAGTTCTCACCTGATTCTGTAGTTCGAGCGCGCGCGTCTGGCGGCAGCGGCCCAGCAGGCGGCGGTTGCGCTCCGCGTGCGCCTCGCGCCGCCAGCGCTCGTACAGCAGCTGCGCGTGCACCAGCGCCAGCTGCTCGGCCAGCTCGCCCGCCCCGCCGCCCGCCCCCGCGCCCGCGCCCGCCCCCGCGCCCGCCCCCGCCCGCCCGGCGTACAGCTCCGCCAGGTACGCGTCCAGCCGCGCGCTGGCCGCGCCGCCGATGATCTTGCCCTCCTCCGCCTCCTGCGGAGCGCGCGGTATGCATTTTAGTCGTCGATAGAGAGCTTGGACTCTGTAGGGATACTCATTGCGACACCCGCCCAAACGAGCGAAATTAAATGTCTGTCTAATCTCATAGGGCTGACAATGTTGCGCGTCAAAAAAAATAACGAAAAAATAAATAAATTCAAGGGAAATAGAAAGACTTGGGCGTGACTGTTACAAGAACCAGATAATAACTAAAATTCATAATGTATTTTTTTGGAGCTTGTCGTCGGATTGATTAAGATTAAAATGTTTTATGACCAGTTTTTTACGTAAATAAATTAATGATATTTTTAACTGTCTGAGTTGCGACAACTCTCGTATAATAATTATCCCAAATATTTGTAAAATATTTATACAAATATTTTAACAATTATTTAATGTTTTTAAAATGGTTCTCTAAGCAAATAAATTTCTACTGTGAATAGGCTATTTGACTGGTTTTTGAAATCTATTTTATATTATTAAGTAGAGGTTGAAGAACCCAGTAAAAGTAGTTTTTTTTTAATTCTGGTACATGTTTGCTGAAAAATATCAAAATGAAAATTGAAAGTTGAAATAGCGCGCCAAAACGCTATTTTGTCAATATGGCTCTGCAATGGGGTCGGTGACATCACTTGCCTGTCTTGTGATCTGTAGCTCAGGGGCCTAATTCGCGTAACCGAATCGCAGTTCGATCGTGATTGAATTGGACGATTTTGACATTTAGCCCATACTAGAACTGTCAAAAACCTAAAACTTATAATTGCGGGTCTAAACGCGACGTAGGTGTGGTATGTAGTAGTATTGATACTACTTACATTCCTCGACGTTTCGGGCTCCTGAGGCTAGTCGTCAAGCAGCATTTTTACCACATGTAAAAGGCGTAACGGACAAAATTGGATCAGCACTCAGTAAATACTCCATTAAGACTGTGTATACTCCGTTACGTAAAATATCACAAATACTACGATCGCCTAAGGACGTCTTGCCTTTTCAAACTCCGGGGGTTTATAAAATAGACTGCAGCTGTGGTAGTTCGTACATTGGCCAGACAAAACGGACTATAGCCGAAAGAGTCAAGGAACACATCGCTGCAGTGAAAAATCGGCAGACGAATAAATCCGCGGTAGCAGAACATCTGCTTAATACGGGAACTAATCACTGGATAGAGTTACATGACCCAAAAATCCTCTCCACGGATCGCCATTACCATACTAGGGTAATACGTGAAGCGATTGAAATTAAAAAGTACAAAAATTTCAATCGGGAGGACGGATTCAAGTTGTCAGCGGCCTGGAATCCAGTGATTAATAAGTGCAAACCGCGTGAGTCGCCGTTATTAATAAACATTAACCTGGATACTGTGAGTGTTGTGTGTCGCACTGAACCTACTGAATCCAGTTCAAGTGTACAAGAAATATCGGAGAGTTCGAGGGTAGCAGAAGAACCGGCCGCCCGATGCACACGGAGACACCGCGCACCAGTCCCCTCGTGACCACGGCCGTAGCATCACGGCCGAAACGTCGAGGAATGTAAGTAGTATCAATACTACTACATACCACACCTACGTCGCGTTTAGACCCGCAATTATAAGTTTTAGTTATAATGCAACGCGAAAGTTTAAAAGTTTATCTGTCAAAAACCTGTCGTTCAATTACAATTGTGATACGATTCGGTTACGCGAATTAGGGGCCATATCATCTACATACATTTGTTGCAAACAAATAACGAAAGTGCGATTGGATCTATATTTTAACAGTGACTTATATAATAAAATAAGTTTTAAATGGTATGCAGTTCCAAAATGTATAAATACTTCTATAAAAACTTCTTTGTAAGTGTTCAAAAGAAAGTCTAAGTGCGCCGAAAGTGGTTGCCACTATTTCGGAGGGATGATAATAAATAATAACATAGCGAATAGGACAAATATTTTCTTCTGTGAGGACCATTTCGATGTAAGTAAACATAATATTTATATTTTTTTATAATTTCCGATGTTTTCATAATATTAGCTAAAAATTGTAGCTACAGTTTTATGATTACAATAAACAGTACACTCAAAGATCACGATTTACTAGTTTGTTTGTTATAGATTTTAAATGAATGGGCAGGTTACTGCTTTCTGCTTTACAAAATCGTCGTCCATGGTAAAAGTAATTGACGGAAATTGTAAAATATTGGAAATAAATCACACATAAACAATGGATACTATTATTATTAAAATCAGGAGCGTTTCGTGTACGTGATAAACGTTTCAATAAATGCATTTTTATTTCTGGATTTATAAATAAATCGTTTATTATTTTCAACTTCCGTTACTAAATAACCATTTTTAAACTCAAAATATAAGCTGATAATAGTAATTCGCACTTTATTTTTCGCATCGTCAAATAGCCTATTGAAAATCTAATTCTTTGCATAGAAAAGCGGAATATTGTAGGTATAAGTAGGTAAAAAATGTATTCAAGGAGATGATAATGTTATTATTTTCTAGTGATAACCGATTGCAATTAATTGATTACATCGATTCGATTAATAATCGTTTTTAATCTGGCAACAATGAAATGTCACAGTGACGACACTGACATTCGTTCGATTTTCGTTTTGTTTTTCCAAATCATTTGAAGTTTTATGTGTTTTTGTATGATTTTCTGTTATCTCCACGACCCTCGCTACGATTACTTCAGTTGTATAACCTTACAATAATTAGTAAGTAACTAAAATCATATAACATTCGTCTGGAGGACGCCTCAACTCTTTATTACTTTAGGATAGTAGGGAAAAAAAATGAAGTTATGGAACTACGGAATCGGTTTGAAAGTCTCATGATTCAATGTATTTAATGAAATACTATGAATGATTTGAAACTTAGGAATCCCGAAATAAATAATTTATATATTTATTAATTTATGTACATGCATTTTATTTATAATATCTGTAGACTTTCTTAGTAAATGAACATACCTCACATAACCTAACTTTCGACTACAAAACATTCAATATTTCTACTATCCCATTGATTAACTGTGAAATTTAAACACATATGAAATTTAGATCCAAGAACCTAGTAAAGTGCCAAATATTATCCATGTAACAATTAGGCCCAAGGTCGTATGAAAGACTACCCATCTCCTTTATTTTAACTTTAAGTCAAGTAAGTAAATAAAGTAAGGTTTAGGTAAATTCGCAAAGAGTGAAATAGTTATTTTCGGTATTTTAAGGTGTGTGAATTCAAATTTGCAATTTCGAGAAATCTTTGGCAATGAAGAGTTATTTTTCTGAATTTGCGCCCAGTTAAACTTAACAAAATCTACACTAGAATTTAAATGATTTGTACTTGTATGTATAAAACAAACAGATTCGTTTCGTCGGATAATGCACAATTATCCCGCAGTACGAAGAATTAAATCAAATTTTTGACGTCAATCTCACAGCCATCCTTTATATGCGGCGAAAAGTACTCGACCACATACCTGTTTAGGGGGCTCCTCCGGCGGACACCGATAGAAGTCCGCAATGATGAACTCGTAGGGCTCCGGCCACACGTCCACCGTCTGCACGGCCGTGGAGCACGTGCCCGTGCCCGGCGGCCCGCACGAGGCGGCGCGGCGGGGCGGGCGGGCGCGGGCGGCGGGGGCGGCGGCGGGCGGCGGGCGCGGGTCGCGCGGCGGCGGCGCCGGCGTGGCGCGCTCGGGCCAGTCCCGCGGCGGCGCCGGCGCGCGCGTCAGCTCCAGCACCTCGCGGTCCTCGGCGCCCAGCGGCTCCGCGTCGGCCGCGCGGGGCTCGGGCCGCGCCAGCGCCGCGCCCGCCGGCGGCGCGCCCCCGAACGGCACCGGCGACTCCACCGCGCGCCGCTCCAGCGCCACTCGCGCCAGCCGCGCCGAGTACGCCTCGCCGCCGCCCGGGGACGTCTCCTTGCGCCGCCCGATGGCGCGCGCCGCGCCCGAGTCCGTCGGGAAGCGGAACTGCGCCCGCGTCTCGCGCGCCGGCGTGTTCTCCGGAGTCGCCTCCACGGCGGCCTCCGGCGGCTCGGCCGCGTCCGCCTCGGCCGGCAGCGGCGTGTGCGGCGCCGAGTCGGCCCCGCAGCGCTCGCCGAGCGGGAACCACGGCTCGGTGCCGGGCCGCAGTGCGGACGCGGCGCGGGCGGCGTGCGCGCCGGAGCCGGGCGCCGGCGGGGCGGCGGCGGCGGCGGCGGCGGCGGGCACGGGCGGCGCCGGCGAGACGGGCGCGCGCGCCGGCGGCGGCGGGAGCGACAGGCGGCGGCTCTCGGCGAGCACGTCGTGCGGCTCGCTGCGGGCCCAGCGCGCCGCGTCGGCCTCGCGCTGGCGGGAGCCGGTGACGAGCTGCGGGTGCAGGCGCACGGAGGCCAGCAGCGGCGCCACGTCGCGCTCCCAGGCGTCGCGCGCGCCCGCCTGCGCCAGCTCGGCGCGCAGCGCGTCCAGCAGCGTGCAGGGGTGCGTGGCGTAGAGCGCGCGGAACAGCGCCAGCTGCGCCAGGCGCAGGTGGTCGCGCGCGGGCGGCGGCGGCGGCGGCGTCAGCGCGGCGGGCCGCAGCAGCGCGTCGGCCAGCTCGGCGGCGTGCGGCGCGGCCAGCGCGGGCGCGGCGGGCAGCAGCGCGGCCAGCGCCAGCAGCGCGTGCAGCAGCGGCAGCGGCTCGCGCTCGGCGCGGGCGGCGCGCAGCAGGTCGCGGGCCAGCGGGTGCGCGGGCAGGCGGTGCAGCCAGGCGGGCCGGCGCGCCACGAGCGGCGCCAGCGCGGCCAGCGCGGCGCGGCGGGCGGGCCGCTCCCCGCGCAGCTGCTCGTGCAGCGCGTCCAGCAGGTGGCGCGCGTGCGCGTCGGGCGCGCGGGCCAGCAGCTCGAGCGCGCGCGTGGAGCCGGTGCGCGCGTGGTACAGCAGCAGCGCGCGCGTCAGCCACGGCTCGCGCACGCCGGCGTACAGCGGCACGAGCGCGTCCACGGCCTCGCGCCCGCCGCGGCCCCCGCCCTCCAGCAGCGCGAACACGTCGCCCGACTCGCTGGCGGCCAGCATCTCCGCCCACCTGTTTTTAGTTTATACATGACGGGGCGGCACAATGATCCACCGTTTTAGGGCCTCCGCTGCGTGAAGCGGAATCCGCGCACGGACGTCCTTGTGCGAATCTATTTGTGGGAATCTTAAAAAAACTGCTATGTTGGTTGACCAAGTTTTCTGTCGTCGCCGCGTAATTTGGCTAGATAATAAATTAAGTAGGTACTCCCTAGCACAAAACTACATTACGATTGACCCACGCACCGTCATAGCACAACAAACAAATCCAACACAAAAATATTTTTTCTAATCGGACCAGTACTTCCTGAGATTATTGCGTTCAAACAAACAAACAAACAAACAAACTCTTCAGCTTTATAATATTATCATACATAGTCAGGTCATAAGTTCCTTGATTAAGGCAGCCGCCTATATTGACATGGACCTTGTTCGTGCTGCAATAGATGACTGGCCGTGCAGATTGAAGGCCTGTATTCAAAATCGTGGGGGTCATTTTGAATGAACTTTCATTACCATATGAATCTATGTTTAATTAAGTTCCCTTTGCTATATAAATGGTTTCATAAATAATAAACATGTCTAAATTATTTCATATTACACATGTGACAGAACTTATGACCTGACTAGGTATATCCAAAATGTCACAACCACAAGTAAATGTTTTCACACACTATGATACCTCTAGTCTAGAATTTACTCACACACTTGTGACTAATGTACTGTAAATTCTGTAATCTTACTTAGACTATTTTTATTTTTTATAAATTTATTAAGTAAAAGTCAAATCTGGTCACTACCAAGCTTATATTTAATAAAAATTTGTAAGAATAAATCCAGCTTTAGTTCATAAAAGTCTAAGTTACACAAAGGGCACTTTTTTGAAACGGCTCACAACAATTTATATATTACTAGCACAAATAAGGATACCCTCTGACCCAAGATTTGTAACAGCAAATAAAAGATCACCATGCCAAACTGTGATGTCCCAACAACACTACTGCCAACTTTTGGTGATAAATCAATAAATCAATCTTGTTATATTTCCTTCCTAGGTATTATACTAGACGATAGATGCTCATGGGCCGAACATATAAAGAAAACTTGCGCGAAAGTAAATTCTTTTGCGTATCCTTTATGGCGATTGACAAAGATTAGCAGCAAAAAGGTAGCTATTCAAGCATATCATGGGTATGTAGGATGTGTGCTTAGATACGGCATTCTACTGTGGGGAAATTCTTGTCATATGAATCGAGCATTTATAGCCCAGAAGCAACGTGTGAGAGCAATATGTAATGTTGATTCACTAACATCTTGTAGATCGCTTTTTAAAGACTTAAATTTTCTTACTGTTTCTTGCATGTATATTTATGAAATATGCGTCTTTGTCAAAAGTCACCCAAATTTATTTAAAACACGCATGGAAACACATGGACGTAATACAAGGTACCCTAACAAGCTGATACTAAATACAGTAATGACTCGGATATATGGCCAAAATAGCTACCAAATGGCAGTCAAAATATATAACAGACTGAGCGATGATATGAAGTCTCTATCATTAGAAATGTTTAAAAAGAAACTAAAAACCTGGTTGATACATAACTGTTTCTACTCAGTGGAGGAATATTTTAATTTTTTCAAAGAAATATGATGTTAAAATTAGTAATTATTGCATATAAAAAAATTGTTTGCATGCCAGATTCTGGTAAATTGTGTGAAACACTGTTAAAATTTAAGATCTGTATGTACCACGTTTTGAGCAAAATAAAATATATTTGATTTGATTTGAATTGATTCAAACATAGTGACTATGGCAACATTTTTCTTTTGGAAAGGCCCATGTCCAACAGTGGACTAATGTTGATTTATAGTGGTAATGGTGATAAAATATTTTAATGCAGGAGACTTTAAAATATGTCCACCAATTCAATACATCATTATTTTTAAAGGGACACTAATAGCACACCAAACCCAATAGTAGTCACATTTTTTATATGCACTATTTACATGCACATCTGAGATACGCAGCATTTGCCTTTGTACTTGTGAAAACCGCTACTAACACAGAAGGGAGGAGTCATTCAATGTGTAATTGTAGTAGGATCACGTGTATATAAAAAGAAATTTGCTCCTTGTTCCTCTCATATTCCTCAAGACAAGTACTGACTAGAATCAGAACAATATTTTTACCAATTAGCAGACCGGAGAGATGATCCTTGCGGCACTGAGGCAGGAGGAATTTTGGTTTCGGGGGTTTCGGCGCTTTTGAGATTTAAGTAATTGCAATTTTAATACCAAGAGCACACTTTACTATCACTTAATTATTGACTACCCTATTTTTTTAAGAAAATTATCGCTTGATCACACGTCTTATCAGAAAATTTACAGAACAGAATAACAGCTGAGTGAATATGACATTGACAGACAAATCACAACAAGAAGTCAACAACACAGAAGTGACACTTGTTTTTTATTGATAAGATCAGCATTGATTAGGTGTCGTACACTTACACCACATGAGTAAAATTAAATATCTTACTCAATGATATTTAAAAAGTAACGTAGTACTTTTTAAATATCATTGATCTTACTACATGATTTCTTGTAACTGAATTATTGAATTGTTGAACACTGACTTTGAATTATTATTTTATCAAAAGGTTAAAAGAGTGAAGGTGTTAGGTAGGAGACATGTCCTTATTTTAATTAAAAAAATATATGTATTTCTAAATTAATTTGTAATAATCTAAAACTATCAAATCAATTCAACATTCAAGTATAATGTATACGTAGAAGTAGTACGTAGGCGGGCCCCGCTATCACACATAGGCCACGCTTGGCGCATTTCATGTTTCCGCCCCCTTTTACGCGCTTCAGACGGTGACAGTTGTTAGAACGTGTTAGACGTTTTGCTATTTGGACAAAAATCTTTAAATATGCCGACTCGCACAGTATTAGAGTGCAAAAACACAAGCACTAAAAATAATTTATCCAAAGGAGGCGTGACATACCATAGGTAAATAATATTATATCGTTATTTTAATGGAAATTATAAATTTTGCAGATTATAACAATCCATAAAAAGTACAACCTAAAATCATTCCACTACCCATAGAGATAAGGTCGAAACTATATTTTAGTAATTACTTATTTTCGTAATGTTCCGAAACGCTACTCATTTAGAGATGTGGTAAAATATCGATAAGTTAGTTATCGATACTTATATTTATGTATGACACATTTAAAAAGTACAGCTTATAATAAAGACTGATAAATTGCTTGTTTTTTATGTTATTTATAAATGTAAATTATGAAATTCAAAAATTACAAAAAGAAATAGTAAGCTAAGTAAGTACTAAATTACAAAATGTTATTAAATATACATGGTCTTTGGTACTTCGTGTGCCAAATTAAAATGGCTTACAGTGAGGGTCTTTTGCTATCGTTTCCTGCCTTATATATTTTTTTCTGGTTTTGTAGTCGTTTTTTTTTTCGTATAAAATAACTTGTTTATATAAGTTAATATACGTATTTAATTATTATTTATTTGAGGTTCCATGAAGATCCAAACACAAAAGAAAAATAGATTGAAGCAACCGGTAGGCAAAATTGGTATTCCGGAAAAACATGCACAAATAAATACAGAGTTTTTCTTAAACATGCGTTTATCTCCCCTCATAATGAACATTGCTTTTAGCTCTTTATTCTGGTCTAAAGTTTTTTTTAATTTATAGCCTACAATAAGGAAGTCATTAACCTTTGTTTAAGTAATGGATGTTTCCCGGATGCTTTCAAAAAAGCTTTAGTTCATCCAATATATAGTCTGGGGATCGAAATCGTCTAAATAATGACCGTCCTATATCGGTATTACCTGCACTTTCGAAGGTCTTGGAGAGAATTATAAAGAACCAGCTTACCAACTTCATGGATAAACAGAATTTCCTGTCGCCGGGTCAGTATGCCCTGGCGACGTACAACGGACGCACGTTACGGCTAGACTCGCATCTGGCCCAACTTGAGGAGGAACTTGGGAAGATTAGGTGGCATATCCTAGGGCTATGTGAAGTCCGAAGAGAGGGGGAAGACACTATAACCCTCGAACCGGGTCACCTAATGTACTTCCGTGAGGGAGACCAACAATCCCAAGGTGGCGTTGGGTTTCTGGTAAATAAGTCCCTTTCTGACAACGTTGTGGAAGTGTCCAGTGTGTCGAACAGGGTAGCGTACCTTATTATTAAGCTCACGGAGAGGTATAGCCTCAAGGTGGTGCAAGCGTACGCGCCGACCTCGAAACACTCTGACGAAGAGGTGGAGGATATGTTTGATGACATATCAAAGGCCCTCCACTTCACCACTAAGACTCACTACAGCGTTGTTATGGGGGACTTCAACGCTAAAGTGGGAGTACAGAATTGCAACGAATCGGTAGTAGGATCCCATGGATTTGGATGCAGAAACCATAGGGGGCAAATGCTTGTCAACTTCCTCGAACGGGAGGGGCTCTTCTTGATGAACTCCTTCTTCAAAAAATAGCCCCAAAGGAAGTGGACGTGGCAGAGCCCCGACACTATGACCAAAAATGAGATTGACTTCATCATGACCAACAAAAAGCATATTATATTCAGAGACGTCTCCGTGATCAACAGGTTTAATACCGGAAGCGATCACCGACTCGTTCGAGGCTCTCTGAATATCGATTTTAAGGCTGAACGTATCCGTCTGATGAAGTCTAGGCTCCGACCTACCTTGCTCCAAACCATGATAGGATCTGAAACGTTCCAGTCAAACCTGGAAAACCGACTCGCTGCCGTGGAAACCACAACAGACGTTAACCAGAACCTTGAAAATGTGGTTCGGATCCTCAGGGAAGAAGGTATGAGATCTTGTGAAATGCAGCGTAAGGGCAGGAAGTCAAAGCTTTCGGAAGTGTTTGTACAATCTCTTGGAAGAAGCCACCTGACGAAACTGACCACAGCAAGTGGAGAACTCGTTGCTTCGAGGCCAGCAGTCCTTTCTGAAGTGGAACGCTTCTATGGCCGGTTATACGCTTCGCATGCATCTCGACCTGATCCCGAAAATGAGGACCCTAGAGCCGCGTTAACACGCCACTACACTCAAGACCTGCCAGAAGTCAGCATTGGCGAAATCGAGATGGCTCTTAAACAGCTGAAAAATGGAAAAGCCCCTGGAGAGGATGTCGTTACAACAGAGTTGCTAAAGGCTGGAGGTAAACCCATACTGAGGGAGCTTCAAAAACTTTTTAACGCTGTCCTGTTTGAAGGGAGAATTCCGGAGGCGTGGAGTAGAAGTGTGGTCGTCCTTTTCTTCAAAAAAGGAGATAAGACCCTGCTGAAGAACTATCGACCCATTTCCCTTCTAAACCACGTCTATAAGCTGGTTTCAAGAGTCATCACGAACCGCCTTGGGCGGAGACTCGACGAATTCCAACCACCGGAACAAGCTGGATTTCGGAGCGGATACGGCACCATAGACCACATCCACACAGTGCGGCAAATTATACAGAAGACCGAAGAGTATAATCAGCCCCTGTGTCTAGCATTCGTGGACTATGAGAAAGCCTTCGACTCGATCGAGATCTGGTCCGTTTTGGAGTCCCTGCAGCGTTGCCAAGTAGATTGGCGGTACGTCCAAGTGATGAGATGTCTCTACGAAGCCGCCACCATGTCCGTCCAAGTACAGAATCAGCAAACAAAACCTATACCGTTGCATCGAGGAGTGAGACAAGGGGACGTCATTTCCCCGAAATTGTTCACAAATGCAATGGAGGATATGTTCAAGACGCTTTACTGGAAAGGACGAGGCATCAACATCAATGGCGAATACATCTCTCACTTGCGATTTGCAGACGACATCGTCATTATGGCAGAAACGCTGCAGGACCTACAACAGATGCTGAATGACCTGGCTGACTCTTCTGTACGCATCGGCTTGCAGATGAACCTGGAAAAAACCAAGGTTATGTTCAATGAACACGTACTACCGCAACCGATTGCGATCCACGGTGCCGTCCTCGAAGTTGTTCAGAAATATGTGTACCTTGGACAGATACTGCAGTTAGGTAAAAACAACTTTGAGGATGAGGTGAACAGAAGAATTCAGTTGGGTTGAGCAGCATTTGGGAAACTACGTCAAGTCTTCTCATCGTCGATTCCACAATGCCTCAAGACGAAAGTCTTCAATCAGTGCGTCCTACCCGTCATGACATACGGAGCCGAAACGTGGACACTGACGGTACGGCTAGTCCACAAGTTCAAAGTCGCTCAGCGGGCTATGGAAAGAGCTATGCTCGGAGTTTCTCTTAGGGACAAAATCAGAAGTGAGGTGATCCGGCAGAGAACTAGAGTTACCGACATAGCCCACCGGATTAGCAAGCTGAAGTGGCAGTGGGCTGGCCATATTAGCCGCAGAACCGACAACCGGTGGGGTAAACGAGTTCTTGAGTGGAGACCGCGTCTCGGCAAACGTAATGTAGGACGCCCTCAGGCCAGGTGGAGTGATGATTTACGCAAGGTGGCTGGCAGGAGCTGGATGCGAGAAGCCGAGGATCGACCTAAGTGGCGTGCATTTGGAGAGGCCTATGTTCAGCAGTGGACTGCAATAGGCTGATGATGATGATGATGATGATGGGTCAGTATGGTTTTAGATCGGGTAGGTCCACTGCAGATGCAGTCCACGAACTTACTGATGCAGTGGTCAGAGGTCTGGATAAAGGCAAAATATGTCTCTCCATCTTCTTGGATTTGGCTAAGGCTTTTGATACAGTTTCAATTCCCATCCTGTTGGCTAGACTGGAGGCTATGGGGATTAGGGGCAGTCAACTAGCGTTAATCCGCAGCTCCTTTTCCAATCACGTCCAGTCTGTTGTAATTAATGGAAATGTGAGTTCAGAGCTCCCTATGAATCACGGTGTTCCCCAGGGAAGCGTTCTTGGCCCTACGCTCTTCCTGGTGTACATAAACAAGCTGTGTCTCCTTAAAATTCCATACTGCAAAGTTATTCCATTTGCTGACGACACCGCTCTAGTTTTTGTAACTAGACTGGTTCAGACTGGTTTTCATCTAGTGTCATTATGACTCCGGGAAAATTTGCTAACTCTTAACGTCCAAACTCAGTACATGACTTTTTCAATAAATAACATCTCACAAGACGTCCTGGACGGATTCAAAATAATTGCCCACTCTCACCCTGATATCTGTATATCTGATCATTCATGTAACTGTTCTTCACTTTCCTCTACTGAAACGGTCAAGTATTTGGGAATAATTATCGATTCCAGACTAACGTTCCACCCACACATTTCGGCTACTGCAGGTAGACTTCGAAAACTTATGTTTGTGTTTCGTTACATTCGACATGTAGCCGACCCCAGCCTAGTCAAAGCTGTTTATGTTTCCCTATGCCAGTCATTATTAATATATTGTGTAACACCCTGGGGAGGTACATGTAAGACGGTTCTGATAGAGTTGGAAAGGGCTCAGAGGTCCATTCTTAAGGTATGTACGTTTAAACCCTTCCTATTCCCTACCTACGACCTCTTCCAATACTTTTAAGTCCTAATTGTGCGCCAGATATTTATTTTATATACCGTCTTCAAACAACATCGCGTTACTAATTTCGACCCCATGACTACCCGGCGCAACCGTTTGGTAGCGCTTTCATCTGCGTTTAAAACCTTTTTCTCTCATCGTTTCTTTTGCTTCCTAGGTCCATTTCTTAACAATGCACTTAATCGTGAACTAGACTTCTATTCTTCACCTAAATTCATTTAGGTGAAGAATAGAAGACCAAGGTAAGACCAAGGTATCAAATCTATCCCAGACGTATGCAGAAACTGAAAATCTTCTTCATCCAGCCAGATAATCACATACAACTGCTCACCCACGTTTAGTACTAACACACAACTGCTTTCATTTTGATTCAGATTGTATAAAAACCACTATTTATGTGCACTTGACCACCATCAGGAGAGAGGAGTGCTGGACCCCTGTATGCCAGGCCTTTGCCTAGTTCAGACTCCAGTCCTCTCACAACCTATTGTAAATCGCTACGCATTTATATATGTTTTATACCAATGTTGTTATTCCAGATTGTGAAAGGAAAAAAGATTTTTATTGTTATTTTTATTATTATTACTTTGCCAACCAACCCGTGACGGGTTCAAAATATTTTTGTTGGTTGCCAAGCGCCCGCTGCAGGCTCACGGACTGACACACTTTGTTATTCGTAATGTTTATGACTATAATCATGCCCCGCCACACTCATTAATTCAGTTCAGACGCCGGTGACATAGGTGTGTTGCACGTGTTTTATGGTGAACTTTTTTGCATTTATTTCCTGAAAAACACTTGTGTTTATGGTTTAAGACATTTATTTCTCAAAGCAGAATATTACAATTCACTTACATGAGAAACACTAGTTTAATAGTAAATCAATTGACACATAGGAAACGATTATTCGTGTTATTAAGTGTAAAAGAAGGAGAAAAGTAAGTAGAAGTTTGTTTTTTATCTATATATGGTCTATCTAACACACTTTCAGCTGCCTCTCTTATGTTCTTATAACAAAAATGTCGACACTAACAAGAGTCGATATTTTTGTTATGATTATAGTAACTATCCCACCCCTAGTTATCAATGGTTTTTAGGATCTATCGTTGCGTAGCATAACTATTTGATAGTGAATATGAGGCGTCTAGTGTCGGGTAGTAGAACTATCTGACAGTGAACGGTAACCAATCGCTACAAGACATTCTTGGTGTGCGTGATAATGTGATATAATCACAAATGTGTTAATTTGGTTACACTGGTTTTCATACAAATAGGAGTGGATGCTACTTCTAGATGGTTTTACGACACCCCAAACGCCAATAACGAAGTGTGACGTGACGTGTGACGCGTCACGTTTCTCAAAAATGTCAAAGTGCTGTAACCCGTTAAAATATTTAAACGTATAAAATGTAGGTAATGCTATTTCGGTGAATTTTCCTGATTTCTCGGCTGGCACGGGAATTGGAAATGCGCTGGCACATAATTTGCGACTGGAATCGCTCATTTAATGTATGATATATTTATTTCAGTTTATGCAAATAATTTCAAATATATAAATATGTTATGATCCAAATTTGATGAGCCTGCTTGCTCCTATAATTTCTAAAATTTGCAGAATTAGAAACAAGTTGAAACAACCAATGAAAGTGAAAAACAATGAGATTCGAACGGTGTCAAAAAGGATAGACACAAAACAATACATGGTTAGCGTTAATGTTCGAAACCCGAGCAATGTTCGAAAATACGAAAACAGAACCTGGGACCCCGAAATCTTAACCCGGTACTTAAACTAATACACCAACGCAACGGGGCATTCATTCTTAATTATAAAATAGTTAGAGATAAATATGATGACCTCAAAGATGATCTAGATATGGGAAGGGAGCGCAGAGCGCTTTCGGTAAGGAGTAATCTGCTGTCACGGAGGTTTGCACGTTGTTCTTGCGAGGTTAAAATTTAACTTTTCAAATCATACTGCCTAACTTTATACACGTGCAACCTCTGGACCAATTACTCCAAAAAGACCTTTAGTGCTCTGCGCGTCCAATATAATAATGCCTTCAGAGGGTTGTTGGGGTTGCCCTGGCGCTGCAGTGATTCGGGGATGTTCGCAGAGTGGAACACTGACTGCTTCAGAGCAGTGCTGCGCAATCGAGTCGCTTCTCTCTTGAAACGAGTGCAGGGCAGCACAAATACCCTTCTGAATGTTATTGCTGAGAGGATGGACAACCCGATTCAAAACTTTTGGATGTCCTTACATGTATATAATAACGTAAACATTAAATTTTATTAATTTAGCTTTTGTAATATTTTTTAAGAATTATATGTTTTATTTTTATTTATATTAAAGGATTGTTGTTAAGTTAGTAGTTATGTATGGATTAACATCTGAAAATAAATTTGATTTGATTTGAAATAGATTCGAGTAGTATGAATTCGGAGCTACGCTCCAGCATAAAACTCAACATTGGTCTTTAATAACTCACCGAACAAGTCACTATAATATTTATTAATTATACGTTAATGTGTGAAGCACCTTCGCACCATACTACTACATACATACTAACTCTCTTGCCCTCTTTGATACTGACCAACAAGAAATTGACGCTCTAATAATGAGCCTCAAATCAGACTCTTCTGTTGGAAGAGATAATATATCTGCTGTTTTTCTAAAAAATTATAAAACTTTATTATTACCTTTGATTACATACATTTGCAATCTTTCCTTCAAAACTGGCAAATTTCCTAAGGAACTGAAACTTGCTGAAATCCACCCAATTTACAAGAGTGGTGGCAGAAACGTGTCGACAATTATAGACCTATATCCATATTACCAACTCTATCAAAAATTTTAGAAAAATTGCTAAATAGGCGTCTAACTAATTACTTACAAAATAACAAGCTACTTTCTCCTTTCCAATTTGGTTTTCGGTCGAAACACTCTACAAATGATGCTGTACATGAATTAATACATCACATCGTTTCTAAATTGGATTGTAATCAAAAAGTCTTAGTAATATTTCTGGATCTTGCAAAGGCCTTCGACACAGTGTCTGTACCACTCTTGTTAAGAAAATTGGAAAGACTTGGTATAAGAGATACTCAGTTAAAACTTTTCAAAGATTATTTATCTGATCGATATCAAAGGGTAAAAATTGGTGAGTACTACAGTGATGATCTTCCGATTGAATATGGCGTCCCGCAGGGCAGTGTGCTTGGCCCTACTTTATTTTTAACCTACATAAATGGCCTCTGCGAACTCCAAATGACAAATGGGAAGATCATTGCTTTTGCAGATGATACGGCTTTACTTTTTAGCGGAATAACATGGCCGGAAGTCTTTCATAACGCGCAAAAGGGTTTCAATAAGTATATATGAGAGATGCGGGTTCGAGTCCCGCCTGAGACAAAATTTTTCAAGTTTATATACTGATATTATAAGTGCAATTAAGTTGCTAAAATATCAAATAAAGTATAAAGGTTTCAATAAGGTTACCAAATGGCTTAATGAAAACAAGTTATCTTTGAATGTTAAAAAAACCAAATACATTCCTTTTTCAAAAAGAAAACTTTCTGCATCGGATCTCCAATCTCTCTCTTTACAAGCTCACTGCTGCCCCCAGACCGATATTGATTGCTCTTGTCCAAACCTAAACAGCACTGAGTCAATAAAATATTTAGGAATAATGATTGACAGTCAACTAAACTTTTACCAGCACATAGATCTATTAACGTCAAGAATACGTAAATTAATGTTTGTTTTTAAAAATCTTCGTCATGTTGCATCCTACAAAATAATTAAAATGGTTTATTTAGCTCTTTGTCAGTCTCTTATTACTTACTGCATCACAGCCTGGGGAGGATCATCAAAGACAACTATGATAAAACTCGAAAAAGCACAAAGAGCTGTGCTGAAAGTTAGTAAATCCCTTCCGTTCACCTATCCAACTAGTGAATTGTACAGAGAATGCAAGGTTCTCTCGGTTCGCAAATTATTTATTTTACATACAATTTTACAAAAACATTCAGAACTTAAATATGATCCTAAACTGGAAAATAAAAGGAGGAAAAATGACATCTGTCCTAGTCACAGCTTCAAATTCAAATTTACACAAAAATTTTACTGCTTTCTTGGAGGGTACTTATACAATAAACTGAATAAAAACCTATCTTACTACTCTCTTACAAAACGAAAATGCAAAGGAATATTACAAGAGTGGTTACTTAATATTGATTATGAAACTACAGAAAATTTATTGACAGTTGTGACATAGATAGACTATACACACTCTGGATGGATACACGCACACAGACACACTCACCTACGCTCATACACACTCACCCACACTCACAAGCACAAAAGAAGCATTAGTATAAGCACATATACTTTATAGCAAATTAATAAAGGTTCAAATTATTTATTATTTAATTACTCTCTTATCATGCACAAGTTAGTTTTGGTTCAGAGGGTGAGGGCCTGGCGATCTGTCACACAGGGATTATACCCAGTATAGACACCAGTCTCTCACAAAAGTTGTAAATATAATATGATATTATGTTATTGTCAACCACGTATACTGTACTACTTTTAGGAGAGAAAATAAATGATTAAAAAATGATTATATTACATTTTATTAGCTGTATAGACTTGTCCGATGTCGTTAAACTTACATGAAAAATAAACCAACTCGACGACTGTCAATCAAAGTGTCAGATCAAATATCAAAAAGACAGACAAGCCAATGTATGAAAATAACCTAAAATAATTTTGAATATTGATTTACGAAAATATATAATGTGCGGTAATGTCTTTGTTTAGTAAACCAGAAATAGTTGAATTTATTGTGAAGGTAGAATTTGCACAGTTTTGCATTTATTAAGTTAAGGAATATGCTTCGAGCTGTATCAAGCATTTACATAGAAAGCCAGGCACTTGAGCTGCTTACCACATCTAGACGAGATGTTTTTAAACTATTCCGTAAGTACAGGTTAAAAGGCTGCATATTTTTTTATCATATTAAATAAATTTACATTGTATGTTTGACTGTAGAGATTATTATCTCAATGTAAAGATGACAATGACTTGATTCTTATCTGCTTCTTTATTATTTTAGGAACTAGCCTATCGAGCACATCACTAGCTTACCAGGTAAGATCTCTGTGTGAAACCCTTATTTTTTTTTATAACAATTGCAATTCAACAATGTTAGTCTACCCACTCATACAGTTTTAAAAACTTTACTAACTTTTAATCCCTCAACCACTCGGGTACTCGGGTGCCACGATAACAATTGATTTCAATTGTGTCTGGAATTACTCACGATCGAGGGATTAAAACCACATCGCTATTCATATATAGTGCATTTGCCATCAGGCTTGGATAATCAATTATTAATAATGATCAATTATTAATATTTCAAAAATCAATGCGATTTGTATTATAGAACAAATATTTGCAAAAATAATTTCCTTCATAATGAATAGATTTGGTTTCCCGTAAAGTGGGGTTACTTTATTAATTTAACTCCTACAGAATCATAAGACCGCCAGCGGTCGCGATAACAATTGATTTTAATTGTGTCTGGAATGACATACAATCGAGGGGTTAATTTAATTTAATCAATTGCTCTGTACAGCACAATACAAATATGGCTACAATCTTGAGACCCAAATCAAGACAATGTGTTAGAAAGTTTAAAAACAATAAACCTTATAATATGACCCTGTCATTGCTCCACATCAAATAAAAAAAATTGCAGAAAATAAAGTTAAAATAAAGTAATGCAAGTTAATAATTTATATCAAGCTAAATAATTTTATTTATGAGTTACTGCTAAATGGACATTAACTGCAGTGAAAATACACACATCTTCCTGTGAGGAACAATAAACTTATTACCTGAACAAAATATGTTCATTATTATAAAACTTTTCAATTTCCATTTGAAATAAACATTATAAATAAATAAATAAATATTTCAGACATGCCACACTGGGCCACCCCGAGCCATCTAGTCCCAAATTAAGCTACTATTAAGTACCCTGTCGTATGAGGTACTAGACAACCGATAAACTCACTTATATACCTTTTTTTTTGTAAATAAATACTTAAAATACATAGAAAACACCCAGACCAGTACAAACAGACATGTTCATGCAACAAATATTTGTACTGTGCGGGGATCGAACCCGCGACCCATGGCTCAGAAGCAGTGTTTACTACCGCTGATCCAAATGGTTGTCAAAACATTAAATATTAATAAGTAATGTTAGAGTAAAGAAATTGATAAACTTTGTTTAGAAACTTCAAAATGATTTTAGTAGTTATAGTACATGTTTATTTCACAACATAACATATCTTGCAGTCGCCATGACTTGTATTTGATTGATGCAATTTTTTACCTAATGTTGTATTAATAGATTATTGTCAATTTCAAGCGAACAAGGAAAATAAAACCATATAGAACGGTAACACAAAACCTACTTTGTTAGTTGGGTAGTGGATAGGTGCATGATCACTTTATGGAACTCTTGCTTTAAAAAAAAATACTTTTACTTTATTAATGTAAAACAACTAATCTCTTGCTGCATGTTACAATTGCTAAAGCAATGTTACGTATTTATAAAGGTATTACATAACACACAATTAATGTCATTTTGATACTTTACATTATGCAATAACTAGACACCGGATTATATGCATTTGCATATTCGCATATGCATTTGCACTAATTTTTTAACCTAAGATCTAGTTATTCCCTCAACCCCCAGGAGGCACGCGCGTGCCGCGATAACAATTGATTTCAATTGTGTCTGGAATAACTCACGATCGAGGGATTAAGATGCATATTATCGGTACACTTACGATATTTTTCACTCAGTAGCAATCAGTAGTCGCGCGGGGCTTTTGTTTTGACAGTTACGATAGTAGAATGAAAGAGATAATTTGAATCAATTTGATCTGCAGTTTAGTTTTTTTATTTATTTGTGTGAAATTTGGTACGTACCATGCCTCCAGAAAAAAAAGTGTGTCTTTGTGGATAACTAACTTTCCTATTTACATACGACGGAAATGTTTTATACTGTCGTGTTTGCGAGAAAAATATTTCATGCCAATCAAAAGACCAACATATAAAAATAAGTCTTCACATCGCAGGATTGCAAAAGAAAGGTCCACGACAACAACTTATAACCGCGTCTACATCTAGCTCTAAATGCAAACAAAACAACCAATTTAGCATGGATTTATGTGGAGCATTGCTTGCAAGCAATATTCCTCTGCATAAAATTAACAATCCTACCCTCAAACAATTTCTGAAAAAGTATTGCTTAAATCAAAATGTATAATGTACCTATTAGCGCCTATTAAAAAATAATTTACTAATTGTATGTTGATTTTGAAATTACTTTTCTCTTTTTTTTGGGGATTCCTAAAATTTATCATTTAATTTCGCATATTCTGTCAATTTTCGTGCATATTTCAAGCATTTTCCATGCATATTTGCATGCATATAACAAGCTTTTTATGTTGCATATAATCCGGTCTCTAGTAATAACATTTTGTTTTAAATTAGTGCACAATTAGAAGTTCATCTATACTAATATTATGAAATGTTATAGTGTTGAAAAGCGCATGCAAATACAAAAAATAGCACCACCTCTTTATTTCCTTCGAGTGTCTAAAGAAGTACTGCCAGCAGAAGACAGGCAGCAGCGCCTTCTGCCAATTGGCCAAACTGCTATCGGCTAACTCCTGCCCAGAGGTTATGGTAAAATCCGCCTTTTGGAGCCGTTTTTAGGGTTCCGTACCCAAAGGGTAAAAACGGGACCCTATTACTAAGACTTCGCTGTCTGTCCGTCTGTCCGTCGCTCTGTCACCAGGCTGTATCTCAAGAGCCGCAATAGCTAGATAGTTGAAATTTTCACAAATTGTGTATTTCTGTTGCTGTAATAACAACAAATACTAAAAACAAAATTAAATACATATTTAAGGGGGGCTCCCATACAACAAACCCGTTTTTTTGGCCTTTTGGTACGGAACCCTTCGTGCGCGAGTCCGACTCGCACTTGGCCGGTTATTTATGACATCGGCTGGTTAAGAGGATGTTGATGATAATGATTATGAAGAATCTTTATATTTTGACTAAATTCAGTAAGTATGTTAAAATGACGTTGCTTATAAAAAAAATAGTTCTTCTATTTAGATGAATAAGTTCATTTAAACAAAAGTTTTTGAAAGGAAAACATGATCCTTTGTTTTTAGTTTTAGTTATTACCAATGATATTACAAAGAAATTGGTTATTACTTAATAAACTACTGACTTACCACGACGACGTTGGTCCTCGAAATTAGAAGCATCAATTTTCATTAGATATGTACTACATAAATATAAGATTGAAATTTCGCAACGCTTTGGTTTTGGTCGAGTATTTGTTTTTGCATGTGAATGGGTTTTTTTATCTTTTATTTTGTAGTAGTACTTATACATATACTGAGTGTACCAGAGCATGGAGTATCTAAGACTATGGGAGAAAGTATAGGTCTATTGCATGTAAACAAAATAAAATATAGTTTCTTAATCAAGGTTTTAATCTTAAGGTACATAGTGAAAGAAAGTGGTTGTTAATACTCGTATGTACCGACTGACTAAATGACATAATAATAGGTAGAGGTCGTCGGAATTTCGCTGGACGTGTAACATGGTATATGGTGGTAATTTGTGAATACTTTATTAATGTGGTAATGTATTGTATCTTGAACTCGAGAAGTGTCGCGTCGCACAAGGTGCATGCCCTCACCTGTGCGAGCTAGCTGACAGCCACATCTAGTTAAATTGTAAAGGTTAGTTAGATGGAAGTTTGAATTATTAATAAGAAAAAATAAAATAGGCACGTATAGGGCACGCGGATGAATTACCTGACCGACCATAATGAAACCAAACGTTAAGGAGAAGCTCTACCTCTCTTTTATTTTGATTTTGTATGATTTTGATATGAGGGAGTTGACATAACATAAATTATAACGATTTCATGACTATGTTACTTTTTCGAAGTATTATAATTCAGCCAAACAGTCGTTTCATGCTCTTATACAACCTGTATGGTAAAACGTCTGTTTATGCAGAGATATTGTAACCAGTATAATAATATGGTGATGGTGGATATCATCATGTAACTTTTCAACAGACGGTATTGACATCCAGCGGGCAAGCGGATGGCGCACACAGCGCGGGCGGCGCCCCGCAGCCCCCCGCGCGCGCCCCGCCGCCCCCGCCCCCGCCGCCGCCGCCGCGCCCGCCCCGCGCGCGACAGGCCTGGACCGCCGCCGCCGCCGCCATCACGCTCACAGCCTCCATCGGCGGGGTCGGTACATTCGATACGTCGATTTAACGATTCGATTAAAGCGCTGCTTAATATTGATCGTGATATATTTCTGTCCCCAGGTATATTTTTATAAAAAATTAAACGACGAGGACAAAAAACTACCTCAGCCGAGTGACGGTAAGGCGTCATATATCAGTTTCAAATTCGGTCTCGCTAAAAATGTTACTCTTTCTCGCCACGTATGAATCCTCGACGTTTCCCAGCCGCGATCGAGGATCGAGCGGCCCCGGAGCCGGAACCGGAGCCGGAGCCGGAGCCGGAGCCGTACCCGCGGCTCGGCTCCGAGTTCCCGGCGCACGTGCAGTACCTGCTGGTGGGCGGCGGCACGGCGTCGTTCGCGGCCATGCGCGCCATCCGCTCGGCGCGGCCCGACGCGCAGGTGCTCATCGTGGGCGAGGAGCCCGCGCTGCCCTACATGCGGCCGCCGCTCAGCAAGGAGCTGTGGCGCGAGCCCGAGCTGGCGCGCGCGGCGGCGCGGCCCGACCGCCTCGAGGCGCTCACCTTCCGCCAGTGGAACGGCAAGCGGCGCAGCGTGGTGTACGAGCCGGGCGCCTTCTACGCGCCGGTGTCGCGGCTGGCGGCGGGCGAGGGGGGCGCGGGGGCGGCGCGCGGCTGGCGCTTGGCGGCGCTGGACGTGGCGCGGCGCGAGGCGGTGCTGGAGGCGGGCGGGCAGCGCGCCACGCTGCGCTACGACGCGCTGCTGCTGGCGCCGGGGCTGCGCGCGCGCCGGCTGCCGGCGCTGGACGCGGCGCGGGGGGGGGGGCCGCGTGCTGGCGCTGCGCACGGCGGCGGACGCGGCGCGGCTGGCGCGCGTGCTGGACCGCCCCGACACGATGCACGTGGCCGTCATCGGCGGCGGCTTCCTCGCCTCCGAGCTCAGCGCCGCCCTCGCCGAGAGACGTGAGTTCGCTTCTATCTAACGGCCTAGCTTGACTCAATTTTAATGTAGATATTTCATATTGGTGAATAACAGTAAACTGTCGAATTCGTTACTGATCGTCCCTGGGCGAACTGAAAAAGAATTAATTTCTAAATCTAGTTGAAAATAGTGGCCCATTCTTTAGCAATAACTTACTGGACGTTGGCTTCTTAAAAAAACCGACCAGGTGCGAGTCAGTAACGTAAACAAAGCTTTCGGATACTTCGGCAAGTCAGCGGTGGACTTATCAGTACCACTACGAGGAAGGCCTTATGGTGGGGTTGCCCTCTTATAGAAAAGCTCGAGATTTGAATGTGTATCAGTGATACCGTGTGAGAGTGACCGTAAAGTTGCAATAAAAGTTTGTGCTAGGGGTCGTTCGATGCTGGTGTTCTCAGTGTATATGCCTACTGATACATCGGAGAATTTTGTTGAGTATGTTGAATGTTTAAGTGAAATTAGTGGCAGTGGTGGAAAATAGCAATTTAGAGTCAGTGTATGTTCTGGGTGAATCCACACTCAATGCACACCCAGGTGAGCGTTTCTGTGAAGAACTCCAAAATTTTTGTAAGGATCAAAACTGGCAGTGTATAGATATAGTAACTCTAGGATATAACTCTGATACGTACACCTATATTTCCTACCGCTGATCCAAATGGTCGTCGAATCATAGTAATACTATTATTAGCATTGTATTAGTGAAATAAATGGCAGTAGACGCTGGCTTAACCATTGTTTGACCACTGAGGCCGCCCGTGGCTCCGTTACTGATGTTAGGGTGCATTATGATGTGCTATGGTCGGATCATTTTCCGCTAGAAATTCAGTGCAATATTAAAACTTTGATACAGTCTGCGGAGCCGCCGCCGGCCTCTCTGAACAAAGTAATTTGGGGTGAGCGTACACAGAGTGCGTACTAACTTTAACTGAACTAGGGATTTTATTTTATTTTATTTTATTCTGAACTGAACTAGGGATCCACTTACTTCCACTTAGCCAAAATACCACAATATTTTGTTGACTGCAAAAATATGTATGTTAAGTTTGTTGTTTATAAATATTTTTCATAGTGTGAAGGACAAAGTTATATTTGCGGTTGTTGTCAAAAACTACCGGTTTGATCTTAATCAAACCAATTTTCGTTGAAAGTATTTGTTAAGATCTAAATTATGTATTTTTTTTCACTGGCTTAGTTTGAAAGTTGCTTCCGCGTAGCTCGCTGACGATGTTGAAACCACTTTATTGTCAAACAGAAAATGATCACGTTCTAGTGTCGTGTTTACGTAGGTTTGACATTGTTTATTAACTTGAATCTCGTGTCGGCGTCGTGTCGCAGTGCGCGGCACGGGCGCGCTCGTGACGCAGCTGTTCCTTGAGGCGGCGCCCATGGCGCGCGTGCTGCCGCCCTACCTCGCGGCCGAGGCGGCGCGACGCCTGCGGGCGGCCGGCGTCGCGCTGCGGCCGGGCGCGCGGGTGGCGGGCGGCGAGGCGGCGCCGGGCGGCGTGCGGCTGCGGCTGGCGGGCGGCGAGCGGCTGGCGGCGGCGCTGGTGGTGGAGTGCGTGGGCGGCGAGCCGGCCGTGGCGCCGGCGGCGGCGGCGGGGCTGGAGACGCACGAGGCGCTGGGCGGGCTGCTGGTGACGGCGGAGCTGCAGGCGCGGGCGGGCGTGTGGGCGGCGGGCGACGCGGCCTGCTACTACGACGTGGCGCTCGGGCGGCGACGCGTCGAGCACCACGACCACGCGGTGGCGTCGGGCCGGCTGGCGGGCGAGAACATGGCGGGCGTGGCGCCGCCCAAGGCCTACACGCACCAGCCCATGTTCTGGAGCGACCTGGGGCCCGACCTGGGCTACGAGGTGAGTCACTGCACGCTCCGCACTGTAGACGAGCGCAGGGGTAAAGAGCCTTACGCGGTACCCTAGCGCTCGAGCGCTCTCCCGAGATTCGGTTCGTTTGCAGTAAAGCAGGTAGAAGCATGGGTTGGTGAAGGGATGGTACTACATAGACACTTACTGAGCTCTAACTGCACAACATTTTAAATTGATAAAGCTGTCTCTATCGTGCTGAAGCTATAAACCACAAACAATACTTTTAACATATTATAGTCGGTTTCTTTTTATTCATATATAAAATATATGCCAGTGTAAAAAATGATTATTTAATGCTATACATGTCTAGCATTTATACTTGCTACTACTAAATAATTTTCAATCTTTCGCAGTTTGAAACCGAACCCTGAACGACAAATGTAATATCACTTTTATCTTTTAAACTCGAAAATTATTACATTTGTATTTAAATATTTGTTTCATCGTGATTGTGTGACTATATCTGTAAAGATGTTTCTTTCGGGTGTTAGAGTGCAAACTTCTGACATATATCTGACATAAGGAAACTACGCGGGCTTACAGCGATAAAAATATACTTGAAGTATTTGCGCTATGACGTAATGTCTCTGTAGTTAACTGGACAAAACACCGCGGCCGGTATGCATAGGATAGGGATGCGGGTTCGATTCCCGCCTGAAACAAATTTTCCAAGTTTAAATACTAAGACAAGTTTATCTTTACGTCTAGTATTCAAAATGTGTATGTTTCTTAGTTTGTAACCTATGAGTTTGTAATTCATCATCGTGGGTAAAAAAATGCTAGAAATTTCTGCTTCTGACTAGTGGCTGTTATTAATAACTTATCCTTGGCAAGAGATAGTGGTCCAGAACTGTAAACCTTTCTATGTAAGATAATGGTGAACCGTTTGACGTGTGTGTAACGATGTGTTTACGTCAAACGGTGTGTAAGTGGCTTCTAATACACGCCCTCCACGCCCATTTTTCCGGTCGGAAAACTTAAGAAAACAATTTTTAAATAAATTCACTTTATTTGATATTTTAGAAATTAAACTGCAATTATAATATCAGTATATAAACTTGAAAAATTATGTCTCAGGCGGGACTCGAACCCGCATCTCCTCGCAGTCCTCAGAGTCTCGCACCCGCATCTCCTCGCAGTCCTCAGAGTCCCACCTGAGACATAATTTTTCAAGTTTATATACTGATATTAAATTGACTTTGTCTAATAGGACAGGGTAGGTAACACGTGCGGCCGTGTGCACCTGCGTAGTGTGTCTGTGCGTACTGCGCTGCTGATATAAGAATCTTTTACTCCACCAAACTGTGGCAAATAATTTTGATGTTTTATACTCCAGGCGATAGGTATAATAGACTCTGACTTGCCGACGGTGGGCGTGTTCTCCGCGACCGCCGTGACCGACGCGGCCGCGCAGGCGCAGGCGGCGGCGGGCGCGGGGGCGGGGGCGGAGGCGGGGGCGGGGGCGGGAGAGGTCGCGGCGGCGGCGGCGGTGGCGGTGGGCGGGGAGCACAAACTTGTAGCGCTGCATACTGAGGCGCCACTAAAGGTACTTAAGTGTTCATCAGTTTATTTAGTTTAATTTTTGGGGTCTTAATTGTAACATCGTTAGTACTAACGATGTTACAAGTACCAGTATTGTTACGAACATAGGGTTCGGGATGTGGTTAAAACACCATCACTTGTTGAAACAATTTATTATAGCTAAGATCCCACCATACAACGAGCTTCACCGAGCTGTTTATTGGATGAAAAGTATTTTCTATTCAATTAAAAATGCCATTAAATATATTACAAATGGGTTGCCTTAAAAAAAACAGTCCAGAGTATGATTCATTAACAATTTATTTTGAAATTTTTACATTTAAACTTTTCACTGGTTTGGTTAATAGACAAATTCCATACCAATCGAAAGTATGAAGCCCATAAGTAGGCAGGTATAAACAGGTAAATCGATACTAGTAACTTGCACCGGTCTGGTTAATTAAATAAAGTTAAATGCAAATAAATATTATTTAATTATAAACACGGTGGTACTCGTATAGGGTTGAATGCGAAAAATCAGGCCTGAAATACGGTTGTCAAATTTTAAAAATTCTACGCTGGGCTGAAATTGTTTAGTCAACCCATTTGCAATATATTTAATATATTTAATAATATAGCTTCCGGTTGTCAATAAGATAGCACTGTTTAAAGTCGGCTCTGCAATTTAAAGTGAAATAATAAAGTCAACACGCTTAGATCAACAACTAACACGCATTAATTGGGAAAAGAACATCGCGAGTGCACATACAAAAACTGGAAACAACACACAAGTGCTGGAAAAGTGAACAATACAGTTTTAGTGATTCGAAAATATCTATTTAGAGGTTATAACTACCGACAAGGCTACCAACATCCCCACAACCTACCATAGACAAAGACCACATATATATATTTTTTCTTTTCACAAACATTTATGGCACTGGACATTAGCGGGGCTGCCAACAAAAAAAAAAAAAAAGGAAAAAGGAGAGAAAAAAAAAAAAAAGTACTAAGAGGCAGAAAAGCGTACATCAACAAAATGGATACCCAAATGGAAATGCTTTGGAACAAACTAAAAGAAGAACTACAAAACCAGACAGAAATCCTAACTACCTCCGTGAATAATACAATAGCAACCACTATAGACGAAAAACTAAAACATATTCAACAAGAGAATGAAAATCTAAAAATCGAAGTTAACTCATTAAAATCGAAAGTCAAGGATCTGGAACTAGAGGCAAGAAGAAATAACGTCATTATACACGGATTGGAGAAAAAAGAAGCCAAAAATGACGGGCTGATGGATGCAGTACTAGAAGCTCTAAACAACACATACAAGAATTTGAACCTCAATGAATGGGACAAATGGGAGATAAGCAAAGCGCAAAGAATCGGGAAAAAGAGTGAGATTAAACCTCGACCAATAAAAATAACTCTTACTCTAGGGTGGAGGAAAAGGGAACTACTAAAGAACAAGAACAAACTTCCAAAACCCATATACATAACCGAAGATTTTACGAAAGAAGTGCTAGAAAGTAGGAAGGCCCTAATTCCAAAACTTAAAGAAGCAAGGGAGGCAGGAAAATATGCGATAATAAAAATTGACAAACTTATCGTAGAAGAAAGTAGATTGCCAGAGAAGAATAATGATAAAAGAAAAAGAGCTCCTTTCTCGCCCCCCACATCACCGCCCGAAAGCAAAAACACCAGCGAAGTAAGAGATAAAAATAGCAGACTGCAACCGACTAAATATACTAGGATTGACCCTTTTGAAACAATGAGAAACAGAAACAAACAACAAACGGACAACACTAAGTCAAAAAACTAAGATACGATAATCGGGAAACTAGAACAAGCATAAAAACTAACCAAAAAATAAACTATAAAGAAAAAATCTCCAAGACGGCTGGTCACCGTGGAGAAATCGACCCAACCCCTCCAGTTTCAAACAACTTTCACTCTCTAACCCTAACCACCAAGAAAAAAGAAAAAACCTACAACAATAAAATAACAGAAAAAATTAAAGGCTCCATATACATAGCAACGCTAAATACACTTACCCTAAAGTCCGAAGAAAGTCTCCATGAACTATTGTGCGCGGTCGAACACATAAATTGGAATATTATTGGCCTTAGTGAAGTTAGACGTAACGGAGAACGTATTGAAGAACATAAACACTACATATTCTACTATAAAGGCGAAACGCCCGGAAGGCACGGAGTAGGCTTCTTAATTAAAAAAGAGCTAAAAAATCAGATTATAGAAATCATTGGTATATCTGAAAGAATTGCAATACTAAATATAACGATCCGTCCGAACGAAAAATGGTCCATAATTCAGATATACTCACCAACAGAACAATCCAGCAAACTAGATAATAAATAAATAAATAAATATTCTTTATTTGCAAAAAACATGGTATACAAGGTGATAAACAAACATAAGTGCACATGTTTTGCCTGTATAAGCATGCAAATTCATAATTTGTAAAAAAAAAAAATAGTTATAGACAATTAAATTAAATTATACCATTCATAGCAGTAAGAAAAATTAACAAATTCACACAGTCATAAAATCAATAAATCAAGTCAAACAATACGATCAATAAGAAGCCATTAAAATCTAGTGTCAATAAATTCATTAACGTCGTACACTTTCCGTTCAATTAGCCATTTATAGAGCTTTGATTTAAAAAGGTTAAAGTTAAGATTTTTTATTTCATTTGGGATCTTATTATATATTTTAACGCACATTGCTAAAGCACTTTTTCTGAATTTAGTGGATCTTGGAATGACACTCAATACAAGTTTATTTGGGTTTCGTTTAAGTCTAGCATTTACATCTCTGGCTTTCTGAAACAACTCACCATGCCGTTTAACAAAACAACTGATTTCAAATATGTAGAGTGCTGGCAAAGGTAGTAAGCCCAGGCTCCAAAAACATGCTCTACATGACTCGCCAGTAGGAAGCCCGCATATAGCTCTAATACACTTTTTTTGTGCTATAAATGCTCGTTGTCTTTCAGTACTATTACCCCATATTATCACCCCATAACGTAGAATAGAGGCTACATATGCGTGATAAGTGGTAACCGCTGTTTGCAAGTTAGTTACGTTCCTAACTTTATAGAGAGCATAAACAAAGCTGTTGATACGTTTGCTTAAGGCTTCAACGTGCGATTTTCAGTTTAGGTCCTGGTCTATCATAACACCTAAAAATTTGATATGGGTGATTTCTTTAATCTTTTCTATATTTAGTTTAAAATTGTATTTATCATGTTTAGATTTATTGAATTGAATGAAATTCGATTTATTTAAATTTAATTTTAGATGGTTTTCATTTAGCCATTTAATAATATTGTCAATTGTATTATTTACGTCAATTTCATGGTTCAGTATAGCATTGTATTTATTTTTTTCTGATGTCACAATTATTGATATGTCGTCTGCGAACAAGATACTTTTGTGATTTGTCACCTTTGTTATGTCGTTTATATATAAAATGAACATAAGTGGACCTAGCACGCTTCCCTGAGGGATACCGCACGCGTTATGTTTGAGGGCCGATGTGCATTGTGTTAGTTCACCATTTATAATTTTACTGACAGTGACGCGCTGACATCGTTTTGTCAGGTACGATGATAGCCATTGTAATGTTGGCCCTCTTATTCCCATTAGTTCAAGTTTTTTTAACAAGAGGTCGTGGTCTACCAAATCGAATGCCGTGGACAAGTCGAAAAACAGTCCTGTGGTCAGATAACCCTCATTTAATTTAGTCATTACTGTTTGTACTAGAGTAAATATTGCTAGGGTTGTTGACTTTTCCTTTTGGAAGCCGAATTGGTCCTTATTAATTAGGTTATGTTTAATGCAATAATTATGTATTCTTAAGTACATGCATTTCTCTAGTACCTTTGATAAAATAGGTATAAGTGTAATTGGACGATAATTGGTAATGTCACACTTTTTCCCTTTCTTATGTAATGGTTTGACAAGCGATTGTTTTAGTACGTCTGGGAAAATACCAGACGAGAATGACAAGTTGATCAAATATGTCAATACATGCACTAGTTCATCACTACATATTTTAATTATTTTTGTACAGATACCATCAAAACCTTCTGAGTTTGTATTGTTCAAACTCATGATTTGTTTTTTGACTTCTTCTTCTGTGACCGGAAGAAGAAACATTGTGTTTGGTATTCGCATGTTGCTAGTTTCTCGAGTCTTGTTTGTCGTCAGCTTATTTCCATTAGTCAGTTCAATAAAATAGTCATTAAAAGCGGAAGCTATGTCATAGGGATTTGTCATAATTTTATTATTTACATTTATTTCAGTTATGTCATCGTCATATTTTAAACCACTAATTTCCTTTTTTATTACTGTCCATGTTGCTTTGCATTTATTTTTACTTTTATTTATGTATTTCATGTGTGAGTTCTTTTTGGCATTGCTAATACATTGTTTTAACATTTTTGAATACTTTAAATATTTCGTTTTGTTGGAAATTGTTTTATTTTTGTAGAATTTATACCGCAGAAACCGTTTTGTTTTACAGCTTCGTTTTAGGCCACGACTAATCCAGTTTTGTGTGCTTCTACAAATATTATTTACCTTAATTTTAATAAAAGGAAAACAAAGATTATAGAACATGCACAATAGCTCATGAAATTGATTGAATGCGGAGTTCAAACATGTATTTGCGTATACTTCAGACCAAGTTATACTCTTTACACATTCCTTGAATTTCAAAATATTTTCATTACAATAGTCCTTACGCAGAATTGTGTATGTTTTAGGTTTGTCGTTTTTTTTATTCACGAGAAAACTTAGTAATTGAGCTGTCTCATGGTCGGACAAGTATAAAGGAATTACCGTAGCGTTAGCGTCTTTTATATTGCTAAGCACATGATCTATACATGACTTTTTGCGTGTTGGTACGTCAATATGTATTTTCAGATTATGATTTAAACATATATCTTGGAAAAAGTTAGTAATTTTTCCTGGTTTTATTGTATTGATGTTAAAATCACCCGTCAAAACAATTTTTGTGTCTGGCTTACAGTTTTTAGATAAGTCATATAATAGTTTGTCTAATTTGTTAAGGAAAACATTTGGATCAGATGTGGGAGTTCTATAAATACATATAACCAATAATTTATATAGAGGCATCTCGATGCCGCAGACCTCAAAGCTATTTGGTGTTGCATATGTTTTTAGTTTATCCATTTCTTTGTAAACACTATTTTTTTTTGCCAAGATACATGTTCCTCCCCTCTGCTTGTCCCGGCAAAAGGCTGTAGCTAGCTCGTAATTATACATTTTTAGGTATTTCTCATTACCAGATCGCAGAAATGTTTCAGACAGACATATAAGGTCCGGGTCCTTAGTCGTCTTGTTCAGCTCTTGTAGCGTTATTTCTAGTAATTCCTGCTTGGGCAAGATACTAGCTATGTTTTGATGCATAATATTAAAAATTTTGCTACTATGGGGCACGAAAAAAAGGTTTATCTACTATTGAGAATGAGAACTGTAGTAAAGTTGTTTGAGTTAAACGTGTTGGTCGATTTGCATCAGTTCTACTAATAGAGGCATTACTTTGAGTCCTGGAAAAATAGTAGGGGATTGTTCCCTTTGCATGCTGCGGAATCATCGGGGGAGCTTTTTCAGGCCTTGGCTTACTACGTGCTATTAATTTTTTCAGTTGTTTTAGATTTAGGTATTCACTTTCATAGTCAATGCAATCTATTGAAATCGACACATTCTACTACAATTTAGATGCCGCAATTAAACAACACGCACACCAAAACTGCGTAGTCATGGGCGACTTTAACGCTCGAACTGGAAGCCGAAAACCTGGAGAAGAAATCATCTTAGGCCTACATAGTAAAGGAAAACGAACTAGAAATGGAGAAAAACTAGTTGAATTGGCCTTTGGAAACAACTTAAGAATTCTCAATGGTCTATACAAAAAACGAGCTGAGAAAAGGTGGACGTGGATATCACCGAACGGCTGTCACAAAAATGAAATAGACTACATCTTAACAAACAGAAGTAAGGCCTTCGAAGACTGTGGAGTAGTTAGCAATCTCAATTTTAACAGCAACCACAGAATGCTAAGAGCCAAACTAATCGTATCTCCCATAAACAAGAGCAGACCATTCAAACCAAAAAAACCAGCCATGTCCTTCACACCAAGCAATTCCAGAGAACAACTCGAAACCATAAAAGACTTGTCTATGCAGAATATTAGCACTCAAGAGAAATACAACATACTACACGCAACGCTATCTACAAAACCAGAAAGTTACGTTAACAAAGCGAGCAAAACCACTGACAAATACTCCGGCAAAACAAAGGAACTGTTAGAGAAGAGATCTAAACTGATAAGCGAACAAAACAAAACTAAAGAAGTAAGGAAAGAGATACGCGACATCAGCAAACAAATTAAAACACAAATGAGGAAAGACCGTAAGTGTGCAAGGGCCAGCATCTTTGAGAACTACATTGCAAAAACAGGTGGTGTTAAAAAGGCAATCAAATGTTTAACCGAAAGAAACGAATGGATACCAAACATAAAAGATAGAACCAATAAGACTAAAACAAAAAGACCAGATATACTAGCAACAGCTACTGAATTCTACTCCGACCTGTATTGCAGGAAAAACTTTACCGAAGAGACAGACTTAACCAATAACGCTGATGTACCTGCAATACTGCTTGAAGAGGTAATCAAAGCTATAGAGACTCAAAAACTACACAAATCACCTAGCCCCGATCAAATAAGGAATGAAATGCTACTAACATGTAAAGATCAAATAGCCCCAATACTCAAAAACTTATTCAATGACACACTAAAAAGTGAGACAATACCTACACAATGGACAAATTCTGTAATCACACTGATACACAAGAAAGGAGACAAAAACGATATAAACAACTACAGACCAATAAGTCTTATGTCCAATGTCTACAAAGTTTTCGCTAAAATTATTCTCAATAGGATCACTAAAATACTAGATGAAAACCAGCCAAGAGAACAAGCCGGTTTTAGAGGGGGCTACTCGACAGGAGACCATATTCTAGTGGTAAAACATGTCTTCGAAAAACATAAAGAATATAATGTACCATTCTACTGCTGTTTTGTAGACTACTGCAAGGCATTCGACTCAGTCGAGCACGAATATATTTGGCAAGCACTAAAAAACCAAGGAGTTGACACGAAATACATAAGAATAATCAGAAATGTATACAAAAGTAGCAGCGCAAAAATAAAACTAGAACAAGAAGGAGATGATATTAATATTAAAAGAGGAGTGCGTCAGGGCGATCCCTTATCACCAAAATTATTTACAGCAGTCCTTGAAGAAATATTTCGGAGGCTCGACTGGGATGAACACGGAATTATTATTAACGGAGTATACTTGTCACACCTTCGATTTGCGGATGACATTGTTCTATTCGCCCCAACAAAGACACAACTTGAGTGCATGCTTACAGACCTAGAAAACGAAAGCTGCAAAATTGGTCTAAATATGAATACCCAAAAAACCAAGGCTATGACAAATGCAGAAGAAGAACCTATAGTTGTAAATGGAAAACCTATCCATTATGTAAAAGAGTATGTCTACCTTGGCCAATTAATTTCCCCAGTCAATTTAATGTCAAAAGAAATAGATACAAGGATTGGAAACGCATGGAAGAGATACTGGGGAATGAAAGAAATTATGAAAAACAAAGATATTGACATATTCTATAAAAGAAAGCTATTTAATACCTGCATACTGCCAATCTTAACGTACGGCTGTCAGACCTGGGCTCTTACGAAAAGACATACTAAAAAGTTAGAAACATGCCAGACCGCAATGGAAAGAAGAATGCTCAGTATTAGCAGATTACAAAGAATTAGAAACAAGTCTATCAGATCCTACACAAAACTAGCAGATGTTACCTATACGATAAGGAAGCTGAAGTGGAAATGGACTGGTCATATTATAAGAGGAATAGAAAAATGGAACCGAAGTATTATTTTCTGGTACCCAAGAAATAGGAAGAGAAATCGAGGACGTCAATTTAGGCGTTGGGAAGACGAAATTAAGACAGTTGCAGGAAAAATATGGACAAGAACAGCTGGAGACAGAACTAAATGGAAAACACTGGGGGAGGCCTTTGCCAAAATAGGGCAAACGGATGAACAAACCTAAATAAAAATTAAAACTACCTATGTAACTTGTAATGTAACACTTTATCCGAAATAAAGGCTTTATTTATATTTATATTTATATAATAAGCTCGGTGAAGGGCGTTTTATGGTGGGATCTTATACTATTAGGGGATGAACAGATCGCGAACACTATCACACAAGCCAAATCACAAAAATCGTAGTCCGGTGGGTCGTTGGTTCCAATATACTATTAGCCAATCCGCAGAGTCGATCTGATTGATATCCGTTGGTCTCCGAAAGCTCATAAAGAACTGACTGCGGCGTCTCAACTCTCGCTATTTCTATGTCTCGACATCGACGCCGGTCGTCAATACTAGAACGTTCTTTTTGCAGAAAAAACCAACAAGGACATCAACGTAAACAACACTAGTTCGTTATGCCATTATGCACCTTACTCTGTACACTTAACGTTTAATGCCGCTTGTACTAAGATCTTATTATTACTTTGTGGTCGAACATATTCATCTAGCGATATCTCAAAGGTTTTAGCATGTCCGCGACAGTATGTTAGGCTTGATTATGCGATGTGATAAATCAAACTTCCATATTCTGAGTAACTACGAGTATATTCCTGGTGCACCAATACGAGTTTTGAATATTAGAATATTGATTTAAGATGTAACGGGATTTATCGCGAACATACCTTATTTTATTTGCCTGACGTTTCAACTGAGTTGCATCGGCCGTGGTCACAGGTCACGTGGTTGATTTTCGGATCTCCCATCAATCAGTCTTTAATTCTTGAAGTACACAATTAATAACGTGGTGATGAGAGGTCATGAACCGCGGCAGAGACGACTATCAAATTTTTATCGTACCTCTCGTCTCGAAACTCATGCGATGCAAATATGCGAATGTCGAATTACTACTAATGTTTTGGGGCTCACAGGGCACAGGGTATCTTGACCAGTCTAACGTATTGAAACAAAGTACATATTGTTAATATATGGGTATAATATCTTACTTCAGTCCAAAAGCCTCGTTTGCTTGTATTAATTCATGTGTTATATGAATTGCTCGTCTCGTTGATTATTGATTAAAATTTAATACGATTCTAAAGATATTTAGATTATTAGATTATTTCGTGTAAGTAATTTAATACGAATTAACTAAGTAGTTTTTTTTATAACTCATTTCTTTTCCTTAGACTATAAAAATTTGAATAGGTATAATAGGTTTAGACGACCATTTGGTTCAGTGGTAGTAAACGCTGCTTCTGAGCCATGGGTTGCGAGTTCGATCCCCGTGCAGTGTAAATATTTGTGTGCATAAACATGTCTGTTTGTACTGGTCTGGGTATTTTCTATGTTATACATTTATCTTTAAAATAAGTATGTAAATATGCTTATCGGTCGTAGAGTACACCAAGCTACTGAATTAATAGTAGCTTAATTTGGGACTAGATGGCTCTGTGTGGCCCGGCGTGTCATGTTTTAAAATATTATTATTATTTCTACTATAATTTATATGATATAGTTGTTCCCCGTGACTTCGTCCGCGCCAACTTCCGTTATTATGATCGCGATTATTTTTGCTACATTTTTACTGATGCTTCGCTCCTATCGGTCGCAGCGTAATGTTATATAGCCTCAAGCCTTCCTCAATAAATGGACTATCCAAACAAAAAAGGATTTTTCATATCGGACAAGTATTTCCTGAGATTAGCGCGTTCAAACAAACAAACAAACAAACTCTTCAGCTTTATAATCTATCTAATATATAAAATTCTCGTGTCACGGTGTTCGAACTTGAACTCCTCCGAAACGGCTCGACCGATTTTGATGAAATTTTTTGTGCTTATCCGGTATCTATGAGAATCGGCCAACATCTATTTTTCATCCCCCTAAATGTTAGGGGTAGTCCACACCTAAATTTTTTATTTTATTTTTATTTTTTAGACAAAATTTTTAATTTCTATTTTTTTATGATACAACATACAAAAATACATACAATCCTAAATTTTTACCCTTTTATCACCAACCCCTATTTTTTAATAGCCATTTTAGTAATTTAATCATTTTTCATCCCGCTCGATAACTTTTTTGTAAGGGTAGGGTAGGGGTAGGGAAGGGTTTAGGGTAGGGGTAGGGTATGTGTAGGGTAGGGTAGGGGTAGGGTAGGTTAGGGGTAGGGTAGGGGTAGGGTAGGGGTAGGGTAGGGTTAGGGTAGGGGTAGGGTAGGGGTAGGTAGGGGTAGGGTAGTAAAATATTAAAATTTTTGTTAGCCATTTTAGTAATTTAATCATTTTTATAGCAAAACAACGTTTGCCGGGTCAGCTAGTATTAGTATAGATTTAAGCAATTAAATTGCAATGAAATATCAGTATTTTTACTATGTCTAAATAAATCCTTCGACCGTTCTATTTCATAATTTCCAGACTGGCAGTGACGTACCTGTGTCGTCTTCGGACGCAGACACGAGCGTCGAGGACGAAGCTTGCGGCAAGCGCTACGAGCGCGGCGTCGTGTTCTACGTGCGCGGGCGCCGCGTCGTGGGCGTGCTGCTGTGGAACCTGTTCAACCGCATGCACGTCGCCCGCCAGGTACGAGGCGCGGGCGAAGCTCTACGGCACTACCGCTTCAAGGGCTCCATACCCAGAGGGTGGATACGGGACCCTATTACTGAGACTTCCCTATCTGTCCGTCCGTCTGTCACCAGGCTGTATCTCAGGAGCCGCGATGGCTAAACAGTTAAAATTTTCACAAATTATGTTATTCTGTTGCCGCAATAACAACAAATACTAAAAACAAAATAAAATAAATATTTAAGGGGGCCCCCATACAACAAACACGTTTTTTTTAAAATTTATTTTGGCACAAACAGTCATTACAAAGCATGTTAAATTTATATCAGTTTTACATTAATTGATAGACAACGAGGGCCGAACAATATATATAAAAAGTACCTTTTTAGTATGGAGCCCTTCGTGTGCGGCACGGGTCCGACTCGCACTTGGCCAGTTTTATTATTTAAATAGTAGTTATATTGACTTCCAAGGCGATAGCATTCTCAATTAGGAACATTTTTATTACCACCGTACTTGTTGTTCAGCTCCTTGATTGGCTAAAACCTCGTGAAGATGGCACCGGATGCGCCAACAGCCAATCAAACACGCTTGAATAATGTTTGATATTCGTTGCCATAGAGACCGCTAAGAACGCGCTTGTTAGAATATAGGTATATAAATATAATATTTAGGGAAATTAAGAAAATATAAAAACTATTTCAAAAGTATAACATTAAATTATTTATTCACAAGACAGCAGAAAAGCAAATGAAACATTATAAAAGAAACAATTATTTAGTATTAAATTTGATTCATGGTACAGACGATGGGTTAATAGAATTATTTAAACAATATCAAACAATAATTGTTTTGTACCAAATTTGGTGCATAGGACAGCCGATGGGTTAATAACATTATTTACACAAGTTAATTATTCAATTATAAAATTCATATAGAATATTATTATGCATATTTAATAGGTAGTAAGTACTTAACTCACGTAAAGAAGATTCTGTATTTGATGCTTTACTGCTTGACTAGAAGAATTTGACAGCTTGTTATAGGTATAGACTCCTTGACTGAACTGTAGTAACTATTATCTTGAGTAAGGTATCAAAGTAAACTGGTTTATCCAAGCAATTATTCCTGATTTTATACCCCAATATCCCCACTTTAAGACAAACCAAAAATGCTGACCAAACTAAAAAATATTGTTTACGTAGCAGTAGCGTCGACCAATAGGAATAAACTTTACAATAACTTATTGAATAATACCTAAAAATGTTTAACATTGTATGGAAATCCTTTTGAAACACATAAAGAAGATTCTTAAGTGTTAACATTGTTTTTACATAGCTTGAACTAGACTTAAATTGGAGGAATTATGATCGACCAATCACAGTAGTCGTAGTAATTTAGGCAATAGAATTTTACATTTACAATATAAACATAATTTATTTGTTATAGTTGTTTTTAAAACATGTTAGGAACATTTAAAAATTACATATACACATATTGAATGGTAACATAAATATTTCTGGGAAATAAGTATTTTGATTGACAAATTACGAATCAAGTCAACCTTGCTAGTGGGGATGGCGTTAGAATTTTAGTTCAGCGGTAGTAGTTTGACAAACAACATGTGTAGTGGTAAAAGTACTTTGTGTTCGAACGTTTGCAGTTCAACAGGCAATACAAAAGGACAAACTATGAAGGTTAGTTTTGTATTATTTTATATTCCCTGTCACGGCCATTCTGATGAGTACTTCGTTCTCGAAGTACAAAAAAATAAACAAAATATTACATCTTTAACTTAAGGCTACTACATTATGCATCACTTCCAGCCTACTTTTCACATTAAGAGGACAGGAGTAATATTCTTTTACTGCGTTGACATAAAACCCTGACGCATGTGATATCAAGCGCGTCTGGGAAGAAAATTCAAAAGACTTCAGCAGTTGAAACTCAACATAAATTCAATTTTACATTCGATGGCATCTTCCAGATCATTCTCCAATGTAACAGACACTGAGTCAGCATTTCCACAAATTTTTACTTTCACAGTTCCAGTAATTATCATGACATCACTTATTTACATTATGATTTTTTATATTTAAGGCACAATTATTATAGACACAGAAAATAATAATAAAATGATAACCTAAAAGAAATATTTAAATGACCAAATAAAAATTAAAAAAAAATAAGATAAATTAAAATTATTCATTTGTTTCATTGTTTTCATTTTCATTCAGTTCCCCTGGCCAAAATCTTAATTTTTCTTTAGCAACAACTATACTTCTTAAATTGCCTAATCCTCTAAGAGCATATCTGTCATTGGAAAGAATAGTCGTTATTTCGTAAGGACCTTTAAATCTGGGGCTCAATTTATCATGGCGCCTGTGATCCTGATTAACATAAACAGTGTCACCAATATTGAATCTCTTATTATCTCTTCTAACGTCATCAAAACGTGTTTTAAACTTTTCGGCTTGTAAACGTAAACGCTGGTAAGCTAATTCGCGGTCTGCCCTTACATCTGTATTACATTCAGAAACACCCATATCATTTAAACGTGACTGAATACACGGGATATTTGCATTGCATCCGATAAGTAACTGGATAGGTGTAAATCCTGTAGATTTTTGGACAGTAGTATTTATAGACTGTTGTACTTTCCATAAACCGCTTGGCCAGTCTGACGACCCATTACATGTGGTATTTAACATGTCAATAACAGTTGTCACATATCTTTCTACTTGGCCATTACCACGCGGTGTACCTGTAGCTACCATGTGATGTTCTATATGCAGTTCCCTAAATAAAGCTTCAATTTGATTAGAGCTGAAATTAGTGCCCCTGTCCGTTATTACCAACGAAGGGGTACCGAATACGGTAATTGTATCCCGTATAAGTGGTACCAGTTCTCCAGAGCTTAAAGTTTTGAGTGGTTTTAACTGACAAAACTTTGTGAATCCATCCACCATAAGTAAAATATATTTATATCCTTCATTTGTTGATGAAAATGGACCAGTACAATCTAAATGTATAGTGTGAAAGGGAATAGGGGTCTTTTCGATTGGATGCAAAAGCCCTTGTTTGGGACCAGAATGACCTTTACGTTCTAAACATACTAAGCAGTGCTTTAGATATTTTTTAACAAATTGTACCATACGCGGAAACCAAAAATGTTCACGGAGTTTTTCTAACGTCTTTTCTGATCCAACATGACAGTTCTGATCGTGAAAGAGTTTCAAAAGGTCTAACCTAGATCCTTTTGGAACATAGAATTTAGGTTCATTTGGTTTATAATAATAAAGTAATAAATTATTCTGCAAAGCATATTGATTTTCGTCAAGATCCCCAGTTACAAATTGATTAATTAAATTTTGGGTCTCTAAATCATTTTGTTGAGAAATATGTAACCACGAAGGAGGATCGTTAATTAAATTAACTACGTGAGTAGATTGTTTATTTTCAGGTTTTATTGTATGGGGCTCTTGAACCGGGTTACGGCTAAGGAAATCAACATGGCCAATATATTTTCCTTTTTTATACACAATTTCAAATTCAAAATCCTGCATAAATGTCCACCATCGGGCAACACGAGGGGACAGATCTTTTTTGTTCATAGTTGATTTGATAGAATTACAATCTGTAAATATTTTAAATTTGATACCCAACAGATACACCCTAAAGTGTTTTAAAGCATTGTATATCGCTAATGTCTCTAAATCATAAGAACAGTAATTCGATTCAGCGGGAGATGTTCTTTTGCTGAAATAAGCAATAACTTTCTTTTCGTTATTTACCCTTTGAATTAATATAGCTCCGTAACCCAATGAACTAGCGTCGGTGTAAAGTTCCGTTATTGATTCTGGATCAAATACCGTTAACAGTGGCCTACTTGACAGATGCTTGATAACGTAGTCCCTAGCCGTATCCTGCTCGTAGCCCCATTCCCATTTTAGATTGTTCTTAGTTAATTTGGTAATACAGGCTGTACGACTTGCAAACTCAGGAACATATTTACGAAAATAGCTCGCAAGACCCATAAATTGCCTAACTTGTTTGACATTTTTGGGAACAGGTGAATTCACCAGAGCTGCTACTTTATCCTTACTGGGCCTTATACCTTCTTGTGATATATGTCTACCTAAATATTCAATGTTATCAACGAAAAATTTGCACTTTTTCAGATTTATAGAAAAACCTGCATGGCTCAGAGCAGAGATTGTTGCTTCTAAATATTGCAAACCTTGTTCTATTGTTGAAAATGGTATCAAAATATCATCAATATAAATTAAAAGAAATTTTAAGTGTTGCACTGCTTTTGTTATAGCTCTTTGAAAAACAGATGGTCCATTACAGATGCCAAAAGGCATTTTTAAAAATTCATAGTGTCCACTAGGAGTTACAAAAGCTGTATATTTTATAGAATCTGGTGAAACTGGAATTTGGTGGAAACCATTTTTCATGTCTATGGAAATAAAGTATTTAGCTTTACCTAATCTGTCAATTTGATCTTCAATGAGAGGGAGTGGGTAACGATCCTTTTCTAGAAGTTTATTTAACGCTCGGTAATCTACACACATTCTTTCGTTGCCATCTTTCTTTTTGACTAATAAAATTGGACTAGCGAAAGGGGAATTACTTTCACGGATTATTTTCTTCTCTAAAAGTTCTTTCACAATTTCATCTACCTTCTCTCTCTCAATCGGTGCTAAACGATATGGACGATAATAAACAATGCCATTAGTGTGCAAACGCAAAATTAGCTCACCAGTTTTTACAATGCCGCTTTCGTCTAAAACAGAGGGGTACTTAAGAAAAATATTTTTAATTTTTTCTTGTAGCTCTGAGTCTAAATGGTCTATTTGTAGATTTAATTCTGATAGTTCAATTGTAGAAGTTACTAAATTAACCCGATTCTGTACTTCCGCCGGTTTTCTACATAATCGACTTCCAAAAGAGTCGGTAATAATTTCTATATCTGGATTCTGAACAGCATTTCTACCAATGAGCAGGTCATAATTAAAATCTTGATCTCTAGCAACATGTACATCTAATTCTAAGCAAACTTCTTCAAATTGAACTACGACAGTTATAGTGGCAAAAATGTGTATCTTGTTTTGTCCTATACCATTAACGTATAAAGACACTGGAACAAAATTACAACCTAATCTTTTAGCAATAGATTCTCGTATCAAACTACAGGTTGCTCCTGTATCTAAAAGAGCATTAATTGGGTTGTTATTTATCTTTACTTTGGAAAGCTTTAATTCCGTTTGTCTAAAAAATTGATTTCTTTATTATTAGGTACTACAGTTATTGAGGAATTATTGCCTAACTCAGCTCTTTGCTTATGATAACAAACTGATTCTGTATGCCCTTGTTTTTTACAATATGTACACATTTTATAAGTAAGTGGGTTTTGATTCAATGCTGGGCGTAATGCAGAAGGAACAGTTTTGTTTTTAAAACAATGAGCCTGTATATGCCCTACCTGATTACAGTTAAAACATTTTTTATCATTAAGTTTTGGTCGCTTAGCTCCTAAAGAGAGTTCGTTATAATCTGACGGTCTCTTCTTAGTTTTAACATACGTAGAAAGTAAGGTAATAAGTGCAGCAGTAGTTGTAACACCGCTATTCAAAGAAGCCATTCTTACGTCAACATCACTAATGCCGCCACAGATCAATTCAAGGAGTTGGTCATCGGAAAAATTAATTTTAGTGTTGCGAAAAAGTCTAATTTTCTCTCTCACATATTCACTATAAGATTCTGCAGCATTTGAAGTAAACGAAACAGCTTTAAAAAGTTTTTCAGTTAAATTTTTCTTCTCAGGATAAGCGTCAATAATATCATTTCGGAAATTTTCCCACGATCTTCCTTCTATAGGTTCCCATGTCTCAAACCATAATAAAGCAGAGCCCTTAAGGGCTTTACCGGCTTTAGCTGCGGTCTTGATACTGCTCCAGGCGAATTCTTTGGCGAGAGTCTCGATGCTGTCACACCAGCTGGCGGCCCCGGAGTCATTCTTGTCAGGATCAAACTGCGGGAGAGCGACATCATCTTCTTTATGGCCTGCGGTGGAGACAGCGTCTCGGATCGCGTTCAGAAGATTGCTAATTTCTTTGATGTCCATTCTGTAACAAATACGTTCTTAGATAAATATAATGTATGTATGAGCTGTATCCCACTTCTGATGTTAGAATATAGGTATATAAATATAATATTTAGGGAAATTAAGAAAATATAAAAACTATTTCAAAAGTATAACATTAAATTATTTATTCACAAGACAGCAGAAAAGCAAATGAAACATTATAAAAGAAACAATTATTTAGTATTAAATTTGATTCATGGTACAGACGATGGGTTAATAGAATTATTTAAACAATATCAAACAATAATTGTTTTGTACCAAATTTGGTGCATAGGACAGCCGATGGGTTAATAACATTATTTACACAAGTTAATTATTCAATTATAAAATTCATATAGAATATTATTATGCATATTTAATAGGTAGTAAGTACTTAACTCACGTAAAGAAGATTCTGTATTTGATGCTTTACTGCTTGACTAGAAGAATTTGACAGCTTGTTATAGGTATAGACTCCTTGACTGAACTGTAGTAACTATTATCTTGAGTAAGGTATCAAAGTAAACTGGTTTATCCAAGCAATTATTCCTGATTTTATACCCCAATATCCCCACTTTAAGACAAACCAAAAATGCTGACCAAACTAAAAAATATTGTTTACGTAGCAGTAGCGTCGACCAATAGGAATAAACTTTACAATAACTTATTGAATAATACCTAAAAATGTTTAACATTGTATGGAAATCCTTTTGAAACACATAAAGAAGATTCTTAAGTGTTAACATTGTTTTTACATAGCTTGAACTAGACTTAAATTGGAGGAATTATGATCGACCAATCACAGTAGTCGTAGTAATTTAGGCAATAGAATTTTACATTTACAATATAAACATAATTTATTTGTTATAGTTGTTTTTAAAACATGTTAGGAACATTTAAAAATTACATATACACATATTGAATGGTAACATAAATATTTCTGGGAAATAAGTATTTTGATTGACAAATTACGAATCAAGTCAACCTTGCTAGTGGGGATGGCGTTAGAATTTTAGTTCAGCGGTAGTAGTTTGACAAACAACATGTGTAGTGGTAAAAGTACTTTGTGTTCGAACGTTTGCAGTTCAACAGGCAATACAAAAGGACAAACTATGAAGGTTAGTTTTGTATTATTTTATATTCCCTGTCACGGCCATTCTGATGAGTACTTCGTTCTCGAAGTACAAAAAAATAAACAAAATATTACATCTTTAACTTAAGGCTACTACATTATGCATCACTTCCAGCCTACTTTTCACATTAAGAGGACAGGAGTAATATTCTTTTACTGCGTTGACATAAAACCCTGACGCATGTGATATCAAGCGCGTCTGGGAAGAAAATTCAAAAGACTTCAGCAGTTGAAACTCAACATAAATTCAATTTTACATTCGATGGCATCTTCCAGATCATTCTCCAATGTAACAGACACTGAGTCAGCATTTCCACAAATTTTTACTTTCACAGTTCCAGTAATTATCATGACATCACTTATTTACATTATGATTTTTTATATTTAAGGCACAATTATTATAGACACAGAAAATAATAATAAAATGATAACCTAAAAGAAATATTTAAATGACCAAATAAAAATTAAAAAAAAATAAGATAAATTAAAATTATTCATTTGTTTCATTGTTTTCATTTTCATTCAGTTCCCCTGGCCAAAATCTTAATTTTTCTTTAGCAACAACTATACTTCTTAAATTGCCTAATCCTCTAAGAGCATATCTGTCATTGGAAAGAATAGTCGTTATTTCGTAAGGACCTTTAAATCTGGGGCTCAATTTATCATGGCGCCTGTGATCCTGATTAACATAAACAGTGTCACCAATATTGAATCTCTTATTATCTCTTCTAACGTCATCAAAACGTGTTTTAAACTTTTCGGCTTGTAAACGTAAACGCTGGTAAGCTAATTCGCGGTCTGCCCTTACATCTGTATTACATTCAGAAACACCCATATCATTTAAACGTGACTGAATACACGGGATATTTGCATTGCATCCGATAAGTAACTGGATAGGTGTAAATCCTGTAGATTTTTGGACAGTAGTATTTATAGACTGTTGTACTTTCCATAAACCGCTTGGCCAGTCTGACGACCCATTACATGTGGTATTTAACATGTCAATAACAGTTGTCACATATCTTTCTACTTGGCCATTACCACGCGGTGTACCTGTAGCTACCATGTGATGTTCTATATGCAGTTCCCTAAATAAAGCTTCAATTTGATTAGAGCTGAAATTAGTGCCCCTGTCCGTTATTACCAACGAAGGGGTACCGAATACGGTAATTGTATCCCGTATAAGTGGTACCAGTTCTCCAGAGCTTAAAGTTTTGAGTGGTTTTAACTGACAAAACTTTGTGAATCCATCCACCATAAGTAAAATATATTTATATCCTTCATTTGTTGATGAAAATGGACCAGTACAATCTAAATGTATAGTGTGAAAGGGAATAGGGGTCTTTTCGATTGGATGCAAAAGCCCTTGTTTGGGACCAGAATGACCTTTACGTTCTAAACATACTAAGCAGTGCTTTAGATATTTTTTAACAAATTGTACCATACGCGGAAACCAAAAATGTTCACGGAGTTTTTCTAACGTCTTTTCTGATCCAACATGACAGTTCTGATCGTGAAAGAGTTTCAAAAGGTCTAACCTAGATCCTTTTGGAACATAGAATTTAGGTTCATTTGGTTTATAATAATAAAGTAATAAATTATTCTGCAAAGCATATTGATTTTCGTCAAGATCCCCAGTTACAAATTGATTAATTAAATTTTGGGTCTCTAAATCATTTTGTTGAGAAATATGTAACCACGAAGGAGGATCGTTAATTAAATTAACTACGTGAGTAGATTGTTTATTTTCAGGTTTTATTGTATGGGGCTCTTGAACCGGGTTACGGCTAAGGAAATCAACATGGCCAATATATTTTCCTTTTTTATACACAATTTCAAATTCAAAATCCTGCATAAATGTCCACCATCGGGCAACACGAGGGGACAGATCTTTTTTGTTCATAGTTGATTTGATAGAATTACAATCTGTAAATATTTTAAATTTGATACCCAACAGATACACCCTAAAGTGTTTTAAAGCATTGTATATCGCTAATGTCTCTAAATCATAAGAACAGTAATTCGATTCAGCGGGAGATGTTCTTTTGCTGAAATAAGCAATAACTTTCTTTTCGTTATTTACCCTTTGAATTAATATAGCTCCGTAACCCAATGAACTAGCGTCGGTGTAAAGTTCCGTTATTGATTCTGGATCAAATACCGTTAACAGTGGCCTACTTGACAGATGCTTGATAACGTAGTCCCTAGCCGTATCCTGCTCGTAGCCCCATTCCCATTTTAGATTGTTCTTAGTTAATTTGGTAATACAGGCTGTACGACTTGCAAACTCAGGAACATATTTACGAAAATAGCTCGCAAGACCCATAAATTGCCTAACTTGTTTGACATTTTTGGGAACAGGTGAATTCACCAGAGCTGCTACTTTATCCTTACTGGGCCTTATACCTTCTTGTGATATATGTCTACCTAAATATTCAATGTTATCAACGAAAAATTTGCACTTTTTCAGATTTATAGAAAAACCTGCATGGCTCAGAGCAGAGATTGTTGCTTCTAAATATTGCAAACCTTGTTCTATTGTTGAAAATGGTATCAAAATATCATCAATATAAATTAAAAGAAATTTTAAGTGTTGCACTGCTTTTGTTATAGCTCTTTGAAAAACAGATGGTCCATTACAGATGCCAAAAGGCATTTTTAAAAATTCATAGTGTCCACTAGGAGTTACAAAAGCTGTATATTTTATAGAATCTGGTGAAACTGGAATTTGGTGGAAACCATTTTTCATGTCTATGGAAATAAAGTATTTAGCTTTACCTAATCTGTCAATTTGATCTTCAATGAGAGGGAGTGGGTAACGATCCTTTTCTAGAAGTTTATTTAACGCTCGGTAATCTACACACATTCTTTCGTTGCCATCTTTCTTTTTGACTAATAAAATTGGACTAGCGAAAGGGGAATTACTTTCACGGATTATTTTCTTCTCTAAAAGTTCTTTCACAATTTCATCTACCTTCTCTCTCTCAATCGGTGCTAAACGATATGGACGATAATAAACAATGCCATTAGTGTGCAAACGCAAAATTAGCTCACCAGTTTTTACAATGCCGCTTTCGTCTAAAACAGAGGGGTACTTAAGAAAAATATTTTTAATTTTTTCTTGTAGCTCTGAGTCTAAATGGTCTATTTGTAGATTTAATTCTGATAGTTCAATTGTAGAAGTTACTAAATTAACCCGATTCTGTACTTCCGCCGGTTTTCTACATAATCGACTTCCAAAAGAGTCGGTAATAATTTCTATATCTGGATTCTGAACAGCATTTCTACCAATGAGCAGGTCATAATTAAAATCTTGATCTCTAGCAACATGTACATCTAATTCTAAGCAAACTTCTTCAAATTGAACTACGACAGTTATAGTGGCAAAAATGTGTATCTTGTTTTGTCCTATACCATTAACGTATAAAGACACTGGAACAAAATTACAACCTAATCTTTTAGCAATAGATTCTCGTATCAAACTACAGGTTGCTCCTGTATCTAAAAGAGCATTAATTGGGTTGTTATTTATCTTTACTTTGGAAAGCTTTAATTCCGTTTGTCTAAAAAATTGATTTCTTTATTATTAGGTACTACAGTTATTGAGGAATTATTGCCTAACTCAGCTCTTTGCTTATGATAACAAACTGATTCTGTATGCCCTTGTTTTTTACAATATGTACACATTTTATAAGTAAGTGGGTTTTGATTCAATGCTGGGCGTAATGCAGAAGGAACAGTTTTGTTTTTAAAACAATGAGCCTGTATATGCCCTACCTGATTACAGTTAAAACATTTTTTATCATTAAGTTTTGGTCGCTTAGCTCCTAAAGAGAGTTCGTTATAATCTGACGGTCTCTTCTTAGTTTTAACATACGTAGAAAGTAAGGTAATAAGTGCAGCAGTAGTTGTAACACCGCTATTCAAAGAAGCCATTCTTACGTCAACATCACTAATGCCGCCACAGATCAATTCAAGGAGTTGGTCATCGGAAAAATTAATTTTAGTGTTGCGAAAAAGTCTAATTTTCTCTCTCACATATTCACTATAAGATTCTGCAGCATTTGAAGTAAACGAAACAGCTTTAAAAAGTTTTTCAGTTAAATTTTTCTTCTCAGGATAAGCGTCAATAATATCATTTCGGAAATTTTCCCACGATCTTCCTTCTATAGGTTCCCATGTCTCAAACCATAATAAAGCAGAGCCCTTAAGGGCTTTACCGGCTTTAGCTGCGGTCTTGATACTGCTCCAGGCGAATTCTTTGGCGAGAGTCTCGATGCTGTCACACCAGCTGGCGGCCCCGGAGTCATTCTTGTCAGGATCAAACTGCGGGAGAGCGACATCATCTTCTTTATGGCCTGCGGTGGAGACAGCGTCTCGGATCGCGTTCAGAAGATTGCTAATTTCTTTGATGTCCATTCTGTAACAAATACGTTCTTAGATAAATATAATGTATGTATGAGCTGTATCCCACTTCTGATGTTAGAATATAGGTATATAAATATAATATTTAGGGAAATTAAGAAAATATAAAAACTATTTCAAAAGTATAACATTAAATTATTTATTCACAAGACAGCAGAAAAGCAAATGAAACATTATAAAAGAAACAATTATTTAGTATTAAATTTGATTCATGGTACAGACGATGGGTTAATAGAATTATTTAAACAATATCAAACAATAATTGTTTTGTACCAAATTTGGTGCATAGGACAGCCGATGGGTTAATAACATTATTTACACAAGTTAATTATTCAATTATAAAATTCATATAGAATATTATTATGCATATTTAATAGGTAGTAAGTACTTAACTCACGTAAAGAAGATTCTGTATTTGATGCTTTACTGCTTGACTAGAAGAATTTGACAGCTTGTTATAGGTATAGACTCCTTGACTGAACTGTAGTAACTATTATCTTGAGTAAGGTATCAAAGTAAACTGGTTTATCCAAGCAATTATTCCTGATTTTATACCCCAATATCCCCACTTTAAGACAAACCAAAAATGCTGACCAAACTAAAAAATATTGTTTACGTAGCAGTAGCGTCGACCAATAGGAATAAACTTTACAATAACTTATTGAATAATACCTAAAAATGTTTAACATTGTATGGAAATCCTTTTGAAACACATAAAGAAGATTCTTAAGTGTTAACATTGTTTTTACATAGCTTGAACTAGACTTAAATTGGAGGAATTATGATCGACCAATCACAGTAGTCGTAGTAATTTAGGCAATAGAATTTTACATTTACAATATAAACATAATTTATTTGTTATAGTTGTTTTTAAAACATGTTAGGAACATTTAAAAATTACATATACACATATTGAATGGTAACATAAATATTTCTGGGAAATAAGTATTTTGATTGACAAATTACGAATCAAGTCAACCTTGCTAGTGGGGATGGCGTTAGAATTTTAGTTCAGCGGTAGTAGTTTGACAAACAACATGTGTAGTGGTAAAAGTACTTTGTGTTCGAACGTTTGCAGTTCAACAGGCAATACAAAAGGACAAACTATGAAGGTTAGTTTTGTATTATTTTATATTCCCTGTCACGCTCATGAACCGCTTGTTATTAAAATGTTGAAAATATTTCATCTCCAAATTCACCGCAAATACCGCATTTTTTTTTTTTTTTTTAAGAAGAATTCATGAATGGTATGAAGGAGAAAAAGACGAAATACAGAATACAGGCAAATAGGACTATCCCGCAACTTGGTGTGCTTTCGTAATTTGTGCCTAAATTTGCCTAGCACTAGCAATTGCTAGTGTTTTGTTTTTGAAGTCAGTATTAATTTTCTTATTTGTATCCTTATTTTCGATACTACCTAATATATTCTTCTCACCACCTCACAGCCTGTTTTTCGGTTGTCATTAGACGCCCCACCAGGAATACTTAACAATTGAAATAAAAGATAACACTAGTTAAAGATTTTAATGATAATAAATAGATGCCTATTAGTAAATATTAAAATAATTCCTACTACAACTATGGTGGGAATTTATCTAATAGCAGTCAAGGTTCCACTTAATAGTTCTTCGCGTACCCTCTCACAGATATTATCCTGCCAGACGACCTGTACAATAAAGTATAATATGAAGACTTCATCTCTCGATCGTGAGTTATTCCAGACACAATTGAAATCAATTATTATCGTGGAACCCGAGTGCCTCCTGGGGGTTTAGGGATTAATAGCGAGAATATACTACAACTATGGTCGGATTAATTCTGATCAAAACAAGATTTCTACTTTCCCGAGTAGTTCTTTTAACAACTCCTACCATACGCTAATATTATCTTGCCTTAAGAAAAATTAAGCGTTATTAACAAGAAATTTCGATAAATCAAAACTTCTTTCACATTGCAGGTTCTGGCCCAGGGCGAGTTCGAGGACCTGTTCGAGGTTGCGAAGCTGTTCTCACTCCACGAGGATGAGTGACGCGCCGCGCTGTGTACATATTAGAGCATTACATTCGGTATTACCAAAACTTGACCGATTTTTATTATATTCGCCAACCTTCCTGACCCAAATAATATAATAGACAATAATGTGAGTAAAAACCAAATTACTTCTATGCCACCAATTTTAATGACACTTAAAAAGTTGAAAAAGCTATCGACTTAATTCGGGGTGTCGCGCGCCGCGTGCGCGAGCGGAGCGAGCAGCGGGGCAGCAACCCACCACTTAAATTTGAGGCGCTCGAGCGCGCAGCGCGCGCCCTCGCACCTCATTCCTTTTCTGTACTCAATACCTAGACCCTGTGATTAGGTTTTTAGTAACCTAACCCCCCCGTGGTTAGGATTTTTTGTAACCTAACCTCCCGTAGTTAGGTTTAGTATAACCTAACCCCTCGTGGTTAGGTTTTTAGTAACCTAACCCCCCCGTGGTTAGGATTTTTTGTAACCTAACCTCCCGTAGTTAGGTTTAGTATAACCTAACCCCTCGTGGTTAGGTTTTTAGTAACCTAACCCCCCCGTGGTTAGGATTTTTTGTAACCTAACCTCCCGTAGTTAGGTTTAGTATAACCTAACCCCTCGTGGTTAGGTTTTTAGTAACCTAACCCCCCCGTGGTTAGGATTTTTTGTAACCTAACCTCCCGTAGTTAGGTTTAGTATAACCTAACCCCTCGTGGTTAGGTTTTTAGTAACCTAACCCCCCCGTGGTTAGGATTTTTTGTAACCTAACCTCCCGTAGTTAGGTTTAGTATAACCTAACCCCTCGTGGTTAGGTTTTTAGTAACCTAACCCCCCCGTGGTTAGGATTTTTTGTAACCTAACCTCCCGTAGTTAGGTTTAGTATAACCTAACCCCTCGTGGTTAGGTTTTTAGTAACCTAACCCCCCCGTGGTTAGGATTTTTTGTAACCTAACCTCCCGTAGTTAGGTTTAGTATAACCTAACCCCTCGTGGTTAGGTTTTTAGTAACCTAACCCCCCCGTGGTTAGGATTTTTTGTAACCTAACCTCCCGTAGTTAGGTTTAGTATAACCTAACCCCTCGTGGTTAGGTTTTTAGTAACCTAACCCCCCCGTGGTTAGGATTTTTTGTAACCTAACCTCCCGTAGTTAGGTTTAGTATAACCTAACCCCTCGTGGTTAGGTTTTTAGTAACCTAACCCCCCCGTGGTTAGGATTTTTTGTAACCTAACCTCCCGTAGTTAGGTTTAGTATAACCTAACCCCTCGTGGTTAGGTTTTTAGTAACCTAACCCCCCCGTGGTTAGGATTTTTTGTAACCTAACCTCCCGTAGTTAGGTTTAGTATAACCTAACCCCTCGTGGTTAGGTTTTTAGTAACCTAACCCCCCCGTGGTTAGGATTTTTTGTAACCTAACCTCCCGTAGTTAGGTTTAGTATAACCTAACCCCTCGTGGTTAGGTTTTTAGTAACCTAACCCCCCCGTGGTTAGGATTTTTTGTAACCTAACCTCCCGTAGTTAGGTTTAGTATAACCTAACCCCTCGTGGTTAGGTTTTTAGTAACCTAACCCCCCCGTGGTTAGGATTTTTTGTAACCTAACCTCCCGTAGTTAGGTTTAGTATAACCTAACCCCTCGTGGTTAGGTTTTTAGTAACCTAACCCCCCCGTGGTTAGGATTTTTTGTAACCTAACCTCCCGTAGTTAGGTTTAGTATAACCTAACCCCTCGTGGTTAGGTTTTTAGTAACCTAACCCCCCCGTGGTTAGGATTTTTTGTAACCTAACCTCCCGTAGTTAGGTTTAGTATAACCTAACCCCTCGTGGTTAGGTTTTTAGTAACCTAACCCCCCCGTGGTTAGGATTTTTTGTAACCTAACCTCCCGTAGTTAGGTTTAGTATAACCTAACCCCTCGTGGTTAGGTTTTTAGTAACCTAACCCCCCCGTGGTTAGGATTTTTTGTAACCTAACCTCCCGTAGTTAGGTTTAGTATAACCTAACCCCTCGTGGTTAGGTTTTTAGTAACCTAACCCCCCCGTGGTTAGGATTTTTTGTAACCTAACCTCCCGTAGTTAGGTTTAGTATAACCTAACCCCTCGTGGTTAGGTTTTTAGTAACCTAACCCCCCCGTGGTTAGGATTTTTTGTAACCTAACCTCCCGTAGTTAGGTTTAGTATAACCTAACCCCTCGTGGTTAGGTTTTTAGTAACCTAACCCCCCCGTGGTTAGGATTTTTTGTAACCTAACCTCCCGTAGTTAGGTTTAGTATAACCTAACCCCTCGTGGTTAGGTTTTTAGTAACCTAACCCCCCCGTGGTTAGGATTTTTTGTAACCTAACCTCCCGTAGTTAGGTTTAGTATAACCTAACCCCTCGTGGTTAGGTTTTTAGTAACCTAACCCCCCCGTGGTTAGGATTTTTTGTAACCTAACCTCCCGTAGTTAGGTTTAGTATAACCTAACCCCTCGTGGTTAGGTTTTTAGTAACCTAACCCCCCCGTGGTTAGGATTTTTTGTAACCTAACCTCCCGTAGTTAGGTTTAGTATAACCTAACCCCTCGTGGTTAGGTTTTTAGTAACCTAACCCCCCCGTGGTTAGGATTTTTTGTAACCTAACCTCCCGTAGTTAGGTTTAGTATAACCTAACCCCTCGTGGTTAGGTTTTTAGTAACCTAACCCCCCCGTGGTTAGGATTTTTTGTAACCTAACCTCCCGTAGTTAGGTTTAGTATAACCTAACCCCTCGTGGTTAGGTTTTTAGTAACCTAACCCCCCCGTGGTTAGGATTTTTTGTAACCTAACCTCCCGTAGTTAGGTTTAGTATAACCTAACCCCTCGTGGTTAGGTTTTTAGTAACCTAACCCCCCCGTGGTTAGGATTTTTTGTAACCTAACCTCCCGTAGTTAGGTTTAGTATAACCTAACCCCTCGTGGTTAGGTTTTTAGTAACCTAACCCCCCCGTGGTTAGGATTTTTTGTAACCTAACCTCCCGTAGTTAGGTTTAGTATAACCTAACCCCTCGTGGTTAGGTTTTTAGTAACCTAACCCCCCCGTGGTTAGGATTTTTTGTAACCTAACCTCCCGTAGTTAGGTTTAGTATAACCTAACCCCTCGTGGTTAGGTTTTTAGTAACCTAACCCCCCCGTGGTTAGGATTTTTTGTAACCTAACCTCCCGTAGTTAGGTTTAGTATAACCTAACCCCTTGTGGTTAGGTTTTTAGTAACCTAACCCCCCCGTGGTTAGGAGTTTTTGTAACCTAACCTCCCGTAGTTAGGTTTAGTATAACCTAACCCCTCGTGGTTAGGTTTTTAGTAACCTAACCCCCCCGTGGTTAGGATTTTTTGTAACCTAACCTCCCGTAGTTAGGTTTAGTATAACCTAACCCCTCGTGGTTAGGTTTTTAGTAACCTAACCCCCCCGTGGTTAGGATTTTTTGTAACCTAACCTCCCGTAGTTAGGTTTAGTATAACCTAACCCCTCGTGGTTAGGTTTTTAGTAACCTAACCCCCCCGTGGTTAGGATTTTTTGTAACCTAACCTCCCGTAGTTAGGTTTAGTATAACCTAACCCCTCGTGGTTAGGTTTTTAGTAACCTAACCCCCCTGTGGTTAGGATTTTTTGTAACCTAACCTCCCGTAGTTAGGTTTAGTATAACCTAACCCCTCGTGGTTAGGTTTTTAGTAACCTAACCCCCCCGTGGTTAGGATTTTTTGTAACCTAACCTCCCGTAGTTAGGTTTAGTATAACCTAACCCCTCGTGGTTAGGTTTTTAGTAACCTAACCCCCCCGTGGTTAGGATTTTTTGTAACCTAACCTCCCGTAGTTAGGTTAGGTTAGGTTAGGTTAGGTTAGGTTAGGTTAGGTTAGGTTAGGTTAGGTTAGGTTAGGTTAGGTTAGGTTAGGTTAGGTTAGGTTCCCGCCCTTCACTATAAGGAGGGAAGGAGTTTTGGGTCTCCTACCGGGCGCGTCCCCAGGTGGCGGATAGGGGAACGCCCTCCAGATATGGGGGGTACCGGCTCCGGCCGGCGCGGACCAAAACCCAAGGGAGAGAGGGCGCACTGAGCGTCTTCTCGTGTCTCTCCTTCACTGCTATGACCACCATAGTAGTGCAAGGATGTGACTTGGGGGGCAAACCGTAACCTGCCCTTTTCAGGGCGGACCGGGGGCTCAGTTCTGTCTGGGCTGCGAGGAGGTAACCTCTATAAAAAACACAGCGCGGCGGTGCCCGCCTATAGCCGGCTATCCTGGCTGGCGGGTCGTCGGGCGACCCGTAATCCTTCGGGACCGGGGGCTCTGGCCACTGAGGTCAGAGCCGCGAGGTTGTAGTCCTCTATAAAACTACCGGACGGGGTGTTCCTCCCGTAGGAACAGAGGCAAGGTTTTCAAACCCTGCGTAGTTGTCGCCGTAGTAACGGCCTCGTCAGGGCCATCCAGGTTGCCCTTAATCTGGCCACGTGTTCTTGCCGTGCGTGGGGTCCCGTAATTACCGGGAGAGGGGATGCCTGGTCCGTCGGGTCTGGCCAGACCGGTCAGATTGTGCACGGGCTTCGGCCCCTGATTCTGGGAAACTCGGGCGGTTCTAGCCTAGCCGGGCTAGGATCAATCGGCTTCAGGTGACCGGCATCACCGTCACCTAAGGTTAGCAAGGGGTGTGGGGGGCAGGGCAGGGGACGGGCTCGGTTTGGTGTGTGTTTTGGTCGACGCACCCTCACCTTGCCCCAATCCTCTCGTCAAAGATCCCACGCTAAGGGCCCTTAGGGTGCCTTGCTATGTCCAGTGGGTAGCTCTGGGCTACGGCTCCCCAACGTATGCGGGCTCCATGGAGGGTGGAGGCCCCACTGGATGAAGAATTTCTCTCTTCTGTATGGAGCCTATCGTTTTAATTGAATGTTTAAAATCGACCAACCCCCGAGCGCGAGGCGCTCAAAACTCATCAGCCGAACCTGCTCAGCAGATGAATTCGGCGAAGAAGGAGGAGAATCAGCCTGGCATCTCCCGAAGTAATTCGGTCGAGAGCCTAGCGACAGTCCGCGGGAGTTCCGCGATGCGCGACGTTGGTGAAAGCGACGACGACTCGTTTGCACTTCCCAAAGTCGCTAGACTGAGATCAGGACGCGGCGGCCTTCGTTCCGCGGCGCGACTGGAAAGCCCAGGTTCAGGGCGAGGATCGACACCTGACCTTCAGGGGGCAGGGTGCTCCCGCTCTTCACGAGCTCGAACTGCTCAGGCCACATCCGATAGTGAGCAAGTTCGGAGTCGCTCGGGCAGCCCGGATCAACGCTGGCGCGACGAGCTCTTCAAGCAGGGTGGTTTTTCTGACTCTGAGAGCGAGAGCCAAAATCAGCCATCAGTGTTTACGACAGCGAGCCGGTTTCTCCGGGATAAAGAAGAAGACCAGCGCGAGGCGGAATTCAACCGCATGCTAGCTCAGAAGGCCAGGCCACCCACTCTTACTGTGTCAAGCCCGACAGCGGAGGCTCTTCAGTGTCCGACCCTCCCAGACGATTTGGAGATTTTGGAAATGGCCCAACTCCAAACAATGGCATTGCAGTGCATATCTGCAGTGTCCACTGTCAAGGCCAAATCCGGAAACCTTCAGGGCAAGATGCAAAAAGCCCTGAAGGACGCCACCAAAGGTCTCAAGTTACTGGTTGCCGAAATGTCCAGCCGTGCTATGGATGAGGAGCACAAGAGGATCGCCGTTGCCAATAAGAACCTCCGCGAGGAGGTGGACCACCTTAAAGAGGAAGTCCGAGCCCTCCGAAGGGACTACTCTACGAGGCCAGCTGTTTCTCCAGCCGCAGCCGCCTCGGTACCGCATCAACCCTCAGCTCCAACCCAGACTCAAGAGGCGCTTCTGGAGTCCTTCACGGCGCTTATCGAAGCTCGAACAGAGAGCCGATTTGCACGCCTCGAGGGCATCTTGGACCGCCTCAACCCAATGCCGGCCCCGCGGCCGCCTCTTAAGGCGTCCTCCACTGGCCTCAACGCTGCCCCAAGCACCTCGGGTGTAACCACTGCCGCCAGGAAGAAAAAGGCACCACAACGAGCCCAACCAGCTGCTCCCTTGGCTGCCCCCCCACAAGCGGCCCCAAGGAAGAGCTTTGCCTCCGCGGCAGCCCAGAAGGCTCCTGTTAAATCGGCGGAGAACCCGCCGCAGAGCCCTGCAAAGGCCACACCTCGCCCTCCTCAGGCAAGGCCCAACCTGCCAACAAAGCAGCAACCGACGGCTGCCCAAGCTGATGATGGTGAATGGGTGGAAGTCACCAAGAAGAAGAAAAAGAGGCAAGGGAAGAAACCCTCCCCTTCAACTGTTCCTCCTCCCAAAAACACCACCCATAAAGGCTCAACGCCAAAGACTGGACCTAAAATGCCCACTCTGACCCCCCCTCGCTCTTCCGCTGTCGTCATTTCGCTGCAGCCTGAGGCAGCTGATAAGGGGGTCACATACAACGAGGCTATTACCAAGGCCCGAGAGGCTCTGTCCCTGCCAGAACTGGGCGTGAGTCATATAAGATGCCGCAAAACAGCCACAGGGGCTAGGATGCTGGAGATCTCTGGCCCTGAAAGCAGCGACAAGGCCAATGCTCTGGCCTCCAAACTAAAGGATGTCTTAGAAGGGGTGGCTAACGTCTCATGCCCTACAAAACGAGTGGACGTCAGAGTCACGGAGCTCGACGACTCGGTGACAAGTTCTGAAGTTGCCTCTGTCATTGCCGCTAAGGGAGGTTGCCCCTTGGACAGTGTCAAGGCTGGAACGATCCGTCCGGGCCCAAGGGGGGTGGGTGCCTGCATCGTTTCCTGCCCAGTGGTTGCCGCCAAAGCCATCCTATCTGGTCGTCTGCTGGTGGGCTGGTCCTCGGCGAAGGTGACATTGCTTGAAGCACGTCCTCTACGCTGCTTCAAGTGCCTGGGCCTAGGACACACTACTCAGATGTGTCCCTCTTTGAAGTCCAGAAGCGAACTCTGCTTTAGGTGTGGCCAAAACGGCCACAAGTCTGCAACATGTTCTGCCAAACCCCGATGCGCCGTCTGCTCGGACGCAAACAAGGCTGCAGACCATATTATGGGGGGCAAATCATGTCGCCCCCCCTCGACGAGAGGGAAAGCTAAGGCGGCAGCTGCACGGATCACAGCTGCCCCCCCATCAGTAGACCCTACGGAACTCCCGGGGCCATCATCGGAAGCCCTCTCTGGGCCCCTAGAAGAGGTAGAGATGGAGGGAATCATAAGCAATGTCCAGTAGATCCTCCATTTCCCTCCTACAGGCGAATCTGAACCATGCCGCCAGAGCCCAGGACCTATTTCTGGCAAACTTGGTGGCATGGAACATTGACCTGGCTGTAGCGGCGGAGCCATATCACATTCCGGAAAACCGTTCCAATTGGGTAGGTTCCGCGGACGAGGATGTGGTAATTATAAGTCGTTCTGGCCCACAGTCCCTACCGCTTCAGGCCCTTGAGAGAGGAGCGGGCTATGTGTCAGCAAAGTGGGGTGATGTGGCGATACTGGGGGTGTATTTTTCCCCCAACAGGCCGCTCCCCCAATTCGAGACCTACATGGAGGCTCTGGGCCCCGTAGTAAGGCGTTTGGCTCCACTCCAAGTCGTGCTCCTTGGAGACCTCAACGCCAAATCACTGACCTGGGGGAGCCCTACCCCAAATGCCCGTGGCCCAATCCTTGAGGAATGGGCCGCTGAACATGGTCTGGTCCTGCTAAACAGGGGGAATGCTCATACTTGCGTGCGTCGGTCGGGGGGATCCGTGGTGGACCTATCGTTTGCCACCCCTGCCCTCGCGCGCAATATTGGCACATGGCGCGTCCTCGAGGGGGAGGAGACGCTCTCGGATCACACCTACATCCGCTTCGAATCTGTCTCCTCCCAACCTCTGCCGATTCAGGCCACCCACCGTGCCTTTCCTCGCTGGGCCCTTACCCAGCTGGACAGGGATATGCTGGAGGATGCGGCTCTTGTCCAGGACTGGTTCTACCGCCTGTAAGGACGCAAATTCTACGCAAGCTGTTTTTTTGCAGGTTTAATAACATTGTAATTGATTGGATTTTTCCGAACGCCTAGCGACATCTATTGATGATTCTTGGTTTCGTCGCTACGGCGCCGTATTGTGATTTAGTTCATATTGTTCTTTTTTTTTCCGAATTTCAAGTTTGGGATATCTATTTAATATAATAATTTTCTTTCTAGTTCGTTTCTAATAAAGGAAATAAGGGCTATTTCTTAATTTATTAAGATTCCTTCCATTTAAGTGTCATTTGTATGATCGATTACTTTGGTGAATCGAAACGCGTAACGGAACGTCATAACAGGAAGGATTAGGTTTTCTTTGGGACTTGACCTAGGATCGCCGACCCAAATGGCGGATATATTTTTATAGTGGTTGTTAATAACAATCCAAAGATGTCAAGGGCATCTAATACAACTTATATTTGAAAGTGTAATAGCAAAGCAACATGAGGTAAAATATATTGAAATATTGATTTATTTTCACTGGTTGACAAATTTCTCGTATGGCGTGGTTGTAAAATCGTATATTTGTTTCAGAGGAGTTTTTATATAATATTGTTGGTGGACGAGGGATATGTTTCTGAAAGATGTGCTTTCTTCAGTAAACGTAAGTATTTCCTTAGAAAAGTGTGTTTCCATACCTCATGTTTTGTATCAAAAGATAGGTTACTAATTTGATAAATTTCTTTTCAGATGGGTTTAATCTTTATGAAATTTATAGTTTTATATTTACATTTTTATTGATATTTTCATATTTCGTAATCATATTCTTCTAATTCTATCTGGATTAGATTGTTATTCCTTATCAACATTTAACTTGAGGTTCTGTTCCTGATGATGAACCTAGTATTTTGTATGGAACGACTTGTGAAGTCGATATAGTTTTGGGTTTTCAACGTTGGGTTGTTCTTGGGAACTGACATGGACTTCCATCCGGGAGCTTAGTAGCCACAAGAAGGCTCAGGACCTAACCAGGGATTCCAAAAGATGTTCTGAAGCGAGGCACTGACCGATCCCGATGAGTATTCAACATCTAAAGGTACCATCTTCTTTCTTTTCCTGGGAGGGCAGCTACTTGAAACCATAGTTGTATTTTAATGTTAACATATTTTAAAGTCGAGTCTTTATATCTGAGCTATTTAGATTATGCAGATCGGATAGCACTATTTTCAATCCCGAACCATTACACACACCCTGAATTAATTATGTTGAGAGTCATATCTCTAGTACTAATTGGTTAAAATATTATATCTTTAGCTACGTGGATTGTCTAGTTAATAGTAGTATATCTATTCAGATTAAATTCCTGGAATGTAATGACAGTTGGCCATCAAATTAATAAATGATATTTAGTAAATACTACTGATTGTATTTATTCAACATCCCGTAGCCAGTCGACAAGGTTCTTTATAAATTTCTGCAAGCCGGGCATAGACTTAATCTACCTTTTAGTCTTGTACTATGTGTTCTACAACACCTAAAGAGCACCCACCAAAATCAACTACTTGCAGTGGCGCCCAACGTGGGGCTCAAAACTTAACCTAAACTCTTCTTATAACCTAGGTTATAAGAGAGTTTAGGTTAAGTTTTGCATGCTTAGTTATAGTTGATTATATCAAGGACAACCCTTGAATATATTTCTTAGCCTTGCTTTGCGCTATTTTGTTGAACTCAGTATTGTTGAGTTAGGTTGTTTGAAGATTTAGCATAACATTACATGCTCTCTTCTTTTTTGTGGGTTTGTTGCGATGACGTCTAATGTTAATTGTTATGACTAGCGACACTTGTTATATTTGGCAAATAGTCAAATTTGTTTTGTTTCCTTTGCATCTAGTATGCATATGGACTCGTGTGGACCCAGGCGTTGACGTCCTTTAGTGACCGAGCGACACACGAGATTTTTTGGACCAGGATTGCTCAGGGTAGCATCATTGTGTCATATGTGTTTGTAATGGCTAGTAACCTTACATCATTTTTTTTTCTTTTCCCTTAGAGTCGTTTTGTGGTACGACAAATAGTATATTAGAGTAGAATTGTATATCAATGGCTACTTAAAGGGGAACAGAGTTGCACTGGTACTACAGGAGCAACTTCAAAGGGGATTGTATGTCAGGAGGTGGCAGGCAGTGAATAGAAACTGATGCTTACATTTTGAAAGCTGAAGCATGATAGATGATTTGTATGATAGTGTGGGGGAAATTACACTTGCCCGGACAGTTTGAGATTTTGGTTAGTTTACATCAGTCCTGGTGGTTGGTTTTTTTTTAAGGTATTGAGTGACTTATGTTAGATTCTTTTCTTGTTTTCTTCGTTTCAGTATAGTTTCTGAACGTTATGTAATAGGTGGCCGAATTGTTGTTACATTGTTGGTTGTTTTTTTTTCCATTCTTTTGGCAGATGTTATTGTTTTCTATTGTCAAGTTGTGCTGAGGGCAGCACACCTTCTCTCTGCGCTCGAAGCTTTGGGGGGAGGGTATTGTAAGGACGCAAATTCTACGCAAGCTGTTTTTTTGCAGGTTTAATAACATTGTAATTGATTGGATTTTTCCGAACGCCTAGCGACATCTATTGATGATTCTTGGTTTCGTCGCTACGGCGCCGTATTGTGATTTAGTTCATATTGTTCTTTTTTTTTCCGAATTTCAAGTTTGGGATATCTATTTAATATAATAATTTTCTTTCTAGTTCGTTTCTAATAAAGGAAATAAGGGCTATTTCTTAATTTATTAAGATTCCTTCCATTTAAGTGTCATTTGTATGATCGATTACTTTGGTGAATCGAAACGCGTAACGGAACGTCATAACAGGAAGGATTAGGTTTTCTTTGGGACTTGACCTAGGATCGCCGACCCAAATGGCGGATATATTTTTATAGTGGTTGTTAATAACAATCCAAAGATGTCAAGGGCATCTAATACAACTTATATTTGAAAGTGTAATAGCAAAGCAACATGAGGTAAAATATATTGAAATATTGATTTATTTTCACTGGTTGACAAATTTCTCGTATGGCGTGGTTGTAAAATCGTATATTTGTTTCAGAGGAGTTTTTATATAATATTGTTGGTGGACGAGGGATATGTTTCTGAAAGATGTGCTTTCTTCAGTAAACGTAAGTATTTCCTTAGAAAAGTGTGTTTCCATACCTCATGTTTTGTATCAAAAGATAGGTTACTAATTTGATAAATTTCTTTTCAGATGGGTTTAATCTTTATGAAATTTATAGTTTTATATTTACATTTTTATTGATATTTTCATATTTCGTAATCATATTCTTCTAATTCTATCTGGATTAGATTGTTATTCCTTATCAACATTTAACTTGAGGTTCTGTTCCTGATGATGAACCTAGTATTTTGTATGGAACGACTTGTGAAGTCGATATAGTTTTGGGTTTTCAACGTTGGGTTGTTCTTGGGAACTGACATGGACTTCCATCCGGGAGCTTAGTAGCCACAAGAAGGCTCAGGACCTAACCAGGGATTCCAAAAGATGTTCTGAAGCGAGGCACTGACCGATCCCGATGAGTATTCAACATCTAAAGGTACCATCTTCTTTCTTTTCCTGGGAGGGCAGCTACTTGAAACCATAGTTGTATTTTAATGTTAACATATTTTAAAGTCGAGTCTTTATATCTGAGCTATTTAGATTATGCAGATCGGATAGCACTATTTTCAATCCCGAACCATTACACACACCCTGAATTAATTATGTTGAGAGTCATATCTCTAGTACTAATTGGTTAAAATATTATATCTTTAGCTACGTGGATTGTCTAGTTAATAGTAGTATATCTATTCAGATTAAATTCCTGGAATGTAATGACAGTTGGCCATCAAATTAATAAATGATATTTAGTAAATACTACTGATTGTATTTATTCAACATCCCGTAGCCAGTCGACAAGGTTCTTTATAAATTTCTGCAAGCCGGGCATAGACTTAATCTACCTTTTAGTCTTGTACTATGTGTTCTACAACACCTAAAGAGCACCCACCAAAATCAACTACTTGCACGCCCCTCGTCCCAAAATGCTGATGAGGAGGCTAAGCACTTTGAATCGGTCCTGGCCGAGATCTGCGACTCGTCGATGCCCAGAGCCCGCCCGCAACCCCCTCGCAGGGCGGTTTACTGGTGGACCGACGAGATCACTATCCTTCGGTCTGCCAGCAACGCTGCGCGCCGGGCCCTTGTCAGAAGCCGAAGGCGAAGAAACCGCACTCCTGAAGAGGAGAGCAGATTGTATGAGGCGTTCAAATCTGCCAAAAAGGCCCTCAAAATTGGGATCGCCAAAGCAAAAGAGGACGCCTTCCAGGAAATGCTAGCAGACTTGGACAGAGACCCATGGGGGCGACCATACAAAACTGCGCGGAATAAGTTTCGCGCAATGACCGCCCCCATGACGGAGACGCTTGATCCTCCCCTTCGGGAGCAAATTCTGGGTAGTCTGTTTCCCGACTGTGGGCCCCATATCCCGCCGGCACTAAGACCACCCCGTGCGGCCGTGGATGGCCCCATTCCTACTGTCACTGATGCAGAGATAGAGGCAGCCATGGAGCGTCTAGGCAAAAACACGGCCCCCGGCCCTGATGGGGTTCCCGCCCGCATTCTTCGCGTCGCCCTAAAACATCTTCGAGGGCGGCTCCGGGACCTCTTTGACCTGTCCCTCCGGACTGGCAGGTTCCCGGAGGCGTGGAAGGTCGGGCGTTTATGTCTGATCCCGAAAGAAGGGAAGCCTTTGGACTCCCCCTCTGGTTACAGGCCCATTGTGCTGCTCGACGAGGCGGGGAAGCTTTTGGAGAAGATAGTGGCCTCCCGCCTTGTCGACCACCTTAATGAGACTGGCCCCAATTTGTCGGACGCCCAGTTTGGCTTCAGGGCTGAGCGTTCGACAAATGACGCAGTGCTGGCCCTCAAATCATTTGCCCAGGCTGCCGTCGAAAAGGGTGACAGAGCGCTGGCAGTATCAGTCGACATTTCCAACGCCTTCAACAGCCTTCCCTTCTCCACTATCATTGAGGCACTCCGGTTTCACGGGGTGCCTCCGTACCTAAGAAGGCTGTTGGAGAACTATTTGGAGGGCAGGGTAGTGGTGTACACGGTCGCGGGGGGGATGTTGGAACGAAGGCCAATGCGCTGCGGTGTTCCACAGGGCTCGGTTCTTGGCCCGACTCTGTGGAACATAGGCTTCGATTTCGTTCTTCGAAACCGGCCTCTCCCGCGCACCCGAGTCATCTGCTATGCGGACGACACTCTCGTCGTGGCTCAAGGGGGGAGCCTCGGCGAGACATGTCGCCGAAGCGAGGCTGCAGTTTCTGCGGTTATAGATGCAGCGAAACGACTGGGTCTACAGGTGGCCCTATCCAAAACCGAGGCCCTGATGTTTTATGGGCATCGCCAGGGCCCGCCGCCGGGAGCCCACATAACTGTGGAAGGTGTCGCCGTCAGAATCGGGACCCAGATGAAATATCTGGGACTCATCCTTGACGGCAAGTGGAACTTCGAGGCCCACTTCCGGTCCCTGCAGTCCCGACTAGTAAAGACGGCAGCGGCTCTCGCCCGACTGCTTCCTAACGTCGGTGGCCCCAGCGTAAGCTGTCGAAAGCTCTACGCTGGGGTTACAAGAAGCATGGCCCTATACGGGGCCCCTGTTTGGAGTCCGCTGCGAGCAGAGGCTGCTGAGCTACTCCGCCAGCCACAGCGCCTTCTTGCTCTCCGGGCTGTTCGAGCGTATCGCACGGTGTCCCTAGATGCGGCACTAGTGCTAGCAGGTTTACCGCCATGGGACCTAGAAGCGGAAGTTCTGGGTGCCGCCTACCTATGGCGGGCGGAGCGAAGAGCGGAGGGGAGACGCCCCACTTTAGAGGACGTGATCCACATCAGGCGTCACGCTGACGATGTCTTGATGCAGAGGTGGTCACAGAGACTGGAGTCCGGTCATTACGGGGGCCCGGCGGGCCGCACCATCGGTGCGATCCGCCCGGTCCTCGGTGACTGGATTTCCAGAAAGCACGGCTCCCTTACCTTCCGTATGGTGCAGGTGTTAACCGGGCATGGCTGCTTTGGTTGGTACCTTCACCATGTAGCGGGTAGGGAGCGAACCCCTGAGTGCCACGAGTGCGGCGCTGCGGAGGATACAGCTGATCACACCCTTCTGGTGTGCCCAGCATGGGTCCAGCAGCGCCGCACTCTGGCCTCGGAGGTGGGGGGAAACCTTTCGCTGCCCAGCATAGTGCGAGCTATGTTGGGCAGTGAAAGGGCTTGGGGAGCTATGGTTTCCTTCTGCGAGGACGTGATGTCGCAGAAGGAAACCGCGGAACGGGCCAGGGAGGATAATGCCCTCGCTGACCCCTTCCGACGTCGTAGAGGGGGAAGGAGGAGGAGGCGATTCGCCGCCCTCCTTCGTCCTCAAGCGGGCTAGTGAGCAAAGGGTCGGGGGACCCGATGCCCACATTGCACAGCCCACCAGACTGAGGGTGTTCCTTGTGTACAGGACCCCTACTCCTTATGCCTGAGGCCCGGCATAGCCGTACGTAGATGATGCATGGAAGACGTCCTGCACGGGTTCCCATGCATCATCAACATACGTTGCAGTTGTACATCGCAGGTCGTTTTAGTGGGTATGCTTGTCAGGCGAACAGTGGTTCTTATGCCACTGTCCCCCTGACCAGAGAGTCCCACATACCCCACTGCTGCCCCTGAAGCAGTGGGCATGCGTAATGCATTTTTTCCTGCGAAACCAAAAAAAAAAAAAAAAAAAAAAAAGGTTAGGTTAGGTTAGGTTAGGTTAGGTTTTTTTTTTTTTTTTTTTTTTTTTTTTTTTTTACCCTGATATTATTTTTCAGGGAGTTTGTCTAGGGGATTTTTTAATTATATTTTCTTTTATCTTTATTGCCTAACTATTGCAGAATAAAACAAATTTGTACTTTTTAAACTACTAGGTGCTTAATACTAGTCCATTTCAAATGGATCGATGCTTAAAAGTGTAAACTGAGCTCGCAGAGCAAAACTACAGACTAATCTTCTATTAGTGCTAACTTATGACTACTGGTGCCTTATTACATAATAATTTTTATTTTTAAAACATATTTAAAGAGCAACGTGAATGGTACACTATTATTTTACAATTTTAACTACTTTTTCTTAATCTATTGGTGAGCATTTTTGCCAGTGTTATTATTATCTAGTTTACATGTTTATCTTATTTCTAAGTCTTACAGTATTAGTTAACTATCCTAGGTTCATTGCTTATTACAATATATAATCATATATATGTTAAGTCAATGTTTATTTATCGCTATTTCTCTTATTTACTATTTTCACTATTTCTAAACAATATTTTATAAACTTATCCTGTACATCTAAATTAAGTATTAGACTACTGAGATTTTGGACTTGGACTTTTATTCCCGTTGCCTGTTCTAGATCGTGTCGCAAATTATTGTGCACCGGGCACTCCGTAAGAAGGTGGGGGATGGATTCTTCCACGTCTGGGTCGCAAACACACGATGGGCTGTCCCGACATCTGAAGCGGTTCAGATATTGGGAGAACCCGCCGTGTCCCGTGAGTACCTGTGTGAGTTTTCCCGTCGGCTGGATCTTCTTGACAAGTTTATGTGCTTCGTTAACGTTTGGGAGGAATAGCTTTGTTATCGACGCGGTATTGCCTTCGGTGTATCTACTATTCCACGTCGTTACAGATGCTTCACGCAGAAGGCGTTTGGCATACGAGATAGGACACGCGTCGTAGTCCTTCCTCCTCTTGACTGTCAAGGCAGCCTCCTTCGCGAGTTCATCGGCTCGCTCGTTTCCAGGGAGTCCTGCATGGGCTTTGATCCAGAACAAAGAAACATCTTTGTTCTGTTCCAAGGCCCGTTGCAGATTATCCCTGGCCTTCCGTGCAAGAGGATGGAGAGAGTCATGGCTAGTGAGTGTCTCGAGCGCAGCTCTAGAGTCACTGTACACACCATAACTCTTTTCCACCCTCTTAAGGATGACGCCCGTTGCTTCGCATATGGCCAGGAGTTCCGCCTGGTAGACCGTGCAGTACGCGGACAGACATAGCTTTCGGTTCTGGATCTCGGCATCATCTTTCCATATGGAAAGTGATGCTCCGACCTTCCCCTCCAGCTTGCTGCCGTCGGTGAATATCCGCACCTCCTGCACGTTGTGCCTGTCCACAAGGTTTTGATCTACCAAACCTATGAACTCCAGACTCATATGCGATGCCGGATGCGGCGATTCCGCAAATCCCACCACACGCTCTATATCCCTGTCGCCCAGCAGCGCCGGAGATGACCCTCTCTTTGCCTCGTACAGGGCGGCCGCCTCTTGCACTCTGAGGTCGAGAGGCAGTATCCCCGACAGAAGCAGGGCGGCGTGGAGAGAGACCGTGCGGTACGACTTGCAGAGTTTTTGGGCGAAACCTCTCTGCACAGTATTAAGCTGCTTTTGAACTCCTAACTTTCTTGTGGCCGGTGCCCATGCTGCTGCTGCATATGTCACTATAGGCTCTACCGCGGCGGTATAGATACTGCGAATTATATCTGGGTTGAGGCCCCAGGTGACCTTAGCGGCCCTAGAGATCTGCTTATATAGGGCAAGCGCTTTCCTACATTGGTTTGTGACGTGAGCGTTAAATGTTAGGTGGTCATCGACTGTTAGCCCCAAAATTTTTACCTCCTTAGACAGGGTTATGCCTATCCCATCCATGCTCAGCCGCGGGGTGTCGTATTTTAACTTCCTCGTGAGGATCATCGCACAAGTTTTATGCGGGGCAAAACGCAACTTATTCTGTACGCCCCACTGCTGAACATAGGTGAGTGCAGCATTTGCCTGTTCCTGAATTTCACTCGCGGTATCACCATCGAAGACTAAGGTCACATCATCTGCGAATGCTTGGCAGTAGTAATTTCTCTGTTGCAGTCCGGTTAGTAGCGGGTTGAGAAGCAAATTCCAGAGAAGGGGACCGCCAATCGACCCCTGCACGCAACCTTTCGTCGTGTTACGCGTGCTTTCTTCCCCAGCAAACCTAACGGTAACTCTTCTGCAGCTCAGGTAGCTGTCGAGTAGCCTCCTTATATTGACCGGACACTTTTCCTCAGCCAGTCGGACTCTGATGGCTGGCCACCAAGCGCTGTCGAAGGCCCCCTCTATGTCTAATGAGACGAGACAGACCAGCTTCTTCAGCTCAACTTTGCCTTTAATATGGTTCATCAGGCAATAGAGGGCGTCCTCAGTGCTTCTCTGGGGCATGAATCCGAACTGGCGAGTACTAATCCTCGGTACAAGATGCCATTTCGTCCTTGCTACTACCATCTTCTCCAGGATCTTCCCCAGGACCGGCAGGAGACCTATCGGTCTGTAAGCCTTGGGGTTCGTGTAATCATCCTTGCCCGGTTTTCTGAGTACCACCACTGTGGCCTCCTTCCAGATGTCCGGGAAGTGCGACATCTGTACGCACTTGTTGTAGAGGGCAAGGAGAGCGTCCGGATCCTGGAGTATAGCTCGGCTGCAGATGTCTGCTGTGAAGCCATCCACTCCCGGGGCCTTCTTTGGATTAAAACTCCCCGTCGCGGTCTTTAGCTCTAACATGGTAAACGGTGGGTCATGTGGATCACCACATGCCACGCCGTTTACTTGTTCTGCCGCTTGTCTGACCCGGCGATGGTCCGAGTTATCCGTATCTACGTGGTCTTCGGGGTAGAACGTATTTGCAAGTAGGTCTGCTGACTCTTTGGGATTGAGATGTTGTCCGTCGTTGGTTTTCAGGGTCGTGTCTTCTTCTCTCCTGGCGGTCCTATTTATAATCCTGTAGATTCCTTCCCATACTCCTTCTCTGGTTTGCTTCCCGCAGAACTCTTTCCAGCTGTCGGTACGGGCTTTCTTGGCGTGGCATTCATAGTCATTTTTCTTTTCCAGGTATTCTTCGACGACCTTTTGTTTCCTATGTGGCGCAGCGCAATGGATTCTTCTTCTGTATGTAACCATTGTCTTCTTTTTGTGGGCGAGTTCTTTGCTCCACCATGGGATCGTGATTTGCTCTGATTTCTTCTTGATAGGCATGCTGCCCTTGCATGCTTCTGTGATGGCAAGTGTCAAATTCCGAACCATAATTTCCAAATCCTCCTTTCTACTTATAGAATCAATAGTAGCCTTACTGATCTCAAGTGCGGCTTTTTGCTCTGTTAGTATTGCTAGGAACTGATCCCAGTCTGCTTTCTTGGTGTTGTATAACCTTGTAGTTCTATCGACTCTAAAGCCCTTGCTGCGTGTAAGGTTAATTTGGAAAATTATTGTGTTGTGATCAGAGCATGTTACGGACCGGTCTACCCTCCAGTCTTGCACGTATCCCATGAGGTCGTCGGTACAAGCCGTAATGTCCACTCGGCTGGAGATCGTCCTATTACCTCTCGTGGTTTCAAAAGTAGGCGTATCTCCGATGTTCAATACCTGTAATCCAGACTCTTCCAGGGTCCCGGACATCTCAACGCCCCTGTGGTCTTCTATGATGCTGCCCCACCAGGTGCTCTTGGCGTTGCAGTCTCCGCCAATAAGTATTCTGGTCGGCCCAAGTTCTTCGCAAATGGTGGTTAGCTGGTCCAGGTATGGCCCTATTGGTTGGTCTGGCTCAAAGTAGAAGGACACCGCCGCGATTTCCCAGGCGCTGGTTCGGATCCTCACAACGACAATATTGTTGTTAGTGAGTTTCGGGCAAGGTATGACGTCGATGTCGTGGTTAAAAACCACTATCGCCGCCTTTACGGTCCCATCTCCTATGGCAGCGTTCTGGAAGATTCTCGCCCCACGGTAGTTCTTCATCCTTTTTGCTCCTCCCACATAAGGTTCCTGGACAAGTGCTATTGCGAATTTGGAGCTAGCCGACTCTATCATTAGTTCTTCCGTCGCTAGCTGTTTTCTCTGCAGGTTTGCTTGGGCGACTACGTATCTTCCGGTGGGGCTGCCAGCCCCAGAGTTCTGTGGGACCACCTTAGCAATATGCGATCTTAGCTCGTGCTAACGCATCCCACTTTCTGCGCACTGCACAATCTGGGCTAAACGCATTATGTTCCGCATGGTCAAGTTTGGCTATCGTACAGTTGCAACATTTAGGGCCTTCACCCGCCAGGAAGTCGGCGCAGTCTCTCTTCATGTGGGGGCCACCGCAGTGGCTGCATCTGGGGATGGACTCCCTGCAGAACCTGCGTCCGTGGCCATATCCCAAACATGTCGAGCACTGCATCAGTGGCGACTGGTCTTCGACCCTTATGCGCTGAAGGTCGACATGCACGAAGCCTCTGTTGATAAGCGCATTATAAACTGGTGGCGAGACTTTTAAAATGACGTGGGCACATTGTTGGTTACGCGCCTTTCTCCTGAACTTGACTTCCATGCGGAGGTTACTGGGCTCTATGTGTCGTAGGATGTCATTATTCTGATTTTTAACGGCTGTTAAAATGTCATCGTCACTATTATATTGTAGTACGTCCTTCAGGACGACCATTGGGTCGTGATTTTTCACTTCCTCGACATTAAGGTGGTCCGCTGCGCCTTTTAGTCTTTCTTTTACTCTCTGCCTAGCCTCTTCCGTTCTGCACCCGACTACTATTTTTCTATCTTTAACTTTCCGGACTCTATCCACCGTCACCCATCCGTCCTTAGCGTTTACCGCCTTTCGGATCCTATTGAGCACGTCGTCCCCGGTCTCCTGGTCATCCTTCGAGGATATTATCACTGAGTGCATGGACTCACGTGCTTGTACGTTTTGTCTTGCCGGTCTCGCAGCTGTCTCGGCATATGTGCTCAATACTGGTGACGCTTGGTTAGTTGTAACGGTGTTTTTGAGCTCTTCCAGAAGTGAATGCGTGCGCTCTATTTTCTCCGTTTGTGCTCTCAGGAGCTCAATGACCTCGCTAGAATTTTCCCCTAAACTCCCCTCCCTGTTCCCATTTTTCCCCTGTCCCGGATTTTCACCTATTGCCTCTGTATTAATTCCCACTGACCTTTTTTCTGTTTCAGGTGCGGTTGCTGAGTTCTTCGAAGGAGGTGGTGCTGCAGCTTTTTTGACAAGGAGTTCTTCCGCTGCCTCCTTAATCAGACGAAACAGGTTGTCGATCGCCAGTATGGCGCCGGTTTTGAGACCGGTCTTCATATTGCGAGATTTATTCACATTAAATTTCGCGTATTGAAGCCAGTCTCTGGCCTCCGCCATCCTGCCGGTCGACGACCTCTTCTTCGGCACAGGCATCGTCGACTCCTCAGCTGCTTCAACGGAAGCTCTTCGCGGCATCGGTGATGTCGTCTTCGGCTTCGGCAGCTGGGGAGCCGCCGCTGTCTCAGCCTGGGATGTTTGTTTCGGTGAGTGTGGGTGGGTTGGTTCGAGACATGGGGCACTCATGCCGGCCTCCCATTCCCCAATGCTTCTTCGCACACTGCTGCCTGCTGCCGGTTTTGGTCGCGAGCTAGGGCCGGCCTTACTCGGAATTTTAGGTGGCGAAATTTTGGGGCTAATGTCGCAGTCAGTCCGTTTTGCCGGGGTACGGATTGTTGCCATGTTGTTTAAGGGGTGGTGGGGGGGGACAAGCACGTCAAATAAATGTAAAGGTTCAATAGAACACAGTTATAAACTAAGTACGTGGGCAAAAACCTCACGTACGGCGTAAAGACACAAAAAAGACACAATAAAAACACAATAAAATAACGAAAAGTCAATAAAAAAATATAAATGTAAAAGTCAAAAATGTATGGGGAAAATAAAACAATTTAAGGTATAATTTACCTTAGAGTCCTAGAGTTAGCTTTATTTAAGCCGGTCCACGAAAATTGAGCTCTCTAAGTTGAAAAACCTAGAAGTTACCGTTAAAAATCCGTTTTCCCTACAAAAAATTTTTGTGGCTCTATGTAGAGCTGTGTAGACCCTCTGGATCGATAGGTCTCCCCGAGCCCGACTCAACAACCCCAAACTCGATGCAAATATCCTAAGCCGTTCCGAAGATATGGGCGTTCGGATATTCCCAGGTATGTACCCGAAAAAGGGTATCTGGGGCGTAGCTCTGGCGTCTGTAATCGGATCGATGTGGTATCTTTGGTGAAGTTGTGGTACTCGTTGAGGCCTATCGATTGATGTTGGTTTTGGGGTTTCGGATATCGATGGTTCGGATATCGTCGGAATCCGAATTTCCCGGTAGATGATGTCCCGCCCTTGTTGATGTCGAAATCCCTAGATTCGTAAGTCTTCTAGTTTGGGAGATATTCGCGAGAGCGTAAGTTCGCTTTTTCCGCTCGTCGAAAATGGCGAAACGCTCCCGGCTGTATCTCCGGTCTCCGACGTCGCAGAGAGGCGCAGTTTTCTCGAGGACGTGTGGGGGACTGTTCCCTACCGCGCGCGATGCTAAGTGGGGTTACGAATTTCGCGACGCCCGATCTTCTCGCCACTCGGAGGGTAGGTAGAGTGGGGGTAGGGAAGGTTGGGAGACCAAACCTCAGCTTTCTACGACCTATAGCTGCGAAGTTATTCGTGTCCCAAACTTGTCCCAATGTCTGGGACTGAGGCGCGCTAGATTTTGGGACTCTTGCTTCTCCGGTTATATGTGTCCTAGAGACTCGGGACAAAAAGTGGGCACCCTAGCTCGATCTTATGCACCTACCTATGGTGGTTTGGGGCGTATAGCTCAAATTCCGTCGGATTTAAAAAATTTCCAGAAATTCCTAAAGAATGGGCTATGGGCTAGTCCAAGTAGAAAATCTCAAGTCCATACGATGTCGGAGTCGGGAGATATTAATTTTTAAAGTTTTATACCCGGGATCCGAAAAGTTCGGATTTTGTCAAAAATTTTTAAATTTGCGTATTTTTCGGCCCAGTTTGGGCTTAATTGATGCCGAATAGGTTGTCTAAAGCTAATAACGTTGTTAAAATAATTTATTTTCTATTAATTTAGAATATATGGCCAAAAATCACTGTAAAATCAATATCTCCTGAAGTACATGTCCGAAAAATCTGAAATTTTATATACAGGTGTCTTAAATACTAATCTATCTTAATCTAAAATAAAACTAAATTAAATTTAAAATTTAAAAAAGTTATTCAGTGAAAACTGAAAAGTTCACTATTTTAATTCTCGTCGGTTAACCAGACGTCCAAAAAATTTTTAAAAATGATTTTCTTATAGAACTAAGAAGCGCGCAACTTATAGCAATTGAATTTTTATTTATTTTTGTATATTTAAAAAGTTATTAGGGGTCAAAATTTCAATTTTTAAAATTAATTTAAATAAAAAGTACAAGTCTTAAAATTCTAATTTTTTCGTCAAAAGTCTTCTATAGATAGCGTGTATAAGTGTTCAAATTTTCAGCTACCTGCTGCGTCTGGATCTTGATCTGGGTCACCACGTGGGACTTGTTTTTTTGCTGATTGCCGCCGAACGCCAACTCTTCTCCAATTTCTGAGTATGCAGAAAGATGCGGGCCAACCGCCCCTTGCCGGGGGTGTTTGGAGCTCGAAGATCGGTGCAGGATTGCGCGCTCCAGGCGCGTTTGAAGATGGTGCTCGAAATCCTAACCCCTAAAAGTAGGGGTTTTTCGGCTAAAACTTTTTGATCACTGCACTGATTTTGCTCACTGACACTTCACGGGGTGGAGGCAAAAATCCTGCGTCTCCTGACACTTCACTCGTGAAAATCGGGCTAAGATTACCCACTTTTTTGAATTTTTGAAAACGGAGCACGTGTTTTTCGTGGCGTCTCGGGCGGAGGACGGCGCGCAACTGGGTTAGGTTAGGTTAGGTTAGGTTAGGTTAGGTTAGGTTAGGTTTTTTTTTTTTTTTTTTTTTTTATTATTAACGACTTCCTCCAACATGGGTGATCGGAGCCTGTTTTTTCTATTTAATATTGTATTTCTTTTTCTAATGACTTAAGGTCAAACCTTTTACTATGTTCTTCTTTACAGTTTTCTTTTACATCAATTACTCTATATCCTATATATAATCTTTCAATTTCATACTCCAGCATTTTCTACTGTAGTCTTATCTATTCAATCTATCTATTTCAATTTAATTTATGTTTTTCTGTATTCCTTTCATTTCCAACTCATAGTCTTATACCTTCTTCTATATTTTGCAACATTAATAAATCTGTAACATATTTACTATTATTGCAACTAACTGCTTTTCCTTTCCATCAGATCCTACTGGGTCAGTGAGCTTTTACTTTACTATATTAAAATTTTCCTCCTTATTTCTCAAATCAATACCTATTCTAAATATATTTATATTTTCTCTCGTTTTAGATTTATTGTTATATTGTTAAACTATTATATTTATGTATTTGCGATACACTATATATTCAATATATATGATGCAATACTTATTTTTCTTTTATTTCTTTACCTGTTAAATTTTTGCACGATTTTAATAATTTATCTTTTTCTTTACTTAATTTCATTAAAACTCTTTCTGTCCCCATGTCGATCTCCTCCCTCATATCCCTTTCGTCCTGTTTCCCACGAAGTTCCTTCCATTTTTTAATTATTTCTTTTTGAACTTTTAGCTCAAACTTTTCTTTTTCTTTTAGGTACAGGTCATCTGCTGCCCACAGCTCGGACCAGAACGGCATGGTAAGTTTTTCTATTTTGTTTTTATTTGTAGTTATGTGTTTGCATATTTCTATAGTTATTGTGATTAATTTTTGTAACATGTGTTCTAATTTTGTTGTTTTATTAAATTTTTCTATTAGGAACTGTTTTTCAGACATGATTTGGGTAAATTTCTCATGAAATTCTTGGAAATCAGTCTTTTTTGGTTCAACTATTCTCGTAGTCTGGTCTGTAAATTTATCTAATATTAAACTAAGTGTTTTGCCGCTATGTTCCGAGCTCATGAAGCCCTCTGCCACTTTCCTGTCCCCAACAAGGTTCACGCTGTTTTTGGAACATGCTGTGACGCCTGCTAGGCCATTGTGCCTCTTGCCTCTTTGTATGCCCTCCGGGACGCCTTTAGCAGTACGCAGTTGATGCTCTTGCTATGGCGTCCCATTTACTGCGGATGGGGCAGTCTTTGCTGAATGCATTGTGGCAACGGTCTTCTATTTTGGCTCGACTGCAATTTGTGCATTCCGGTGCCTCCTGTGCGAGCCTTGCAGGGCAACCCGCGCACAAATGCAGTCCGCCGCAGTGGCTGCAGACGTCCTCGGCCTCCTTACAATATTTACGGCTATGGCCGTAACCCAGGCAGCGTGAACACTGAACCAGGGGCGACTGGTCTTCTACCACAATCTGTTGTAGGTCTATACGGATTTTGCCCTGTTCGGTTGCCCGCTTCCAGATTGTGGGAGACACAGTCAGGACGATGTGGGATGTATGTGGGTTCCTGGTCCTCTTTCTAAATTTCACCTCTACTCTATCCTCCTCGTTTTCGAGGCCGTGAAAGAGGCCCCGGTTCTGATTCCTAAGAGCTTCCAATACATCAGCGTCAGTATGTATCGTGAGAACGCTCTTAAGCACCAGAAGCGGGTCCCTGTTTTTCACTTCCTCGACTACGAGGTTTTTTCCCGCTCTTTCTATCCTTTCCTTTATTTTCCTTCTGTCTTCCTTCGTTTCACAGCCCATTATTATTTTCCTGTCTTTGGCCTTTCTCACTTTTTCTATCCTTATCCAGCCTTCTTTTGCGTCGACCGCTCTTCTAACTCTTTCCAGGACTTCCTCCCCAGTATCCTGATCATTCTCGGAGGTGATGACCACAGAGTGAAGTGCTCTACGCTCCGGCATCTGCTTGGTGTTTATTTCCGCTGCCGCTACTCTCGCGTAGGTCATTTGTTCCATGCTAAGTGCTTGGCCCTCTATCATGTCCTTAATTTCCGCTAGTTTTTTATTGTTTTCAGCAAGCAGTCGGCTGTTCTCCTCTATCTTGGTAACGAGAAGATCTCCCTCTTTTATTTTTAATCCCTCTCTAGGCTCCTTCAACGTTGGAGTGTCGCTGTCATTTTCACCCTGATCCTCGTCCCCTCTAGTCTTTTTCTTCTTTGCAGGTGCGGCTCCCGACGCCTCCTTCACAAGTTGGTAGAGATTGTCCACCGCTAGAGTAATCCCGGCCTTAAGGTCGGCTCTCAGATTGCGGGATTCTCCTATCTGGGTCTTCGCTTTCACGAGCCAAACCCTGGCCCGGGTCACTCTATCGGAGGACTTCAATTGGTCCGTCGCTGGCCTCGGCGACACCGCAGCAGCGTCTACAGATGCTCTGCGCGTCACTCCCTTCACTTCAGAGGGGGCCGCTGCCTTCTGTTTCGCTTTCTGCGGTGCCCCCGAGGCCTTCGCCGTTTCCACTTTGGTTGGAGAGTGTGAGTGCGTGGTTGACGCACATTGCATTTGAGTCATCCTGGACTCCAGTTCTCCTATGCTTCGTCTCACATTTGTTCGATGCGTCATGGACTTTACCGGAGAGGGTCCTGCCTTCTCCTTGTTGTTTGGTGGTGGTGAGTTTTCGGGACTCCTGTCAATTCCCTTTTTAGCCGGTGTTCTAAAGCCAAACATGTTTGCTGTTTAAGTTGAACAGCGAGCAAGGAGAACTGAAACCAGTGCGGGAGAGGTCAGAAATCAAAATTAACTATGTGCACCGAATACGATGCACAACAATAATAAAATGGGTATCAAATAATTTAAATTAGTGTCCAAAAACGGAGCACCGTCGATTGAGTGTAAATTCTTAAAATATGTATACCGGCCAATAGGCCAGGCTTACAGTTAAAAAATTTTTACGTCAACTCTATAATGAGTAAGTCACAACTATCACTAATACTATCGAAGCTGCCAAGTACTTATTTTAGGCTAATTAGTTTTTGTTTTATTTTGCAGTAGCTGCGGAGTGGCGATTAAGGGCGCAAGAAGCGTGACCAGGTAGCGGCCAGACCCGAACGATGTAGATAAACGAAGAAACTCAAAAACTAAAATTTGATCGGGTCGGCTCGTTCACCTGTCTAAGAGAATAAGGGTGGGTGGGAGGGCAAATTTTTGGGTTTCCCTCTGCCGGAAAGCGGCGGATGGGGTGTCAGATGAAAGGTCTCGGCGCCGTCTACAATTCTGCGTGCAGAGAAGAGGTGGTGCCGGTATAAAATTTTGATGTTATAGCTGAAAAACTGATTTTTTCTATGAAAATAAATGAAAATCTATGAATTTAATGAAAAGCTTATTTTCCAGGTGGTCCAGATAGGTGCAGAAGCAGGCGGAGCAGCGAACCAGTCAACCTCGAAGAGGAAGAAGAGTAGGCGTCCGAGTAAAAAGTGTGGAAAATGTCGGAAAAACTACGATTTTGATGAAAATTTAAATGAAGGAAAAGTGAAAAGCCAAAAAGGACTATAGCAGACGATGGTAGCAACAAATTTAAACGTATTCAAAACAAAAAATTTTGAAAATCGGTCAACTAGAAGACCTTTTTTATTGTTTTTGAGTTATTTTCTTATTAATATTATCACCGCTTAGGTCCGTCCTGCGCTCTCGGACAGTGGCACCCTCATTCCGGACAAGCCCTACGCTAAACCACCAAGCGAGGGGCCCTACTCGAAACCACCCAGTGACCGACCCGAAATCAATGCGGACATCTACCAGCGTATCGTCCAGCAGTGTGATCAAATCATTCGGGTCAAAGATACTTCTGGCCACCTCAAGGGAACTCACCAGAAGATCCTCAAGGAGGCTGCGATTGCGATTCGCGGCGATGCATGGTCCCTCTGCGGGAGGTCCCGCTCCAAGGAGACTTACTACCTGGAGCAGGAGGTCGTCGCCCTAAGGGACGAGGTTCATGCCGCAAAACGTCGCGAAGCGGAATCTCGTAAACGAGAGGAAGAGGCGCGTAAGAGAGAGGAAGAGGCGCGCAAGGAAATCACCAGGCTGCGCGAGCAATGCTGCGAGCTTGCCAGCGCAGTCAAACTGCTGAAATCCTACCTGCGCGAGGAGCACAAGGGCACTGACTACCACGAGCCTCACGAAAGCGAGGCCGAATCCGTGTGGGGTTCCGCTGCCCAAGAAGCCCAGGATAGACAGGTGACGATGGAGACCATCGCTGAGGTCCACGTCCAACCTGACCCACAACCCGAGCTGCGCGGCGGTCATCCGGCCCCGACCGACTTAGCGGATGTTATTGCCCGCGAAGTCATGAGTCGTGTTGGTCGGATGATCGACGCTAGATTTGACGACCTAGACGACCGCCTCCTGCCTAGGAGAAAGGTACGCCCGCCGCTGATGTCCGATGTCCAGATGCCTCGCGCTCTTGACACAACTGCGGCGACACCCGTACCCAAAAAGAGGCGAAGGAAGAGAGGGAAAGGTAGAGGCCCTACTGTGGGCCAAAACCCAGCTCCCCCACCACCCCCACCAGTGACTACAGCTGCCCCGCCTCCGTCCGAATGGACGCAGGTCGTGAAGAGGGGCAAACAAAACCGGAAGAAGAAGCAGGCGGAGATCCAGCCACCTGCCTCCTCCATACCAGCCAGGGCTCCTCCTGCCGCTACGTCCAGCGACAAGAAGAACCAAAAATTTGGGAACCCTTCGAGGCTCCGGGCGCCGCGTTCTGCCGCTGTCGTACTGGAGATACAGCAGGAGGGCATCAACACCGGTTGGACCTATAACCGTCTCCTTAAGACGGCTAGGGACTCAATCGATTTATGGGAGCTCGGCTTGGGCGGACGAATCCGAATTAAATTCTCTGCCGCAACTGACAATCGCATCATCGAGATCGATGCTCTGGCGGGACAATCGATGGACGAGGCCAATGAGAAGGCTGACCTGCTGGCCTCCAAATTTGCGGATCTTGCCCCACCAGAAGCTTTTAAAATTACCAGGCCTGTGAAGTCTACGGACATCAGACTCACGGGCTTGGATGAGTCTATTACGCCCGAAGATATCGTCGAGGCGGTCTCCAGAAACGGGGAGTGTAAACCCGAACATGTCCGTGTGGGCCGCATCAGTCGTGGCGGATTAGGCGGCAGCGCCGTCGTTCGCTGCCCTGTCATGGCTGCCAAGAAGGTGGCCAACAGCAGGAACATCATTGTGGGTTGGGTACGCGCCAGGGTTGACCTTCTAAGGCCTCGACCCATGCGCTGCTCAAAATGTTTTGGAGCAGGCCACGGGCGCGCGATGTGCCGCGCGGTAGTCGACCGCAGCGGCACCTGTATCCGCTGTGCCGAGCCAGGCCATAAAGCTGCCGGATGCACAAAAGAGATCCGCTGTGTGCTCTGTGCAGAGGCGGCGATGCCGGCGAATCATCGCGTGGGGACAGCCAACTGCCCCACAGCGAAACTCCATCCTAAACCGCGTCCGCAGGTTGACCCTGCTGAGGGCTCCCAACGGTCGCGAGTGTCTAGGAGTGCAGACGCGGGGGCGTCTGCACCCAGTTAATAGACCGAGTGGGCGCGCGCGGTGTACCCGCGCGCCCCTCTGAGTGACTCGGGCAGTTCCAGTCTGTCTACGAGTGGGCCGGTTGCGGCAGTGCGTGGAAGCGGTGCGAGAGGATTCCACATCGGGCGCCTCGCTCTTATTCCTACATGCGCGAGAGGTACACGGAGGGTGGTTTAGTGGGTAGTGTCCGTTAGATAGGACGAGCCCCACACTCCCCTGCGACGGCCCCCGCCGACGCAGGAAGTGCGTAAATGCATTCCCCCGCCTAAAAAAAAAAAAAAAAATAAAAAAAAAAAAAAAAAAAAAAAAAAAAAAAAAGGTTAGGTTAGGTTAGGTTAGGTTAGGTTAGGTTAGGTTAGGTTAGGTTAGGTTAGGTTAGGTTAGGTTAGGTTAGGTTAGGTTCTCGCCCTTCTTCGGAAGGGAAGGAGTTTTTGGTCTCCTACCGGGCGCGTCCCCAGGTGGCGGATAGGGGAATGCCTCCCAGATATGGGGGGTACCGGCTTCGGCCGGCGCGGACCAAAACCAAAGGGGGGGTGGGCGCATGGTAGTTGAATTCTGTTCGGAATTCAACTACTGTGGCGATAGGAACCCGCACGACGCTCTCTGATTAGCAGAGAGACGCTACGTAGCGGGAAGTGGGAGAATGCCCCGTGGTCACGTTAGGCAGGTAGGCGTAGGTAGGCCGTAGGTGTTAGGTTTAGGGGTAGGGACCTGTAGGAGTAGGGTAGGAATGTGACCGTGGTGGCTATGGGGGGCTTTAAGGGGCTGGTGGCTCGTAGGAGCAGTGATAGCTGGGTGTGGGTGACCCCTTTTTGAGTGGGGCTCGACCGGCGTCCTGGACATTCCGGGTAGCGGCGGTGCGAGCGGGGCGACGGGCTTTCTCGGTCATGGTGTATGATCGGGGGGGCTGGCTTAGGCTACCGTCGGCCAAACCGTAACCTTGCGTTAGGCAGGGCCGGGGGGACTGCCCTTAGTTGGGTGGTCCTGCGAGGAGCTAACCTCTATAAAAAAGCCCCAATCCCGAGGTAGTCGCGGCCCAGGGGATGAATGGCCAACGGGAGGTTGGTTCCGACGCGACCTCTGGAGGGAAGGAATGGTGGACCCTTTCCCTTCACAACCCTACACTTACCCGGGTACAGGGGGCACTGCTCGGGTGGACCGTTTATTTCCCCCATACTCGTGGGAATCGTATGGATAATCTAAATCAATTCGTTTCGCAAAAAGATGCAGAAGAAGGTGAGGAGATGGTGGTGGGGTCCGATTCAGGATCCAACCTGTCGGGGTGTGCGGAGGACAGGGTTATGGAGTCGCCAGCGGAAAGGAGGAAGAGGAAGCGAATGCGGCTTCACTCTAAGGAGAGGGCAGCTAGAGCTGCTTCGGGATCACTCTCCGATGGCGGTGAGTCAGCGGCGGGTGTTGCCACCCGCAGTAGAGGCAGAGGCCGTCCACCTACCACAGGCCAGTATGTCGGTCTGGCTAGGGCTAAACAAGAGTTCATTGAAGCCAGGAAGCGTGAACTCGAGCTGTTAGCAGAAGAAGAGATGGTGGAGCTGACGCAGCGGACCAGGGCAAGGAGAGAGAACAGGGCGAAGGTGATGGCTGGGGATCCGGTTGAGGATAAAACAGCGGAAGCTCTAGTTACCCAGGTCAAAGATGACGTGCAGGTTGTTCTTAAAGTGGTTGCCAACTCCAAGAACCTGAAAGGGACCTACGCAAAGTCCCTAAAGGAGGCTGCAGCATCCATCGAAGAAGCCGTTGGGGCTCTACGGGGTCGTACAGTTGCCGAGGAAAACCAGAAGCTGCAGGTCGAGAATAGTCGGCTGAGGAAGGAGGTTGACGATCTCAAAAGGGAGATGGAGGAGGTTAAGTCGGCGCTTGCGGATCTGCGCAGTTCCTGCAGATGCGGTCGAAGACAGAGCCAGATCCAAGCCCCTGTCATCGCGGAGGGAGCTGGTCAGCGCACTCAGGTAGATCAGGGTTTTATGAGAGAGGTGATGCTGCAGGTAGGGCAGCTGGTTTCGGCCAGGTTGCAGTCCCTGGAGGAGCGTCTGCCGCCGGCTGAGCGGTTGCGCCCGCCATTGGCGGTAGAGAGACGGAAAGACGCTTCATATGCGGCTGCGGCGTCGACGGTGCGTCAAGTGCTGCCAGCGGAGGTGGCCCAGAGGAAAAAGAAGACGAAGAAGAAGAAGAGCAAAGCTGGAAGGGTGGTAGCAGCTCCGGCTCCGACTCGGGCATCTATACCGGCCCCGTCTTTGGCGCCGTTGTCGGCTTCGCAACCAGTGTTGCCGGCTCCTAACCAGTCCGCTGTTGGGAGTTGGTCGGTGGTGGCATCTCGTGGGCGGGCAAATAAGGTAGGGGGTGCTCAGCGTCCGCCTCAACCTGGAGGTAGGCAGTTGGCTCAAGCTGTTCCAGCTAAGACTAAAGCGACGTTGCGCCCGCCGCGTTCTTTGGCGGTAGTACTCACGCTGGAGCCTGATGCCAAGGAAAGGGGGGTCTCATATGCGGAGCTGCTAGCAAAGGCTCGTCATAGTGTGGACTTAGATGCGATAGGGATCGATCGCTCTAAGTTCAGCTTTAGGGAGACGCGTACGGGGGCGCGAATCTTGGAGCTGGGGGGTTCCACCACTGGGGAAAAGGCCGACGAGTTTGCGGAACGCCTTAGGTCGGCTTTGGCAGGTACAGCCAGAGTGGCTAGGCCCACGATGTGTGCGGACTTGCGCATTTCCAGGTTGGACGACTCAATAGAGAAGCCAGAACTGCAGGCTGCTGTAGCGGCTAAGGGGGGCTGCTCTGTTGAGTCGGTCAAGGTAGGCGAAATTCGACGTGGTCCGGGGGTCTTGGGCTCTGCCTGGGTCCAGTGTCCAGTGACAGCTGCTAAGTTGTTGGCGGAGGAGGGGAGGCTCTCGGTGGGCTGGAGCTCGGCACGGGTCACGGTGCTGGAGCGAAGGCCTCTGAAGTGTTTCAGGTGTCTGGAGCTTGGGCATACGCGCTCTATGTGCACTTCGGCGGTGGATAGAAGCAGCCTGTGCTACCGTTGTGGCCAGGACGGTCACAAGGCGTCGGCGTGTACTGCCAAGCCGCATTGCCCAGTTTGTGCGGAGTTAGGGCGGTCAGCGGATCACAGCGTGGGGTCGAGAATGTGCTCGCGTCCCTTGAAGAGGAGACAGCCAGCTGCCGGCGCTTCTGTTCCAGCAGGTGCGACACAAGAGGGGGCGTCTATGGATATTGCGGATGGATAGTGTGCCCGTAGTTAGGTTCCTTCAGGCGAACATTAATCACTGCGCCGGGGCACAGGATATCCTTCTGCAATCCATACGACAGTGGTCGATTGGCATTGCAGTAGTGGCAGAACCCTACTTTGTGCCATCTTCGCCTGGGTGGTTTGGAGACGAGAATGGGTTGGCGGCGATTGTATTCTCCTCGTCGTTGATGTCTCCGCCGCCTGTGTTGAGGGAGCGTGGGCCAGGATATGTGGCGGTTCAGTGGGGCGGCATCGTGTTGGTCGGAGCGTACTTTTCCCCCAATAGACCGTTAGCGGAGTTCGAGCCGTTTATGGATCTGTTGGGGGGAGTTGTACTCCGATCGGCACCACACTCAGTTGTCGTTTTGGGTGACCTCAATGCTAAGTCTCAAGCTTGGGGTTCACCCGACACTGATGCTCGTGGGGAGCTGGTGGAGGACTGGGCCGCTGGAGTCAGGGTGGTTCTTCTGAACCGAGGCAATGTGCCGACGTGCGTCAGACCCCAGGGAGACTCAATTGTGGATGTGACGTTCGCTTCTCCGTCCCTTGAGCCTCGGATATCTGGGTGGAGAGTGATTGTCGGGGAAGAGTCGCTGTCTGATCACCGATACATCCGGTTTAATCTTCGACAGTCGTCGTCACCATCTAGGAGTACCGGTGGATCGCGGGGGGGTTCGTCGTTTCCTCGCTGGGCGCTTGCCAGGCTAGATAAGGGCCTGTTAGTTGAAGCGGCGATTGTCCAGGCCTGGTTTGCAGAGTCGACGGTACCGACGGTGGATGTGGATGAGCAGGCTCGTCAGCTTACGGATGCGATGACGGCTGCATGTGACGCAGCTATGCCACGTGCGAAACGAGCCCCACCGAGGAAGGCAGTATATTGGTGGTCGCAGGAGTTGGCAGATCTTCGGGCTGCCAGCATTGCTGCACAACGGGCGGTGACACGGCATCGTAGGCGTCGTATTCGGGGTGCTGGCTTTCTAGAGCGTGAGGAGGCGCTGCGGGCAGCGTATAGAGCTGCCAAGAAGGCGTTACAGCTTGCCATTTCCAGAGCAAAGGAGCGTGCTAGGGAGGAGATGCTGTCGGAACTGGACGGGGACCCTTGGGGGCGCCCGTATAAAGCAGTGCGAGGGAAACTCTGTGGTGCCGGTCCGCCGGTCACAGAGTCTCTGGAACCACAGGCGCTAGAGGCCGTAGTAGCGGGTTTGTTTCCGACTCGGGGAGATCATCAGCCTCCACGGATGGCTCAGCATCGCGACGAGGGTGCCTCTCAGACGGTGGTGCCTCCAGTTACGTCGGGGGAATTGGGAGCGGCATTTTTACATTTACGTGGAAAGAAGACGGCTCCGGGCCCGGATGGAGTGCCTGGCCGAGTCTGGTTGACGGTTGAGGACCTAGTCGAGGAACGTCTTCGGGGTCTTCTGAACGCGTGTCTGGAGAGTGGGCGGTTTCCGGACAGATGGAAAGTAGGTAGGCTGGTGCTTTTGAGGAAGAAGGGCCGTTCGGAGGATGCTCCTTCGTCCTTTAGACCTATTGTGCTTTTGGATGAAGGGGGCAAACTTTTCGAGCGCATTCTTGCCTCTAGGGTGTTGGAGCACCTGACTACGGTTGGTCCGGATCTGTCGGAGTCTCAATTTGGGTTCAGGCAGGGTCGATCTACTATCGATGCGATAGGGCGGCTGAAGGAGCTCTCTGAGGAGGCGGTTAGTCGTGGCGAGGTGCTGTTGGCGGTATCGTTAGATATCGCCAATGCCTTTAACACACTACCGCGAGATTGTATCCGGGAGGCGTTACAATATCACGGGGTACCTCAGTATCTGCAGCGGGTTATACGCGATTATCTCTGTAACCGGTATATTGTATATCAGGATCGACAGGGACGCCTAGTGAGACGAGCGGTGTCATGCGGTGTTCCGCAGGGGTCGGTCTTGGGCCCTCTTCTGTGGAACATCGGCTATGACTGGGTGCTGCGTGGTGCGCTACTGCGAGGGCTTTGCGTCATCTGTTACGCCGACGACACGCTTGTTACGGCGCGTGCGCGGACGTTTCAGGAGGCGCTTACTTTAGGTACGGTCGGAGTTCGGCAGGTTGTCGGGCGGATCGAGGCTCTTGGTCTCAGAGTGTCTTTGGATAAGACCGAAGCGCTTTGGTTCCATGGGCCTCGCAATAAACCGCCGTCGGGGACACACCTTTGTATCGGCGATATTCAGGTTGAGGTGGCAGACGATATGAAATACCTGGGGCTTGTACTGGATGGTAGGTGGAACTTCCGGGAGCATTTCAAGCGTCTGTCGCCGAAGTTAGTGGCGACTGCGGGTGCGTTGGCAGGACTGTTGCCTAATCTGGGGGGGCCTAGCGTTTTAGTGCGGAGGCTGTATGCAGGAGTGGTCAGGTCCATGGCTCTGTATGGTGCTCCGGTGTGGGTGAACTCTCTGTGCAGGGAGAACAGGGCCATGCTGCGGAGACCTCAGCGAGTGGTCGCGGTTAGGCTCATACGAGCCTACCGCACTGTCTCGTTTGACGCGGCATGTGCTTTGGCAGGTACACCTCCATGGGAGTTGGAAGCAGGGGTGTTGGCGACGGTATACGAACGTGGGGCACAGGTGCGGACGGCTGGAGGGCGTCCTATGCCTGAGCAGGTGGAGCGCTGGAGAGCACGGGCGAAGGAGTCCATATACCGCCGGTGGCAGGAGCAACTCGAGCGTCCTGTGGCAGGTAGATGGACGGTGGCGGCAGTGCAGCCAGTGTTGCAGCAGTGGGTGACCAGGAGGCAGGGTCTTCTCACTTTCCGCCTTGCGCAGGTTCTCTCGGGCCATGGTTGCTTTGGGAGATATCTGTGCAAGATTGCGGGGAGGGAGAGGACAATGCAGTGCCACCATTGTGGGGCAGCGGAGGATACGGCGATGCATACCCTAACGCAGTGTCAGGAGTGGGATGCAGAGCGTGCAGAACTGCGCTCTGTCATAGGGCAGGACCTTTCGCTGCCGGCCGTGGTGAGAGCTATGGCGGGTGACGGAAGAGCTTGGCGTGCGGTGGCATCCTTCTGTGAGCGGGTGATGCTGCAGAAGGAGGCGGCAGAGCGTGTCCGGGAGGAAGATCCTCTGGCGGATGCGATACGCCGCAAGCGTGGAGGCAGGAGGCGGAGGCGCTTCGAGCAGCAGCTTCCTTCTGCGATTTAGCCAGGCCGCGGCTGTGAAGGGCGGGAGACCTTTACAGTTGCATTGCACTGCCTGCGCTTGGCGGAAGCGGTCCCTATGCTCGGGACGCTTCAGCCCTTAGGGTAATTGGGGTGGGTCATTTGGGGCATCTGTTGTGGTGGTGTCCATCTGGGCAACGCTGTGGGGGTAGTCTGCGGTAGAATGCATAGGCATTTACCCGGGGTCTACCCCCAAATGTGTGGTGGAGCATCGTTGGTTTTTTACTGGGTATGCTGCCAGCTTCTGGCAGAGAGTCCTAGAAAAGCCCCGTTCTCCCGAGCGGGGGGGATGCGTAATGCATTTTTCCAACGTAAAAAAAAAAAAAGGTTAGGTTAGGTTAGGTTAGGTTAGGTTAGGTTCTCGCCCTTCTTCGGAAGGGAAGGAGTTTTTGGTCTCCTACCGGGCGCGTCCCCAGGTGGCGGATAGGGGAATGCCTCCCAGATATGGGGGGTACCGGCTTCGGCCGGCGCGGACCAAAACCAAAGGGGGGGTAGGCGCATGGTAGATGAATTCTATCTGGAACTCATCTACTGTGGCGATAGGAACCCGCACGACGCTCTCTGATTAGCAGAGAGGCGCTACGTAGCGGGAAGAGGGAGAATGCCCCGCGGTCACGTTAGGCAGGTAGATGTAGGTAGGCCGTAGGTGTTAGGGCTAGGAGTAGGGACCTGTAGGGGTAGGATAGGAATGTGACCGTGGTGGCTATGGGTGGCGTAAAGGGGTTGGTGGCTCGTATGAGCAGTGGGTTTGGGCAACTCGCTTCGCTTTGAGTGGGGCTCGACCGGCGCCCCGGACAGTCCGGGTAGCAGCGGTGCGAGTTTTTGGTGTTTGGTGGTTTGCCTGGCGTCCTGGACGTATTCCGGGTAGCGGTAGGTAGACGGTTGTCTACAGGCTTCAGGCTTCGGGTCGGCGCCCTGGGGGTAACCTAGGTAGCGGTGGCGCGATTTGGGCTCGACCGGCGTCCTGGATATTCCGGGTAGCGGCGGTGCGAGCGGGGCGACGGGCTGTCTCGGTCATGGTGTATGATCGGGGGGACGGGCTTAGGCTACCGTCGGCCAAACCGTAACCTTGCGTTAGGCAGGGCCGGGGGGACTGCCCTTAGTTGGGTGGTCCTGCGAGGAGCTAACCTCTATAAAAAAGCCCCAATCCCGAGGTAGTCGCGGCCCAGGGGATGAATGGCCAACGGGAGGTTGGTTCCGACGCGACCTCTGGAGGGGAGGAATGGTGGACCCTTTCCCTTCACAACCCTACACTTACCCGGGTACAGGGGGCACTGCCCGGGTGGACCTTTTATTTCCCCCATACTCGTGGGAATCGCATGGATAATATAAATAAAATCGTTTCACATAAGAATGCAGAAGAAGGTGAGGAGATGGTGGTGGGGTCCGATTCAGGATCCAACCTTTCGGGGTGTGCGGAGGATAGGGTGATGGAGTCACCGGCGGAAAGGAGGAAGCGGAAGCGGATGCGGCTATACTCCAAGGAGAGGGCGGCTAGGGCTGGTTCAGGATCCGTCTCTGATTGTGGTGAATCAGCGGCGGGTGTTGCCACCCGTACTAGAGGCAGGGGCCGTCCACCGACTACAGGCCAATATGTGGGTTTGGCTAAAGCCAAACATGAGTACATTGAGGCAAGGAGGCGCGAGCTCGAGCTTTTGGCAGAAGAGGAGATGGTGGAGCTGACGCAGCGAACCAGAGCAAGGAGGGAGATCAGGGCAAAGGTGATGGCTGGGGATCCGGTTGAGGAGAAGACTGCGGAAGCCTTGGTCAACCAAGTAAAGGATGATGTGCAGGTTGTCCTCAAAGTGGTTTCAAATTCTAAAAACCTAAAGGGAACCTACGCCAAGTCCTTAAAGGAGGCTGCAGCTTCTATTGAGGAGGCCGTTGGGGCTTTGCGTTGTCGCACAGTTGGGGATGACAACCAAAGGCTGCAAGAGGAGAACTGCCGTCTTAGAAAGGAGGTAGACGACCTCAAAAGGGAAATGGAGGAAGTTAAGTCGGCGCTTACGGAGTTGCAGCGGTCCTGCAAATGCGGGCAGCCTCCTGTCAGCAAAGAGGGAGCCAGTCAGCGCCCCCTGATGGAACAAGAACTTTTACGGGAGGTAATGTTGCAGGTAGGGCAGATGGTGTCTGCGAGACTGCAGTCCTTGGAGGAGCGGCTGCCGCCAGTTGAGCGGCTACGTCCGCCGCTGGCGGCAGATAGGCGTATGGAGGCGTCATACGCGGCTGTGGCTTCGGCGGTTCCACCTGTCTTGCAACCACAGGTGGCCCAAGGGAAGAAGAGGGCAAACAAGAAGAAGAAGAGCAAAGCGAGGAGGATGGTGGCTGCTCCGGTTTCGACTTCGACGCGGGCTCCTATACCGGCCCCATCTGTGGCGCCGTTATCAGCATTGCAGCCTGTTTTGGCAGCTCCCAATCAGCCTGCTGATGAGGGTTGGTCTGTGGTGGAACCTAGAAGGTCAAATAAGGCGGGGGGTGCTCAGCGTCCGTCTCAGCGTGGGGGTGAGCAGTTGACTAGGACGGGTCCAGTAAAGAAGAAGGCGCCGCTACGTCCGCCACGTTCTTTGGCAGTTGTGCTCACATTGGAGCCCGATGCCAAAGACAGGGGGGTATCATATGCGGAGCTGATGACGAAGGCTCGAAATAGTGTGGACTTGGATGCGATAGGGATCGATCGCTCTAAGTTCAACTATAGGGAAACACGGACGGGGGCACGGATCCTAGAGTTAGGGGGTTCTACCACTGGCGAGAAGGCCGACGAGCTCGCAGAGCGCCTTAGGCTGGCGTTGGCTGGCACTGCCAGAGTGGCTAGACCCACGATGTGTGCAGACTTGCGCATTTCTAGGTTGGACGACTCAATAGAGAAGTCAGAACTGCTGGCTGCTGTCGCGGCTAAGGGGGGCTGCTCTGTTGAGTCGGTCAAGGTGGGAGAGATTCGGCGTGGTCCGGGGGTATTAGGTTCTGCCTGGGTCCAGTGCCCAGTGGCTGTTGCCAAGTTGTTGGCAGACGAAGGGAGGCTTTCGGTGGGTTGGAGTTCAGCGATAGTCACGGCGCTAGAGCGAAGGCCTCTGAAGTGCTTCAGATGTCTGGAGCTTGGCCACACGCGCTCAATGTGCACATCTTCGGTGGACAGAAGCAGCTTGTGCTACCGTTGTGGCAAGGACGGTCACAAGGCGTCAACATGTACGGCCAAGCCGCATTGCCCAGTTTGTGCAGAGTCAGGGCGGTCATCGGAACACACCGTGGGGTCGAGGATGTGCTCGCGTCCCTTGATGAAGAGGCAGCCAGCTGCCAGCGCTTCTATCCCAGCAGGTGCGACACAGGAGGGGACGTCAATGGATATTGCAGATGGATAGTGTGCCCGTAGTTAAGTTCCTTCAGGCGAACATTAATCACTGCGCCGGGGCACAGGATATCCTTCTGCAATCCATACGACAGTGGTCGATCGGTATTGCGGTGGTTTCGGAGCCTTATTTTGTGCCATCTTCGCCTGGTTGGTTTGGTGACGAGAATGGGTTAGCGGCGATCGTGTTCTCCTCGTCGTTCATGTCTCCGCCGCCTGTATTGAAAGAGCGTGGGCCAGGTTTTGTGGCTGTTCAGTGGGGTGGCATCGTGTTGGTCGGAGCGTACTTTTCCCCTAATAGAACATTAGCGGAGTTCGAGCCGTTTATGGACCTGTTGGGGGGAGTTGTACTCCGATCGGCACCACACTCAGTTGTCGTCTTGGGTGACCTCAATGCTAAGTCTCAAGCTTGGGGTTCACCCGACACTGATGCTCGTGGGGAGTTAGTGGAGGACTGGGCTGCTGGAGCCGGGGTGGTTCTGCTGAATCGTGGTAATGTGCCGACCTGCGTCAGACCACAGGGGGACTCCATTGTGGATGTCACGTTTGCCTCACCGTCCATTGAGCCTCGGGTTTCTGGGTGGAGGGTAATTGTCGGGGAAGAATCACTTTCCGATCACCGATACATCCGGTTTGATCTTCGACATTCGTCGTCGTCTTCTGGAGGTGTCGGTGGATCTCGGGGAGGCTCGGCGTTTCCTCGGTGGGCACTAACTAGGCTGGATAAGGACCTGCTAGTTGAAGCGGCCATTGTCCAGGCCTGGTTTTCAGATTCGTCAGTGCCAACAGCGGATGTAGACGAACGGGCTGGCCAGCTTGCCGCTGCAATGACGGCTTCTTGTGATGCTGCCATGCCACGTGCGAAGCGAGCCCCGCCAAGGAAGGCGGTGTATTGGTGGTCGCAGGAGTTGGCGGACCTTCGGGCTGCTAGCATTGCTGCGCAGCGGGCGGTAACTCGACATCGTAGGCGTCGCATTCGGGATGAAGGCTTTCTGGAGCGTGAAGAGATGTTGCGTGCAGCATATAGGGCTGCCAAGAAGACGTTGCAGCTTGCGATTTGCAGAGCCAAGGAGCGCGCTAGGGAGGAGATGCTGGCTGAACTTGACGGAGACCCTTGGGGGCGCCCGTATAGGGCAGTGCGCGGGAAACTCTGCTGTTCCGGCCCGCCGGTCACGGAGTCGTTGGACCCGCAGGTGCTGCAGGCTGTAGTAGCGGGCCTGTTCCCGTCACGGAGCGATCACCAGCCTCCACAGATGGCTCAGCGTGGCGATGAGGGTGCCTCTCAGACGTTGGTGCCACCAGTTACGTCGGGAGAACTAGGGGCGGCATTTCTGCAGTTGCGCGTAAAGAAGACGGCCCCGGGTCCGGACGGAGTTCCTGGTCGGGTCTGGGTGATGGTCGAGGATCTGGTCAAGGAGCGTTTTCGAGGTCTCCTAGATGCGTGCTTTGAGAGTGGGCGTTTCCCCGATAGGTGGAAGGTGGGCAGGCTGGTGCTTTTAAGGAAGCAGGGTCGTTCGGAGGATGCTCCTTCGTCTTTTAGGCCTATTGTGCTTTTGGACGAAGGAGGCAAACTCTTTGAGCGTATCCTGGCCTCTCGGATACTGGAGCACCTTTCTTCGGTGGGCCCGGATCTATCGGAGTTCCAATTTGGGTTCAGGCAGGGTCGTTCCACGATCGATGCGGTAAGACGGCTGAGAGGACTTACAGAGGGGGCGGTGGGTCGCGGTGAGGTGTTGTTGGCGGTATCTTTAGATATCGCCAATGCATTTAACACGCTTCCGCCGGATTGCGTTCGTGAGGCCCTGCGCTATCATGGCGTACCGCTGTACCTTCAGCGGGTTGTAGCTGACTACCTTCGCAATCGGTTCATTGTGTACCAAGATCGGCAGGGGTGCCTGGTGAGGCGAGCGGTGTCATGCGGTGTTCCGCAGGGGTCGGTTTTGGGCCCTCTTCTGTGGAACATCGGCTATGATTGGGTGCTGCGAGGTTCGTTGCTGCGAGGGCTCGACGTGACTTGTTACGCCGATGACACGCTGGTTACGGCGCGTGCGCGAACGTACCGTGAGGCACTTACCTTAGGTGCAGTGGGGGTAGGGCAGATTGTCGGGCGGATCGAGGCTCTTGGTCTCAAGGTGTCTTTGGATAAGTCCGAAGCGCTTTGGTTCCATGGGCCTCGCAATAAACCTCCGTCTGGGACACGCCTGTGTATCGGTGGCGTTCAGGTTGAGGTGGCAGACGACATGAAGTACCTGGGGCTTGTGCTGGATGGTAGGTGGAGCTTCCGGGAACACTTCAAGCGTCTGTCACCGAAGCTTGTGGCGACTGCGGGGGCTTTGGCAGGGCTGCTGCCTAATCTGGGGGGGCCTAGCGTTTTAGTGCGGAGGCTGTATGCAGGAGTGGTCAGGTCCATGGCTCTGTATGGTGCTCCGGTGTGGGTGAACTCTCTGTGCAGGGAGAACAGGGCCATGCTGCGGAGACCTCAGCGAGTGGTCGCGGTTAGGCTCATACGAGCCTACCGCACTGTCTCGTTTGACGCGGCATGTGCTTTGGCGGGTACACCTCCATGGGAGTTGGAAGCAGGGGTGTTGGCGACGGTATACGAACGTGGGGCACAGGTGCGGATGGCTGGAGGGCGTCCTATGCCTGAGCAGGTGGAGCGCTGGAGAGCACGGGCGAAGGAGTCCATATACCGCCGGTGGCAGGAGCAACTCGAGCGTCCTGTGGCAGGTAGATGGACGGTGGCGGCAGTGCAGCCAGTGTTGCAGCAGTGGGTGACCAGGAGGCAGGGTCTTCTCACTTTCCGCCTTGCGCAGGTTCTCTCGGGCCATGGTTGCTTTGGGAGATATCTGTGCAAGATTGCGGGGAGGGAGAGGACAATGCAGTGCCACCATTGTGGGGCAGCGGAGGATACGGCGATGCATACCCTAACGCAGTGTCAGGAGTGGGATGCAGAGCGTGCAGAACTGCGCTCTGTCATAGGGCAGGACCTTTCGCTGCCGGCCGTGGTGAGAGCTATGGCGGGTGACGGAAGAGCTTGGCGTGCGGTGGCGTCCTTCTGTGAGCGGGTGATGCTGCAGAAGGAGGCGGCAGAGCGTGTCCGGGAGGAAGATCCTCTGGCGGATGCGATTCGCCGCAAGCGTGGAGGCAGGAGGCGGAGGCGCTTCGAGCAGCAGCTTCCTTCTGCGATTTAGCCAGGCCGCGGCTGTGAAGGGCGGGAGACCTTTACAGTTGCATTGCACTGCCTGCGCTTGGCGGAAGCGGTCCCTATGCTCGGGACGCTTCAGCCCTTAGGGTAATTGGGGTGGGTCATTCGGGGCAGTCCTTTTCGGGGCTGTTGTGGTGGTGTCCATCTGGGCAACGCTGTGGGGGTAGTCTGCGGTAGAATGCATAGGCATTTACCCGGGGTCTACCCCCAAATGTGTGGTGGAGCATCGTTGGTTTTTTACTGGGTATGCTGCCAGCTTCTGGCAGAGAGTCCCAGAAAAGCCCCGTTCTCCCGAGCGGGGGGGATGCGTAATGCATTTTTCCAACGTAAAAAAAAAAAAAAAAAAAAGGTTAGGTTAGGTTAGGTTAGGTTAGGTTAGGTTAGGTTAGGTTCCCGCCCTTCACTATAAGGAGGGAAGGAGTTTTGGGTCTCCTACCGGGCGCGTCCCCAGGTGGCGGATAGGGGAACGCCCTCCAGATATGGGGGGTACCGGCTTCGGCCGGCGCGGACCAAAACCCAGAGGGGAAGGGGGGCGCACTGAGCGTCCTCCTCGTGTCGCTCCTTGCACTGCTATGTTCAGCATAGTAGTGCAAGGACGCGGCTTGGGGGGCAAACCGTAATCTGCCCTTTTCAGGGCGGACCGGGGGCTCTGTTCTGTCGGGGCCGCGAGGAGTCAACCTCTATAAAAAATCCCCAAGACCGAGCCGATCTGGTCTGTGTCGGCAAGGGCTCTGCCCTACGGGTGGAGTGGATGGCGGGATATGGCCATCCGCTAGCAGCCACGACGATGTGTGGAGGGGCCGCTGCGCCCGCAAGCAGCAACTCATATGGCTGATCCAAAAAAACGTAGCACTCCCCGTGATGACGGGTCTTTTAAGGCTCGTCACACCGTCGCTCCTGCGGCGGGTAGGTCCCCCACGCGGTCTGACATAGACTGCGCGTATGCGGGGGGGGGGCCGAATCAGTCCGAGCGCTCGCGCTCTAGGGGGAAGGGGGGGAAAAGTGAGAGAGAGAAAGAGGCTGTTGAGGTCAACTCATCGGACGAAGACCAGTCCGTGCATAGCAGCACAGGGACGTTAATCTCCGATTCGTCCTATGACGAAATGCTTGCTGAGTTGGACATAGAAGAGAGGGCGTACGAAGAATATGGAGCGAGTCTGGAAAGATCAGAGGCTCTGTCTCCAATGTCGAAGGGTACGGCCGCTGAGAGACAAGAACAAAGACGTTCTGTATCGCCGTTTGAGGCCAGCAGGGGTCGTTTAGCACGCTCGCGCTCTGCGCGTTCGAATTCAACGCGCTCCCGCTCTGTCTCACGGACCGGCATAGATTCCGACGATGATACGCACAGACAGACTACCGAGGCGTCAGAGCGAAGCTCCGTCTCCAAACCTGCACGTATCAAAAGACGTAGACGGCAAGCGACGTCGTCAAAATCCGGAGGGTCAGGCAAATCTGCGGACATGCCATCACCCCCTAGGAAAAAGAGACCAGACGTCTCCGTGAGCAGTCTGAGCGTTGTTGTGGACGACATAGCTGTAGAGCCCCATGAGGACGAGCTCCAGCCTTGTACTAGCCAAAGACCTGTTGTGGAACTCCGCCGTGACATTCCCCTGACTCGCTCTGCCCGAAAGGCTCTAGCAACAGCCAGGGATAAAATCACCGACGACATGGGAGCCGAAGTGGTGCTGCGGTCTGCGAAAGACGATCTCATGGTCGTCTTCGAAATCACGCGGACGGCAAGAAACCTCAGCGGCCCCGATATCAAAAAGATTAACGAGGCTGCCGCCGGCATGATGCAGGCGGCCGACTACCTCTACCACAAAGACGTATCTGAGGAATACACGCGGCTCCAGTCGGACTATGCACGCCTCCTTGCGGAGACGCATGCACTTCGACAAGCCAATTCTAGCCTTCAGACGGACATGGCTGAGCTGCGGAAGGAGTTAAATGAAGTGAGGGTCCAAACCATCACTACGCTCGCGGAGAGACAGGGCCCGGCAGAGGGCTTCGTCGACGTAGAGGCCGTGACACGCACTATCATGTGTTCAGTGGGAGACATGGTGAACGCGCGTTTTGCGTCCTTTGAGGAGAGGCTCCCTCCTCCTGAACGCCTCCGTCCTCCGCTTCGCTCGGATCGCTTGCAGGCCCAAACCCAGCCCCCAAAATCGGGTGAGGCAGGGAGGCCACAGGCTCGTACACCAGCGCTGGCAAGACCCTCACAGAAAACACCTGCAAAAAATGCCGTGGCCACCACCAGCCAGGCCACGCGCACCCCTCGCCCTCTTCCCCCGGCACCCACGTCTCTCGACGCGGGATGGGCGGAAGTTACACAGAGGGGTCTCAAGAAGAAGAAAAAACGGCGTCGACGCCGTAAGACAAAACCCGTACCCGTCGTTCGGTCCGCTCAGCCTCAAGCTGTGCGTCAGACCACGATCCAAACCACCCGAGCTTCTCAGCCGCAGCAAAAGACTGCTGCAGCTGGAACCAAACCCCAGAGACGAGTCAAACCGCCGCGCGCATCAGCAATAGTTGTGACACTGACCGCACAGGCGAAAGACCAAGGTCTTACTTACAAGAAACTCTTGCGTGAGGCCCAAGACAGGATAAACCTCCCTGAACTCGACATCCAGCAGCCCATGTTGCGCTTCCGTGAGGCAGCGACTGGAGCCCGGCTCTTCGAGATCGTCGGTGACAAGGACGGTACCAGGGCTGACGCCCTTATGGCCGAGTTTAAGAAGCTCTACTCGGCGGAGCTGGTGCAAATCTCCAGACCGGTCAAGCTTGCGGAAATCCGCATAACCGGCCTGGACGACACAGTCGAAAAAGAGGAAGTCGCTGCCGAGCTGGCCAAACAAGGCGGCTGCCAAGAAAACCTCGTGACGGTAGGCGATATTCGTCGCACCTCATCTGGCTCATTCATGTGCTGGGCTAAAATGCCAGCAAAAGGTGCACAAAAACTGTCCATTGGGCGGTTTCTGATAGGTTGGGTGTCAGCACGCGTTATCCTGCTGACTCCGCGGCCAAGACGTTGTTTCCGCTGCTTGGAACTCGGCCATGTTCAGCAGCGATGTGGGTCAGAGGTGGATCGTAGTGGTAATTGCTATCGTTGCGGTCGGCCGGGTCACAAGTCCGCCACGTGCGACGCCAAGTCGCACTGCGCCCTTTGTGCGGCGAAGGGTCGGCCAGCTGACCATAGGGTAGGAGCCAAAACATGCGCACCCGCCCCCCCAAAACGAAGACGAGCACCCTCGAACCGAGTGCTCGAACAGCGCCTCCCATCGGAGGTACGGGAACGGGACAAATCTCCCGGTCCCCCATCACCAAGCCCTAGGCGCGTGGACTCGGGTGAGGCGTCCGCCGCCATACCACAGGGCAGAGATGGCGCGCGCGGAGGACCCGCGCGCATCTCTAGAAAGAAGGAGGGTTAGGCCCCAACATTTCGAGCCGTGGCTGGATGCAGCCGAGCGCGGCATGGTAGAGCGCAGAAGAATTATATATTAATGCCTTCGCTCCCATTGCCAACGTCGCTTAGAGGTCCCACTGGAGGTTTTAGTCGGTAGAAGTCCGACATAACCCGTGACTGCCCCCCGCGGTCGCGGGTATCCATGAGGATTTCCTTCAGTATAAAAAAAAAAAAAAAAAAAAGGTTAGGTTAGGTTAGGTTAGGTTAGGTTAGGTTAGGTTAGGTTAGGTTAGGTTAGGTTAGGTTAGGTTAGGTTAGGTTAGGTTAGGTTAGGTTAGGTTAGGTTAGGTTAGGTTAGGTTAGGTTAGGTTAGGTTAGGTTAGGTTAGGTTAGGTTAGGTTAGGTTAGGTTAGGTTAGGTTAGGTTAGGTTAGGTTAGGTTATAAGGAGGGAAGGAGTTTTGGGTCTCCTACCGGGCGCGTCCCCGGGTGGCGGATAGGGGAACGCCCCCCAGATATGGGGGGTACCGGCTTCGGCCGGCGCGGACCAAAACCCAGTGGGGAAGGGGGGCGCACTGAGCGTCCTCCTTATGTCGCTCCTTGCACTGCTATGTTCTGCATAGTAGTGCAAGGACGCGGCTTGAGGGCAAACCGTAATCTGCCCTTTTCAGGGCGGACCGGGGGCTCTGTTCTGTCAGGGCCGCGAGGAGTTAACCTCTATAAAAAATCCCCAAGACCGAGCCGATCTGGTCTGTGTCGGCAAGGGCTCTGCCCTATGGGTGGAGTGGATGGCGGGATATGGCCATCCGCTAGCAGCCACGATGATGTGTGGAGGGGTTGCTGCGCCCGTAAGCAGCAATCAACATGAGCGATAAGGAACAACGTAAAAGTCTCCAGGCCGGTAAAGCCCCATCTCGGGGACAATCCGGACCCGCTGCCTCGGCCGCGGGAATGCCCCTCGTATCTGGAGGGGGCAACTTACGCTCACTGGGTAATAAACCCAGTATTGGTCGGGAGCCGAAAACCCCTGCTGAGCCCTCTTTTGAGAGTCGCCTCAGAGGAATGTTCGGCCCACCAAAAACGGAGAAAACAGTCCCTATGACGGCGGCTGCGAGCCCCGTTGCTAGCACTTCTGGTGACGGCGCTCCTTCTGCCCGATCTGTGGACTCACACCGGCGAGACACGGAGATCGCAGTGGTTGATTTAACGGATGAGTCACGAGCGGGTGCAAAGCGCAGGCCCCTCGAAGACCCCGAATTCGACCCTGCGAATGACTCTATCACGGATGATGACGAGTTTGAGAGTGACTCCTCGCAGGCCAAGGTGCCGAAGCTGGCACGCGGCCGCAGAGGTCGCTCCCACACCCCCGGACCTTACACGATCGCGAGATCTCGCGTCGAGGAAATGGAACGAGAATTGGACCAGCAGCAGTTGTTATACGACGCTCAGGACGCCCAAGAGAATCTTGCGAGCCCCTTAGCCTCGCATGTCGCCAAACCTTGCTCCAGGTCGCGAAAGGAACCGGTACTGGAACATCGGTCCGTTTCACCGGTTGTCTCGGAATGTGGCACACTGGTTCCTGAGGGGCCGTACGCCAAGCCGTCTGAGCTCAGTCGGACCGATACCGGCGCTGACTTATTTAAGCGGATTGTGCACCATTGCGAGGAAATACTCCGGGTGAAGAACCACTCCGGGCATCTGAAGGGCACGGATCAAAAGATCCTCAAGATCGCCGCCGCGACTATTCGGGAGGATGCGTACAGCCTCCGCGGACGCACCCGCACCAAGGAAACATATTACTTGGAGCACGAGGTCGCCATCCTGCGTGAGGAAGTTGCGAACGCGAAACTGCGCGAGGAGGCCGCAACTAAAAGGGAAGCCGAAGGGAGGATGGAGATTGCGAGACTGCGAGGGCAATGTGGCGAGCTTGCCGCCGCTGTCAGGTTCCTCAAGGGACAAATGCGGGAAGCCTTTAAGGACAACCCGAACTTTAGTGAGCCCCACGAAAGTGAGGCTGAGTCTGCGTGGGGATCCGCTTCGCAAGAAGCGCAAGAGAGGAGGATGGAGATCCAGACCGTCGCCGAGATCCACCAGGAAGCCTGCCCCCAACCAGCGGTGGCGGGCACCGGTCAACCATTCCCTGACGGCCTTGCTGACGCGATTGCTCGCGAGGTCATGTCCAGCGTTGGGCTGATGATCGATGCACGGTTTGAATCCCTGAACGATCGTCTCCTGCCTGAGAGAAGCTTGCGTCCCCCATTAGGAGCGGATGCCCAGAGGCCCGAGCATGCTCGTGCCCCTACTCCAGTTATGTCAGGACCAAAACCAAAAAGGAAACGGGGGAAAAAGAAGAAGAAGAGAGGTGACGACCTTGTTGTTGTGTCCGAACCCACTCCTCCTAAGCCCCATGAGAGACCATCTGTCCCTAACAACACCTGGACAGAAGTCATCAAACGAGGAGCGAAGAGGAAACAGAGCACCAGACAGGCCCCTCCGGCCTCTGGGGCACCTGCACCCTCAAACCCAGTGCCAAAAGGGAGACCTGCCGCCGCGTCCAGCGCCAGGAAACCGCCCTCCAAGCAAGGAAACCCCTCTAGACTCCGGGCGCCGCGCTCTGCCGCGATTGTTCTGGAGATCCTGCAGGAAGGGATCGCCATGGGGTGGACCTATAGTCGCTTTCTGCGAGAAGCTAGGGACTCGATCGATGTGTGGGAGTTAGGGATCGGCGGGAGATTGAGCTTCAAGCTCTCCCCGACCACCAACTGCAGGATTCTGGAGATTGATGCCCTCGCCGGACAATCCATGGACGAGGCGAACGAGAAGGCCGATCTGATGGCCTCAAAGCTCGCCCAGGTTGCCCCGCCAGGAGCCTTTAAAATATCCCGGCCCGTCAAGTCCACGGACATCCGACTGACGGGCCTGGACGAGTCAGTGTCCCCTGAGGACATTGCTTCAGCCGTGTCCAGGCAGGGGGAATGCCAACCGGATTTTATTAAAGTGGGTCGCATCAGCCGTAGCGGGATCGGCGGCAGCGTTGTTGTACGCTGTCCCGTCATGGCTGCGAAAAAGGTGGCGAACACCAAGTTTGCAGTGGGTTGGGTCCAGGCGAAGGCAACCCTGCTGAAGCCGAGACCGATGCGCTGTTCACGGTGCTTTGGAGCTGGCCATGGGCGCGCCGTGTGTCGCGCGGTAGTAGACCGCAGCGATACCTGTATTCGCTGCGCCGAAGTTGGCCATAAAGCCGCTGGCTGCACCAAGCAGATCCGGTGCGTGCTCTGTGCAGAAGCGGCTCTCCCGGCGAATCACAGAGTCGGGTCGACCTCTGTTTGTCCCGCCTCTAAGCTTCACCCACGGTTGCGAACCCCGGTTGAGACTCCCGAACGCTCGCAACGACGCGACGAGGGCTCCCGGGATGATGGAGAGATGTCCGACTTCTCGGACCTGCCAAGTGTTCATCTTCGGCAGCCTACTCTCCCCGCAGGGTCGGGATGGTCAGACGCGGGGGTGTCTGCCTCCCCTTAAAGACCCGAGTGGGCGCGCGCGGTGTACCCGCACGCCACTCCAGCGGCTAAGGCAGATGCTGCCTACGAGAAGGCTGAGTTGTCAGCTGCGCGTCTGAAACCTGGGCAAGAAGACTCCAAATCGGATGCCTTGTCCAGTGTCTCGAAATGCGCGAGAGGTACACGGAGGTTAGGTTTAGTGGGTATGGTCCGTTAAATAGGACGAGTCCCACACACCCCTGCGACGGCCCCCGCTGTCGCAGGCAGTGCGTAACCGCATTCCCCCTCCTAAAAAAAAAAAAAAAAAAAAAAAAAAGGTTAGGTTAGGTTAGGTTAGGTTAGGTTAGGTTAGGTTAGGTTAGGTTAGGTTAGGTTAGGTTAGGTTAGGTTAGGTTAGGTTAGGTTAGGTTAGGTTAGGTTAGGTTAGGTTAGGTTAGGTTAGGTTAGGTTAGGTTAGGTTAGGTTAGGTTAGGTTTTTTTTTTTTTTTTTTTTTTTTTTTAAGTTTTTACGACTACCTCCAACATGTGTGATCGGAGCCTGTTTTTTCAATTGATATTTTTTATCTGTTCTATCCGACTTAAGGTCAAACCTTATACTTTAATCTTCTTTTCTGTCTTCTATTACATCAATAAATTAGTCTATTTATATCTTATCATTTAATTTATATGTCTAGGTTTCTTCTACTGTAGTTACACTGTTCCAATATATTAATTTTAATTTAGTTCATATTGTTCTGTATTCTATTAATTTTTATTTCACGCTCTTACGCCTTCTTCTATAATTTGCAATTTTAATAATCTGTAATGTGTACCATTATTGCTTTCTTTTCTTTATTTTTGTCTTATCCTGCAGGGTCAGTGGGCATATACTATCTTTATTTATTATCCTTATTTTCTTTTCAATATCTATTCTTAAATAATTATATTCGCTATAATATTATTAGCATTTATATATTTATGTATTTGTGATACATTATATATTCAATATATATGACACAATATTCTTGTTTTGCTTTTATTCCTTTTCAATTTATTTCTCATAAAATTTTTGCAATATTTTAAATATATAGCTTTTTGTTTACTTATATTTATTAAAACCCTCTTTATCACCCTGTTGATCCCCTCCCACATATCTCCCACGTCCCGTTTCCCACGAGGTTCCATCCACTTCTTTGTTACTTTTCCTTGGACTTTTAACTTAAGCTCTTCTTTTTCTTCCAGGTACAGGTCATATGCTGCCCATGGCTCGGAGCACAACGGCATGGTAAGTATTTCTATTTTGTTTTTATTTGTAGTTATGTTTTTGCAGATTTTTATAGTTGTTTGTGTGATTTTTTCTGTGTTGTTGGTTTTATTTAATTTTTCTTTTATTATTTGTTTTTCAGGCGTGATTTGGGTAAATTTCTCACGAAATTCTTTGAAATCACCCTTATTTGATTTAAATTTTATTGACCTGACTGCAAGAACACTTGCAGTCTGGTCAATGTGTTTTCTTGTAGATTTATTTAATTTAAAGCTAAGTGTTTTGCCGTTGTGGTCCAAGCTCATGAGGTCCTGTACCACTCCTCTGTTTTCCACCAAGTTCGCGCCACCTTTAGAATGTACTGTGACGTCTGCTCGACCATTGCGCGTTTTGCCTCTTCGTATGCTCTCCGGGACGCCTTTAGCAGTACGCCGTTGACGCCCTCGCTATGGCGTCCCATTTTCGACGGATTGGGCAGTCGTGGCTAAACGCATTGTGCGAGCTGTTCTCTGCCTTGGCTCGGCCGCAATTAATACATTTTGGCGTCTCCTGTGCGAGCCTTTCGGGGCAACTTGCGCACAAATGCAGCCCTCCGCAATAGCTGCAGACGTCCTCGGTCTCCTTACAGTACTTACGGCTGTGCCCGTAGCCCAGGCAGCGCGAGCATTGTACTAAAGGTGACTGGTCTTCTACCACAATCTGTTGGAGGTCTATGTGAATTCTTCCCTGATCGGTAGCTCGCTTCCAGATTGTGGGAGACACAGTCAGGACGATGTGAGATGTATGCGGGTTCCTTGTCTTTTTCCTAAATTTCACTTCCGCTCTGTCCTCCTCGTTTTCGAGGCCATGAAAGAGGCCCCGGTTCTGGTTCCTAAGAGCTTCCAATACATCAGTATCACTATGTATCGTGAGAACGCTCTTAAGAACCAGAAGCGGGTCCCTGTTTTTCATTTCCTCGACTACGAGGTTGTTCCCTGCTCTTTCTATTCTTTCCTTGATCTTCCTTCTGTCTTCCCTCGTTTCGCATCCCATAATAATTTTTCTATCTTTAGCCTTTCTCACTTTTTCTATCTTTATCCATCCCTCTTTTGCGTCGACTGCTCTTCTGACCCTTTCCAAGACTTCCTCCCCAGTATCTTGGTCATTTTCGGAGGTGATGACCACAGAATGAAGTGCTCTACGCTCCGGCACTTGCCTGGTGTTCGGTTCGGCTGCCGCTACTCTCGCGTAGGTCATTTGTTCAATGTTCTGTGTTTGGCCATCTATCATGGTCTTAATTTCTAAAAGCTGTTTATTATTTTCAGCGAGCAGTCGGCTGTTCTCCTCTATCTTAGTGATGAGGAGATCTCCCTCTACTCTTCCTAATCCCTCTCTAGGTCCCTGCTCCTTTAACGTTGGAGTGTCGTTGTCATTCTCCCTCTGATCCTCGTCCCCTCTAGTCATTTTCTTTTTTGCAGGTGCGGCTCCCGACGCCTCCTTCACAAGTTGGTAGAGATTGTCCACCGCTAGAGTGATCCCGGCCTTAAGGTCGGCTCTCAGATTGCGGGATTCTCCTATCTGGGTCTTCGCTTTCACGAGCCAAACCCTGGCCCGGGTCACTCTATCGGAGGACTTCGATTGGTCCGTCGCTGGCCTCGGCGACACCGCAGCAGCGTCTACAGATGCTCTGCGCGTCACTCCTTTCACTTCAGAGGGGGCCGCTGCCCTCTGTTTCGCCTTCTGCGGTGCCCCCGAGGCCTTCGCCGTTTCCACTTTGGTTGGAGAGTGTGAGTGCGTGGTTGACGCACACTGCATTTGAGTCATCCTGGACTCCAGTTCTCCTATGCTTCGTCTCACGTTTGTTCGATGCGTCGTGGACTTTACCGGAGAGGGTCCTGCCTTCTCCTTGTTGTTTGACGGTGATGTTTCAGGACTCCTGTCAATTCCCTTTTTTGCGGGTGTTCTAAATCCGAACATGTTTACTGTAGTAGGTTTAGACAGCGAGCGAGGAGAACGGAGACCAGCGTGGGAGAGGTCAGAAACAAAATCAACTGCGTGCACCGAATACGATGCACAGCAACAATATAAAATAGGTAAAAGATTTTATTCAGTGTTCAATAAAACACCGTCGAAGTAAATTTTGTCTTAAACTAAGTATGCCGGCCAAAAGGGCAAGGCTTACAACCTGATAAAAGCTAATGAAGTGCAGTTTGCTTACTGCAACTGGGCACTTGTGTCTATGACCGTCAATAAAATTAAGGGTAATTTATTTAATAATTTTAAGTCTACTCTATAGAGAGTAGGTCACGAATCTCAGTTCGTTAGGTCCTTATTTTTAAGAAAATTTAATGTTCCTATTTACAGGAGCTGCGGAGGGCGATCTTTGGCACGAGAAGTGTACCCAGGTGACGGCTAGACCCGAACGATGACAAGAAACGAAGAAACTCAAAAACTAAAAATCGATCGGGTCGGCTCGTTCACCTGTCTAAGAGAATAAGGGTGGGTGGGAGGGCAAATTTTTGGGTTTCCCTCTGCCGGAAAGCGGCGGATGGGGTGTCAGATGAAAGGTCTCGGCGCCGTCTACAATTCTGCGTGCAGAGAAGAGGTGGTGCCGGTATAAAATTTGGATGTTATAGGTGAAAAACTGATTTTTTATATGAAATTTAATGAAAATATATGAATTTAATGAAAATCCTATTTTCCAGGTGGTCCAGATAGGTGCAGGAGCAGGCGGAGCAGCGAACCAGTCAACCTCGAAGAGGAAGAAGAGTAGGCGTCCGAGTAAAAAGTTAGGAAAATATAGGAAAAACTACGATTTTCGTGAAAATTTAAATGAAGGAAAAGTGAAAAGCCAAAAAGGACTATAGCAAACGATGGCAGCAACAAATTTAAACGTATTCAAAACAAAAAATTTTGAAGATCGGTCAACTAGAAGACCTTTTTTATTGTTTTTGAGTTATTTTCTTATTAAAATTATCACCGCTTAGGTAAACTCGGTATGTTATCGGTTGTATGAAAAACTACTAAATATGAAAATTTTTGGGTTTCCCTCTGCCGGAAAGCGGCGGATGGGGTGTCAGATGAAAGGTCTCGGCGCCGTCTACAATTCTGCGTGCAGAGAAGAGGTGGTGCCGGTATAAAATTTGGATGTTATAGGTGAAAAACTGATTTTTTATATGAAATTTAATGAAAATATATGAATTTAATGAAAATCCTATTTTCCAGGTGGTCCAGATAGGTGCAGGAGCAGGCGGAGCAGCGAACCAGTCAACCTCGAAGAGGAAGAAGAGTAGGCGTCCGAGTAAAAAGTTAGGAAAATATAGGAAAAACTACGATTTTCGTGAAAATTTAAATGAAGGAAAAGTGAAAAGCCAAAAAGGACTATAGCAAACGATGGCAGCAACAAATTTAAACGTATTCAAAACAAAAAATTTTGAAGATCGGTCAACTAGAAGACCTTTTTTATTGTTTTTGAGTTATTTTCTTATTAAAATTATCACCGCTTAGGTAAACTCGGTATGTTATCGGTTGTATGAAAAACTACTAAATATGAAAATTTTTGGGTTTCCCTCTGCCGGAAAGCGGCGGATGGGGTGTCAGATGAAAGGTCTCGGCGCCGTCTACAATTCTGCGTGCAGAGAAGAGGTGGTGCCGGTATAAAATTTGGATGTTATAGGTGAAAAACTGATTTTTTATATGAAATTTAATGAAAATATATGAATTTAATGAAAATCCTATTTTCCAGGTGGTCCAGATAGGTGCAGGAGCAGGCGGAGCAGCGAACCAGTCAACCTCGAAGAGGAAGAAGAGTAGGCGTCCGAGTAAAAAGTTAGGAAAATATAGGAAAAACTACGATTTTCGTGAAAATTTAAATGAAGGAAAAGTGAAAAGCCAAAAAGGACTATAGCAAACGATGGCAGCAACAAATTTAAACGTATTCAAAACAAAAAATTTTGAAGATCGGTCAACTAGAAGACCTTTTTTATTGTTTTTGAGTTATTTTCTTATTAAAATTATCACCGCTTAGGTAAACTCGGTATGTTATCGGTTGTATGAAAAACTACTAAATATGAAAATTTTTGGGTTTCCCTCTGCCGGAAAGCGGCGGATGGGGTGTCAGATGAAAGGTCTCGGCGCCGTCTACAATTCTGCGTGCAGAGAAGAGGTGGTGCCGGTATAAAATTTGGATGTTATAGGTGAAAAACTGATTTTTTATATGAAATTTAATGAAAATATATGAATTTAATGAAAATCCTATTTTCCAGGTGGTCCAGATAGGTGCAGGAGCAGGCGGAGCAGCGAACCAGTCAACCTCGAAGAGGAAGAAGAGTAGGCGTCCGAGTAAAAAGTTAGGAAAATATAGGAAAAACTACGATTTTCGTGAAAATTTAAATGAAGGAAAAGTGAAAAGCCAAAAAGGACTATAGCAAACGATGGCAGCAACAAATTTAAACGTATTCAAAACAAAAAATTTTGAAGATCGGTCAACTAGAAGACCTTTTTTATTGTTTTTGAGTTATTTTCTTATTAAAATTATCACCGCTTAGGTAAACTCGGTATGTTATCGGTTGTATGAAAAACTACTAAATATGAAAATTTTTGGGTTTCCCTCTGCCGGAAAGCGGCGGATGGGGTGTCAGATGAAAGGTCTCGGCGCCGTCTACAATTCTGCGTGCAGAGAAGAGGTGGTGCCGGTATAAAATTTGGATGTTATAGGTGAAAAACTGATTTTTTATATGAAATTTAATGAAAATATATGAATTTAATGAAAATCCTATTTTCCAGGTGGTCCAGATAGGTGCAGGAGCAGGCGGAGCAGCGAACCAGTCAACCTCGAAGAGGAAGAAGAGTAGGCGTCCGAGTAAAAAGTTAGGAAAATATAGGAAAAACTACGATTTTCGTGAAAATTTAAATGAAGGAAAAGTGAAAAGCCAAAAAGGACTATAGCAAACGATGGCAGCAACAAATTTAAACGTATTCAAAACAAAAAATTTTGAAGATCGGTCAACTAGAAGACCTTTTTTATTGTTTTTGAGTTATTTTCTTATTAAAATTATCACCGCTTAGGTAAACTCGGTATGTTATCGGTTGTATGAAAAACTACTAAATATGAAAATTTTTGGGTTTCCCTCTGCCGGAAAGCGGCGGATGGGGTGTCAGATGAAAGGTCTCGGCGCCGTCTACAATTCTGCGTGCAGAGAAGAGGTGGTGCCGGTATAAAATTTGGATGTTATAGGTGAAAAACTGATTTTTTATATGAAATTTAATGAAAATATATGAATTTAATGAAAATCCTATTTTCCAGGTGGTCCAGATAGGTGCAGGAGCAGGCGGAGCAGCGAACCAGTCAACCTCGAAGAGGAAGAAGAGTAGGCGTCCGAGTAAAAAGTTAGGAAAATATAGGAAAAACTACGATTTTCGTGAAAATTTAAATGAAGGAAAAGTGAAAAGCCAAAAAGGACTATAGCAAACGATGGCAGCAACAAATTTAAACGTATTCAAAACAAAAAATTTTGAAGATCGGTCAACTAGAAGACCTTTTTTATTGTTTTTGAGTTATTTTCTTATTAAAATTATCACCGCTTAGGTAAACTCGGTATGTTATCGGTTGTATGAAAAACTACTAAATATGAAAATTTTTGGGTTTCCCTCTGCCGGAAAGCGGCGGATGGGGTGTCAGATGAAAGGTCTCGGCGCCGTCTACAATTCTGCGTGCAGAGAAGAGGTGGTGCCGGTATAAAATTTGGATGTTATAGGTGAAAAACTGATTTTTTATATGAAATTTAATGAAAATATATGAATTTAATGAAAATCCTATTTTCCAGGTGGTCCAGATAGGTGCAGGAGCAGGCGGAGCAGCGAACCAGTCAACCTCGAAGAGGAAGAAGAGTAGGCGTCCGAGTAAAAAGTTAGGAAAATATAGGAAAAACTACGATTTTCGTGAAAATTTAAATGAAGGAAAAGTGAAAAGCCAAAAAGGACTATAGCAAACGATGGCAGCAACAAATTTAAACGTATTCAAAACAAAAAATTTTGAAGATCGGTCAACTAGAAGACCTTTTTTATTGTTTTTGAGTTATTTTCTTATTAAAATTATCACCGCTTAGGTAAACTCGGTATGTTATCGGTTGTATGAAAAACTACTAAATATGAAAATTTTTGGGTTTCCCTCTGCCGGAAAGCGGCGGATGGGGTGTCAGATGAAAGGTCTCGGCGCCGTCTACAATTCTGCGTGCAGAGAAGAGGTGGTGCCGGTATAAAATTTGGATGTTATAGGTGAAAAACTGATTTTTTATATGAAATTTAATGAAAATATATGAATTTAATGAAAATCCTATTTTCCAGGTGGTCCAGATAGGTGCAGGAGCAGGCGGAGCAGCGAACCAGTCAACCTCGAAGAGGAAGAAGAGTAGGCGTCCGAGTAAAAAGTTAGGAAAATATAGGAAAAACTACGATTTTCGTGAAAATTTAAATGAAGGAAAAGTGAAAAGCCAAAAAGGACTATAGCAAACGATGGCAGCAACAAATTTAAACGTATTCAAAACAAAAAATTTTGAAGATCGGTCAACTAGAAGACCTTTTTTATTGTTTTTGAGTTATTTTCTTATTAAAATTATCACCGCTTAGGTAAACTCGGTATGTTATCGGTTGTATGAAAAACTACTAAATATGAAAATTTTTGGGTTTCCCTCTGCCGGAAAGCGGCGGATGGGGTGTCAGATGAAAGGTCTCGGCGCCGTCTACAATTCTGCGTGCAGAGAAGAGGTGGTGCCGGTATAAAATTTGGATGTTATAGGTGAAAAACTGATTTTTTATATGAAATTTAATGAAAATATATGAATTTAATGAAAATCCTATTTTCCAGGTGGTCCAGATAGGTGCAGGAGCAGGCGGAGCAGCGAACCAGTCAACCTCGAAGAGGAAGAAGAGTAGGCGTCCGAGTAAAAAGTTAGGAAAATATAGGAAAAACTACGATTTTCGTGAAAATTTAAATGAAGGAAAAGTGAAAAGCCAAAAAGGACTATAGCAAACGATGGCAGCAACAAATTTAAACGTATTCAAAACAAAAAATTTTGAAGATCGGTCAACTAGAAGACCTTTTTTATTGTTTTTGAGTTATTTTCTTATTAAAATTATCACCGCTTAGGTAAACTCGGTATGTTATCGGTTGTATGAAAAACTACTAAATATGAAAATTTTTGGGTTTCCCTCTGCCGGAAAGCGGCGGATGGGGTGTCAGATGAAAGGTCTCGGCGCCGTCTACAATTCTGCGTGCAGAGAAGAGGTGGTGCCGGTATAAAATTTGGATGTTATAGGTGAAAAACTGATTTTTTATATGAAATTTAATGAAAATATATGAATTTAATGAAAATCCTATTTTCCAGGTGGTCCAGATAGGTGCAGGAGCAGGCGGAGCAGCGAACCAGTCAACCTCGAAGAGGAAGAAGAGTAGGCGTCCGAGTAAAAAGTTAGGAAAATATAGGAAAAACTACGATTTTCGTGAAAATTTAAATGAAGGAAAAGTGAAAAGCCAAAAAGGACTATAGCAAACGATGGCAGCAACAAATTTAAACGTATTCAAAACAAAAAATTTTGAAGATCGGTCAACTAGAAGACCTTTTTTATTGTTTTTGAGTTATTTTCTTATTAAAATTATCACCGCTTAGGTAAACTCGGTATGTTATCGGTTGTATGAAAAACTACTAAATATGAAAATTTTTGGGTTTCCCTCTGCCGGAAAGCGGCGGATGGGGTGTCAGATGAAAGGTCTCGGCGCCGTCTACAATTCTGCGTGCAGAGAAGAGGTGGTGCCGGTATAAAATTTGGATGTTATAGGTGAAAAACTGATTTTTTATATGAAATTTAATGAAAATATATGAATTTAATGAAAATCCTATTTTCCAGGTGGTCCAGATAGGTGCAGGAGCAGGCGGAGCAGCGAACCAGTCAACCTCGAAGAGGAAGAAGAGTAGGCGTCCGAGTAAAAAGTTAGGAAAATATAGGAAAAACTACGATTTTCGTGAAAATTTAAATGAAGGAAAAGTGAAAAGCCAAAAAGGACTATAGCAAACGATGGCAGCAACAAATTTAAACGTATTCAAAACAAAAAATTTTGAAGATCGGTCAACTAGAAGACCTTTTTTATTGTTTTTGAGTTATTTTCTTATTAAAATTATCACCGCTTAGGTAAACTCGGTATGTTATCGGTTGTATGAAAAACTACTAAATATGAAAATTTTTGGGTTTCCCTCTGCCGGAAAGCGGCGGATGGGGTGTCAGATGAAAGGTCTCGGCGCCGTCTACAATTCTGCGTGCAGAGAAGAGGTGGTGCCGGTATAAAATTTGGATGTTATAGGTGAAAAACTGATTTTTTATATGAAATTTAATGAAAATATATGAATTTAATGAAAATCCTATTTTCCAGGTGGTCCAGATAGGTGCAGGAGCAGGCGGAGCAGCGAACCAGTCAACCTCGAAGAGGAAGAAGAGTAGGCGTCCGAGTAAAAAGTTAGGAAAATATAGGAAAAACTACGATTTTCGTGAAAATTTAAATGAAGGAAAAGTGAAAAGCCAAAAAGGACTATAGCAAACGATGGCAGCAACAAATTTAAACGTATTCAAAACAAAAAATTTTGAAGATCGGTCAACTAGAAGACCTTTTTTATTGTTTTTGAGTTATTTTCTTATTAAAATTATCACCGCTTAGGTAAACTCGGTATGTTATCGGTTGTATGAAAAACTACTAAATATGAAAATTTTTGGGTTTCCCTCTGCCGGAAAGCGGCGGATGGGGTGTCAGATGAAAGGTCTCGGCGCCGTCTACAATTCTGCGTGCAGAGAAGAGGTGGTGCCGGTATAAAATTTGGATGTTATAGGTGAAAAACTGATTTTTTATATGAAATTTAATGAAAATATATGAATTTAATGAAAATCCTATTTTCCAGGTGGTCCAGATAGGTGCAGGAGCAGGCGGAGCAGCGAACCAGTCAACCTCGAAGAGGAAGAAGAGTAGGCGTCCGAGTAAAAAGTTAGGAAAATATAGGAAAAACTACGATTTTCGTGAAAATTTAAATGAAGGAAAAGTGAAAAGCCAAAAAGGACTATAGCAAACGATGGCAGCAACAAATTTAAACGTATTCAAAACAAAAAATTTTGAAGATCGGTCAACTAGAAGACCTTTTTTATTGTTTTTGAGTTATGGTTAGGTTAGGTTAGGTTAGGTTAGGTTAGGTTAGGTTAGGTTAGGTTAGGTTAGGTTAGGTTAGGTTAGGTTAGGTTAGGTTAGGTTAGGTTAGGTTAGGTTAGGTTAGGTTAGGTTAGGTTAGGTTAGGTTAGGTTAGGTTAGGTTAGGTTAGGTTAGGTTAGGTTAGGTTAGGTTAGGTTAGGTTAGGTTAGGTTAGGTTAGGTTAGGTTAGGTTAGGTTAGGTTAGGTTAGGTTAGGTTAGGTTAGGTTAGGTTAGGTTAGGTTAGGTTAGGTTAGGTTAGGTTAGGTTAGGTTAGGTTAGGTTAGGTTAGGTTAGGTTAGGTTAGGTTAGGTTAGGTTAGGTTAGGTTAGGTTAGGTTAGGTTAGGTTAGGTTAGGTTAGGTTAGGTTAGGTTAGGTTAGGTTAGGTTAGGTTAGGTTAGGTTAGGTTAGGTTAGGTTAGGTTAGGTTAGGTTAGGTTAGGTTAGGTTAGGTTAGGTTAGGTTAGGTTAGGTTAGGTTAGGTTAGGTTAGGTTAGGTTAGGTTAGGTTAGGTTAGGTTAGGTTAGGTTAGGTTAGGTTAGGTTAGGTTAGGTTAGGTTAGGTTAGGTTAGGTTAGGTTAGGTTAGGTTAGGTTAGGTTAGGTTAGGTTAGGTTAGGTTAGGTTAGGTTAGGTTAGGTTAGGTTAGGTTAGGTTAGGTTAGGTTAGGTTAGGTTAGGTTAGGTTAGGTTAGGTTAGGTTAGGTTAGGTTAGGTTAGGTTAGGTTAGGTTAGGTTAGGTTAGGTTAGGTTAGGTTAGGTTAGGTTAGGTTAGGTTAGGTTAGGTTAGGTTAGGTTAGGTTAGGTTAGGTTAGGTTAGGTTAGGTTAGGTTAGGTTAGGTTTTTTTTTTTTTTTTTTAATAATATATTATCAGTAATCCTCTGCTATTCTGCAGAGATTTTGCTATTTCAGAATTTAAAATTTTTTGCCAAAATTGTTAATATGTACATAAAATTTGGTACCCTCACATAGTGCATATACGACTATATGCACTAGTGTCCGGGTCTACAATGTCCTAAATTTTGTTTCCTTTTGCAGTCTTACTAATTACAAATTTTGAATATGCCAAAAATTTCGGGTGTAATATAAATTTCTTCAACGATTCTTTGTCAATTTTTCCCTCCAGCTCGTTTTCCAAATCGTATCTTTCCCTCGAGAATCTAGGGCACTCCGTCAGTACGTGCAACACATCTTCCGCCTTTTGCGGATCACAGACGCATGCCGGACTCTCCTTGCACTTGAAGCGATTCAAGTACGCAGAGAATCCGCCATGCCCTGTGATCATCTGAACCAGTAGAGGCTCCAACTTCATCTTCTTGACGCTTCCGAACGCCTCCTTTGCGTCTGGGAAAAACAATTTGGTCGTGGACGCCGTCTCTCCCATCTGGTATCTCCCGTTCCACTCGTCAATCGTATCTAGACGAATCTGGCGCTTGACGAATGATACGGGACATACATCGTAGTCAGGTTTTCGCTTAATATTTACTGCGGCTTCTTTTGCTAGGACATCTGCCCTCTCGTTTCCCTCCAACCCTGCATGTGCTTTAATCCAAAATAATCTCACGATTTTGTTTAATTTCTTGATGTTATTTAAATTTTGCCGAATCTCTGATGCAATGGGATGGAGGGAGGTGACGTCCGCTACTGTCTCTAGCGCCGATTTTGAGTCGCAGTAAATATTAAACGCTGTCGCACTCCGTGATAGAGCCAGTTCAGTTGCCTTCTTCAATGCCAACAGCTCTGCTTGGTAGACGGTGCAGAATGACTCCAGTTTGTATTTTCGGGATAGCACTTCCGCGTTGTTCTTCCACAAGGACAACGCAGCCCCGACTTTGTTGTCAATTTTACTTCCATCTGTAAAAATATTACAGATGGAAGGGTCACTCTGGAGCAACTCTGCACCGTCAACCACGCATTCGAACCCATACTCTATCCGTTCAGCGGGGTGTGGCGCGCCGACCACTGGCATAGGGACCTCGACCTCCCGATCTCCTACCACCCGCTGGGAGTAGCCCCTCTTTACCTCGTAAAGAGCGGCTGCCTCCTGGATTCTCAAATCCAGAGGAAGAATCCCAGCGAGTAATAGGGCCGAGTTTAGGGAGACTGTCCTATATGCCTTGATCAGCTTCTGCGCGAAACCCCGCTGAACGGTATCGAGGTATTTTCGAACTCCAAGCTTGTTGGCTGCCGGTGCCCATGCACTCGCGGCATACATGATCACTGGCTCCACCACGGAGACGTATATAGTCCTGATCACTTCCGGATTCAGCCCCCACTGTACTTTCGCTGCTCTTGACAATTGGCGATAGAGTCCGAGTGCTTTACGGCACACATTCATCACATGAGTGTTGAATGTAAGTCCATCGTCAATTGTCAAGCCCAGCAACTTCACCTCCTTCGAAAGACCAATGCGCACCCCGCCCATGGACAGCCTTGGGGAGTCAAATTTCAGCTTCTTGGTTACAACCATCGCGCTTGTTTTGTGAGGTGCAAATTTCAGCTTATTTTTGACTCCCCAATTCTGGACACGGTCGAGGACCGCATTGGCCCGTCCCTGCACCTCATGACCACTGTCTCCGGAAACGACCAGCACCACATCGTCCGCAAATGCCTGACTATGGACATCCACTTCCTCAATGTCCTTCAATAGGGGGTCCAGCAGAAGGTTCCAAAATGTTGGACCCCCTATTGACCCCTGAACGCACCCTTTTGTGGTGGTTCTACGAACTTCCGAGCCTGCGTATCGTAGGCGCACATTCCTGCACTCCAGGTAACTATCCACCATTCGCCTCAGGTTCAGTGGACAGCCTGATTCGGCGAGCCGGCATTTTATAGCTGGCCACCAAGCGCTGTCAAAAGCTCCCTCTATGTCTAACGATACGATTACCATCAACTTTTTTGCTTTCAATTTCTGCCTAATATACTGTATTAAGACATAGAGGGAATCTTCTGTACTCCGCTGCGGGGTGAAGCCGTACTGCCTGGTGGATAGAGTGGGCAGGATGTGCCATCTGATGCGCCCAATTAACAACTTTTCCAGGATCTTCCCAAGGACAGGCAATAGACCAATCGGCCTGTACGACTTGGGAAGAGTGTAATCGCTCTTTCCTGGTTTTCGTAGAACCACCACAATGGCCTCTTTCCACTTTGTGGGGAAGTGGGAGAGAGACAAACACCTGTTCATGAGAGACAGGACGAGATCCGGGTCTTGGGTGATTGCCGCACAACAGATATCCGCCGTCAAGCCATCCGAACCCGGGGCCTTCCTCGGGTTAAAACTAGACGCGGACCATTTCAGCTCCTCCGCCGTGAATGGGGGGTCCCATGAGTCATCATGGTCCCCCACATTGTTCACTGTGTTGGCTGCCACTCTCAATGCTATATGGTCCGCGTTGTCGTCCCCCCGGTCGTCATCAGGATAGAAGGTCTGGGCCAGCAGTTCGGCCGACTTAGCTCCCTCCAATACTATGCCATCGCAAACGAGGGGCAGGTCCTCTTTTCTATCCGTTGTGCGTCCAATCACCCTGTAAATTCCGTCCCACATCGATTCTCGGTCCTGTCTCTCACAGAACTCCTTCCAACTAGCGGTCTGAGCTCTTTGCACTTCCAGTAGGTATTCAGATTTTGCGGTGGTATACTGTTCCACGACCCATTCTCGGCGGATCGGTGCAGCGTTTTTTATTCTTCTTCTCTTCCTTGTCACCTCTTTCTTCATGTTAGCCAGCTTTTCAGTCCACCAAGGCAATCCTGTTCGTTTTTTATTTCCAATTTCCGGTATGCATTCTTGACATGATTTAATTATTATTTGTGTGTATTTATCAACTACTTCATCTAATTTTTCTCTATTGTTAATTTTGTCTATTTCATTTTTGTTTATGTTTTCCTCTTCGCATAACTGGGCCAGTTTCTCACGAAACTGACACCAGTTTGCTTTCTTTGTGTTATATATTCTTGTCGTCCGTTTTATTGCTGTACCTATTGAGTTAACGTGTTTTATTTTGAACAGGATTGCCTTGTGGTCCGAACTGGTTACACTGTCATCAACAGTCCAATCTTCGATCCGTCCGAGAATGCCCGAGGAACACGCCGTTATGTCTACTCTACTGGAGTACCTCTTTCCACCTCTTAGGGTGTCAAAAGTGGGCTCAGACCCCCTGTTGAGAATATGCATTTCCATCTCCTCCAGCGCTCCTTGTACTTCTTCGCCCCTATAGTCTGTCTCTCTACTTCCCCACCAAATGTTCCAAGCATTAACATCTCCTCCTATCACGATGTCCTTCAGGCCAATCTCCTCAACGACTCCTTTGAGTTTTTCCAGGTAGGGCTCTATTGGTCTGTCACCCTCGAGGTAGACCGAAATCACTCCAATCTCCCACGCTTTTGTTCTTAGCTTGACAGCAACTATATTTTCCGTGGTGAGCGTGGGACATGGAGTGACATCGATCGTTTCGTCGAAAAGAACGATTGCTGACTTTACAGGCTTATCCACACCTCTTAACTCACATTGGAGGACCCGAGCACCAGGGTAATCTTTCATCGCTCCTACTCCTCCAATATAGGGTTCCTGGACCAGCGCTATTGCAATCCTTCTTCTCGACGCCTCTACGATGAGTTCGTTTGTCGCCACCTTGCATCGCTGAAGATTAGCCTGAACGACCCGATATTCTTTCAGGCTGTTAACCGCTGTAGCGTCCGTGACCACCTTAGCAATATTGCACCGCCGATCGTGCCAGGGTTTCCCAACGTTTCCGAACCGGGCATTCAGTACTAAATGCGTTATGGTCGGTTCGGTCTAATTTAGCGCTTCGGCAGTTGCAACAGGACGGTGGTTGTCCGGTCGATCGACCAGCACACTCCGCCCCCAGGTGTGGACCTCCACAGTGGCTGCACACGTCCACGGTTTCCCGGCAAAACCGTTTGCCATGGCCGTAGCACAGACACCTGGAGCACTGGATGAGGGGCGACTGGTCGAATACACGGACACGCTGCAGATCAATGTGCACGACGCCCGTCGATGTCAGTCTCGTCCACAGCGTCGGGGATACTTTTAACACTATATGCGATGTGAGCGGGTTCCTGGTCCTTTTTCGGAACTTAACCTCGATCCTATCCTCCCCTCCGCTCACACCACAGAACAGCTCTTTGTTCTGTGTTCTAAGGCCCTTCACTATGTCATCGTCTGTATTATATGCCAGCACATCCTTCAGCACCACAAGTGGATCCTTATTTTTTACCTCTTCCACACTTAATTTTGAACCAGACAATTTAATTTTATCCTTAATTTTTCCCAATTCCTCCCGTGTCCTACATCCAACAATTACTTTCCTATCCTTTGCTCTCCTCAATTTATCCACTTTTACTCCATCTTCCTTGGCTTTTACTACCTCTCTAATTTTCTCCAACACTTGCTGACTTGTTTCATTTTCGTCCCTAGATGTGATGACCACTGTGTGCATGGCTTCAACTTCGTCCCTATTTTGCCTTTTGGGTGGGTCTGCCAGAACGCTAGCGTAGGTTGCTCTCTCCTTTGACGTTTCCCTAATCACATCAGCTAGTCTTTCCATTTCGATCTTACTATCCTTTATTAGCTTACCATGTTCTTCAAGAGCCTTCATTAGTCTGTCAGTTTCCACTCCCACTGTCTCGATATCCCCTCTCACACCCATGGCAGGTGAGCAAGGGGCCATCGTGACAGTTTCCTCCTTCTTCCCTGCTTTACTACTACCTTTATAATTCTTGCCTTCTTCCGCGTCCTTTACGAGGGCGTATAGTCTGTCGATACCCTCTAGGACGTCCTGTTTTATGTCTGTTCTGATGTTCCTTCCACTATTTAAGGCAGTCTTTGCCTTCTGTACACAAGCCCTTGCCTCCGACAGGCGACCGACGTACTTTGACTCCGCTTCTGGCCTGGCCAAAGTAGTCGCCACTTTGGCTTTGGGATTTTCCTTGGGCCTAGAGGAGGCAGAAGGCCTTTTGGGGGATGGTGGGGTCTCATTTCGCGCTTCAATCTCCCCAATGCTCCTTCTGACCCTTGTGGCATTTATTGTCTCCGGCTCTATTGGAGCGGCCAGTCCCGCCGGTTGCGTGTCGGAGACCAGGAACGAATCGTCCGTCGCGGAGAGGCTGCTCCCCTTACTGGGCGTACGGAAGCCGAACATGGTCTAGTGTGATGGCAGCTTTATCTTAATATATGTATAAATTGATTCGTTGAGCTGGATGTCTCAATAGAAAATAATTAATAATTAAGTCAAACCTAACCTAGCAACAAAATAATCAATAACAATAATACTTATAAAATAAACTTTTAAAAAGAGTCAGTCAACAACTTCAGGTTGTATAAGTCCTGAAGTTGTGTATCAAAGTTTACTGGGAACTAACCCTAAGCTGTAAATGGGCGTTAGGAGTTGTTCCCAGTGTGTCCAAAAATTGGCGCTAAAATAATAATAATGCAATCTCCACGACTGCCTCGTCTTCCCACCTAAAAACTCAAAACTTTAGTTCTTATTTTAATCTTATATTATTTTATTTTTGTTTACAGGAGCTGCGGAGTGCGAGTTTGGGCACGAGAAGCGTGCCCAGGTGACGGCTAGACCCGAACGATGACAAGAAACGAAGAAACTCAAAAACTAAATTTCGATCGGGTCGGCTCGTTCACCTAGCTAAGAGAATAAGGGTGGGTGGGAGGGCAAATTTTTGGATTTCCCTCTGCCGGAAAGCGGCGGATGGGGTGTCAGATGAAAGGTCTCGGCGCCGTCTACAATTCTGCGTGCAGAGAAGAGGTGGTGCCGGTATAAAATTTTGATGTTATAACTGAAAAACTGATTTTTTTCTATGAAAATAAATGAAAATCTATGAATTTAATGAAAAGCTTATTTTCCAGGGTGTCCAGATAGGTGCAGGAGCAGGCGGAGCAGCGAACCAGTCAACCTCGAAGAGGAAGAAGAGTAGGCGTCCGAGTAAAAAGTTAGGAAAATTTAGGAAAAACTACGATTTTTATGAAAATTTAAATGAAGGAAAAGTGAAAAGCCAAAAAGGACTATAGCAGACGATGGCAGCAACAAATTTAAACGTATTCAAAAGAAAAAATTTTGAAAATCGGTCAACTAGAAGACCTTTTTTATTGTTTTTGAGTTATTTTCTTATTAAAATTATCACCGCTTAGGTAAACTCGGTATGTTATCGGTTGTATGAAAAACTACTAAATATGAAAATTTTTGGGTTTCCCTCTGCCGGAAAGCGGCGGATGGGGTGTCAGATGAAAGGTCTCGGCGCCGTCTACAATTCTGCGTGCAGAGAAGAGGTGGTGCCGGTATAAAATTTTGATGTTATAACTGAAAAACTGATTTTTTTCTATGAAAATAAATGAAAATCTATGAATTTAATGAAAAGCTTATTTTCCAGGGTGTCCAGATAGGTGCAGGAGCAGGCGGAGCAGCGAACCAGTCAACCTCGAAGAGGAAGAAGAGTAGGCGTCCGAGTAAAAAGTTAGGAAAATTTAGGAAAAACTACGATTTTTATGAAAATTTAAATGAAGGAAAAGTGAAAAGCCAAAAAGGACTATAGCAGACGATGGCAGCAACAAATTTAAACGTATTCAAAAGAAAAAATTTTGAAAATCGGTCAACTAGAAGACCTTTTTTATTGTTTTTGAGTTATTTTCTTATTAAAATTATCACCGCTTAGGTAAACTCGGTATGTTATCGGTTGTATGAAAAACTACTAAATATGAAAATTTTTGGGTTTCCCTCTGCCGGAAAGCGGCGGATGGGGTGTCAGATGAAAGGTCTCGGCGCCGTCTACAATTCTGCGTGCAGAGAAGAGGTGGTGCCGGTATAAAATTTTGATGTTATAACTGAAAAACTGATTTTTTTCTATGAAAATAAATGAAAATCTATGAATTTAATGAAAAGCTTATTTTCCAGGGTGTCCAGATAGGTGCAGGAGCAGGCGGAGCAGCGAACCAGTCAACCTCGAAGAGGAAGAAGAGTAGGCGTCCGAGTAAAAAGTTAGGAAAATTTAGGAAAAACTACGATTTTTATGAAAATTTAAATGAAGGAAAAGTGAAAAGCCAAAAAGGACTATAGCAGACGATGGCAGCAACAAATTTAAACGTATTCAAAAGAAAAAATTTTGAAAATCGGTCAACTAGAAGACCTTTTTTATTGTTTTTGAGTTCGGGTTAGGTTAGGTTAGGTTAGGTTAGGTTAGGTTAGGTTAGGTTAGGTTAGGTTAGGTTAGGTTAGGTTAGGTTAGGTTAGGTTAGGTTAGGTTAGGTTAGGTTAGGTTAGGTTAGGTTAGGTTAGGTTAGGTTAGGTTAGGTTAGGTTAGGTTAGGTTAGGTTAGGTTAGGTTAGGTTAGGTTAGGTTAGGTTAGGTTAGGTTAGGTTTTTTTTTTTTTTTTTTTTTTTTTTTTTTTTTTTTTTTTTTTAATTACGACTACCTCCAACATGTGTGATCGGAGCCTGTTTTTTCAATTTATATTGTTTATCTGTTCTATCCGACTTAAGGTCAAACCTTATACTTTAATGTTCTTTTCTGTCTTCTATTACGTCAATAAATTACTCTATTTATATCTTACCATTTAATTTATATGTCTGGGTTTCTTCTACTGTAGTTACACTGTTCTAATATATTAATTTTAATTTAGATTATATTGTTCTGTATTCTATTAATTTTTAATTCACGCTTACGCCTTCTTCTATAATTTGCAATATTAATAATCTGTAATTTTTACCATTATTGCAACTAACTTTTCTTCATTTTCGTCTTATCCTTCAGGGTCAGTGGGCATATACTATCTTTATTTATTATCTTTGTTTTCTTAATCAATACCTATTCTTAAATAATTATATTCGCTATAATATTGTTAGCATTTATATATTTATGTATTTGTGATACACTATATATTCAATATATATGACACAATATACTTGTTTTGCTTTTATTCCTTTTCAATTTATTTATCATAAAATTTTTGTAATATTTTAAATATATAGCTTTTTGTTTGCTTATTTTTATTAAAACCCTTTTTATCACCCTGTTGATCCCCTCCCACATATCTCCCACGTCCCGTTTCCCACAAGGTTCCATCCACTCCTTTGTTATTTTTCCATGGACTTTTAACTCAAGCTCCCCTTCCTCTTCCAGGAACAGGTCATATGCTGCCCATAGTTTGGAGCACAACGGCATGGTAAGTTTTTCTATTTTATTTTTATTTGTAGTGATGTGTGTGCAGATTTTTATATTTTTTTGTGTGAATTTTCCTGTGTTGTTGGTTTTATTTAATTTTTCTTTTATAATTTGTTTTTCAGGCGTGATTTGGGTAAATTTCTCACGAAATTCTTTGAAATCACCCTTTTTTGATTTAGATTTGATTGACCCGACAGTAAGAACACTTGCAGTCTGGTCAATGTGTTTTCTTTTAGATTTATTGAATTTTAAGCTGAGTGTTTTGCCGTTGTGGTCCAAACTCATGAGGTACTCTACCACTTTTCTGTTTTCCACCAGGTTCGCGCTGCCTTTAGAGTGTACCGTGACGTCTGCTCGACCATTGCTCGTTTTGCCTCTTCGTATGCCCTCCGGGACGCCTTTAGCAATACGCCGTTGATGCTCTCGCTATGGCGTCCCATTTACTGCGGATGGGGCAGTCTTGGCTAAATGCGTTGTGGCAACGGTTTTCTATTTTGGCACGACTGCAATTTGTGCATTCCGGTGCCTCCTGTGCGAGCCTTGCAGGGCAACCCGCGCACAAATGCAGTCCGCCACAGTGGCTGCAGACATCCTCGGCCTCCTTGCAATATTTACGGCTATGGCCGTAACCCAGGCAGCGCGAACACTGAACGAGGGGCGACTGGTCTTCTACCACAATCTGTTGTAGGTCTATACGTATTTTGCCCTGTTCGGTTGCCCGCTTCCAGATTGTGGGAGACACGGTCAGGACGATGTGGGATGTATGTGGGTTCCTAGTCCTCTTTCTAAATTTCACCTCTACTCTTTCCTCCTCGTTTTCGAGGCCATGAAAGAGGCCCCGGTTCTGGTTCCTAAGAGCTTCCAATACATCAGCATCAGTATGTATCGTTAGAACGCTCTTAAGAACCAGAAGCGGGTCCCTGTTTTTCATTTCTTCGACTACGAGGTTGTTCCCTGCTCTTTCTATTCTTTCCTTGATCTTCCTTCTGTCTTCCCTAGTTTCACATCCCATTATAATCTTCCTGTCTTTAGCCTTTCTCACTTTTTCTATCCTTATCCACCCTTCCTTTGCATCGACCGCTCTTCTTACCTTCTCCAGAACTTCCTCCCCAGTGTCTTGATCATTTTCAGAAGTGATGACCACAGAGTGAAGAGCTCTACGCTCCGGCACTTGCCTGGTGTTCGGTTCGGCTGCCGCTACCCTCGCGTAGGTCTTCAGCTCCATGGTTTGATTCTGTTCGTCTATCATCGTCTTGATCTCCATTAGTTGTTTGCTGTTTTCGGCGAGCAGTCGATTGTTTTCCTCTATTTTGATAAGAAGAGCTCCCTCCCCTTTTTCCAATCCTTTCCCAGACTCATGCTCCCCCACCGTTGGAGTGTCACTAATGTCCTCGCCCTTTTTGGCTATTTTCTTATTTGCAGGTGCGGCTCCCGACGCCTCCTTCACAAGTTGGTAAAGATTTTCCAACGCTAGAGTGATCCCGGCCTTAAGGTCGGCTCTCAGATTGCGGGATTCCCCTATCTGTGTCTTCGCTTTCACGAGCCAAACCCTGGCCCGGGTCACTCTATCGGTGGACTTTGGTTGATCCGTCGTTGGCCTCGGTGATACCGCAGAAGTCTCCACAGATGCTCTGCGCGTCACTCCCTTCGCTTCAGAGGGGGCCGCTGCCTTCTGTTTCGTCCTCTGCGGTGCCCCCGGGGCCCTCGCCGTTTCCACTTTAGTTGGGGAGTGGGTGTGCGTGGTTGACGCACACTGCATTTTTGTCAATTTAGACTCTAGTTCTCCTATACTACGTCTCACGTTGGTTGGTTGCGTCGCGGATTTTACCGGAGAGGGTCCTGCCATCTCCTTACTTAATGGTGAGCTTTCGGGGCTCCTATCGACTCCCTTTTTAGCGGGTGTTCTAAAACCAAACATGATTGCTATATAGTGTTTCAGCAGAGACGAGGAGAACTAGAACGAGTGCGGGCGAGGTTGAAATTTCAAAATCAACAATGTGCAACGAATACGATGCAAAACACGGTAAATTGGATAAATAATTTAATTGAGTGTCCGAATACGGAACACTGTCAAGATAAAGTAAAAAGTCTTAAGCTAAGTTCACCGGCCAATAAGCCAGGCTTACAATTAGTCAGTAATTTTTCTAATGCTAGAAAAGTGCTGCCTGCTTTTAACAGCCGGGAACTAGTATATTTATATTGTTAATATTGTTTTCCTTTCCAGGTCCCGGTGCTGCGGTCTTCGGTCGTCGATAAGCAGGTGTCGTGATAACGTAGGTTATTATTTTTATAATTCAGTCAGCCCTATAAAGAGTGTGTCACTATATTTATGATTTCGATCCTGAGGTAAATGTTTCTATTTTTATAAACAGGAGCAGCGGAGTGCGAATTCGGGCACGAGAAGCGTGCCCAGGTGACGGCCAGACCCGAACGATGAAAAGAAACGAAGAAACTCAAAAACTCAATTTCGATCGGGTCAGCTCGTTCACCTGGCTAAGAGAATAAGGGAGGGTGGGAGGGCAAATTTTTGGGTTTCCCTCTGCCGGAAAGCGGCGGATGGGGTGTCAGATGAAAGGTCTCGGCGCCGTCTACAATTCTGCGTGCAGAGAAGAGGTGGTGCCGGTATAAAATTTTGGTGTTATAGCTGAAAAACTGATTTTTTCTATGAAAATTAATGAAAATATATGAATTTAATGAAAAACTTATTTTCCAGGGTGTCCAGATAGGTGCAGGAGCAGGCGGAGCAGCAAACCAGTCAACCTCGAAGAGGAAGAAGAGTAGGCGTCCGTGTAAAAAGTATGGAAAATGTCGGAAAAACTACTTTTTTAATGAAAATTTAGATGAAGGAAAAGTGAAAAGCCAAAAAGGACTATAGCAAACGATGGCAGCAACAAATTTAAACGTATTCAAAACAAAAAATTTTGAAGATCGGTCAACTAGAAGACCTTTTTTATTGTTTTTGAGTTATTTTCTTATTAATATTATCACCGCTTAGGTAAACTCGGTATGATATCGGTTGTATGAAAAACTACTAAATATGAAAATTTTTGGGTTTCCCTCTGCCGGAAAGCGGCGGATGGGGTGGCAGATGAAAGGTCTCGGCGCCGTCTACAATTCTGCGTGCAGAGAAGAGGTGGTGCCGGTATAAAATTTTGGTGTTATAGCTGAAAAACTGATTTTTTCTATGAAAATTAATGAAAATATATGAATTTAATGAAAAACTTATTTTCCAGGGTGTCCAGATAGGTGCAGGAGCAGGCGGAGCAGCAAACCAGTCAACCTCGAAGAGGAAGAAGAGTAGGCGTCCGTGTAAAAAGTATGGAAAATGTCGGAAAAACTACTTTTTTAATGAAAATTTAGATGAAGGAAAAGTGAAAAGCCAAAAAGGACTATAGCAAACGATGGCAGCAACAAATTTAAACGTATTCAAAACAAAAAATTTTGAAGATCGGTCAACTAGAAGACCTTTTTTATTGTTTTTGAGTTGGTTAGGTTAGGTTAGGTTAGGTTAGGTTAGGTTAGGTTAGGTTAGGTTAGGTTAGGTTAGGTTAGGTTAGGTTAGGTTAGGTTAGGTTAGGTTAGGTTAGGTTAGGTTAGGTTAGGTTAGGTTAGGTTAGGTTAGGTTAGGTTAGGTTAGGTTAGGTTAGGTTAGGTTAGGTTAGGTTAGGTTAGGTTAGGTTAGGTTAGGTTAGGTTAGGTTAGGTTAGGTTAGGTTAGGTTAGGTTAGGTTAGGTTAGGTTAGGTTAGGTTAGGTTAGGTTAGGTTAGGTTAGGTTAGGTTAGGTTAGGTTAGGTTAGGTTAGGTTAGGTTAGGTTAGGTTAGGTTAGGTTAGGTTAGGTTAGGTTAGGTTAGGTTAGGTTAGGTTAGGTTAGGTTAGGTTAGGTTAGGTTAGGTTAGGTTAGGTTAGGTTAGGTTAGGTTAGGTTAGGTTAGGTTAGGTTAGGTTAGGTTAGGTTAGGTTAGGTTAGGTTAGGTTAGGTTAGGTTTTTTTTTTTTTTTTTTTTTTTTGTTAAACGACTACCTCCAACATGGGTGATCGGAGCCTGTTTTTTCTATTTAATATTTTATTTCTTTTTCTAATGACTTAAGGTCAAACCTTTTACTATAATTTTCTTTACTGTTTTCTATGATATCAATTACTCAATATTTTATAATTATCTTTTAATTTATACTAGCATTTCTTCTGCTGTAGTTTACTCTATTCCAATCTATCTATTTCAATTTAATTTATGTTTTTCTATATTCTTTTCATTTCCAAATCATGGTGTTAAGCCTTCTTCTATATTTTGCAACATTAATAAATTTATAACATATTTACTATTATTGCAACTAACTGCTTTTCATTTCTGTCAGATCCTACTGGGTCAGTGAGCTTATACTATACTATATTAAAATTTATCCTCCTTATTTCTTAAATCAATGCCTATTCTAAACATAATTTCTCTCATTTTAGACTTATTGTAATATTGTTAAACTTTTATATTTAAGTATTTGCGATACACTATATATTCAATATATATGATGCAATACTTGTATTTCTTTTATTCCTTTTTATTTCTTTACCAATTAATTTTTTGCACGATTTTAATAATTTATCTTTTTCTTTACTTAATTTCATAAAAACTCTTTCTGTCCCCATGTCGATCCCCTCGCTCATACTCCCTTCGTCCTGTTTCCCTCGAAGTTCCTTCCGTTTCTTTGTTCTTTCTTCTTGGATTGTTAACTCATGCTTTTCCTTCTCTTCCAGGTACAGGACAACTGCAGCCGACTGCCCGGACCACCACGGCATGGTAAGTTTTTCTTTTCTCTTATTATTTATGATTAATTGTTTGCATGCGTCATTATTTATTGTATTTAATTTCTGTACTGTTATTTCCAATTTTGATGTGTTGTTGTTTTTGGTAAAAAATCTTGTTATTAGTTGTATATCAAGCCTGATTTGGGTAAATTTCTCACGAAATTCTTTGAAATCAGCCTTTTTTAGTTTAAATATTCTTGCAGTCTGGTATATGTTGTGTCCTGTATATTTGTTTGATTTTACACTGAATACTTTGCCGCTATGTTCCGAGCTCATGGAGCCCTTTGCCACTTTAGCAGTACGCCGTTGATGCTCTTGCTATGGCGTCCCATTTACTGCGGATGGGGCAGTCTTGGCTAAATGCATTGTGGCAACGGTTCTCCATATTGGCTCGACTGCAATTTGTGCATTCCGGTGCCTCCTGTGCGAGCCTTGCAGGGCAACCCGCGCACAAATGCAGTCCCCCGCAGTGGCTGCAGACGTCCTCGGCCTCCTTACAATATTTACGGCTGTGGCCGTAACCCAGGCAGCGTGAACACTGAACCAGGGGCGACTGGTCTTCTACCACAATCTGTTGTAGGTCTATACGGATTTTGCCCTGTTCGGTTGCCCGCTTCCAGATTGTGGGAGACACAGTCAGGACGATGTGGGATGTGTGTGGGTTCCTAGTCCTCTTTCTAAATTTCACCTCTACTCTATCCTCCTCGTTTTCGAGGCCATGAAAGAGGCCCCGGTTCTGGTTCCTAAGAGCTTCCAATACATCAGCGTCACTATGTATCGTGAGTACGCTCTTAAGTACCAGAAGCGGGTCCCTGTTTTTCATTTCCTCGACAACGAGGTTGTTTCCCGCTCTTTCTATCCTTTCCTTAATCTTCCTTCTGTCTTCCTTCGTTTCACATCCCATTATTATTTTCCTGTCTTTTGCCTTTCTCACTTTTTCTATTCTTATCCATCCTTCCTTTGCATCGACTGCTCTTCTTACCTTCTCCAGAACTTCCTCCCCAGTGTCTTGATCATTTCCAGAAGTGATGACCACAGAGTGAAGTGCTCTACGCTCCGGCACTTGCCTGGTGTTCGGTTCGGCTGCCGCTACCCTCGCGTAGGTCTTCAGCTCCATGGTTTGATTCTGTTCGTCTATCATCGTCTTGATCTCCATTAGTTGTTTGCTGTTCTCAGTGAGCAGTCGATTGTTTTCTTCTAGTTTGATAAGAAGAGCTCCTTCTCCTTTTTCCAGTCCTTTCCCAGACTCATGCTCCCCCACTGTTGGAGTGTCACTAATATCCTCACCCTTTTTGGCTATTTTCTTATTTGCAGGTGCGGCTCCCGACGCCTCCTTCACAAGTTGGTAAAGGTTTTCCACCGCTAGAGTGATCCCGGCCTTGAGGTCGGCTCTCAGATTGCGGGATTCCCCTATCTGTGTCTTCGCTTTCACGAGCCAAACCCTGGCCCGGGTCACTCTATCGGTGGACTTTGGTTGATCCGTCGTTGGCCTCGGCGACACCGCAGAAGTCTCCATAGATGCTCTGCGCGTCACTCCCTTCGCTTCAGAGGGGGCCGCTGCCTTCTGTTTCGTCCTCTGCGGTGCCCCCGGGGCCCTCGCCGTTTCCGCTTTAGTTGGGGAGTGGGTGTGCGTGGTTGACGCACACTGCATTTTTGTCAATTTAGACTCCAGTTCTCCTATACTACGTCTCACGTTGGTTGGTTGCGTCGCGGATTTTACCGGAGAGGGTCCTGCCATCTCCCTACTTAATGGTGAGCTTTCGGGGCTCCTATCGACTCCCTTTTTAGCGGGGGTTCTAAAACCAAACATGATTGCTATATAGTATTTCAGCAGAGACGAGGAGAACTAGAGCGAGCGCGGGCGAGGTTGAGATTTCAAAATCAACAATGTGCAACGAATACGATGCACAACACGGTAATTTGGATAAGTAATTTTATTGAGTGTCCGAATACGGAACACTGTCAAGATAAAGTAAAAAGTCTTAAGCTAAGTTCACCGGCCAATAAGCCAGGCTTACAATAAGTCAGTGATTTTTCTAATGCTAGAAAAGTGCTGCCTGCTTTTAACAGCCGGGAACTAGTATTATTATATTGTTAATATTGTTATTCTTTCCAGGTCCCGGCGCTGCGGTCTTCGGTCGTCGATAAGCAGGTGTCGTGATGACGTATGTAAATATTTTTATGATTCAGTCAGCTCTACAAAGAGTGTGTCACTATATTTATGATTTCGATCCTGAGGTCCTTATTTGTATTGAATAAAATGTTTTTAATTTATAAGCAGGAGCTGCGGAGTGCGAGTTTGGGCACGAGAAGTGTGCCCAGGTGACGGCTAGACCCGAACGATGTAGATAAACGAAGAAACTCAAAAACTAAAATTTGATCGGGTCGGCTCGTTCACCTGTCTAAGAGAATAAGGGTGGGTGGGAGGGCAAATTTTTGGGTTTCCCTCTGCCGAAAAGCGGCGGATGGGGTGTCAGATGAAAGGTCTCGGCGCCGTCTACAATTCTGCGTGCAGAGAAGAGGTGGTGCCGGTACAAAATTTTGATGTTATTGCTGAAAAACTGATTTTTTCTATGAAAATAAATGAAAATCTATGAATTTAATGAAAAGCTTATTTTCCAGGTGGTCCAGATAGGTGCAGGAGCAGGCGGAGCAGCGAACCAGTCAACCTCGAAGAGGAAGAAGAGTGGGCGTCCGAGTAAAAAGCGTGGAAAATGTCGGAAAAACTACTTTTTTAATGAAAATCTAATTGTAGGAAAATGAAAAGTCGACCAGGACTATAGCATACGGTGGCAGCAACAAATTTAAATGTATTCAAAAGAAAAATTTTTGAAAATCGGTCAACTAGAAGACCTTTTTTATTGTTTTTGAGTTAAATTCCTATTGAAATTATCACCGCTTAGGTAAACTCGGTATGATATCGGTTGTATGAAAAACTACTAAATATGAAAATTTTTGGGTTTCCCTCTGCCGAAAAGCGGCGGATGGGGTGTCAGATGAAAGGTCTCGGCGCCGTCTACAATTCTGCGTGCAGAGAAGAGGTGGTGCCGGTACAAAATTTTGATGTTATTGCTGAAAAACTGATTTTTTCTATGAAAATAAATGAAAATCTATGAATTTAATGAAAAGCTTATTTTCCAGGTGGTCCAGATAGGTGCAGGAGCAGGCGGAGCAGCGAACCAGTCAACCTCGAAGAGGAAGAAGAGTGGGCGTCCGAGTAAAAAGCGTGGAAAATGTCGGAAAAACTACTTTTTTAATGAAAATCTAATTGTAGGAAAATGAAAAGTCGACCAGGACTATAGCATACGGTGGCAGCAACAAATTTAAATGTATTCAAAAGAAAAATTTTTGAAAATCGGTCAACTAGAAGACCTTTTTTATTGTTTTTGAGTTAAATTCCTATTGAAATTATCACCGCTTAGGTAAACTCGGTATGATATCGGTTGTATGAAAAACTACTAAATATGAAAATTTTTGGGTTTCCCTCTGCCGAAAAGCGGCGGATGGGGTGTCAGATGAAAGGTCTCGGCGCCGTCTACAATTCTGCGTGCAGAGAAGAGGTGGTGCCGGTACAAAATTTTGATGTTATTGCTGAAAAACTGATTTTTTCTATGAAAATAAATGAAAATCTATGAATTTAATGAAAAGCTTATTTTCCAGGTGGTCCAGATAGGTGCAGGAGCAGGCGGAGCAGCGAACCAGTCAACCTCGAAGAGGAAGAAGAGTGGGCGTCCGAGTAAAAAGCGTGGAAAATGTCGGAAAAACTACTTTTTTAATGAAAATCTAATTGTAGGAAAATGAAAAGTCGACCAGGACTATAGCATACGGTGGCAGCAACAAATTTAAATGTATTCAAAAGAAAAATTTTTGAAAATCGGTCAACTAGAAGACCTTTTTTATTGTTTTTGAGTTAAATTCCTATTGAAATTATCACCGCTTAGGTAAACTCGGTATGATATCGGTTGTATGAAAAACTACTAAATATGAAAATTTTTGGGTTTCCCTCTGCCGAAAAGCGGCGGATGGGGTGTCAGATGAAAGGTCTCGGCGCCGTCTACAATTCTGCGTGCAGAGAAGAGGTGGTGCCGGTACAAAATTTTGATGTTATTGCTGAAAAACTGATTTTTTCTATGAAAATAAATGAAAATCTATGAATTTAATGAAAAGCTTATTTTCCAGGTGGTCCAGATAGGTGCAGGAGCAGGCGGAGCAGCGAACCAGTCAACCTCGAAGAGGAAGAAGAGTGGGCGTCCGAGTAAAAAGCGTGGAAAATGTCGGAAAAACTACTTTTTTAATGAAAATCTAATTGTAGGAAAATGAAAAGTCGACCAGGACTATAGCATACGGTGGCAGCAACAAATTTAAATGTATTCAAAAGAAAAATTTTTGAAAATCGGTCAACTAGAAGACCTTTTTTATTGTTTTTGAGTTAAATTCCTATTGAAATTATCACCGCTTAGGTAAACTCGGTATGATATCGGTTGTATGAAAAACTACTAAATATGAAAATTTTTGGGTTTCCCTCTGCCGAAAAGCGGCGGATGGGGTGTCAGATGAAAGGTCTCGGCGCCGTCTACAATTCTGCGTGCAGAGAAGAGGTGGTGCCGGTACAAAATTTTGATGTTATTGCTGAAAAACTGATTTTTTCTATGAAAATAAATGAAAATCTATGAATTTAATGAAAAGCTTATTTTCCAGGTGGTCCAGATAGGTGCAGGAGCAGGCGGAGCAGCGAACCAGTCAACCTCGAAGAGGAAGAAGAGTGGGCGTCCGAGTAAAAAGCGTGGAAAATGTCGGAAAAACTACTTTTTTAATGAAAATCTAATTGTAGGAAAATGAAAAGTCGACCAGGACTATAGCATACGGTGGCAGCAACAAATTTAAATGTATTCAAAAGAAAAATTTTTGAAAATCGGTCAACTAGAAGACCTTTTTTATTGTTTTTGAGTTAAATTCCTATTGAAATTATCACCGCTTAGGTAAACTCGGTATGATATCGGTTGTATGAAAAACTACTAAATATGAAAATTTTTGGGTTTCCCTCTGCCGAAAAGCGGCGGATGGGGTGTCAGATGAAAGGTCTCGGCGCCGTCTACAATTCTGCGTGCAGAGAAGAGGTGGTGCCGGTACAAAATTTTGATGTTATTGCTGAAAAACTGATTTTTTCTATGAAAATAAATGAAAATCTATGAATTTAATGAAAAGCTTATTTTCCAGGTGGTCCAGATAGGTGCAGGAGCAGGCGGAGCAGCGAACCAGTCAACCTCGAAGAGGAAGAAGAGTGGGCGTCCGAGTAAAAAGCGTGGAAAATGTCGGAAAAACTACTTTTTTAATGAAAATCTAATTGTAGGAAAATGAAAAGTCGACCAGGACTATAGCATACGGTGGCAGCAACAAATTTAAATGTATTCAAAAGAAAAATTTTTGAAAATCGGTCAACTAGAAGACCTTTTTTATTGTTTTTGAGTTAAATTCCTATTGAAATTATCACCGCTTAGGTAAACTCGGTATGATATCGGTTGTATGAAAAACTACTAAATATGAAAATTTTTGGGTTTCCCTCTGCCGAAAAGCGGCGGATGGGGTGTCAGATGAAAGGTCTCGGCGCCGTCTACAATTCTGCGTGCAGAGAAGAGGTGGTGCCGGTACAAAATTTTGATGTTATTGCTGAAAAACTGATTTTTTCTATGAAAATAAATGAAAATCTATGAATTTAATGAAAAGCTTATTTTCCAGGTGGTCCAGATAGGTGCAGGAGCAGGCGGAGCAGCGAACCAGTCAACCTCGAAGAGGAAGAAGAGTGGGCGTCCGAGTAAAAAGCGTGGAAAATGTCGGAAAAACTACTTTTTTAATGAAAATCTAATTGTAGGAAAATGAAAAGTCGACCAGGACTATAGCATACGGTGGCAGCAACAAATTTAAATGTATTCAAAAGAAAAATTTTTGAAAATCGGTCAACTAGAAGACCTTTTTTATTGTTTTTGAGTTAAATTCCTATTGAAATTATCACCGCTTAGGTAAACTCGGTATGATATCGGTTGTATGAAAAACTACTAAATATGAAAATTTTTGGGTTTCCCTCTGCCGAAAAGCGGCGGATGGGGTGTCAGATGAAAGGTCTCGGCGCCGTCTACAATTCTGCGTGCAGAGAAGAGGTGGTGCCGGTACAAAATTTTGATGTTATTGCTGAAAAACTGATTTTTTCTATGAAAATAAATGAAAATCTATGAATTTAATGAAAAGCTTATTTTCCAGGTGGTCCAGATAGGTGCAGGAGCAGGCGGAGCAGCGAACCAGTCAACCTCGAAGAGGAAGAAGAGTGGGCGTCCGAGTAAAAAGCGTGGAAAATGTCGGAAAAACTACTTTTTTAATGAAAATCTAATTGTAGGAAAATGAAAAGTCGACCAGGACTATAGCATACGGTGGCAGCAACAAATTTAAATGTATTCAAAAGAAAAATTTTTGAAAATCGGTCAACTAGAAGACCTTTTTTATTGTTTTTGAGTTAAATTCCTATTGAAATTATCACCGCTTAGGTAAACTCGGTATGATATCGGTTGTATGAAAAACTACTAAATATGAAAATTTTTGGGTTTCCCTCTGCCGAAAAGCGGCGGATGGGGTGTCAGATGAAAGGTCTCGGCGCCGTCTACAATTCTGCGTGCAGAGAAGAGGTGGTGCCGGTACAAAATTTTGATGTTATTGCTGAAAAACTGATTTTTTCTATGAAAATAAATGAAAATCTATGAATTTAATGAAAAGCTTATTTTCCAGGTGGTCCAGATAGGTGCAGGAGCAGGCGGAGCAGCGAACCAGTCAACCTCGAAGAGGAAGAAGAGTGGGCGTCCGAGTAAAAAGCGTGGAAAATGTCGGAAAAACTACTTTTTTAATGAAAATCTAATTGTAGGAAAATGAAAAGTCGACCAGGACTATAGCATACGGTGGCAGCAACAAATTTAAATGTATTCAAAAGAAAAATTTTTGAAAATCGGTCAACTAGAAGACCTTTTTTATTGTTTTTGAGTTAAATTCCTATTGAAATTATCACCGCTTAGGTAAACTCGGTATGATATCGGTTGTATGAAAAACTACTAAATATGAAAATTTTTGGGTTTCCCTCTGCCGAAAAGCGGCGGATGGGGTGTCAGATGAAAGGTCTCGGCGCCGTCTACAATTCTGCGTGCAGAGAAGAGGTGGTGCCGGTACAAAATTTTGATGTTATTGCTGAAAAACTGATTTTTTCTATGAAAATAAATGAAAATCTATGAATTTAATGAAAAGCTTATTTTCCAGGTGGTCCAGATAGGTGCAGGAGCAGGCGGAGCAGCGAACCAGTCAACCTCGAAGAGGAAGAAGAGTGGGCGTCCGAGTAAAAAGCGTGGAAAATGTCGGAAAAAC